>BTHU01000012.1:103999064-105199064 GCA_036184795.1 Tokudaia tokunoshimensis
GAGTTTGGCGTTCAAACCCATCCTGGGTAAAATGGTGAGATGCTGTCCCAAGATTTAAAACAACATTTAATACATACAATGAGCGTTTGCCATCCCAGGGCAGGGGATGTCTTTATTTCTTCTTGTAGCACTTTGTACTGGATCTCTTTCCTAATCTTCCTTCTCCCAAACCTCTCTTATCTCTGCCACCTCTGGCTTTGTTCCTCAAACCTGAACATGCATTTGAATCCCTGATTCACCCAAGAGTCCTCCTCATCAACTGCTTCCCAGCTGCTGGTGATGTAGCTGGCCTGTCGGAAGCATTTTGAAGTTGGCAGCTTCTTCTAACTGTCGTTCCTTAAGGGAGAGGTCAGAGTATTGAGTGCTGAAATTTATTTGGGATGTTGCAAAAAAAGGCCAGGAACTGCAAGGCTGAATCCACATGGAGCCTTATTTCTTACAGACCTAGAGGCTGAGAAGCATGGGATCAGAGTGACAGCACACTAGCTGGTGACAGTTTGTTTCCTGATCCATGAATTCTGCTTTACTGTTTGCACATGGTAGGAGTCTGTCTCTCTTTTTCTCTTTTTCTTCTTCTCTTCCCTCATCCTCTCCTTCCTTCCCATGCTAGTCTGAAATTGTACTCCCTACAGGTGGGATTACAGATGTGTGTCATTATAACTTTCTCTGAGCTCGCTCTCTCTCTCTCTCTGTCTCTCTCTCTCTGTCTCTCTCTCTCTCTGTGTGTCCCTCTGTCCCTCTTGTCTCTCTCTCTCTGTATCTCTCTCTCTCTGTCTCTCTCTGTATCTCTCTCTCTCTGTCTCTCTCTCTCTCTCTCAAAGATTTATTTATTATATGTAAGTACACTACATATAATACACGTCTGGTGGTCTTCAGACACACCAGAAGAGGGCATCAGATCTCATTACAGATGGTTGTGAGCCACCATGTGGTTGCTGCGATTTGAACTTAGGACCTTCGGAAGAGCAGTCAGTGCTCTTAACTGCTGAGCCATCACTCCAGCCCCTGAGGTCTCTTTTATAAGCACATGAATCTCAGTCATGAGGGTGGAGCAGTCTCTATTTTCTAATGCAGCCATGTTAGGATTTAGGACTTCAACTTTATTTAGGGGGTTGGTGGTGGGGCTCAAACATTCAGACCATGTTCCTGAACTTTGCTCATGGCGTTCAGCAAGGAGATTGCTGCATCATGGCTTTCCAGATTGGGACAGTTACTATCTACTTGCTCTGGGAACTTACTTTCCTGTTTTGTGCTCTCATTTGAGGGCAGGGGATGTCTAATTTCTTCTTGTAGTACTTTGTACTAAGTGGCTCACCAAAGTTTGTGTGAGTTTGGATGTGGTAAGAAAGATGACCTGTTCCAGACAGAATTTGTTGAATGACTATTGTATTGTTCTTTCTGCCTGCACTTGAAGTACTGGGCCCTCAAAGGAAGGAGACACAGGTAAAAACAAAGATGGAAAGCGGGGATTGAACTACAGACTGCTGTGTGATTACTGCTGTTCTTAGCACTCTCCACAGAACCGGCTGTGCCATCCCTAATCAGAACACACCCAGTGCTAGTCCAGCCACTTTATCAGGGTTGGCAGTAGCATGGTCTACTTGGGAGTCAGAGGACTCCAGGAACCAGCTCATTCAAACCAATGGAGAGGACTTCATCCCACAAGTTCTCCCCTGGTCTCCCCATTTGCCTCTGCTTTCCTCCAGATCTTTTGTCCTCTGCTTTCAGGGAAACCCAAAAAGGTAGCTCCCAGGCCCTCAGAAAAATGGGAAGGACTGGTGGCTGAGAAAAAAGGAAGAACATCAAGCGTGTTGTCACTGCCAGTGAGTCTGAGAAGGCTCCTCAGGCAGACCTAGAACCTCAGGAGCATTAGCCCCTCTGCAAGTGTCTCCCCTCCTTCTTAGTTCCACAGCATATACATTACTCCCCTTGCCCCCCCTTTTTTTTTTAACCACAAGTATTTTTTTCTTTTCTGTTCCTTGCCTGGGTTCCAGTACCCCACAGTGAGGCAGAGGTCCTCCAAAGAGGCCATTGACTTTCCACTCAAGCCTGTTGAGCTGGGAAATTTCATCATCACCTTTTCTGCCAGCTCATTTCTTTGATAACAGTTTATTCTGAGTTTCCTTAGAAACTGGAGTCTCGATGTTTCCAACTGGAAAAGCATCAACTGTCAAAGTTAGGCCTTCCATCCCCTAGAGCTACTTTTTAACATGTCCTGGAGATTCGACATGGTAAACCTCAAACACCATATGCTTGGGTGGCAGTTCTCCTTTCTCTCCACTCCATGTTTCCAGGTAGTTCGTGACTTTGGTGCACAGCAACTCCAGGATCTACTATGCCTAAGCCCTGCTGGGGCACGGTGAGGCTCTGAGATCCCAAACCCATCTAAACTGTGTGACCATGTGTTGTCCAAAGGCCTGTCCTGTAGTCAGAGGTCTACACAGGCCTACCATCTGTCTATCATGTCTTCGTATTATATGTCACTCGCCTACCTATCTCTATTATGTTTGTATTTATGTATGTTCAGTTCAGATCTGAAAGGAGTGGCAGTAGAAGAAGGGAATGTCACTTTTACCTGTGATTTTTTTTTCTCTTGGGTCTTTGCTTATATTGTGTAAACATTCCATTCTCCTAAGAAAGGTCCAGATACCTGGCATTTTGATACATAATGCCAGTGACGGCTCCCCATCATTTTCCCTTGATTTCTACATCTCAGTCTCCTTTCTTCTCTGGAGTGAATGTGAAGGAAAGTCTAGTTTGGTTACTGGGATGGGGAAGAAGGAAATGGAAAAGGACATGATGAGAGTGAAGGGAAAAACTTTTAACTGACATAAATGCATAAAGTCTCCGATTTGCTGAAGACTCTACAGTGAGGTGGTTCAGACTGTCTTTCAGGCTTGTTTTGGACAGGTCCTCATTCTGTGACTCACTGTCCTTTTTGTGTGTGTGTTTTCCTCCAGCCCCTATCTTCCCAGACCTGATTGCGCTCATAGCGATGCCTCGTGGGTTGAGGCAGCATGTGTGAGAAGGCTCATTGGGATTTTTAGTTTTAGTTTTAGTTTTTTAGCTATTTTGAATATTTGGTATCACCCATCTTCAGGTCACACTGAAGATGTGGAATGTGTGAAGCTGCCATCATGCTGGAATTGGAAGGGAGAGCTGCAGGGATTTATGAGTTAATAAGCAAAAGAAAGGGCCATGCACCATTACACCAAACAAAAGAGCTCCCAATCAGGGGGACCCCAATCAGGGAGCTTGTAACTCCCACCACCACCTGTGCTTTGCCATATACTGCACTGGCAGAGAAGGCTCCACTGAACTAGGAAATCTGTTGAATTGTATCAAGATTCCCAAAATGAATAGGGGACAATGAGTGAACTCACACAATTATTATCAAAATTGGCCAATTCCATCCGGAAGGCCTCAATGGATAAAAATGACTCCCTCAGTAAAGCCCCAGGAGGCAGAAGGAATCTGTAAGACATTTCTCCAACACACAATCAAACAGGCTCAGACAAGCACGGGGAATAAAACTCCTCATCAGGAATAAAAATTTGAAAGCTAGAAACAAACCCCAGCAGAACTAGGATCTGTCTGTGCAACTCTGATTTTTTGGATCATGTCAACATTTCATGTAACCCCAAATAATTCAAACCAACTGGAATGTGGAGGAAGTCAAAACAGGAAATAAACAGGAACAAATGGACCTTACTCTACAACTGAGTAATACAACTACACTGAAGAGTGGTGAAGGGGGGCGAGGACTAAGAACAAAATTGGATGATGTATCATAGAGCCACAGATAAAGAACTATACATAAATATTGTTTTCTAATAAGTAACAATTTTACACAAGGAATTTGGATTAGCAATACTGACATCATTATGACTGAACAAAGTAAACACTTCATGTATAAAGAGAGTCAAGTTTCTCATTGTCAAAGAAGGATATTGCAAATGAGGTGAGGAAGATATTAAAATGAACTCTGTAATTTATTAGAGGTGTCAATGTAATTGATAGTTAATACTTGAGTAGGTAGGTAGGTTAATACATATGCATATATGTATATAGAATTCCTAATCATGTTAAGGCCTAGAAATAATGGAACCTTAGTCTATAATCTCAGTCTTCCAAGGCTGAGGCAGGAGAATAATGATATATGATAAATAATTGATTGAACAAATAAATGAGAAAAGTTTCTGATAGAATTTTAATTATTATGTACTCTAGGTTGTATCATTTTAAAATTTATATGTTAAAACATAACATCCATGGGATGGTGTTAGGAGATGGGACCTTTGGGGGGGGTGCTCAAGTTTATATGAGGTCACAAGGATGGAGCCCGAAGATGGAATTTCTGTCTTCCCAAGAAGACAGACTAAAGATGCCTTTCTCTACTCTGCTATCTGAGGATACAATAAGAAAACTGCTATCTGCACACCCAAGATCTGTTTGTGTCTTGATCTTGGACTTTTGAACCACAGGATCATGGGAAGTGAATGGTTTCTTTAACTCTACAGCCCATGACAACCTACTATAGCAGCCAGAAGCAACTTGGACACAAATATAGAAGAGATGTTGGAAACTGAAAAAAAATCACTATGTTGCAATGGACAACTGATGTGTAACAACATGGATAATCTTACAATCACTGGGAACTGAGTGAGAGAAGATAGAAGACTACCATTGTATGGAGACATTAGTTGGAATAGTAGTCAGCTTGGGAAGAGGAGAAAGGGAGGACTGATTGGGCAGAATTGGGAGGGAAGCTTCTAGAGTACACATAATCGTCTATGTCTTTATCTAGGTGTAGTTTTATAAATTTATAAAAATCACCTGTTTAAAAAAAGAAAAATCACCACATGACAAATAGTAGTAATTACTGAGAGCAGGATTATCAGTGGATGGTAATATGAGGGAACACACCAGGAAAAATAGGTAGATACTTGAATGTTTTCAATGAATCTTATAAAATATTATTTAAAAGTAAAAAGAAATTATGTTAGTACATAAATTCACCATGTTATCCTAGTGACTTAGGTTAATGTCATCATGTCTCTGGTAATGAGAATTATGGGACACAATGTGCCTTTTGATATAGGTGTCCTTGGAAAGACCCAGCACTGACTGAGATGATCTTATCCAAGATGCACAATATAAATTTAGTCATGGGGAAACATTATGGACTCAAATAGAAGCACATTCTGCCAAGTAAATGGCTAGTCTTCTTTAAAGTGTTCCAGTCAGGAAATATTTGGCAATCAAAGACTGAAATTCTATCATAGAATGGAGATCAAGCATAGTATGGGATCCTGGATTGGATCACTGACTAGAAAAAACATTGGCAATCACATGTGAAAACTGCAACATAGAAATAGGAATATGGACAATGAAGGCACCAGAGTGTCTGCAAAGGTTCATGAATGTTCAATAACTGAACCCAAATGTATGAGAATGGATGAAATGCCAAACAAAGAATTCAAAAGTAATTCTAAAACACTGATGACATCAGAGAGGATTCAGATACATATATAAGGAAATTAAAGAAGTCAACCCAAAATGTTTAACAATGTGGATGAGTAATTCAGCAGAAATAGAGACCCTGAAAAAATTTGGAAATGAAAAGTTCAAGAAGTAACACTTAAAAATGGAATGGAAACCATTACCAATAGATTAGACCAAGTTTGAGGAATACTTACAGTCAGACAAGTGTTAAAAAAAAAATCAAATATGACTACACATTTAAGATCTCTGAGATGTGATTAAAAGACAAGACCAGTGGACCGGTGATGTACAAGAGGAGACAGAGATAAGAACAAAGGCACAGAAAAATCTACTGGATAAAATCTACAGCAAAATTTCTTTAAGTCCAGGGTAGGGTAAGGACATCTAAATGCAGGAGACCTGCAGTTCGAACCTCAAATAGATGTGACAATAAAATATTGTCTTAGTTGGGTTTCACTGCTGTGAAGAGACACCATAACTACAGCAACTCTTATAAGGACAACATTCGATTGGGTCTTGCCTACAGATTCAGAGGTTCAGTCCATTATCATTATGATGGGAAGCATGGCAGCATCTAGACAGGCATGGTGCTGGAGGAGCTGAGAGTTCTACTTCTTGTTCTGAAGGCAGGAAGGAGAAGACTGACTTCCAGGCAGCTAAGAGGAGGGTCTTAAAGCCCACACCCACAATGACAGACTTTCTCCAATAAGGCCACACCTGATATTGCCACTCCCCAGGCCAAGCATTTTCAAACCACCATAAATACATTAAAAAACAAAAGCAAAAAACCTGATGATTTGCTATCTTGAAGAAAACTCACCTGTGAGGCAAAGGTGTGAACCAAAAATGAACAGATAGAAAATAATATTCCAAGAAAATAGAATATGAAAGCCAGCAGTAGTTGTACTCACTTATGACAAAGGAGACTACAAGTCAAAATGACATTGTTTTGCATATTGATAAATCTATCTAGAAGATATCATAATCATAAATATATACACACTAAACATTGGTGACATTCATTTCATAGAACATAACTACTGGACATAAAGATACAGGTCCAGATACAATAAAAGTGAGTTATTCAGTGCTCATTATAGATCTGTTCTTTTATAATAGATACCAATGAAATCTAGTGAATCAATGGAGAATATTATGAATACTTACATCCTAATTAATTGGAAATTAAAATAAATGGATAAAGCCCAGAATCAAATATATTTACTGATGATTTCTACCAAGTTTCTAAAGCAAAACTGATACCAATACCCCTCAGGATATTACATTAAATAAAAAGAGAAGGTGAGCTTCCACGGTCATTCTACAGATCGAGTTCTTCCTCAATACCAGTGCCAAATAAGTACGAACCAAAACCCAGAAACTATAAAACAATTTCCTTCTTCAGTAAAGTACTTGGAAAACCAAATTTAACAAGACTTAAAAGATTACAGACTATGCTCAAACTGATTTGATTCTAGAGATATAAGGGTACATTAGCATATGCAAATCAATAAATGTAAAGTAGCACATAAATATAATCAGGAGCAAAACCCACATGATTTCTCAAAAGACAGAAAAAAGCCTTTGGGAAAAAAAATATCAAGCATCTCTCAATAATGTTTTTAGCCCTGCAAAAATTAGGGCTAGAAGGCCCATACCTTAACACTAAGTAAGCAATCCAATAATTAATACTATACTGAACAGAGGTGGTGGTGGTGTGTGTGTGTGTGTGTAGGTGTGTGTGTGTAGGGGGTTGTGTTCTGTATGGTCTGGAGAATGAGTTATGGTAGCTTCATATTTGATTTTGGATGAATGATTTTACTAATCATTGCAAATGGTAGCAGATAGACAATAAAACATTAAACCAGGTACTTATAACATCTAGCAGAAATGACTAGAGTAGCTCAATTGATAAAGCCAATAAAGCCAGCATTGCCAAATTAGTGCTTACAACATCCAGGAGCTGTTAACTAGGGAAGCTGGGGTGAGGCAGTTGGCTGAGATGTTCAGCAGAGAGTTTTCTTCACATGAACTGTTGGCATCCAGTTCCCACTGCAGGCAGTTTTATACTGTGGGAAAACCGAGAGTAACTTCTGTTGAAAATGGTTTACCTTCTGTCTGTTTTCTAGGACATAGATTTTATTGTTAGGCTGTTTGTTCCTTCCCACGGGGATAGGAGGATAGCCTCCTCCAGGTTTGGGGGACACTTGAAATAAATATGCGTGGGCCTAAAGTAGGCAGGAGAGAGCAAACCCTGCCCACAGAACCAGCTTTGAACATCATGTGGCAAGTTATCATCTACTGTGTATTATGAACTGAAAGCATGTCTCCAATTTCACTACTTTCTTTGATATAACACCAGAGGAATAAAGTAAGAGAAAGAATAAAAGGAGTACAAATAGGAAACGGAGAAGTCGAGTTGTACCCATTTGTAGAGCATACGATCTTAAAAGACACCAAAACTTCACAAAACAAACTCCACAAAGCCCAAAACAACAAAAACACCTCTTAGATCTGATATGTGCTTTCTGAAAGGTAGCAGGCCATAAAATACGCACATGGAAACCAGTCACCTTTTTTTTTAACATACCAATAATGAACCTGCTGAGAAAGAAATCAACAAACTAATCCCATTCATACTAGACTCAAACACAAAACCTGGAAATAGACCCAGTCAAGGAGGGAAAAGAACTCTTATAATTAAAACTGTAAGGAAAGCAAAAGATGGAAAGCCCCCACGTATTAATGGATTAGCAGAATGAGTACTGTGAAAATGGCCATATTACCATAAGCAACCCACGAGTTCAATGCAGTCTCCATCAAAAGTCTAAAGAATCAATTCACAGGACTACAAAACAATCCAAAAATTCATACGGAACTACCGAGGACCCTAAGTAACTGAGCAAAAGGATAATGATGATGGAAAGGATGAGAGAAAGGATCATGAGGTCGTAACGTCTGGTTGCAAATTACACTATGGAGACACAACCACAAAAACACATAGCACTGGACCAATAAACAGACAGAGACCAGTGGTAAAGAATAGAGAATACAGAATTAAATCTATAAAGCTGTAACCCTTGATTCTTGACAAAAGCAGGTATTGGAGAAAAGACAGCCTCTCTAATGAACAGAGCTGGGAAAATTGAATCTCCACATGTGGGTGCCGACAATATAAGATTTCTGTTTCTCATGCTACACAGAAATAAAATCAAAGGGAGGAAATGAAGACATGAAACTTAGGAAAAGCTTTTAATATTTTTTTAGTGGCTAATTTTTTAGAAATAAAAATTTAACATAATCCCCCCTCCCTCTACTCTGTTCAACACTTCCCATATCCCTCCCTCAAATCCGTGGCCTTTTTTTCTTTAATTATTATTGTTTTATAAGTATATAAATATAACCTGCTGAGTTTGGTTAGTGTTAATTGTATGTATATATTTTAGGTCTGACTACTTGGTATTGGATAAGCAATTAGGTGGCTCATCCCTGGAGAAGGAAGACTAATTTTTCCTCTCTCAGCTGTTGTTAACTGTGTGTAGCTCTTCATCTCAGGGTAATTCCCCTGAGGTTCCCCCATCCATTCCAGGATGTCAACTTGCGTTTGTGTTGTTCAGGTCTTGTCTGGTCAGCCCTATTGTTGAGAACTTATGAATGTATCTTCCCTGTCTTATCGAGAAGAAACAATCTTGCACCCAAGTTCCTGGACCTTACTCTTCTTGTCCCTCTTCTGCATTGTTCCCTAAGCTTTGGGTGCAGGAGTTGTGTTGTAGGTGTATGGAGTGGGGCTTGGCATCGCACCAATAGGTTCCTGCATCTTGACTAGTTTTGGCTTTCTGGGATGGTCTCGGCTGTAAAAAGAAGCTTCTTTGATGAAGGAATGCGGCTGCACTTAACCTCTGAGTATAAAGATAAATATTTAGAAATTGCACTGTTCAGAAAAGTGGCACTAATAAGTTCTCTATGATCCATGATCTCTTTAACCCAGGGCAATTGACTAGGTTTCCAGTATCAGATGTATTTCCACTCCTATTAAGTGGGCCTTAATTCCAATTCGACAGCTGTTGGTTACCATCAATATATAATGTCACTGTATCTTTAGGGATATCTGGCCATGTGACCATTGCTGGTGTTTACAGACATCACAATCAGTAGGATTATCGCTTGCTTGCTTTCCTTGGCATCTGCCACTGCAGCCCACACAGCTAGCTAGAGCAGCCCACTGGCTACATGTCCCTTGCATGTATCACCTGTACAAGACACCGATTTTTTTTTTTACAACTTTAACATGAAAGCAGTTAAACTGAAAGAAAAATAAATGGGAATATGTTTGGGTCCCTTGACTATATATCTGTTCCTCCGATTATTTATTTATTTATTTATTTAGACAGAGGTTTCTTCGTGTAGCCTTGGCTGTACCCGGCTGACCTTGAACTCACAGAGATCCACCTGCTTCTGCCTTCTGAATGTTGGGGTTAAAGGTGTGTACCACTGTAGCCCAGCCATTCCACAGGCTTTTTTTTTTTTTTTTAGTTAAGTTCATCTCCCCTTTCCTGAAACCAAAGGCATGCCTCCCATTCACAGCCCAAGAACCAATGAACCTGCAATGTCCCCAGTTCACTTCCAAGGTTTACCCAAATCTCACCCAAAGCACCAACATTTAACCACCTATCTTCTACCTCCCCACCAAGTCTTAACAAGTCTTAACCAAGTCTCGCCTGTCTCTCTCTAGATTCTACTTGTCCCAGTGTTTTACACCCAGTGCTTAGAACTGTCCTCACCTTTACTTGTTCCTTTCCCTCCTTTATGCTTGTTTCTTCCCCCTTGTTATTTATATCTTTTATTATTATCATTATTATCATTATCATTATCATCATTGTCTCATCGTCATCGTCATCATTTCCTTTACCTGCATAAGCGTTCATCTCTCAGGAGCATTCCCTTATCTGAGCAATGAGAGCTCCTTATAGCCAGTGTCCATGTTCCTGTCCTTGTTCCCATCCCTGTGCAGGTGCCACTTTATCATGTCCTTGCATGACTCATGTCCTTGCATGACTCCAGGGACTTGACCTGATTGGGCCAGGGAGAGAATGAAGGAAAGACAAAGATAGACACACATATGCTGGGGTTGAGTGGTTTGGGGTCTCTGATGGAGAAACCACAGCACCTGGAAGTTCAGGGTGTTTATTTTATATAGTTGAACAGAGAGGCTGGGCTATTACATACAGCTGAACCAGGAGGTGGGATTCAGATAAACATTTAGATAAACAAGGAGGCAGAGATTGTGGTATAGAGGTGGATCAAGAAGACAGGTTTAGCTAGTCTAGGTAGGAGCTGTCTTTATAGGGGAGTAATCTTTGGGTTGTAAATATCTGGGGGAGAGAAAACTATGGTGGATGTTTGGGCCAGGAAGGCTTTTGACCTGTCCCTGAGCCTAGTCTAGAGAAGACTTTGCTATTTCCCCACAGGTGAGAGACTTTAGGGCCTTTGATGTGGACTTTCTCCAGTCAGTATTCTCCACTACCCACACTTAGGAGAGGAAAGATTCATTTCCGTTCACATTTCAGGGGTTCAGGCCATCATGATAAGAAGTCATGTGGGCAGAATCGTGAGGGCACTGCTCACATAACATCTGCAGGGAGGAAGAGTTTAGTGATAGTGTGACAGTTCTTCTTGCTTGTCAACTGGACTGCATGTGGAATTAACGAGAAGCCAAGCAGCTGAATACATATCTAAGAGAGTTTTCTTGATTGATTTTTATCCAAAGTGGAACACCCTCCCTCAAGATGTGGTGGAACTATCATGCTTAAGAGTGGGACATACTCAAAGTCTCCACCCTGATAATCAAAGAAAAGCATCTCCTCTGGGACTAAGTATATCTTTTTACCCCTAAGGGAAGCTTCTGTGAATGGTGACACTAGAGACAGAGCCCCGGTGACACCAGCTGCAGCCCTGTATCCTGCATTGTTTCAAGCCTACCTCTTGAGGCTGCACTCTGGGGTCATAAGGCAACACAACTCCATTTCTCTCCCTTTTAAAATAAAATCCTTCTGATGCTGGACACAGGATTCATTCTTAGGACCACTAGCAATAGGGGTATTTGCACAAGCCCTTCCCACTACAGGATCACAGCAAACCATAGAAACATGCCAGTAAATATCTGAGCACACCCCAGAATCCCTTCCTCTCAGCTGGATCCCCAAAACTCCCCATGGCCATTCTAGTATCATCCAGCCCAAGGGAAAACATGATACAGGATGTGTCGGAGTGGAAACTGACAGCATTTTAACTGTTTGTAGTTGAAATACCTTACGTTGGAGACAGACAAACAAATGGTTACAGTTAGAAACCTGTGGTCCCATGATCATGGAGACACTTGGCTTGGCTGTGCAGGTTCATTACCCACATGGTAAGTGCCTCTGGCCAGCAGGGTTCTGAGCAATTCCTTCCTTGTGAATGCATGCTCTTAAGGAAACAGAAGCAGCCAGAGGCCCTTTCCTTAGCCAGGTAGTGGTGGTATATGCCTTTAGTGCCAATACTCAGGAGACAGAGACAGGAGGATCTCTGAGTTTGAGGCCAGCCTGGTCTACAGAGTGAGTTCCAGGACAGCCAAGGCTATTATACAGAAGAACCCTGTCTCAAAAAAAAAAGTCTTTAAAAGAAGTTTATGCATATGAGTTCATGTGCACCACAGATATGTAGAGACTAGAGACGGGCATTGGATTCCTCAGATCTGGAGTTCTAGGCAATGTAAGTTGCTTAATGTGGGCCCTGGAAAGTGAATCTTGATCCTTTGCAAGAGCAGTTAGGACTCATAACCACTGAGCCATCTCTTAGGCCCTAAAGTGGAATTTCATATAGGAATCAATGTTATGAAAACATTTATCATGTGTCAGGCTATGGGCCATGAATTTAGAAATATTTTAGATTTATTTTATGTGTGTACGTGCTTTCCTGCATGCACGTATGTGTACACATGTCTGCCTGGTGCTTATGGAGGTCAGAGGAGGGTATTAGATCCCTGGCTCTGGAGCTACACATGGTTGTAAGCTACTGTGTGGATGCGATGCTGGGAATAGAACCTGGCTCCGGTACCAGAGCAACAAGTGTTTTGTACTGCAGAGCCATCTCTCCAGTCCATAGCTGTGAACTTTAGATACATTAATTTTCAAATCTTCTGTTTACAAATCTTGAACATACTAATAATTTCCTCATAGTCATAATTTCCTCAATTTGAGGAAATTCGTCATTTTTTTTCCCCTCAGTCGTATTTGCCCAGATAAGTGAAATAGGACAGAGAAACCTGTGCTTTCAGTCTGAACTTTATAACAGGTTCTGTCTTTCTGTTCATTGGTAATGAGATTTATTTTATACTTTAATAAATGTATCACTCATGAAACCATAACTGTGGATTAATAATGTCAAGCACCAAGACCTATGTTCTGTTTAATTATCAACATCATCGCCAGGGCACCTGGTACTGGACCAGGCTCATCACAGATCCCCAAATAGCTTCTTGATGAACCTACAGCATGCCCATGACCTTCACAAAACTTTCACAGCAGCTTCCTATGGCCTGTATCATGGAAAGGCATACACTGGGCACTATGAAATTGCATCCATTGAGCACTGCCCTATAAGTACTATTACCCAGTCTCCCTTGGAGCTGACTTCCATGGGGGCTCATCCATCCACTATCCATTCATTCTTTTATTAATGACACACTTAGAAATTGAATTGGTCCCAAGAGGACTGAGTCCTGATGCCTCCCTTGCTTCAGTCTTATTTGTGCAACACTGTACAGTTTACAAGGCGTTTTACCTACATTATCTCTGTTGAACTGAGAAATTCTATTTCTTGTTTCTATAATGCTGTCTCTCTCCACTGTCCTTTACCCCATGGGACTCTCTGCTGCCTCTCTAGAGCCTGTCTCAGAGGACAGGCTACAGCAGTAGCAACACTTGCCAAGAACCAAGTAGAGTTACCAGCCGAAGGCTTTCCCCTCTGGGGAAGCATTTACCTGGAATTAGCAGCAGCCTCTGCAGAGTAGAGGTGACTGTGGTAACGCTCAATGTGGTCCTTGTTTGTCTTTTTCAGCCCAGAGATCCTGTCAGTGTGGAGAAGCAAAAATAGCATGTTATTAAGTTCTTTCTGGTAATGTAATTCAGAGGCAGGCGGCAGCTTGGTCACCAAGGTCTTTGTAAAGCTTAGAATAATTTCAATGTCATTATCCCCATTTTAAAGAACCAGGCTTCAACATATAAACCTATATCTGACCACTCCTAGCATATATATGTATATATATATATATATATGAAGTATGAAGTATATATAATAATATATATGAATTATGAAATGCACATGTATCAGTGTGTGCACACATGTGCACATAAGTATAAGAGTGTGGGCAGCTGTGTGCATAAAGCAATCCCAGCTCCACTTAGAGATAGTAGTGTCTGCACTAAATGCTTCCTCTTGGAAAGTTCAGGCTTTCACCATCTAGAGGGTCAAGAGTTTCTACCCTTAATTTCACTTCCATCCTATTATGATGTCCCCATTTTTGCTTAGAATTATTATTATTATACTAGAAAGAATAAGAATCCTAGTTATAATCACATATTCAGGATGAGCAGTGGAAACGCACAGAGACCTCATTTTGGCCACGTGGTCGTCTCTCTAAGTCCCTGATCATCCACAGAGCTTCTCATTCTTTTAGAAAACAGGGAATGATTCACTGCCCCCTGCAACAAGCCCTGATACATCATTGCCTCTGTCTGTTATATGCTGGTATTTCCCATGTTTGTGCCGTGACTGCCATGATTGGAGACTGGAATTTACAAGCTGGAAGGGCTCCCTGAGATGACATGAGTCAGTTTCATTGTCACTATGAAGACAGAAGTTTCCTGTGAGCAATGTCCAGGCTAAATTTCTGAGTAGGAAGGCTACCTTGGGACACCAGGGCCATTGATCTTCCTCCAAAGTTCTGGTAGTGGCTACTTCTCTTACCCTGGATACACACTCCAGTGTTTCTTTATGGCAGGAACAGCAGCCTGGACTTGGTGTCATCCTGATTCAGTTCTAATCAACTCTAGAAGCTTCTATAATGGTTTGGCCAAGTTATTGGTGAAGTATTTATTTATTTATTTATTTATTTATTTATTTATTTATTTTAATTTTTCAATTTACATTCCAAATGTTGCTTCCCTTCCAGGTTCCACCTCCCAGAGTTTTTCACCCCATCCCCCTAGCCCCTTTGCTCTCTGAGAGGGTGCCTCCCACCCCCAGGCATCCCCTTCCCTGGATCATTAGGTCTCTACAGAATTAGGTGCATCCTTTCCCACGGAGGCCAGACAAGGCAGTCCTCTGCTACACGTGTGCCTAGGCCATGGACCAGCCCATGTATGCTCTTTGGTTTGACTTAGTCTCTGGGAGCTCCCAGGGGTCCGAGTTAGTTGACACTGACTATTGGTCTTCCTATGGGGTTGCCATCCCCTTCAGCTCCTTCAATCCTTCCCCTAATTCTTCCATAGGGATCCCCACCCTCAGTCCAATGGTTGACTCTAAGCATCTGCATCTGTCTCAGTCAGCTGCTGGTAGAGCCTCTCAGAGGGCAGCCATGCCAGGCTCCTGTCTGTAAGCACAACATGGCATCAGTAATAGTGTCAAGGTTGGGTGCCTGCCTGTGGGATGGATTCCAAGTTGGGTCTATCCTCTCTGCTTCATTTCTGTCCCTGCATTCCTTTTAGATGGGAACAATTCTGGGTCAAAAACTCTGAAGGTAGGTGGGTGGTCCCATCCCTTCACTGGGAGCCATGTGTATTTTCTATAGATGGTCTCTTAAGGTTCCATCTCCCCACTGTTGGGCATTTCACCTAAAATCATCCCCATTTGGTCCTAGGAGCCTCTCACATCCCAGGTCTCTGGCACTTTCTAGAGGTTCCCCCTTTCCCCTACCTGCCCTGCAGCTGTATATTTCCATTCATCTTCCTGACCCTTTGGGCTTCTCTTCTGTGCCCCCCCCAATTTCTAATCCTGTACCCCTTTCCCCCTCTCACTCCCATTTTGCACCCAGATCCCTCCCTCCCTCTGCCTCCTGTGATTATTTTATTCCCCCCTTCTAAGTGGG
The DNA here is from genome assembly GCA_036184795.1 of Tokudaia tokunoshimensis. NCBI lineage: Eukaryota > Metazoa > Chordata > Mammalia > Rodentia > Muridae > Tokudaia > Tokudaia tokunoshimensis. The sequence continues at coordinate 104,014,696 of BTHU01000012.1, forward strand.
ATTGAGCATCCTCACTTGGGCCTCCTTGTTAAACTTCTTATGGTCTGTGAGTTGTATCATGGGTATTCTGTACTTTTTGACTAATATCCACTTATCAGTGAGTACATACCATGCATGTACTTTTGGGTCTGCATTACCTCACCCAGGATGATATCTTCTAGTTCTATTCATTTGCCTGCAAAACTCATGAAGTCTTCTTTTTAGTAGATGAATAGCATTCTATTGTGAAAATGAACCACATTTTCTGTATCTATTTTTTGGTTGAGGGACCTCTGGGTTGTTTCCAGTTTCTAGCTATTATGGATAAGGCTGCTGTAACTTTAACTTTTTCAAAGCCTACTTGTAATGATAGTTCTTAAATGCTTTAACCTCCCTTATAGCCTACCACCCACCAGAGGCAGCGGAAAAGAAAGGATAAGGAGGAAGTGAACCTGTTTAGAAATGGTTCTTTGGAGCAAATCCCATCTGTGTTGTCAGGAAAGCTGCAATTCAATTCACAGGTCAGCAGTAGCAGCTCGATCCACTAGCAAACACTTCACAGATATACCAGCAGTCTAATTCAGTAGTGTCAGGATAGCAGCAATGGTGGTACAACCTAGCAGGAGGAGCCAGGCCTCAGCAGAGTTGGCATGAGGCAGAGGAGGGATTAGGATCACCAGGAATGTAGATCCTGGTATGGCAGCTAGTTACAGCCGCCTCCTCTCTGGCAGCAGAGAAAACTCTATGCAATAGTTAACTGAGGAAGGATTGATGGACGGGGCTAGGGTGCTTTCATGCAAAGCCCATTAGTTCAGCTATGCTGGTTATTCCCAGCCAAATGGTCAGTGTTCTTGCTACATTGGTTGTTAATTATTTAGAATACCACAACAAGGGGAGTAGAAAAGTTTAGAAAGTGCTAGCATGACCCTTTGACCTGGGTAGGGATATCCCAGCTACACTGGCAACATCTTTTCTGTATCAGGATTCTTGAGAGTACACTTCAATAGAAACTGTCTAAATTTCACTGTGTTCAGGAACGGGAACCATCATTTAAATAAGTGAGATGGCTGAGGTTTCTGGGTGCATTATTAGGAGAGGCATATGCACGTATGTGCATAGTATACGCAGGTGGAGGGACTGTGTTGCCAGGTACAAGGAGAGTATGTGCAAAGCTGAATGGAAGTTCCAAGGTACAAAGCTGCCCTTGGGGGCAGCTCTTAAACCTGTGTGCTCCTTGTGGATTGGACACAGCATGAACAATTAACTCCAGTGTTGTGTGGCTTGACCAGCCCTCAGAAACGCATGAGGTGTTTCACAGGGCGCTTACTAGTGTTTACTGTGCTTGCCTGACACTCATTCACGGGTCCCCCATGGGACTCTATCCGCTTTAGAAACTGATGCCCCTACCCCCTTTTCTGAGGATCTGGTGTACATTAGGCTAGCCTTGAAGTTGATATGTAGCCAGAGATTACCTTGAACTTCTGACGTTCCCTCTTCTTCCCAAATGATATTTATAGATATTTATCTTAACCCCTCATTTATGTGATGCTGGGGATCGAACCCAGGGCTTCATACATACATCCCCAGCTCTAAACTCTTCTCTTTTGTAGCTCTTCATTTCTGCACGCCCCCCCTCCCGGTTTTCAGCTACAGAACTGGCTAGTAGTTATAACTGGAAATTCCTCCCTCCTCTGTGTGTGTGTGTGTGTGTGTGTGTGTGTATGTGTGTGTGTGTGTGTGTGAGAGAGAGAGAGAGAGACAGACAGACAGACAGACAGACAGACAGAGACAGAGAAACAGAGAGATCATATAAGTGACATAATGTGACTTACGACTTGAGGTTGTCATTCCAACAGCTGCTTTGAGAGGGCTTATAGGTCAAGAATGGAAACTGGGAGACCTGTTAGAGGCTACTGCACTGAACCAAGAGCCACGGGGTGGGGGGGAGCTTTAGACATCATGTTTCAGATGGATTCTAAAGGAAAATACAATAGATTTCTGAGGATAAAAGGAGCAATGAGAAGAGAGGGGTTGACATTGTCGTGGTGTGGGCAACTGGTGGACTCCTGGGAGCAATGAGCTGAAAATGGAGAAGTCTTCGGTGTGCGAGCTTGTGTAGGTGAGTGTTTGATCTAGACTCAGTGAGTCTGAGATAATTTTTAAGCCTCTCAGGGGACGGGCTAGAGTCGAAGATGGAAATAATGGGACTGTTGGTATAGGAATAGGTGAAAGGTGAGAGATTTTCCCACACCATGTGGGAATGAGGATTGAGGCTTGCATCAGTTTACAGACATAACATCAAGGAGCTATGATGAAACAGAACAAAGGAACAGAGAGGCAGGACCTGCAAGTCACATGCTGGAAGTATCTAAGGAGAGGCATGGGTGATTTTTGTTAAATATTGCTGAAAAAAGAATTGCAGCTGGCTGATTGGAATTGGTGATGTGGAGATCTTTGGTGACCTTCATGATCCCGGATTACAATCTAAGCCTTGGGGCTGCAGCTGTGTGGCACAGCAAGCTAGAGGGAAATGCATACAAAAGGACATCCCCAGAGTTTCTAGACCTGTGATAAAACACTCGCTGTCACTCAAAATGAGCTAAATGCAGATTGAAATGGATGGGAACACCTGTTTTTTTTTAATTGATCTGAATGGGAGCAAGACACTCCAAGAGCTAGCCACCACTGCCTGTGAGGATGTGAGGCAGGGTGAAGGCTGTGGAAGAGTTCAAGGCTAGAGGACAGGAGGCATCTGAAATATTTCAAGCAGAAAGACATAGGGGATGATGTAACAGTAAATGTGTTGGGAAGTCTGGAGTTGATATTATACTACCCTTTCTGGGTCACATTGTTACAAGCTATCACCAATGTTCTTGAAAGTTGGTGTTGCTACCCAGATGTTAGGAAGCCTGTCGGGCAGTGGTGGCGCACACCTTTAATCCCAGCACTTGGGAGGCAGAGGCAGACGGATTTCTGAGTTCGAGGCCAGCCTGGTCTACAGAGCAAGTTCCAGGACAGCCAGGACTATGCAGAGAAACCCTGTCTCGAAAAAAACCAAAAAAAAAAAAAGAAAGAAACTGAGCTGACTGTGAGGTCACTAGAAATGATGACGAAGCTCATGACTGACCAGATGTTAGGAAGCTACAGATAAAGTCCTGTTTGCCTTGTTGCTGTGAAACCAGAGATAGATAGTCACTGCAAAAAGTCATAGTGACCATGAGCTGTGTGTGAGTGGCCCCCAGAATGGAGGGCCACCTCTGCCCTCTTTAGTCTCACATTTCTTGTGAGTGCATCTTATTGGCAGAATCTAACTGTACTCAGATTTTATTTGGGGGAAAAAAAGTAGTTTCCAAGAGCTTCTAGCCATTGGGATCTATCTGTCTTATCTCCCTGTGGGAGGGTGGAGGGAAGAGCAAGAGATATTGAATGGCAACAGACAATACAACAACATAGGCTATTGGCTTCTTAGCATCTATACATAGCCTTTTGCTCATATTTAATTGCTATTAGGAACAACAACAACAATGTACTTCCATCTAAAAGAAATCATGATTATGCCAAATAATGCCAGTGTAAAAGGAGCCTTTTCTCCAAAGAGGAAAGACCCCAAGTTTCATTGGCCATTGAGTTCATCTCAGGATGATGGTGTTTTCTTTTCTAGTTAGCTGTAATTACATTTGATACTTTTTTTGTGTGTATGTGTACATGTATGTGTGCATGTGCATGTAGAGACTAGAGGATGGTGTGGGCTGTTGTTCTTCAAATACTATCTCTCTTGTTTTTTTTTTGAGACAGAGTCTCTCATTGGCCTGGCACTTGACAAGTAGCCTTTGCTGCCAAGACATAGATATGTGCCTCTGCCTCTGTCTCTCTAGAGTTCAGGTTACAAGCACAGGTCACCACATCCGAACTCTTTTCATATGAACCCTGAGGGATTGAATATAGGTTCTCATGTTTTCAGGGCAAACGCTTTACTGACTGAACTTTCATTCCCCCCCCGCCCCATATGATTAAGAAGAAACCACAGTATTAGATTCCGCTGACACTTTTTCTATATAGTAATGATAGATAAAAGAAACAGATCATAGATACAAAGTAGGGAAATATATTCATATCTACTGTATTTTTCTAATGTGCCCTTGTTGACCACTCCCACCTTCTTCCTGCTGTATATTCCTGCTGCCTTAGCTTTTACCCAGCATGTAACACCTTGAGCTTCTCTATATGGTGGGGTGGCCAAATCTTCCTTCCTAAAGGATATGATCATTTGGAGATCCTGCTGGTACATAGAATTATTATAATTTTCAGCTGACTTTTTCTTTTTTTATCAACATAATATTTTTATTGATTATTTGGGAATTTCACATAATACACCCCGATCGCATGCACTTCTCAGTCCTCCCAGGTCTAGCCTTGTGACTGCTTCTCCCTCAAAAAAAGAAGAAAGAATGAAAGAGAGAGAGAGAGAGAGAGAGAGAGAGAGAGAGAGAGAGAGAGAGAGAGAGAGAACCCAAACCCAAAAGCTGTAACAGATGTCTTCTATGACTCTTTTCCCCAACGGTCATCTTTATCTCTGCAAAAGTAGTTTCCTTGATCTTTATAGCCATGGACCATGGGATTCCACGTGGTTTCTGGCAATAGCACAGACCACAGACACCCACATGGCCTCCGGCATCAGCATGTGCCATGAACCTCAGCATGGTCTCCTGTTGTAATACAGATCAAGGACATCAACATAGCCCTCTGCCACAACACAGGTCATGTATATCAATTGGACAATGGACACCAATACAGTTTCTAGTGGCAACACAGCCCACAGACATCCACATGGCTTTAGGCAGCAGCTCAAACCCAACATGGCAGCGGCAGCATGTGCTGTGGAAATTAACATGGACTCAGTCTCTAGAACAGATAACAGACATCAAATACATGTATGTCCTTTGGTGGTAACATGGGCTATAGACATCACCATGGCCCTCTGCTGTAGCATGATCATCATCAGCTGCAGGGCCACAGACTCCCACAATGGCCCTCAGTGGCAGCACAGACCACAACCATCATTATCAGTTGACTTTTTCTAATGGACTCTGATGGTTTGAATAAGAATGGTCCCCATAGACTCATAGATTTGAATGCTTAGTCACCAGAGAGTGGCACTTTTTGAATGGATTAGGAGGTGTAGGCTTGTTGAAGGAAGTATGTCATGGGTGTGGGGTAGGCTTTGAGGTTTCATAAACCTAAGCCAGGTCCAGTGGCTATCTCTTCCTGCTGCACATGGATCCAGATATAGAACTCTCAGCTCCTTCTCCAGCACCATGTCTGCCTGCATGCTGCCATGGTCCCTGCCATGATGACAATGGACTAAACTTATGAACTGTAGGCAAGTCTCAGTTAAATGCTTGCCTTTATAAGAGTTGCCTTGGTCATGGTGTCTCAGGGATTTAGAGATATCTACATATTCTCCCCCCCTCTCTCTTCACACACACACACACACACACACACACACACACACACACACACACTATATCATATCCAAATATGGTTGGAGCCAGAAATGTTTCAAATTTAAGAGTGTTCCAGATTTTAGAATATTTTTAGAGACTTTATTGGTTGACTGTCTCTAATCTGAAAATCCCAAATTCTAAATGCTCGGAAAATTTAATGTTTTGAGCATGAAATAGAAACTCAAAGAATTTTAGTGTTTTGAATTAGGGCCTTTATAATCCCTGTATATATGTGTGTATATATATATATATATGATGGAAGAAGAGAAACATGGGGAATGGGGTGGGAGACACACACACACACACACACACACACACACAGAGAGAGAGAGAGAGAGAGAGAGATTATGAGGAACTGGCTTATGATCTGTCATCTGCATCTGGAAACCCAGGAAAGCCAGTGGCTCAGCCCCAGTCTGAAGACCTGAGAACAAAGACAACCCATGGTGCATGTCTCATTCAAGATCTGGGGAAGATGGATATGCCTTGTCCAGTGCAAGATAGGCAAAAAGGTAAAAGGAGATTCTCTGTTCCCTTCCTTTTTTTTTCTGCTGGATGGAACATACTCACAGAGGATAACTACATGACTGTGATCACTAGTTCAGACACTAGCTTTACAGGGAACAACCTCATAGACACACCCCAGAAATAGCAATACATAGGGTCCTCCTTTCTGTAGTGAAGTTGACATAAAATTATCATTGCAACACACAAGTAAGCACCCACAGTCAATTCTGGGTCCCAGATCTACTCCCTGCGGCCTATTAGCAAGCAGCTTCATCCTTACTTCTCTTTGACAGTTGGTATCTGCCCAACGGAATGCTGCCAACAACCTTTAGTGAGGTTGGAAGAGGACTTCAAATTCCAGGTGAAGATAGATTTTAGCCTTGTGATGCCCTTCACAGAGGTCTCTCTTCTGACCTACAGATCTGTGGGTTATGGGTTATGTACACCCCCATTTAAGCCACCAAATAATGTGTTGTATAGCAAGAGAAAGCAAGTACAAGTCAGAGATCCAGATGCTATCAAAACCCAATGTTCAAAACTAGCTTTACTAGTGGAAAAACTAGGCTTTATGTATCTGCTAATATGACAAAACCAGCTAGGAAGTTCACAGCATCATTTACAGTATTTTGATCACATATGTTAAGTTAGAGTCGCACTAAGATTTTCAGTTACGAGATTCTATGTGTTTACCAACACACAGAACTATGAACTAAAACAGAAGATGTTTGCTACCTATAATAATTATACTTCAGTAAGTCTACTTAGAAAAACAAGACTTTAGGGCCTGGGGAGATGGCTCAGTTGGTAAAATACCTGCTGTGCAAGCCTAAGGACTTGAGTTCTGATCTCCTATTCCCAGGTAAAAGTTGGTCTGGTGCATGCCTGTAACAAGGTGGGGGTGGGGACAGGCAGGTGCCTGATACTCATTGGTCAGCCAGTCTAGCTGAACTAGTGAGCTTTAGGTTCAGAGAGAGGCTCTGTTCCTAAGAATAAGGTGGAGAGTGGTAGAGGAAGACTTGATGTTGTCCTCTGGCCTCCAAATACACATATATGTACACTCATGTAAACATACATACACATACAAACACACGCATGCCCATGCGTACGTGCTCACGCATATGCACAAACACCAAAGTTTTAGGTCTACCTCAATTTTCCAAAGTTGTCAGGGCTTCTCAAGTGACAGAATAGGAAAACAGACATATTTAGAATGTGGGACACCCTTTGTGACAGCTGGCCTGATCTCTTCAATGAGTCAATGTCATGGGAAACAAAATGACGGGGGTTGTCCTAGATCAGACAAGACGTGAGAGACATAATCAACCAAGTCACTGCGTGAACCTTATTGGATTCTTGTTTCAAAGAAACAGCTCTGGGATATTTTTAGGACAATTGAATACATTTGAATATGAAGTGGGTTTTAGATGATATTAGAGACTAGTGCTAGTTTTTGTTAGGTGTGAGGTTGTTAATGGGAGAAATTTTCTTACTTTTGGCAGTACATGCTAAAAGGATGAATTGTCGTGATGTTTTTAAGTTACTATAAAATGGCTCAGTTATAAGGGGAAAAACTGGCAAATGAGTATAATTGTTGGAACTAGGCAGGCGGGTGCTTATTTTGTTATTTTCTCTTCTTTCAAATTAAAGTTGTTTCAAATTAAAGTTGAAATTCCAATGAAACAGACAAGCAGCAGGAGAAAGATGCCTCTGGGCCTACAGAGTTGGCTGTAGTCTGTGGCCCTGGAGCGGGTGATGGACTGTGGAATGTGAAGCGGAATGTGGAATGTCCGCTGCAGGAGCACATCTGTTGAAACTGGACTCAGCCGGTGCCACTGTGGAAGAGAAGGGCCTCTGGCTGCTTTTGTTTCCTTCAGAGCATGCACACAAGAGGAAGGAATTGTTCAGAACCCTGCTGGCCAGAGGTATTTACCATGTGGGTAATGGACTTGCCACAGCCAAGCCAAGATCATGGGACCTCAGGTTTCTAAGGGTAACTGTCTTCGTTTGTTTGTCTGTCTCCAAAGTAAGATATTTCAACAATTCAACAAACAGTTAAAATACTGTCAGTTTCCACTCCAACAGACAGATCCTGTATCATGCTTTCTCTTGGGCTGAATGATACTAGAATGGCCATGGGGAGTTTTGGGGATCCAGCTGAGAGGAAGGGATTCTGGGGTGTGCTCAGATATTTACTGGCATGTTTTCTTGGTTTACTGTCATTCTGTAGCAGGAAGGGCTTATACGAATACCCCTATTTCTAGTGGTCCTAAGAATGAATCCTGTGTCCATCATCAGAAGGATTTTGTTGGCAGGGAAGCAAACAAGGTTAAAGTGTATAGCCAGAAGCTAGTCTGTGTAATATTTTACCATCTATTAGTTGTGGAAAAATGTAGTTGAAGAATTGGGTATTTAGTGATGTTTGGTCAAAATAGGATATTTATTCTATCAGGAAGATGCTTAACAATTCAGCAATACTTATAAAGATACACGTTTTTAAGAAGACATCACAAAGCAGTTTATCTATATTTTTATATTATTGGGGCTCAAGCCTTTATTCTTACCGTAAATAATTAGCATGTCTCCTGTGTTCTACATGCATCAACTATCAATATTGAAAAATAAGTTTTAGGCACACCCTAGGGTGCAGACTTGTAATCTCTGCTAGGAGGTAAGGTACAAACATCCCTGGTTCAAGGTCCTTTTTAGGCTACAAAGTGAGTTCAAGGCCAGCCTGAATATATAAAAAGAGGGTTGACTTTTTGTGAGTCGCTGCAAACAAAGATGGACTGCCATGAAGGGCATGGGCACACTTCAGGAGTACAAGGTAGGGAGCTGTTTGCCCAGCCTGAAGTGCCACATGCCAAATGTGCATCTTTCGCACTCAGCTCCGTGGTAGCCAAGTCCAGGTTCTGTTGAAGAAGATGAAGAAATCATCAAGAGGAGACAGTGAACTGTGGGCAGATGTTTGAGAAGTCACCACTGCATTTGGAGAACTTTGGTACACACAACATGTACTGGGAGTACTGGGACCTGACCACTGCTGGCACTCTCACATTGTGCTCAGTGCTACCGTGTCATGGGTGCACGGCACCGTGCCCGTGCACACTCTATCCAGACCATGAAGATTTCAGAAGAGTTTGTAGGACCATGACTCAAAGATCAAATTCCCGTTGCCCTACCACATGTTGAGCCGGCACAAGCAACACTCTACCACAGGGCCCAGGACTTTCTTCTAGATCTAGAGACCCACTGAATAAAAAAGCATTAGGTTCAATATCCAGTAGCACACACATATGAGAGAGGAGGATGAGGATGAGGAGGAGGAAGAGGAAGAGGAGAACAAGGGGAGAGAGAGGCAGAGACAGAGACATAGAGAGAGAGAAACAGTGAGATACACACAGAGACAGAGAGGGAAGAAAAACCCCATAATAAATGTATAATAGACAGTTTGGTGGTTATAACATTATCTTTCCCAATCTCTGTATGATCCCAGCTATTTAAAATTTATAAGATACTGTAATTCATCCTCTGCCTCATTCCAAATAATTACGGTTTTTTGAGACAGGGGCTTATGTAGCCTAAGCTGACCTTGAATTCATGACCCTCTTGTTTCAGCCTTGCTAGGATGACAAGTCCGTGCCGCCATGCCTGGCTATAATTTTGAACTGGCTTAATAAAAAAAGGCTTTGGCAATCATGTAAGCTTTGAATGGAGAGTATGAAGACAGAATCACAGTCCCTCGTGTCACTAGGAAGCCCCATGGCTGCTCCAGACAGCTCCAAACTTCGTTTATTTGAGGGGGAGATAAATCTCTACCTTAAGTGACTGTTATTTTGCCTCTTTTGTATTGAGTAGCCAAACAGAATTCCAACTGAAATATGCTTTTGCCCTTTGACTCAGCAATTCCACTGCCAGGAATTTATCCTATAGATATTTCGGCACTGTGAAAAATGATGTGTGGCTAGGGTCATTCATTGCAGCAAAAGATGGGAAATAATCTGTGTCCCTCCGTGGGGACAGGTTAAATAAATTATGGACATCCATAGTGATACAGCAGGCATCCTGCATTTGGAAGAAACACATACATTAGTATGAAATGATCTCTACTGCGTGTTGTTAAGAGAAAATACAGAGCCTGTGAATGATGCTTGTACTTACACAGACATATGTATGTGCATAAAATGCTTTTGCGAGGATCCATTTGTGTCTAGGTGGAAATTGAATGGTAGAGGATGGGAAGGGGGTGTTTTCACTGTATTTCTTTTGCATAATCACTTGAACTTTTTTTTGAGAGACAGTCTCACTATATAGCCCAGGTTGGTATCAAATTCAACATCTATCCATGTCCAAACTAAAACATTAACAAGTCTAAACTAAAAAACATTATTCATTTTATTTATTTTTAACCTAAGTGTATTGTTTTTTTTAAACAAAATCTCAATCATTTGATTTTACCAAAAAAGACTCAGGATCCAGGTGCTGGGGTGAAAGCCTGCTAGTTCAGAGAGGCAGAGAAAGCTCCAGCTGCCCTTCCTTCTCAGCCTATATTTCAAAAGAAGGAAATTCTCCTTCTACATTCTGTCTCAAAACCCTTCAGACTGAATGTCCCTCCCTTCCACTTCCTGTGTGTCTCTCTATCCGTCCTCCTGACTCCCTCTTACTCTCTATGGTTTTTTTCCTATGTTCACTTCCTATCAACTGGTTGCTTGCTCCTCCTCTAGATCTATGGTTGACTTTATTTAATCCTGTTTAAAATAAACAGAAAGCTCTGGAATTAAGGGCGTGTGCTGAGGCTGAGCCACACCACAACTAGAAACAAGTTTTTCCAGTAAATAACACAGTCTTGGGGTTTACAGTGTGATCAAATATCCTGCAGCATAGGTGGCCTTGAATTTATTATGCAATCAAGGATGATCTTGAACTTCTGATCTTTCTGCCTTTACCTCCTTAGTGCTGGGATTACAAGTCTGGGCCACCATATCTGGTTGATATGGTGCTAGGGATCAAAACCAGGGTCTTGTGTGTGCTAGGCAAGCATTCTTCTAAGTGAGCAGCATCTCCAGCTCCAGCTCCAGGTGAAACTTTAATCTATTAAGAAAACAACATTAACAACAGTATGAACCACCCAGTACCCCCAGAGCTCTCAGGGACTAAACCACCAACCAAAGAGTACACATGGAGGGACCCATGGCTCCAGATGCATATGCAGCAGAGGATGGCCTTGTCAGACATCAAAGGGTGGAGAGGCCCTTGGTCCTGAGAAGGATAGATGCCCCAGTATAAGGGAATACCAGGACAGGGAAGCGGGAGTGGGTGGATTGGTGAGCAGGGGGAGGGGTAATGGGTTAAGGGGTTTTTGCAGGGGGTGGGGCAAGGAACCAGGAAATGGGACATTTGAAATGTAAATAAAGAATATATCTAATAATAAAAAAAGAAAACACACATAGATACAAGACTCTGTGATTCTTAAATACTAATGATTTGGCATCTAGAAATGTGATCTATTATCAGATTGTTCTCTGTTTTTCAATAAAGATAATTTGTAGGAAAAAAGAAAAGAAAACAACATTAAAAATAGAAAACACCCTCATGTTTTAACACATGTAGAACAAAGCATATTATTTCCTTAAATATACTCTCTTTTCAGAATCAGGAATAATAAAGGTCCCCATGTCTGGCCTGCCTCATGTGCTTCATCTGATCCTCCCATTCTAGTGTGACCATCAGTGGCATCTCTTCACTCTCTGCTGCTGTCCAGTTGCATGATCCAGTTCAGGTGAAGTTCAGTCCAGCCAGGATGAGACCATAGACTAATGGCTCACTGTTCACCAGATGAGCTATTGGCTTGGCTTTAGAGAACTAGTGTGAAGCAAAAGGTGATATGTTTATTGTTTTTTTAGCAACAAATGAATGTCAGTAAGGTCACACCAAGAGGCCCACAGGGGCTACATAAACAGAAACAGGCTCACTGTGTTAACCTTCCCTGCTTATGTTAGTTGCTGGAACATTGTCTATGGGAAGGGGTGGTGGATGAATCTGTCTTTTGTTATCAGATGATCTCTCTCCTCCTTTCTCTTGGTATATAATAAATACACAAAAGTCACAAAATGACTCAACTCTTTAAGACTTCCCATGTTACATTTGTACCCTGCCTCAGTTTCCTGACTATGAACTATCTGTGCTAGATCACAAGCACACTCACTGTTTGTTATATGAACAAATGAATCCTATAGAGACATAGGCAGATCCGGTACCCTCTTCCCTATAGGATATAGTTATCATGAACATTGTCATCATTGAGACTGTCATCTTTGTGAAGACTGGTCTCAGTTGTGCAACCCCATAACAAGTTGCAGGAAATAACAATTCAATGAATGAACAGCAGAATGGATGAGTGTATGAGTGTGTTTCACACCAGCTGTCTGAGGACCAAGCCCATTGCTAGTCTACCCGGCATTGCCTACAAGGGGAGAATTTTCACACATTGTACTTTGTGCATCATTGAGGAAATGCTGGAAGACTTCTTGAACAGAGACAGAGAGCATCCCATGGTCTTCCTGGGTGTTCCATGTGTCTTGGCAAATGTGTCTTCTGTGTCTGTTTCTTTTTGTGCCCCTCTTCCCAGCTGCTGTGTTCATGACGGATGAAGGTCTTGTGTCAGGGAAAGGACTCACGAGGATACTCACACTTTTGATCAAGTCACAAATAAATTGGGAGGAAGTAAATGCTGTAATAATTCCTAAATGCCACAACTATTAATAACACCCCAGCTATTAATAACACTCTTGGATTGTGGCACAGTAAAACCATGTAATGGTTTAGTCACGTAGTCACAGTGGAGTGTCTGTCAAGCCCTCTTGTTTCTGTCACCCAGAAATGCCTATCAGGCTTAAGTGAACATGGTGTTGCTTTAGGGAGCGATCTTCGATTTAGTCTATATTTCCAAAATGTAACACATCCTGATTTTTATCCCATTTACTGTTACAGTAATGGATTGCCACACAATACTCAAAGGCAGAGACCCAACTGTTTCTCTGGGATAGTATCACCTCCTCTAGACCCACTTTAGAACAGTGCTCCTGAGGGGATAGAACACTATTAACTCTGCATCCTCCTTTCTTCATAACCATGGAATGGTGTCAGAGTCAGTGAAGTATGTGCATGTTCTAGTGCACACTTGTGGGGGATTGGCAGAGAGATGGACAGGAGGAGGATTTGGCAAGTAGGTTAAGGCTACCAGAAAGAAGATGGAGTTTAATCTCTAGTTCTTCCATTTTTCTAGCTCGGTGGCCTTAGGCAGGTCAAAACTTCACAGAGCCTCAGAGTCACCATAAGTAAATGGAGTTGAGAATAGAAGTAGCTACCTCATAGAAATATTGTACTGAAATCACACTAGTGTGGTGGTGCTTCTGCTATAGATGTGTGCTCAGGAGGCAGATGCATGGGGTGACACAAGGTCAAGGCCAGCCTGGTCAATGTAGAGCATTCTAGGCCAGCCAAGGTTATATAGAAAATCCTGCCTCAAAGAACCTACAACCACCACAGAGACAGTACATTGTTGAGTGCAGGCTGTGGCACATAACAAAGTCATCACTAAAGGTAATCCCTTCTCCCCTGCATATTTGCTTTTTCTCTAGTTATACTGAAGCAGGCATAAAAAGACATAGCCTGGCATGCGCCACTATCAACACTGATGGCTTCACATTCAGCTTAGGATGAGTCTTCTCACGGGAACAAAGTAAAATGAACAGGCAGGCCCCGGTACACTGTCCATCAGGGAGCCCTGTTCTCTAAGTCACATCTGGGATGCATACTGGGGATAGTCTGCTTCTTCAAGCACTGAATATTCTGGAACAAAGTAAAAGTTTAACTCACAAGGGTTTCTGAAATCCAAAGCAAGGGCTAGAGAAAGCAGAAGACAGAAGATCCTTTGGTAGAGAAAGTCCGGCATAAGTGTCTTTTTTCAGAAGAGGAACAAGCCCTAATGCAGTCTCTGGCTGTTGAGATTTAGCCTAGGGCTCTCTCCCCTAAAATGGGACTGTGTGTGCTAGAGGCAGGGCAAATCCGTGTCCACAGACTTGGCTTGACTGGGCTGCTGTAAAAACTATCATGCTCTCGGGATTCGAATGATGAATGCTGATTTCTGTTAGTGCTGAGGACTGGGAAGCCAAGGACAGGACTCCAGGATGGCTGGCCAGCTTCTGCTGAGTGCCCGTGTCAAACCTGAAAACTGCAAGAAGAAAAACTCAATCCACAACTGTCCAATTAAAGCAAGTTTTATTTAGTACTGACTAGGAAGATGGACACTGGCCAGGTTCATACCTGGGATTCCTAGAGAAATACCACTGAATTATGTCAGCCAGGTGCCTATAAAGGCCAAAGCCACAAGGCTATGTACTTTCTGCCTTTGTTCAATTGGGGGCAAGCATACATGCATCCCGATGATGTACTTCCTGCTTACCTGTGACCAAGCACAGCCTTGTTTATTGAAGTGCAAAAGCATGGCTTTTTATCTTACATGACTAACAACCCTCAGCATTCTAGGAAGTTATCTGTCCTTGGGGTAGTGTGGCATATAGGTTAACTCCATCCCTTATTCCTGCTCTCGGTCACAGAGATTTATCCTCATAGTGGCTCTACAAGGCAGGAAGAAAGCTAGACAGCTCTCCAGAGCTGCCTCTTATCAGGGTACTAATCCCATTCATCAGGGCTCCACTCTTACAGGCCAATCCAGTTACTTCCCAAACACCTTACTTCAAATTGCCACCACATTGGAACCAAGGCTTTAGTACATGACTTTCAGGAGATACGACGAATCCACTGCAAGCCTACAAGGGTTGACATGAGCCTCAGGTTAGCAAACCATAAGCAATGAGCTCAGAGCTTGGAGTCTTGTTACTAATCTTAAGGTTTCAAGGAACTTTTGCAGGTCCTGATTTTCTTACTTGTGACAAAAAGGTAGTGGTGTGGGGGTCTTTCTTTGACATCCTGGGGCTGTTAGATGGCAGAGTAGAGGAGAAATGTTGGTCTTAGTGATCTGTTATTGTTAGTGAGCTTTCTGTCACCATGACAAAATACTAGAGACAATCAACTTCACATTCACACACACACACACACACACACACACACACACACACACACACACGCACGCACGCACACTAATGACAGTTACCAGGCCCACAGTCTGATAGGTTCAGGATATGACCTATTGGCACTGTTAGCTTAAACCATCACAGGTTTATGTGACAGAGCGAAATATAACCAGAGAGCGAAATATAACCAGAGAGCGAAATATAACCAGAGAGCGAAATATAACCAGAGAGCGAAATATAACCAGAGAGCGAAATATAACCAGAGAGCGAAATATAACCAGAGAGCGAAATATAACCAGAGAGCGAAATATAACCAGAGAGTGAAAGAGAAGAAGGTGGAGTCCCATTGTGCCCTTCAGGTATCTGACTCCAGTGACCTAAGGGCCTTCCATGAGGCCTCTTGAGAATACCACCCCAGGGACAAATCCTGTGACATGTGGGTCTTTAAGGGGTACTGAGGAGTCAAACAACAGTGTCCTATGTGTATCATCTACTTGTCATTCTCTTTAGTGCCAGAGACATTTTTAATGCAGCTGCAGAGAGGATAACACCAAAGTTTATGGTCACCCAGCCACATTACTGATAAACCATGCTCACTGTGTCTGTTGGGCCCTTACCAGCCATGAAATCATGAAATTGACGAAGATGCGTTTCTCAAGTCTCTTTTTACCTTTTGGTTTCCTGACAATGGTGACAGTTAGCAGGCATCAGGGCAGGGATTCAGGCAAGTAGGAGTAAGTTGTTGGGGGTGGGGAGGAAATGGGGTGTCGAGGGGAGGAATTGTGCCCCACCAGGGTAACGAGCCTATCTGCTGCTGTATTCCAGCATCCAATACCAGGCAGGCTAGTTGAATGGAAGGGCAAGTGGAGATCAAGTTCCTGAGGCACCAAAGAAGCAGAAAGACAGTCAGTGGCCTACTGTGCTGTTTCAGAGGCTCCCAGCAGCAGGTGTAGTAGTGGTAGTGGCTGTGACGGTGGTGGTGGTGGTGGTGGTGGTGGAGGTGGTTAGTTCAAATCCCCATATCCTCTACATGTGCTGGAACAAAGACTTGGGTGTAGGTGATTGTTATTTGGGATATACAGGGGAAGAAGTGGGGGAAAATGAGATGTGTGGAGATCCGAGTCGAACAAGTCCACACTAAGGGCAAGTAGAACTAGATCGCACCTTGTGGAGCATCATGCTGAAGGAAGGCATGGCTGCTCATCTACTCTTCTGCTCCTTGCTGGAGGAGCATCCTTTCTTTTGGGATTCTACATTTCTAGTACTTGTGACTGCTCTCCTGAGGGACGGAACATGCCTCCACAGAGCTGGAAAAAATCCCCAAGAAGAGGAACACTAGAGGCAAAGGCCGCCAGCCTTCTTTGCACACCTTCCCACAGCTACTAGTAAGCTCAGAACAGGGTGGAGGGAATAGGGTACCTAGCCACGATGCTGTTGCAAAGGCAGCACAGGGCACTAAGTGTAAGTGCCTCTTGGCTTTAGAGTAGTGGTGGCACTGGATGTGAAGGAAAGACAGGTTTGAGGTGCTTTTTGGATAGGAAGCTAATTTTTCCTCCCTTTACATAAATGGCTACTACTGTGGCTTGTTTTTCTGGGGTTTGGGTAGGCTGAATTTATCTTACAGTTGTTTGAGGCATCCTTGGATCTCACTTTTGAGTAGGAAGGACAGGGGCAAGAGCCAGCAAAGAGATTCACCAATGCCCCCAAGTTATTCTAGAGCCAAACCTGCTCTTTTTTTTCTAAGTTTTTTATTTACATTCCAAATGATTACCCCTTTCCTGTTTCCTCCCTCCCCGAAAGTCCCATAAGCCCCCTTCCCTCCCTCTATTCCCCATTCAACCCCCTCTAGCTTCTCTGTCCTGGCATTCCCCTACATCCAGTCTTTCCCAGACCAGGGGTCTCTCCTACCATCTCCTTGGAAATCTATTGATATGCGAATTGAGTCTAGGGTATTCCAAGATTCTAGATTAATATCCCCTTCTCAGTGACTGCATACCATATGTGTTCGTTTGTGATCGGGTTACCTCACTAAGGATGATATTTTCCAGTTCTGACCATTTGCCTAGGAATTTAGTGAATTCATTGTTTTTAATTGCAGAGTAGTATTCCATTGTGTAAATATACCACATCTTCTGAATCCATTCCTCCGTTGAGGGACATCTGGGTTCTTTCCAACTTCTGGCTATTATAAATAAGGCTACTATGAACATAGTGGAGCATGTGTCCTTATTGCATGAAGGGGAAGCCTCTGGGTATATGCCCAGGAGTGGTATAGCCAGATCCTCCGGGAGTGTCATGCCCAGTTTTCTGAGGAACCGCCAGACTGCTTTCCAGAGTGGTTGTACCAGCTTGCAATCCCACCAGTAGTGGAGGAGTGTTCCTCTTTCTCCACATCCTCGCCAATAACTGCTGTCTCCGGTGTTTTTGATCTTAGCCATTCTGACTGGTGTGAGGTGGAATCTTAGGGTTGTTTTGATTTGCATTTCCCTAATGACTAAGGATGTTGAACAACTCTTTAGGTGCTTCTCAGCCATTAGATATCCTTCAGGTGAGAACTCTTTGTTTAGCTCTGTACCCCATTTTTAATAGGGTCATTTGGCTCTCTGGAGTCTAACTTCTTGAGTTCTTTGTATATATTGGATATTAGCCCTCTGTCGGATGTAGGGTTGGTAAAGATCATTTCCCAGTTTGTTGGTTGCCGATTTGTCCTTTTGACAGTGTCCTTTGCCTTACAGAAACTTTGTAATTTTATGAGGTCCCATTTGTCAATTCTTCATCTTAGAGCATAAGCTATTGGAGTTCTGTTCAGGAAATTCTCCCCTGTGCCCATATGTTCAAGGTTCTTCCCTAGTTTCTTTTCTGTTAGTTTCAGTGTGTCTGGTTTTATGTGGAGTCATTGATCCACTTGGAATTGAGCTTAGTGCAAGGAGATAAGAATGGGTCAATTTGCATTCTTCTGCATGTTGACCTCCAGTTGAGCCAGCACCATTTGTTGAAAAGGCTATCTTTTTTCCACTGGATGGTTTTAGCTCCTTTGTCAAAGATCAAGTGACCATAGGAGTGTGGATTCATTTCTGGGTCTTCAATTCTGTTCCACTGATCTATATGCCTCTCACTGTACCAATACCATGCAGTTTTTACCACTATTGCTATGTAGTACAGCTAGAGGTCCAGGATACTGATTCCCCCAGAAGTTCTTTTACTCTTGAGCATAGTTTTAGCCATCCTGGGTTTTCTGTTATTCCAGATGAATTTTTGAATTGCTCTTTCTAACTCTATGAGGAATTGAGTTGGGATTTTGATGGGGATTGCATTGAATCTGTATATTGCTTTTGGCAAGATGGTCATTTTTACTATATTAATCCTGCCAATCCATGAGCACGGAAGATTTCTCCATCTTCTGAGGTCTTCTTCAATTTCTTTCTTCAGAGACTTGAAGTTCTTGTCATACAGATCTTTCACTTGTTTGGTTAGAGTCACACCAAGATACTTTATATTGTTTGTGGCTATCATGAAGGGTATCATTTCTCTTACTTCTTTCTTAGCCTGCTTATCCTTTGAGTATAGGAAGGCTACTGACTTGCTTGAGTTGATTTTATATCCAGCCACTTTGCTGAAGTTGTTATCAGCTGTAGGAGTTTTCTGGTGGAGTTCTTTGGGTCGCTTAAGTATACTATCATATCGTCTGCAAATAGTGATAGTTTGCCTTCTTCCTTTCCACTTTGTATCCCTTTGACCTTCTTTTGTTGTGTAATTGCTCTAGCTAGAACTTCAAGTACTATATTGAAAAGATATGGAGAGAGAGGGCAGCCTTTTCTAGTCCCTGGTTTTAGTGGGATTGCTTCAAATTTCTCTCTATTTAGATTGATGTTGGCTAGCAGTTTGCTGTAAATTGCTTTTACTATGTTTAGATATGGGCCTCGAATTCCTGATCGTTCCAAGACCTTTAACATGAAAGGATGCTGAATTTTGTCAAATGCTTTCTCAGCATCTAATGAAATGACCATGCGGTTTATTTCTTTGAGATTGTTTATATAGTGGATTACATTGATGGACTTCCTTTTATTGAACCATCCCTGTATCCCTGGAATGAAGCCTACTTGGTCATGGTGAATGATCATTTTGATGTGTTCTTGGATTCAGTTGGCAAGAATTTTATTGAGTATTTTTGCATCGATATTCATAAGAGAGATTGGCCTGAGATTCTCGTTCTTTGTCGGATCTTTGTGTGATTTTGGTATTAGCGTAATTGTGGCTTCATAGAACGAGTTGGGTAGTGTTCCTTCTGTTTCTATTTTGTGGAATAGTTTGAAGAGTATTGGTGTTAGGTCTTCTTTGAAGGTCTGATAGAATTCTGCACTAAAACCATCTGGACCTGTGCTTTTATTGGTTGGAAGACTTCCAATGACCACTTCTATTTCTTCAGGGGTTATAGGACGGTTTAGATGGTCTATTTGATCCTGATTTAATTTTGGTATTTGGTATCTGTCTAGGAAATTGTCCATTTCCTCAAGATTTTCTAGGTGTGTTGAATACAGGCTTTTGTAGTAGTATCTGATGATTTTTTGAATTTCCTCAGTTTCTTTTGTTATCTCTCCCTTTTCGTTTCTGATTTTGGTAATTTGGATACTGTCTCTGTGTCTTCTGGCTAGTCTGGCTAAGGGCTTATCTATCTTGTTGATTTTCTCAAAGAACCAACTCGTAGTTTTGTTGATTCCTTGTATGGTTTTATTTGTTTCTACTTGATTGATTTCAGCCCTGAGTTTGATGATTTCCTGCCTTCTACTCCTCTTGGGTGTATTTGCTTCTTTCTTTTCCAGGGCTTTCAGGTGTGCCATTAAGCTGCTAGTATATGCTCTCTCCGGTGTCTTTTTGGAGGCACTTAGGGCTATGAATTTTCCTCTTAGCACCATTTTCATTGTGTCCCATAAATTAGGGTATGCTATGCCATCATTTTCATTAAATTTTAAAAAGTCTTTGATTTCTTTCTTTTTTTCCTCCTTGACCAAGTTATAATTGAGTAGAGCATTGTTCAGCTTCCATGTGTATGTGGGTTTTCTGTTGTTTTTGTTGCCATTGAAGACCACCCTTATTCCATAGTGATCTGATAGGAGGCATGGGATTAATTCGATCTTCTTATATCTGTTAAGGTCTGTTTTGTGACCAATTATATGGTCGATTTTGGAGAAGGTACCCTGAGGTGCTGAGAAGAAGGTATATTCTTTTGCTTTAGGAGGAAATGTTCTCTATATCTGTTAGTTCCATTTGGTCCAAGGCTTCAATTAGATTCACTGTGTCCCTGTTTAGTTTCTGCTTTCCTGAACGATCCATTTCAGAGAGCAGGTTGTTGAAGTCACCCACTATTATTGTGTGAGATGCGATGTGTGATTTGAGCTTTAGTATAGTTTCTTTTACGAATGAGGGTGCCCTTGCGTTTGGAGCCTAGATATTCAGAATTGAGAGTTCTTCTTGGTGGATTTTTCCCTTGATCAGTATGTAATGTCCTTCTGTGTCTTCTTTGATGACTTTAGGTTGAAAGTCAATTTTATCTGATATTAGTATGGCTACTCCAACTCGTTTCCTGGGACCATTTGCTTGTAAAATTATTTTCCAGCCTTTTATTTACATTAGTAGTGTTTGTCTTTGACAGTGAGGTGCGTTTCCTGCATGCAGCAAAATGCTGGGTCCTGTTTACCTATCCAGTCTGTTAGTCTATGTCTTTTTATTGGGGAATTGAGACCATTGATATTAAGAGAGATTAAGGAATAGTGATTATTGCCACCTGCTATTCTTGACGCTCTCTTTATGTTTGAGTGATTATCTACTTTTGGGTTTGATGAAAGAAGGTTACTATCTCGTTTTTTCCCGGGTGTAGTTTCTCTCCTTGTATTGGCAGTTTCCACCTATTATCCTTTGCAGGACTGGGTTTGTGGAAAGATATTGTGTAAATTTGGTTTTATCATGGAATATCTTAGCCTCTCCATCTATGGTGATTGAGAGTTTTGCTGGGTATAGTAGTCTAGGCTGGTATTTGTGTTCTCTTAGAGTCTGCATGAGATCTGCCCAGGATCTTCTGGATTTCATAGTCTCTGGTGAGAAGTCTGATGTGATTTGGATAGGTCTTCCTTTATATGTTTCTTTGCCTTTTTCTCTTACTGCTTTTAATATTCTTTCTTTGTTTAGTACATTTGGTGTTTTAATTATTGTGCGACGGGAGGTATTTCTTTTCTGGTCCAGTCTGTTTGGAATTCTCTAGGCTTTTTATATGTTCATCGGCATGTCTCTCTTTAGGTTAGGGAAGTTTTCCTCCAAAATTTTGTTGAAGATATTTACTGGCCCTTTAAGTTGCAAATCTTCACTCTCATCTATACCTATAAACCTTAGGTTTGGTCTTCTCATTGTGTCCTGGATTTCCTGGATGTTTTAGGTTACACGTTTTTTGCATTTCGCATTTTCTTTGACTGTTGAGTCAATGCTTTCCATGGTATCTTCAGCACCTGAGATTCTTTCTTCCATCTCTTGTATTCTGTTTTTTGTTTGTTTTTTTTTTTTTTTGTTTTTCGAGACAGTGTTTCTCTGTGTAGCCCTGGCTGTCCTGGAACTCACTCTGTAGACCAGGCTGGCCTCGAACTCAGAAATCCTCCTGCCTCTGCCTCCCAAGTGCTGGGGTTAAAGGCGTGCGCCACCACCTCCTGGCTCATCTCTTGTATTCTATTGTTGATGTTTGCATATATGACTCCTGATTTCTTCCCAGGGTTTTCTATCCCCAAAGCTGTCTCCCTTTGTGATTTCTTAGTTGTTTCTACTTCCTTTTTTAGATCCTGGATGGATTTGCTCAGATCCTTCACTTGTTTGTTTGTATTTTCCTGTCGTTCTGTAAGATATTTTTGCATTTTCTCTTTCAGGATTTCTGCCTGTTGACCCAAGTTCTCCTGTATTTCTCTAAGGAATTTTTGTGTTTCCTCCTCATGGGCTTCCATCTGTTGATCCATATTCTCCTGCATTTCTTTAAGCGATTCTTGTGTTTCCTTTGTAAGGGCATCTACCCGTTGATTCACTTCTTTAGGCGATTTTTGTTTTCCCTCCCTATGGACCTCCATCTGTTGACCCATATACTTCGGCATTTCTTTAAGCAATTTTTGTGATTCCTTTGTAAGGGCATCTACCCATTGATTCATTTCCTTAAGCGATTTTTGTGTTGCCTCCTTGTGGGCCTCCATCAGTTGACCCATATTCTCCTGCATTTCTCTAAGTGATTTTTGTGTTTCCTTTGTAAGGGCTTCTACCTGTTGATTCATGTTCTCCTGTATTTCTTTATCAGATTTATTTGTGTCCTTCTTGAAATCCTCTAATAGTATCATGAGAAGTGATTTTAAATCCAGATCTTGCCTATCGGGTGTGAGGTGGTATCCAGGACTTGCTGCTCTTGGAGAGTTGGGTTCAGATGGTGCCATATTGCCTTGATTTCTGTTAGTAACGTTCCTACGTTTGCCTTTTGCCATCTGGTTACCTCTGGTGTTAGTTGGTCCTGCTGTCACTGGCTGTTGGTTGGATCTCCTGTGAGCCTGCAAGGCTATTTCTGCCCACCCCTCCCCTGGATTACTGGGATTCCCTTGGCACTGATTGCTGGGGCCTGCCCTGCTCCTGAGTGACTTTGGAGCCCTGATGTGCCTTGCCGCAAGTGATGTTATATTGGGGAATCCCTGCACATACAAAGGCTCAGCATAGTCAATCCCTGGAGCAGAGGTCGCCAGGGGGAGGCTGGTATGCCTCCATCCTGTGCTGGTGTGCTCTTTCCCAGTGCAGGTCCCTCTGCAGGGCAGATGTCCCACAGCAGAGATGGCCCATAGGTGACCGCAGAACTGCCCAGCTCTTGGGAGCAGGGAGCACACAAGCTGCCTGAGACTTAAGCGATATTATGCTTGATTGTCCCTGCATCTGGAAGTCCCAGTTGCCCTGTTGCCGGAGCAAAGATGGCAGAGTGCACTCTGCACCCTCTAGGCGCAGATCACTCTGCAAGGCAGATGGCCCACAGCAGAGCTGGCGCCCAGACGACTGCAGAGTTGCCTCGCTCTTGAGCACAGATGGAAGTCCAACAGGCTGTTTCCCAAGCAATGTTATATTGGGGAGTCCCTGGGTACCTGGATGCTCAGTGCAGTCAATCCCCAGAGCAGAGGTCACCAAGGGCAGGCTGGTGTGCTCCTGCCCTGTGCGGGTCCAAACCTGCTCTTAAAGTAGCTCAATGTTGAGCCCAATGCTGTGCCTCGTGAGCTCCAGCATATAAACTCGTCCTTCAAAGGTATATGTGCTTGGGCTAGGTGACCCTTCTCCTGAGGCCTCCTCTGTTGTCATGGTGTCTACTTTTTAAGAATCAGGCTTCTGTATGCCAGGTGCTACTGTAATGCTTTGGGAAGCAGTGGACAAGAGAGGGCTGACGAGACAGAGATACTTACTAAGCTTGCCAGGACAGGGATGAGCAAGGCAGAAGGTCACGTAGGGTAAGTTCAATGAATGTGGCAGCCCGAAGACTAAGGGACAGAGGCACTGGTGGAGGCCAGGAAGTTAAAACAAGCTGACCGGGACAAATGGGCAGCGCGGCCTGTCCCTGGCTGGATTCCCTGGGAGTCACTTCCTGAGCAGCACAGTCCCATCTTTTGACTACAATTACAGCTTCTTTGTAGGGGGGGGCTTCTGCCTCTCCCATGAGAAATGTTCCTTGAGACCTTTTGCTTTGTGTGTACCTGCAGCACACTTTTAGGGGTCAGGAAATGATGTTACTGGCCTATATAGCTGGAGGTTGGTTGGCTTTTCATAGAAGAGTTGGTGCTGCCCTAAACCTGATCATTAGATCATTAACCCTGGAAGTGGATGAATAAGTAGATGTCATGGCTGAGACTCTCTCTGTCTCTCTGTCTCTGTCTCTCTGTCTCTGTCTCTCTCTGTATATGTCTTTGTCTGTCTCTGTCTGTCTGTTTCTCTGTGTGTCTGTATGTCTGTGTGTCTGTCTATGTCTGTCTGTCTGTGTTTGTGCATATGCATTCCTGAAGACCCAAAAGCTGTGACCTTCTTGTTCAATCCCCTGTAAAAGTAGCCAGGGATCATCTTGGCATCCTCAGTCAGACCTAGGCTTCACAGGCTGCCTTCCCCCAGCCTAGACTCCTTGCTTGCAAATGCAGGTCAAATGTCCCTCACTCAGGATGATATTCTCAAGCTCCATCCATTTGTCTGCAAAATTCAGGATGTCCTTGTTTTTCATAGTTGAGTAGTGTTCTATTATGTAAATGTTTCACATTTTCTTTATCTGTTCTTCAGTGGAGGGACATCTAGGTTGTTTCCAGTTTCTGGCTATTACAAATAAAACTGCTGTGGACATACTTGAGAAGTGTCCTTGTGTCATTTGGGTGTATGCCCAGGAGTGGTATAGCTGGGTCTTGAGGTAGAACTATTTCCAGTTTTCTGAGAAACCACCAGATTGATTTCCAAAGTGGTTGTACAAGCTTGCATTCTCATCAGAAGTGGAGGAATGTTTCCTTTGCTCCCCATCCTTGACAGCATGTGCTGTCACTGAGCTTTTGATCTTAGCCATTTTACTACTGTGAGATGGAAGCTCAGGGTTGTTTTGATTTCTATCTATTTCTCTGATGACTAAGGACTTTGAACATTTCTTTCAGTGCTTCCTTGCCATTGGAGATTTCTCTATTGAGAATTCTTTGTTTAGTTCTGCACCCTATTTTTAAATTGGGCTATTGGTTTATTGGTATTTAATTCCTTGAATTCTTTATGTATTTTGGATATTAGCCCTCTGTTGGATGTAGAGTTGGTGAAGATCTTTTCCTATTCTGTGGGCTACCATTTTGTCCTATTGATGATGTCCTTTACCTTACAGAAGTTTTTCATTTTCACGAGGTCCCATTTATTAATTGTTGATTTTAGTGTCTGAGTTGTTGGTGTTCTATTCAGGAAGTTGTCTCCTGTACCAATGCATTCAAGTGTATTCCCAACTTTTTCTTGTATTAGACTTAGTATATCTGTTTTATGTAGAGGTATTTGATTCACTTGGACTTGAATTTTGTGCAGGATGATAAATATAGATCTATTTTCATTCTTCTATTTGCAGACATCCAGTTAGAACAACACAAGATTCTACGTACCAAAGTTGAATCAAGATCGAGCACATAAACAATGTAAATAGTCCTATACCCCCCTCTCCCAAGGAAATAGAAGAAGCCACAGATAAGTTAAGTAGTGAGTGCCTGCAGTGAGGTGGTGCACCCTGTCCCAGTGTTGCATCTTGTTTGTCTTCTGTTTGGAGCCTGAGGAACATGGAATGTTCAGCCCAGGTAATGGACAAAGTTGCCAGTGCAAGCCAGCTCTCCTGGTTTCTGTGCGTCCCAACACAGAAGTAGGTGTTAACAATTAAATGAGTGTATGAGTATATACCCATTTATGTCCACCAACCTCAGATACCTCAAGTTCTTCTGAATCAGCTGGTCCACCAATCCTGCTGTATCCTAGGACCCCTGGTGACTTTGAGTGGGGGTCTGGAGCCCTGCCTTGTTTCCCTAATCAGTGTCAACCTTCCCACCCCTACTGCTCTCTGACTTCTTTCTTCCTCTCCTCTCCATTCAGCCGGTAAGACTTTTTAGGGTAGTCAGATATAACAAATAAAAAAATAAATTTCAAGTAAATAAACAAACATATTTTCTTTGTTATTGTTTGAGAGTTTCATACATGCATGCAATGTATTTTGCTCAAACCCAACCCCATTCCCTCCCCTCCAATTTCTCCCTTATTCTTCTCATCCTCACCATCCCCTCTCAAATGTATGTGTTTTGTTTTTAATTAAAAATATATTTTTTTCATATGATATATTATGATTATGGTTTTTTCTCTCCTCACTCCTCCCAGATCCTTCCCACCCATCCAAAGCCTCTCTCTCTCTCTCTCTTTCGTTCTTTCTTTCTATCTTTCTCTCATTAGAATATGAGCAGGCATCTGAATAATAATAAGATAAAACAAAAATGAACCAGAATAAGACAAAATGAACAGAGGAAAAGGAGACAAAGAAAAAGCACAAGAAATACATACAAAAGGAGGGACTTACACAGAAATCTTATAAACACATACAACTAGAAGCCATCTTGTACATAAAAGACATGTAAGGTTAAAAAAATAAAGAAGAAGAAGCTCTGACAAAACATTATAGGACAAAGAACCTCCAAAATACCATTGAGTTTGTTTCCTGCTGTTCATCTACTGTTGGGAATGGGCCGTGCCCTGAAGAGTGGTTTTATATCTAGTGAGAATGGGTTGGAGAGAACTAATTTTTCATTTGAGAGCAGTTATCAATTGGAAATAGCTTCTGGGTGAGGGATGGGACTTGTGTCCACTTCCCATCTGGCCCAGACCTGTGCAGACCCTGTGCATGCTGAGACTTCATATGTGCATCAGTCCTTCTGTGTCTAGAAGTCCTGTTTCCTTGGTGTTCTCCATCCCCACTGGCTTGTACAGTCTTTCCCCCTGAGCCCCGAGGGGAGGCATTTGATGGCGACATTCCATTTAGGACTGAGTGTTCCAAGGTCTCTCATCTGTATATTGTCCAGCTGTGGGTCTCTGTATTTGTTCCCATCTGTTGAAGGAAGAAACTTCTCTGCTGATGGGTGAGCAAGACAATGATCTATGAGTATAGCAGGATGTCATTAGGAGTAATTATATTGCTATGTTTTTTGTGTTGTGGTTTTAAACCTACTGGGTCCACTTAGGACTGCCTTTCTGATCAGGGCATAGGAAGTGGAGCATCTAGTGGATAGTCTCTCAGGGACCACATCCCTGAAGAAAACTGACATTCCCTCCCCAGTAGCTCTTAATTGCCAATAGCTTCTTAGCCAGGAGTGAGAGTTCTTGAGGTCCTTCTCATCTATGCTGGGATCTTAATGGACTAATTTTGTACAGGATTTGTGCTTTAGGCCATTTGTATCACACTGATATCCCAGTTTTGAGACTGGTCCCTTCTGAGCCAGGGTTGCTCCCAGGGCAGTATAGAGAGCTGAGTTACAGACAGGAAGACATTTCTGCTTCTGACTATGGATGCAATATGAACAGCTGTCTCAAGCTCCTGTCACCTTGGCTTCCCCAGCATGTGAGCTATGTGTATCATAGCAACAAGAAAATTAACAAATTTAGAGCTTATCATGGGCTGGGCATTATGCTAAACTTTTTTTCAAAGATTTATTTATTTATTATATGTAAGTACACTGTAGCTATCTTCAGACACACCAGAAAAGGGCATCAGATCTTATTACAGATGGTTGTGAGCTACCATGTGGTTGTTGGGATTTGAACTCAGGACCTCTGGAAGAGTAGTCAGTGCTCTTAACCGCTGCACCATCTCTCCAGCCCCTATGCTAAACTTTTATGTGTATTAACTACCTATGGATGTAGATATTAACATGAGTCCACTTTACAGATGAAGAAACTGAGAAATGAAGAGCCCCCAAAAGGATGTCATGTTGCCCTTCAGGCAAATGGTTTGTGATCCTTAAAGACCAAAGGACCAGCTTCATTTCTAGGCTTCTCTGGATCTGGGATTTATCCAGGGCAGTACAATAAGCTCAGAGCACAGGCCGCATGTGAGGAAGCTGTGGAATTAATTTTTCAACTTTAGCTGTGCAATATTGTGCTGGTAAATATCTAACTAGCAACTTTACAGGGTTTGCTCATTTCTATGGTGTAAATTCCCTCCAGCAGAATCTATTTCAAACTCCAATTTATTGTGGAATTAGAGAGATGCACACAGCCAATTCACTTTACATGAGCCAGGATAAACTAATTTCATAACCATGGGGGTTACAGAAGAAAGACTGTTTACCTTTCCACAGAAGAGAATGAGTTGTTAAATAAACCAAAAGCTTGGGCTAAGCCTACAATGGCTCTTACTATTAGTGTTATGATTATTACCTAATATAAACTGTCTCATGGGTCAATTGGTCAAACCTAGCTTTATGCTCATGTATACAGTAGGCACACTTTGTGCTGAATGAGTCTTGTCTCTATGTCCTTCACTTAAGCAAAACATTCCCCTTCTGTCATGCTCTAGAGCAGTGGTTCTCAAACTTCTTGTACTTTGACCCTTTGATACAGTTCTTCATGTTGTGGGGACCCCAAACCATAAAATTATTTTACTTGGTACTTCATAACTGTAATTTGCTAGGGTTATGGATTGTACTGTAAATATTTATATTTTCTGGTAGTCTTAGGTAACTGTTGTGCAAGGGTTGTTCACCCTGCAGACGAGTTGTGACCCACAAGTTGAGAACCACTGCTCTAGACAGTTCTGTAACTTTATTTTTTTCAAAGCCTACTTTTAATGATGGTTCTTAAACACTTTAACCTCTCTTCTAGCCCACCACCCACCAGAGGTAGTGGGAAAGAAAGGACATGCATGGAGGAAATGGACCTGTTTAGAAATGGTTCACAGTTCAGTTCACAGGTCAGCAGTGACAGTTTGATCTACTCGTAAATACTTCACAAATATACTATCAGTCCAGTTAGGTAGAGTCAAAATAGCAAGCTCTGTAAGGGCCATGATTCAACAAAGAATGATACCCCAGACTCAAATAGTATGTAAACAAAAAGAGTCATTTATTCTTCGAAAGTCCAGTGTTTTATTCTACAAAGATAAAGAGATGCTCAAGTGAGTTTGCAGACTTGATTTAAAGCACATTAGGGGAATTCTGGGGAGGGGAAGGTGACCTTTATAATTGGTTCTATTTCTAGGGACATTCCAGAACCATTGTGGAGGAAGTCTAGAAACAGCTGCTGACCCATTGTCCTTGCCTCAGGCCCGGTGCTGGGGCAGCTTCTGAGGCCTGAACTTGCCTGGATTTGACCAGTTCTTGGAAACAGATTTAGGCCTAGTCTCCCTAACTGCCAATTTGAAGCCTGTCAGGGAGCCAGTCTGTTTCAACATGAATCATGACCTAGCAGAGACTGCCAGGCCTCAGCTGAATGAACACAAGTCAGCAGGAGAGATTCGAGCCAGCAGAGATGCCAGAAGTTCTCTGCTCTACCTCTCTCAACGAATCAAAGATCAGCGAAGAGGTGAGACCAAGAAGTGTTGCGGAGCTAGCTCTATCAGCAAGCCCTGTCAAACCTCCACCACTGTCTCTTGACTCCTGTTTATACACCCTCCAAGCATCATGTGTCCTCCACGGGTCTTTCGTCACAATGTGTCTTGCCTCAGCATGTGAGTCTTACTTAGCACAACTCCAAGTGAGCCTGTATCAGCTGACATCACTCTGCAATCAGCCTTATCCTGCGGAAGTGGCAAGAAGCCACCAGCACACCACCAGAAGTTCTTTGGTGCATTTCTCTCCAGCAAGTCCTGACATATGGAGCTCAACAACACATGTAAGATGGGCCAATACATGTGTGTCCTTATTGAAGAATCCTTCATCCTGTGTCCTTTCATGTGCTTGCTTTAGCAGAACATCCTTTCACCTGTGTCTGCTTCAGAGAAATGTTCCTTCAGAAGTCTGTCTTAGGGAAACATCCTTTCATTGTGTCTGCTTCAGGAAAACACTCCTTCACATGTTTGCCCTAGAAAAACACTATCTAGCACAACTGACTTTCCAAAGAATCTGTAAGCTTCCATTTCACAGGTCTGCTTTTTCAATGGTGCCTCTCTTTGTTCTTATCTAAGGTGCTCTTCCCTTTCTCCAAAGTTCTGTAGTAAAGTGGGCGTGGCTCTAAGGAGATGGGCCTTGGGCATGGCTGCTCCCTCATGGCAAGGAGCTACAGCAACTTCCGGGGACCAGGTGTGGGCCAGGGCAGGTGTGAGGCCTTGCTCAAATCTCTTAGGTTTCAGCAATAAATCACTCCTCCTCTAAGATCTTGAAGGTGACCTATTTTATTCAGCCCAGGTAGCCAAGCAGCAGATAATTGCCCACTGAAACAGAGACTAACCTGACAATTGATCATCAGCTAGATGTGCTAAGTACCCCAACTTCTTTGTCCTTTCAGCTTTGCCACCTGTAGGGAGGGCATAACAATTCCCACTTCACAGTGGTTTTTTGAGGATTAGATGTGTTAGCTTATTAAACATTTAGAATGGGCCTGCCACTTATTGAGTGTGAGAAATGTTTGCTACTGTTATTATAAATTGTACTAAGAGGTGAGAAAACTCTCAGCTTCAAGATCCTTTTCAGGAACTAGGGGAGCGGTGCTTATGAGGAAGTCTGCTGAGTGGGAATCTGCTTGTGTTTCCTTCTTGCTGGGCGCTGTTAAAGAAAAAAAAAGCTATTCAATAATATTTGTAAAGGCACAGCCTGGAAGGCTTATTCAGGACCAGTTTTGATAGGTTTAAAGACTGCAGCAATGGGATTGTGCAGTGTGGATAGAGATTGGGTTCAACCTCAATGCAGCAGGGCAAATGGGAATTTATAGCCAAGGGTAGAGCAGCTTCAGTGGATGGTGAATTACTTACTGACCATTCTTCAGGGCTTACTGAATATCTGCCTAAGCCCACCTAACAGGATTCTTACTGAAGAACGCCGGGATGGTCAGACATCATTCAGAGGATGATGGGAGTTGATGTTTGATCTGACATTAAGAGTGCTGTGTTTTTAAGAGTGAGTGGGTGGGGTACCACATTGTCTTGGTCAAGTTCTTTGATAAAACTGTATTTTACAGATAGGTCTGAAAATAGACCTAAAGCTCCTAATAGTCAGGAGTTTGACAAATGGTGGCCCAATAAAAAAGAATGGTCAAGTTCAGAATTCAAAATTCTTCAGGGGCCACATACACAGATCTATGTTCGAGTCATAATCAGACCCTAAGATATCAGGGACATTAGAAATAGATGAATACTGTATCTAGCAGTGTGTCCAAAGAGTGCAGGGTAACTCCATTGAGTACTTCTTCTTTTGTACCTCAAATGGGTTTCTGAGCTCACAAGAGGCCTAAGGCCCACACTGGTCAGGCCGCATAAAGGAGGAGGCAACATACAGCCACAGAGAAGTGCTGGCCTGGGCCTTGCCTTTCATTTGGTTTTGCTCTTTCTGCCCAGAGGTTCATGGCTAGAACAGCTGTTATTCCTGAGATTCACTAGAGAAAAACCAATTCCACAATTTTGGGCCAAAATGGAAGTCAGTTTTATTAAATATTAAATAATGGCTAAGAAATAGACTTTGGTTAGGGCCATTCCCAAGAATTTCACAGTTTAGAATGGCCTCAAGTCTCATGTTGCAGGGATTTATAAGGACAAATCTATAGGCCCCCATACTTCCCCATGAGACTTTATTTTTCCAAGAACTACAATTCCCAACATCCCAGGAAATTACCTGGTTTTTGGTTAGGTGGGACTTATAGGCTAATTTTGGGCATTACACAGCCCTCCTCTCTCCCCCAAGATATCCGTGTCTTAGAGGTAAGATGGAGGGGTGAGCCCCATTATCTCTGAAAGTTCTTTGCATCTCGAAGAACTGTCCATTCTGTCTCCTGGTCATGAAGATCAGAAAAGAAAGAGAAAGCTGGACTTTCAAGATCCTAAGTTTTGGCTTCTGTAGCCCTGGGTGTGGCAGTTGCCTGGAGTTACTCTCTGAGGGGAAGATTGCCCAGCAGCAGGAAGGACCTTAGCACCTAATGTGGGGTAGGGGGAAGTGTAATGGAGGGTAATTTGAGGGGCAAGAGAAGAGGGGACAAGGAGGTACCTGAAGAGGAGCTGGTACAGATGTGTGCTCAAATAACATGCAGAGACCTGGCTCCTTTGCAGTTTGCCCTTCGTCCTATATTGGGAAGACCTTTGTTCCTGATACCTGTCCTTCGGATGAGTCTTCCCAGCATGGAGCTGCCCCCATCTCTGCCCAGCAGTGGGGATGTGCCCAACCTGGAGAAGATGAGCCACTGAGAGAAGGAGAGGGCAGGGAGTCTTCTTTCTTTGGACTAACTAGCTGTGTGAACCAAATATCTTGGTTAGAGTTATTATTGCTGCAGTAAAACACCATGAGGAGAAGCAGCTTGGGGAAGAACTGGTTTATTTGGCTTACATTTCCATTATAGTTTCATTGAAGAAAGACAGGGCAGGAACTCAGACAGGTCAGAGCTTGGAGGCAGGAGGTGATGCAGAGGCCATGGGGAGTGCTGCTTACTGGCTTGCTAAGCCTGATTTCTTATAGAACCCAAGACCACCAGCCCAGGGATAAACCTCCTCCATCAATCAGTAGTCTAGAAAATGCCCTACAGGCCTGCCTACAACCTGATCATATGAAGGCATTTTTCTTAATTGAGGTCCCCTTCCTCTCAAAGGACTTCAGCTTGTGTCAAGTTGTCATAAAGCTATCCAGCATACCAAGTCAATGTATTTTGTTAGTGTTTTTGAGGCAGGCTCATTCTATGTATCCTAAGCTGGCCTAGAGTTAACCATGTAGTCCAGAC
This sequence comes from Tokudaia tokunoshimensis, assembly GCA_036184795.1. Classification (NCBI taxonomy): domain Eukaryota; kingdom Metazoa; phylum Chordata; class Mammalia; order Rodentia; family Muridae; genus Tokudaia; species Tokudaia tokunoshimensis. The sequence continues at coordinate 104,047,211 of BTHU01000012.1, forward strand.
TGGCTTTAAACTCGTTATCCTCTTGTATCAGTTTTTAAAGGCATTACAGATGTGAGCTACCACATCTGGCTCAATTAAACAAGCTTAGAATTGCTTGGGACCAATCAGCATCTTTGCTACTGTATGGGGAAAGCCTGCCTGGAAGTAGAGCAAACTCAAGGGAAAACACCAAGAAGAGATTTCCTACTGACATAATTTGGTCTTCTGCATGAAGCTAAGCCTAGAATCATCCTTGGGCTCCCCATTTGTTTGTTCTAGCAGTTCCTTCCTTTTGACCATTCCAATTTACATCGAATTTCCATTAATTACTTTTCTGTTAATTTTGAAAGTCCTAGCACATGCAGTGTCCTGTGAATGTATTATCACATCTGGATGATATGGTAGATCCTTTATGTTCAGGGTGGTTCAAGTACCAGCAGCACCTGCGTGTCCTGGGAGTCCATGATAGAACCATAGAATCAGAGCCTTGCTGGGACCCACTACTCGGGTTTGGTTTTCTTGGTGCAGCAGCTGAGAGGTCTCATGCTTTTGAACTTAGTATGGAGTGGAAACCTGCCTCTGTGAAGGGCACAGCAGAAGACATTTTCCAGAGGTGGTGAGTGGTCATGCGGGAATGAAATAAGAACTGCCCTTCTGGACTCAGAGCCTAGAAGTTGGCTGTATCCCATGGATGAACCCCACAAGAACCCAAAGAGGGAATTTCTACCAAGTCTTACACGTTTCTTTTCCTACCACTACAAAATATCTTCTTTCTGCCCTCATAACACAGAACATAACATGCATTTTTTTGTCACTATCAAAGATTCAGGCCATCTGCACATGAGTATAACCAGAATCCTGGACTGAATACACACACACACACACACACACACACACATACACACACACACATTTACCGAATCATAAACTGCCTCCAAAACATGTTGTGAGTTTTCATTTTCCTTCTAAGATTCATCATTGAAGTGAATCAATTTACCCTGGAACTAACCCAGATGTTTCTGAAACCAGTCAACTGGAAGGACGTAGGGATATCAGAAAATTTCTCTGGCTTAAACCTGAGCAAAATAGTTGGTAACTGGGACTTCATTCTAACTGGCCACTGTGGGGATTTGGCCTGTGGTCTTATGTTTTCAGTGACTGGTCTGATGCTGTGTGTTCTCTTTTCCATTTCTCTGAGTGGTGACGTCACCAGGACCCATGTGGCACCTGTGACCAGTTATGGATAGGTCCAAATAGCATCATTAGGATGTTAGCAGGTGGTAGAGGTACCTGAAATGTCAAAAAGATGGAGGCATCCCTAAGGAAGAAGGGAGAACTACAGGGAGTTGCTGGGGATTTTTGGTGTTTGTTTTCACAAATTTTAACTGCTGACAAAGAAGCCTTTCCTGTGTAGAGCTTGCTGGAGAGCAGGCAGAGAGATATGGGCAGGGGTGGGAGGGAGCTGGAAGTTCGGTTTTCCTGCTACCAGTCGGTAACTTATTAGGGATTCTAATCAGGCAGAAATATTTTCCTGTTAGCTCATTACAGACTCTAACAAGGTCCCAGCTCCAAGTCGGGTCTGCCTTTCTCTTTCTGCGGATAACAATGAGCAGCATATTGGAGTCTTTGGTAACTCATTTGTTACAACATGTTATTTACAGGTTGGGAGAGCTCTGGGGTACGGAGGCCCAGGGGAGAGCCGGAAAAGAATGCTCTGTGTGGCAAGGCAGCCAGACACAGAGCTTATTGGACACCTAGAATTTTAAGGGGTCTGGACCCTGCTGTATATGTGAGATATAGACAGGTTTCTTTCTTGTGATTGGAAGCAGGGAGTTTCATAGCCACGTGCTAGTTGGGGGAACAGAAGCAAGTCACCCTCTTGCCTTGGTTTATAAGGAAAGTCCTGAGACTCCTGTTTTGCGGGTTTCATGGTTATCACTCGTAGTGATCCAAAATTTATTTACATGTTAATCACTTTCCAGTGATTACAAATGGTCCCTGGCTCCTTCATTCCCATTCTCTAAATCTCAGTTACTTTATTTGTTCATCAAGGAACTTTGTTTAAAATAACCGGACCCAAACTAGCACTAGTCCAAGAATATCTCCCATCTCAAATTCTCTATTTAAAGCATATAAGGGATGATTTCTGCAATATCTTATGAAAACTGTTGGTTTACCTTCTTCCTGATAATTCCTACTGAATATTCAAGTTCTATCTGTCCTTAGAGCTCATCAAAAGCACTGTTTTATCCATGGTTATTCTAAGTTTCACTGGATGTCTATAGCATGGCCCAAATAGGGATTAGTAAACTATAGTCTGTAGGCCCAATCTGGCCCATCACCTATCTTTATAAATAAAGCTTCATTGGGACACAGCCGTATTTATCCACTAACATATTGTGTATGTTAAATATAATAACAGACCATAACTGCAGTATATCTGGAAAGGAAATGAAGTTTATTAGAATTAGTCTCAGGGTCATGATTGGGCCTTAAAGGAGGGAGGGAGAGCATTGGACAGCAATGATACAATAAGGGGGATAAGAGGCTTCCCCTTTGGAGCTTCATTCAAAGTGACAATGAGAGAGAGAGAGAGAGAGAGAGAGAGAACAGGAGAGAAGGATGAAAGAATGGGGAGTCAGAGGAGCCTTCAGACAACCTCTGTAGCAAAATACCCCCTGAGAAGTCTCCTTCAGACCAAACAAAGAAAACAAAGGAAAGACCTGACCTTTTAGAACCCATTAGAGGTGGTGGGTAGTTTCTATCATGTGATTTAGGTCAACACAGCTGACTTGATAAAGAGCATGGAAGAGCTGCTGTGGTAAATTTAAAGCTGTCAACTCATAAGGTACAGACCCCTTCTTAACTCTGTTCCACAGAGAGCCTCAGGGAGGAATGGCCTGATTCAGGCTATAGGGTGTGACAGCAGAGTGCAGCAGGCCCATGTTCTAACAGTCCGGGGCTGCTTTTCACCACAGTAGAAAAACCAAGTTGTAATAGAGACCATATAAACTTCAGAGCCTAAAATACCTACTAACTCCTTTACAGAGGAAAGGCACATCTGTCCTCACTTAAACCATAAAATTTAGCATTTAAATTTATAGGATGCATTCTTGAATTCTGACGAATCCTTTTGAGATTATTTTTCCTCTTCTTCCCCTCCACTCCGACTTGCCCATCTTTCTCACTCTGAACTCTCCTCACATTTCTTCTGTTTCTTTGATGTTTTTCACTTTCGAAAAAATTCAAATAGTCATTTATTTATGTGTCTGTTTTGCATAATACTCATATGCAAAGCCTTGCAGGGCAGAATCTCATTAGAGTCATCCCTGCATCTCTTCAAGACTCAGCAGAAGGGGAATCAGGAAATAACTTTGCTGTTTGCAGAATCTGAGATGACTTCTTACTGGCTTCTCTGAATTACCATGAAGACCTCAGGAGTTTTGTGCAATGGTATGACATTATGAAGAGCCTCACTCCATATACGTAGAGGCTAGCTAATCCTGCCCTTGAATTGGAAGCCAGAGCCCACTTTCTTAGTAGGGAAGATGTGTCTCAGAGGGAGGGATGCTTCGAGACTTCACAGAAAGATGGCAGGATGCTTTTGATTGTGGTTCATTGTTGCTGTAAATATTTAATCTCAATCAGAGGTTGAGATCAACCCTGCCTTAGATCATTTAGTTCCCAGATAAAAGACACATAACTTTTATATTTATAATAAGCCTTAATTAGCACCAGTACTGGGTAGATATCCACCCTCTATGCTATTATGTTTACTTTTCTGCCAATAACCCTGAGATAAAACTTACCATGTTCTGCCTAGGCCAGCCAGTCGGAGGGTGGCCCTCATGGTCATGTTCTCATGATTCATCTACCCTATGGTGTTTATTCCTCTCCTCACCTCTCTGCTCCCTTCCTGGTCTCTCGCCTCAGACCTCAAGCCCAGGAACTGAAACTCCACCTACCTCTTTTCTGGCCCCTGTAGGCTGCAGGCATCTTTATTCGATCAATAGTTTTAAATTAAGGAACACAGTTACATAGAATTACTTGGAGGATTCCCTTGTCCCTCAGGCAACTAGATCTTGAGGGCCATTATTTAGCGTTACGATACATAGCAAGGAGTGCAGGCATCCTAGAAGTCTTAAATGTAGGGGAGAAAGATTCCTTTCCAGAGTCTTCAGAGAGGGATAGCCTTGATGGTGTTTTGATTCTCAGCTTGAAGATATTTCTCTTCTGTAGGATAGTTAGGTAAGGCTAGGTCAACAATAGAATCATACAGAGTCCCTTCTGAGTTACTAGGGTGTCTTAGTCCCTGATCACAAACAGAAGCAAACAGACTAGAGCAGTGGTTCTCAAGGTGTGGGTCACAACCCTTCTGGAGGTCAAATGACCCTTTCACAGAGCTTGCATAAGACCATTGAAAATATCAGATTTTTGCATTAAAATTCATAACAGTAACAAAGTTGCAGTTATGAAGTAGCAATGAAAATAGTTTTATGGTTGGGGATCACCACAACATGAGAAACTGTATTAAAGGGTTGTAGCATTAGGAAAGATGAAAGCCACTGGACTAGAACTAAGACAGTGGCCCAAAGTGTTTGGGGTAGGAAGAGAGAAGACCACAGTTTCCCAGTCTAGTTCCATGGGCAGTTTGAATTATATGTGTATGTGTTTATTATTTTCGAATCATACCCTCACTATGTAGTCTAGACTAGTTTCAAACACATGGTGCTCTTCCTGCCTTAGCTTCCTGAGTGCTGTGACTGCATGTATGAGCTAGGCTGTCATAAGATGAAAAATGGAAGTAGGTAGAGAGACAGGAAAGGTAGAACCACAATTTTCTATACCTACTTTCAGGGAAGCTGGTTACATGAAGCCCCTGAGGCTCTTGTCTAAATCTGTCTTCTAGGATTTAAATTCTCAACAGCACTGGCATCTCCCTTGACTTTCCATGCTAGTGGCTCACTCCTTTGGGGGAGGGATGGATCACAGGGTCAACTTTGTCTTAAAGAGACATTGAGATGGAGAACTTCACATAACTTTGGTAGACAGTGGATCTTACCTGCTGGGTAAACTTGGGAAATTTACTTCTCTTTCTTAAGGCACAGTTCTTTCATCTTTATTAAGGAGGAAGAAGCACCATGGTGCTCATGGCTGATGGCTTCCTTTCTTTCTTGTTGACTTAAGATCAGTGATGCCCAGGTATCAATTGGAGGATCTGGAGGTCTGTGGTCCAGCTTATGGGTCAGGTGGGGAAGTTTTTAGCAGTACATCTGTAAAAGATTTTCTTTTCCAGATAAAGCCTTTTCCCTTTCTAGATATGCATCCTCTTTGCTTTCTTCTCTGTCTCTCTTTGACTCTCTCTGTCTCTTTCTCTCTCTCTCTGTCTTTCTGTCTCTCTGTCTGTCTCTCTCTCTCTCTCTTTCTCTCTCTCTCATACACATACACACACACACACACACACACACACACACACACGCACGTGTGTGCGTGTGCGCGCACGCGCGCGCACAGTGCTGGGATTAAACCCACAGCCTTATGCCTGCTCATCAGGTCCTCTGTCACAGAGTTATAACCCAGGCCCTGTCTTTTTTCTTGACACACGACTAGTTTCCTTTGCCTCCAATGGGGAATTTTATTGAGCAATGCTACCATTTAGTCAGCGTTTTGATGATAAGATTCCAGAAGGGTGTGGAGACATTTACCTGGGGTCCTGTCTACAGAGGTCAGCTACAACAAAGCCTCTTGTGTTTTATGTGAGAACATAAACCTCTGTTAAAACTGGCATGAATCATTTTTTTTTCTGTCCCTTGAAGCCTAAATAATCCCTAACCCTATGTGTAGTGGCTATTCCTGGTTGTCAATTTGACTAAATCTGGAATGAACTAATCAAGAATTGGAAGGCTCGGTGGTACACGCCTTTAATCTGGGCCACACCCTCTGCTGGAGACCTATTTAAGGACATTGGAAGAAGGAAGACTCACTCTGGTTTTTCCTGGCCTGCCTCGTGGTACTGAGAAACTGCTAGATCCTTGGTCTTCCATCCACAGCTGCCTCTTAGGACTGAGCAACTGAAATGATCTTTACCAACCTTACATCCGACAGAGGGCTAATATCCAAGATATACAAAGAACTCAAGAAGTTAAACTCCAGAGAGGCAAGTAACCCTATTAAAAAATGGGGTACAGAGCTACACAAAGAGTTCTCACCTGAAGAATATCTAATGGCTGAGAAGCACCTAAAGAGATGTTCATCATCCTTAGTCATTAGGGAAATGCAAATCAAAACAACCCTGAGATTCCATCTCACACCAGTCAGGATGGCTAAGATCAAAAACACAGGAGACAGCAGTTGTTGGCGAGGATGTGGAGAAAGAGGAACACTCCTCCACTGCTGGTGGAATTGCAGGCTGGTACAACCACTCTGGAAAGCAGTCTGGCGGCTCCTCAGAAAACTGGGCATGACACTTCCGGAGGATCCGGCTATACCACTCCTGGGCATATACCCAGAGACTTTACCTGCATGCAATAAGGACACATGCTCCACTATATTCATAGCAGCCTTATTTATAATAGCCAGAAGCTGGAAAGAACCCAGATGTCCCTCAACGGAGGAATGGATTCAGAAGATGTGGTATATCTACACAATGGAATACTACTCTGCAATTAAAAACAATGAATTCACGAAATTCCTAGGCAAATGGTCAGAACTTGAAAATATCATCCTTAGTGAGGTAACCCAATCACAAAAGATCACACATGGTATGCAGTCACTGATAAGGGGATATTGACCCAGAATCTCAGAATACCCTAGACACAATCAGCATATCAATAGATTTCTAAAAAGATGGAAGGAGAGACCCCTGGTCCTGGAAAGACTGGATGTAGGGCAACGCCAGGACAGAGTAATGAGAGGGGGTTGAACGGAGAAAAGAGGGAGGGAAGGGGGCTTATGGGACTTTCGGGGAGGGAGGAAACGGGAAAGGGGAAGTGATTTGGAATGTAAATTAAAAAAATAAAAAAAAAAAAGGACTGAGCAACTGCTACATCCTTGGACTTCCATCCACAAGTACTGCTGACTATTGTTGGGGAGTTTGACTACAAGCTGTAAGTCATTGGCAAATTCCCTAACTATATAGAGACTACCCATATGTTCTATGACTCTAGAGAACCCTGACTAATACACTATGGATACCTACTTTATGGGAGTGATAAGAGAATTGAGTGAGAGAGTCACAAAGTTTCTCTAGGCTCTCTATAGTTTTGACAGCAGTCTATGAGATCTGAACCCTGGAAATAAAGATGCAAGAGAAGCTGAAGGGAAGAGCAATAGACATTTGCCATCACTCCACTTTTCCCTTTCTGGTTTCCAAAGGCAACCCGGGGCCTTCACTGGATGATTCTCCACCACCCAGCCTTGTAGCTTCTTCTGAATAAAAGACCAACACTTTGTCTGGCTAAAAGGTTGAGAAATGATTGGATTGAACCTCTAATAAACATATCTTCTAGGAGTTTGCTGAATTAAAAAATGTATAAATACCTCCAATCATTGGTAAATCTGTTCCAACTTTCTTATTGCTTTACCTATTAATGTTGAACTGTGAATGTACCATGTTAGTTTGAGTTCAGTGAGCAGTAGTTCCCACTGTCTTAGTTTTTTTTTATATCCAACATTGTAGTTCTCTATATTAGGGGACTCTTTTGGAGAATTCAGAGCCATTTCCTGATAGTAAAAATCAGTTTCTTGATAATTTCTTCACTAAAATTCTTCTAATAAAGATGTCCCTAGACTTATGATGGATTGTTGTAACTTTAATTTTTTTCAAAACCTACTTTTAATGATGGTTCTTAAATGCTTTAACCTCCCTTCTAGCTCACCATGCTGCAGAGGTAGTGGAAAAGAAAGGAGGAACTGGACCTGTTTAGAAGTGGTTCTTTGGAGAAACTCCTATATGTGTTGTCTTGAAATCTGCAGTTCAGTTCATAGGTCACCAACAGCAACTAGATCCAATCACAAACACTTCACAGATACATGAGCAGTTCAGTTCAGCAGAGTCAGGTGAGCAACAGTGGTGACACAACCTAGCAGAGACAGCCAGGCCTCAGCCTCTGCACAAGTCACTAGGAGGGACTAGGGAGAAACACCAGGAAAAGTTCTTGGCTGTGCCTCTCAGCAAAGCAAAGATCAGCAAAGACTCAAGACCAACAATCGTTGCACAGCCAGTTCTATATGCAAGCCAAGCTGAGCTTCTGTCACTGTCTGTTGAGTTCTATTTATACACCCTCTAAACATCACATATCCTCCACAGGTTTTGCCTCAGCACATGCGTTTATCTTAGCTGGCATTGCTCTGCCAATAAGTCCAATTCCAAGGAAGTGACAAGAAACTGCAGCACACCAACAGAAGTTTTTTGATGCGTTTTTCTCTATGGAGTCCCAACAAATGGAGCTCAACTATGAAATGTAAGGCAGACCAATACATGTGTGCCATTAGCAAAGAATCTTTTAACACATGTCCTTTCACATGCTTGCTTTAGCAGAACATCTTTTCTCCTGTGTCTGCTTCAGTGAAACGTTCCTTCATGAGTCTGCCTTAGCTTTTCACTGTCTACTTCAGGAAAACACTCCTTCATGTGTGTGCCCCAGCAAAACACCATCCAACACAACTGACTTTCCAAAGAACCCTTAAATTTCCATTAAGGTTATGTTCTCATAACATTGAATACATAGAACCCACTAAGCACCATGGTTTAGTAACATCGTAGAATATGGATGTTCCCCCTTGAGATCATGTGGCTTAATGGGAGATGCTCATTGCTGTTGCTCAATCAGGACATTATTCTACCATCTATACGTAGTTAGGAAAAGATCCACATTCTAAATTTGAAGTACAGTTTCTATTGAATGCCTATCACTTTGGTACCAAATTGGAAAACCTGAAAGTTGAATCACATTGTGAGATGCTGTAGCTAGATTCTCCATTGAGCCAGACCTCTATTCCAGAATGGCTTTTGAATCTTGAAGCCTGATATATGATGACAGCCCACAATATATTTGCAAGATTGGGCCAGGGAGTTGGGGATAGGGTTGGGTAATACAGTGTTTGCCTTGGGTTGGAATGGCTTACCTCAGAAGTTCTTCTCTTCTCTTCTCTTCTCTTCTCTTCTCTTCTCTTCTCTTCTCTTCTCTTCTCTTCTCTTCTCTTCTCTCCTCTCCTCTCCTCTCCTCTCCTCTCCTCTCCTCTCCTCTCCTCCCTTCTGTTCCCTCCCCTCCCTTCCTTTCCTTTTCTTTCCCTTCCCTTCTGTTCCCTTCCCTTCCCTTCCCTCCCCTTTTTTTTTCTTCTTGTAAGCAAGGTCTTACTGTGTAGTCATGAGTGGCCTGGAATACTTACAGAGATCCATCTGTCTCTGCTTCCTGAGTTCTGAGATTAAAAGTGTGAGCCATTATAGCCAGCTAGGTTCATATTCCTTTAAATTAAAAAATTATCATATAATAATGTAGTGGCTATTCCTGGTTGTCAGCTTGACTATATCTGGAATGAACTAATCAAGAATTGGAAGACTCGGTGTGTATGCGGTTCCCAAGTGCTGGGCTGATCTGCAGTAACCAGCGCGCCAGCTCTGCTGTGGGACTTCTGCCTGGCAGAGGGACCCCGCACTGGGTGGGAGCCTACAGGCTTCCCTTCCGCGACCTCTGTTCCGGTAGACTGCACTGAAGAGACAGGTACCCAGTCTCTCCCCAATATAACATCACTTGGGACACGGCCTGTTGGGCCTTCCGCCTGCGCCCAAGAACGGGACAGCACTGTGGTCATCTGGGTGCCAGATCTGCCAGCCATCGCCTCTGCAGGGTGACCAGCACCACCGAGAGAGTGCAGAGTGCACTCTGCCATCTTTGCCCCAGTGGCCAGGAAGTTGGGACAGCCAGGCTCTGAGACAGACAGGCATAATATCGCTTGGGTCTCCGGCGGCTTGTGTGTATGCATCTCCCAAGTGCTGGGCAGATCTGCAGTAACCAGTGCGCCAGCTCTGCTGTGGGACTTCTGCCTGGTAGAGGGACCCCACACTGGGCGGGAGCCTACCAGCTTCCCTTCCGCGACCTCTGTTCCAGTAGACTGCACTGAAGAGACAGGTACCCAGTCTCTCCCCAATATAACATCACTTGGGACACGGCCTGTTGGGGCTTCCGCCTGCGCCCAAGAACGGGACCGCGCTGTGGTCGTCTGGGTGCCAGATCTGCAGGCCATCGCCTCTGCAGGGTGACCAGTGCCACGGAGAGAGTGCAGAGTGCACTCTGCCATCTTTGCTCCAGTGGCCGGGAAGTTGAGACTGCCAGGCTCAGAGACAGATAGGCATAGGATCGCTTGGGTCTCGGGCGGATTGTGTGTACATGGCTCCCAAGAGCTGGGCAGATCTGCAGTAACCAGCGCGCCAGCTCTGCTGTGGGACTTCTGCCTGGCAGAGGGACGCCCCCTCCCCCCCCACACTCAAGGAGAGATCACGCACCCCTGCACAGGGCAGGAGCCTACCAGCCTCCCTTTGGCGACCTCTGCTCCAGGAATCCACTACGCTGAGCCTTTGGATGTGCAAGGACTCCCCAATATAACATCACTTGGGGCAAGGCACATCAGGGCTCCAAAGTCACTCAGGAGCAGGGCAGGCCCCAGAAATCTGTGCCAGGGGAATCCTGGTAAACCAGGGGGCACAGAAATAGCTTTGCAGGCTCACAGGAGGTCCAACCAACAGCCAGTGACAGCAGGACCAACTAACATCAGAGGTAACCAGATGGCAAAAGGCAAACGTAGGAATGTTACTAACAGAAATCAAAGTAATATGGGACCATCCGAACCCAACTCTCCAACAGCAGCAAGTCCTGGATACCCCACCACACCCAAAAGACAAGATCTGGATTTAAAATCACTTCTCATGCTATTAGAGGATCACAAGAAGGACACAAATAAATCTAATAAAGAATTACAGGAGACCATGAATCAACGGTTAGAAGCCCTTACAAAGGAAACACAAAAATCGCTTAGAGAAATGCAGGAGAACATGGATCAAAAGATGGAGGCGCACAAGGAGACAACACAAAAATCGCTTAACGAGATGAATCAACGGGTAGATGCACTCACAAAGGAATAACAAAAATTGCATAAAGAAATGCAGAAGAATATGGGTCAACAGACGGATGCCCAAAAGGAGGCAACACAAAAATTGCTTAAAGAAATGAATCAACGGATAGATGCCCTTACAAAGGAAACACGAGAACTGCTTAAAGAAATGCAGGAGACGATGGATCAACAGATGGATTCCGATGAGGAGGAAACACAAAAATCGCTCAGAGAAATGCTGGAGAACTTCGGTGAACAGGCAGAAATCCTGAAAGAGGTAATGCAAAAATACCTTAAAGAAATACAGGAAAATACAAACAAACAAGTGAAGGATCTCAGCAAATCCATCCAGGAACTAAAAAAGGAAGTAGAAACAACTAAGAAATCACAAAGGGAGACAACTTTGGAGATAGAAAACCTTGGGAAGAAATCAGGAGTCATAGATGCAAACATCAACAATAGAATATAAGAGATGGAAGAAAGAATCTCAGGTGCTTAAGATTCCATAGAAAGCATCAACTCAACAGTCAAAGAAATTGCAAAATGCAGAAAACGTGTAACCCAAAACATCCAGGAAATCCAGGACACGATGAGAAGACCAAACCTAAGGATTATAGGTATAGATGAGAGTGAAGATTTGCAACTTAAAGGGCCAGAAACATCTTCAACAAAATTATGGAGGAAAACTTCCCTAACCTAAAGAGAGAGATGCCGATGAATGTACAAGAAGCCTACAGAACTCCAAACAGCCTGGACCAGAACAGAAATACCTCCTGTCACATAATAATCAAAACACCAAATGTTCTAAACAAAGAAAGAATACTAAAAGCAGTAAGAGAAAAGGGCCAAGTAACATACAAAAGAAGACCTATCCGAATCACATCAGACTTCTCACCAGAGACTATGAAAGCCAGAAGATCCTGGGCAGATCTCATGCAGACACTAAGACAGCACAAATGCCAGCCTAGACTACTATACCCAGCAAAACTCTCAATCACCATAGATGGAGAGGCTAAGATATTCCATGATAAAACCAAATTTTTACAATATCTTTCCACAAATCCAGCCCTGCAAAAGATAATAGGTGGAAACCTCCAATACAGGGAGAGAAACAACACCCTGGAAAAAATGAGATAATAACCTTCTTGAATCAAACCCAAAAGTAGATAACCACTCAAACATAAAGATAGCGTCAAGAATGGCCCATGGCAATAATCACTATGCCTTAATCTCTCTTAATATCAATGGTCTCAATTCCCCAATTAAAAGACATAGACTAGCAGACTGGATACGTAAACAGGACCCAGCATTTTGCTGCATGCAGGAAACGCACCTCAGTGTCAAAGACAAACACTACCTCAGAGTAAAAGGCTGGAAAACAATTTTACAAGCAAATGGCCCCAAGAAACGAGGTGGAGTAGCCATCCTAATATCAGATAAAATTGATTTTCAACCTAAAGTCATCAAAAAAGACACAGAAGGACACTACATACTGATCAAGGGAAAAATCCACCATCAAGAACTCTCAATTCTGAATATCTATGCTCCAAATGCAAGGGCACCCTCATTCGTAAAAGAAACTTTACTAAAACTCAAAGCACACATCGCACCGCAAACAATAATAGTGGGTGACTTCAACAGCCCACTCTCTGAAATGGATCGTTCAGGAAAGCAGAAACTAAACAAGGACACAGTGAATCTAATTGAAGCCTTGGACCAAATGGAACTAACAGATATATATAGAACATTTCATCCTAGAGCTAAAGAATACACCTTCTTCTCAGCACCTCATGGTACCTTCTCCAAAACTGACCATATAATTGGTCACAAATCAGACCTCAACAGATTTAAGAAGATAGAACTAATCCCATGCCTCCTATCAGATCACTGTGGAATAAGGGTGGTCTTCAATGGCAACAAAAACAAAAGAAAACCCACGTACACATGGAGGCTGAACAATGTTCTACTCAATGATAACTTGGTCAAGGTGGAAATAAAGAAAGAAATCAAAGACTTTTTGAAAGTTAATGAATATGAAGGCACAACATACCCTAATTTATGGGACACAATGAAAGAAGTACTAAGAGGAAAATTCATAGCCCTGAGTGCCGCCAAAAAGAAACGGGAGACAGCATACACTAACAGCTTAATGGCACACCTGAAAGCCCTGGAACAAAAAGAAGCAAATACACCAAAGAGGAGTAGAAGGCAGGAAATCATCAAACTCAGGGCTGAAATCAATCAAGTAGAAACAAATAAAACCATACAAACAATCAGCAAAGCGAGGAGTTGGTCTTTGAGAAAATCAACAAGATAGATAAGCCCTTAGCCAGACTAACCAGAGGGCACAGAGATAGTATCCAAATTAATAAAATCAGAAATGAAAAGGGAGAGATAACAACAGAAACTGAGGAAATTCAAAAAAATCATCAGATCCTACTACAAAAACCTGTATTCAACACAACTAGAAAATCTTGAGGAAATAGACAATTTCCTTGACAGATACCAAATACCAAAATTAAATCAGGATCAAATAGACCATCTAAACTGTCCTATAACCCCTGAAGAAATAGAAGTTGTCATTATAAGTCTTCCAACCAAAAAAAGCACAGGTCCAGATGGTTTTAGTGCAGAATTCTATCAGACCTTCAAAGAAGACCTAACACCAATACTCTTCAAACTGTTCCACAAAATAGAAACAGAAGGAACACTACCCAACTCGTTCTATGAAGCCACAATTACACTAATACCAAAAGCACACAAAGATCCGACAAAGAACGAGAATCTCAGGCCAATCTCTCTTATGAATATCGATGCAAAAATACTCAATAAAATTCTTGCCAACTGAATCCAAGAACACATCAAAACGATCATTCACTATGATCAAGTAGGCTTCATCCCAGGGATGCAGGGAAGGTTCAATATAAGGAAATCCATCAATGTATTCCACTATATAAACAATCTCAAAGAAAAAAACCACATGGTCATCTCATTAGATGCTGAGAAAGCATTTGACAAAATTCAGCATCTTTTCATGCTAAAGGTCTTGGAAAGATCAGGAATTCAAGGCCCATATCTAAACATAGTAAAAGCAATTTACAGCAAACCGGTAGCCAGCATCAATCTAAATGGAGAGAAACTTGAAGCAATCCCACTAAAATCAGGGACTAGACAAGGCTGCCCTCTCTCTCCATATCTTTTCAATATAGTACTTGAAGTTCTAGCTAGAGCAATTAGACAATAAAAAGAGGTCAAAGGAATACAAATTGGAAAGGAAGAAGGCAAACTATCACTATTTGCAGACGATATGATAGTATACTTAAGCGACCCAAAGAACTCCACCAGAGAACTCCTACAGCTGATAAACGACTTCAGCAAAGTGGCCGGATATAAAATCAACTCAAGCAAGTGAGTAGCCTTCCTATACTCAAAGGATAAGCAGGCTGAGAAAGAAGTAAGAGAAATGATACCCTTCACGATAGCCACAAACCATATAAAGTATCTTGGCGTGACTCTAACCAAACAAGTGAAAGATCTGTATGACAAGAACTTCAAGTCTCTGAAGAAAGAAATTGAAGAAGACCTCAGAAGATGGAAAAATCTGCCATGCTCATGGATTGGCAGGATTAATATAGTAAAAATGAGCATCTTACCAAAAGCAATATACAGATTCAATGCAATCCCCATCAAAATCCCAACTCAATTCTTCATAGAGTTAGAAAGAGCAATTCAAAAATTCATCTGGAATAACAGAAAACCCAGAATAGCTAAAACTATTCTCAAGAGTAAAAGAACCTCTGGGGGAATCAGTATCCCGGACCTCAAGCTGTACTACAGAGCAATAGTGTTAAAAAACGCATAGTATTGGTACAGTGACAGGCATGTAGATCAATGGAACAGAATTGAAGACCCAGAAATGAATCCACACTCCTATGGTCACTTGATCTTTGACAAAGGAGCTAAAACCATCCAGTGGAAAAAAGATAGCCTTTTCAACAAAAGGTGCTGGCTCAACTGGAGGTCAACATGCAGAAGAATGCAAATTGACCCATTCTTATCTCCTTGCACTAAGCTCAATTCCAAGTGGATCAAGGATCTCCACATAAAACCAGACACACTGAAAGTAATAGAAGGGAAACTAGGGAAGAACCTTGAATATATGGGCACAGGGGAGAATTTCCTGAACAGAACTCCAATAGCTTATGCTCTAAGATCAAGAATAGACAAATGGGACCTCATTAAATTACAAAGTTTTGCATGGCAAAAGACACTGTCAAAAAGACAAAGCATCAACCAACTAACTGGGAAATGATATTTACCAACCTTACATCCGACAGAGGGCTAATATCCAATATATACAAAGAACTCAAGAAGTTAAACTCCAGAGGCAAGTAACCCTATTAAAAATGGGGTACAGAGCTAAACAAAGAGTTCTCACCTGAAGAATATCTAATGGCTGAGAAGCACCTAAAGAGATGTTCATCATCCTTAGTCATTAGGGAAATGCAAATCAAAACAACCCTGAGATTCCATCTCACACCAGTCAGGATGGCTAAGATCAAAAACACAGGAGACAGCAGTTGTTGGCAAGGATGTAGAGAAAGAGGAACACTCCTCCACTGCCTGTGGAATTGCAAGCTGGTACAACCACTCTGGAAAGCAGTCTGGCGGTTCCTCAGAAAACTGGGCATGACACTCCTGGAAGATCCTGCTATACCACTCCTGGGCATATACCCAGATGCTTTACCTGCATGCAATAAGGACACATGCTCCACCTTATTTATAATAGCCAGAAGCTGGAAAGAACCCAGATGTCCCTCAACGGAGGAATGGATTCAGAAGATGTGGTATATCTACACAATGGAATACTACTCTGCAATTAAAAACAATGAATTCACGAAATTCCTAGGCAAGTGGTCAGAACTTGAAAATATCATCCTTAGTGAGGTAAACCAATCACAAAAGAACACACATGGTATGCAGTCACTGATAAGGGGATATTAACCCAGAATCTCAGAATACCCTAGACCCAATTCGCATATCAACAGATTTCTAAGAAAATGGAAGGAGAGACCCCTGGTCCTGGAAAGACTGGA
Source organism: Tokudaia tokunoshimensis (assembly GCA_036184795.1). Lineage (NCBI taxonomy): Eukaryota > Metazoa > Chordata > Mammalia > Rodentia > Muridae > Tokudaia > Tokudaia tokunoshimensis. The sequence continues at coordinate 104,063,395 of BTHU01000012.1, forward strand.
TGTAGGGGAACGCCAGGACAGAGTAACGAGAGGGGGTTGAATGGAGAAAAGAGGGAGGGAAGGAGGCTTATGGGACTTTCGGGGAGGGAGGAAACGGGAAAGGGGAAATGATTTGGAATGTAAATAAAAAAAAACTTAGAAAATAAAGAAAAATAAAAATATCTGAGCTAAATAATTTAAGAGAAGAAGAATTTATTTGGAGTCACAGTTTCAGAGGTTTGATCAGTAGCTGACTTGTTCCACTGCTAAGGACCTTGGTGAAATCGACTATAACAGGAACAGGAGTATTTGTGAGATCAAAGCTATTTGCCTCATGCAGCCAAGAAGCAGACAGAGGCAGATGACCAGAAATACCTTCAGAGACATGCTGTTGGTGAGGAACTTTCTCTAACCAGGCTTTAGTTCCTTAACAGTGTATTCATGAACTTATCAATGGATTAACTCAATAATGGAACCAGCATCCTCACAATTGAATCTCCTCTCAATGCTTGGACATATTGCCAGTGTGGGATCAGTCTCCAAAACATGAGTCTTTTGTGGGGAGACTTTGTGTATCTAATATACAATGATAGCATGCTACTACACTCCTTATGGAACTGCTTCATACTGTGTTTGTAGTCACAGACTTTCTTCATCTTCTAACCCCTAGTACCTACTTTGTCTGTTCCCTCTCATGTAGGTGAGGGTGATTTTGAGAGTGTCTAATAAATGGTATTATAGAGGATGCCACCTTTTGAGAATGGCTTTTTCACTCAGGATAATAATGCCTGTGAGATTCATTCAAGTTGTGTGTTGTTATTCCTTTTTAAATTGTGAAGTAGTATTCCATTATATGGCTTCACCCTGGTTTGTTTACCCACCCACTTAATGAAGGGCATTTAGGTCATTTTCAGTTGGGAACTTATGAATAAAGCTGCTGTAAATGTTGTGGTCAGGTTTCTGTATGAACATAAGTTTCTGTTTCTCCATGGTAAATAATGAGAGATGGAATTGCTAAGCCATATGCTAAATGTATGCTTAACCTTACAAGGAACTTCCAAACTGCTTTCCAGAGTGGACTCATCATTCTGTGAGGTCTGAGAATTGTAGCTACTTCACATTCTACTCAACACCTGGCATTTTTAGTGGAAACTTTATCTTAGTCTAATAGATGCACAGTGGTGTATCTCCATGGTTTTGTTGTCTTTCTCGGATGGTGAGTGTGTGTGTGTGTGTATGTGTGTGTGTGTGTGCACATACACGTGTGCTTTTTGACATTTGTAGAGCTGTTAGTTGTAGTCTTTTGTTATTTTTAAAATATGTGGTTTCATTTATTGTGTATTCTCCCTTGGCATATTTGAACACAAGTCATTTGTTAAATATGTGATTTTGACACATTTTCTCTCAGTCTGTAGCTTGTCTTTTTTGTCCTCAGGACAGTACATTATTTATTTCTTGCAGACCATAAATCTTGTAGATGTTCACTTTTTGGATTTATGAAAAATCATTTTGCACGTTTGGTGTCATACCTAAGAATGCTGACTGAAATTTGGGACTCAAGAATTCTCACTCATATCTCCTATAACACTTGTAGTTTTGTATTATGCATTTTGTATTTTTGTATTATACTTTAGTTAATTTTTTCATATGGTGTAAAGTTTAAGGTGCTATTTTTAGCATATGGATATTCAGTTATTACAATACTATTTGCTAAAAATACTGTCTGCAACAGGACAGCATTTGCACTTTTGTCAAGACTTATCAAGCCACATTTGTCTTATTTTTGGACTCAGTTCTTTTTTATGGATGCTCATGTGAGAAAATAATTCTTTACCCTATCCATTCTTTGTAATACTATGTCTTGACTTCTGTCTTTTCATAGTCATTGTTAAAATCAATATGATTTCTACAATCTTCTTTAGTTTATAAATTGCTTGAGCTATTTTATTTCCTTTCCACACATATTGTGGAATAAACCTGTCTAAATTTACAGAAAAGATTTCCACTGGGAATTTGATTGAATATCTTTAATATATGATGTTACCCTTGTTTTCTCTAGATACCCTGACCGCTGATGGAGTTCTGTTGTATTCTTAGATTTTGTCAAATGGGTTTCTGAATCAATTGATAGGATATCAGATAATTCGTATAATGAATCATATGAGTTAAATATTTAATGTACACTTCTTGAGTTTTCAGAATGATCTGAATTTTTTTATATACACAATCTTTTTATATTACCCTAGTTTAATTTGCTCATGAAGAATATTGATGAGCAGATTTCTTCCTTGTATCTTTTCTCTCTCTCTTGTTTTTTCTTCTCCTCCCTTCTTTTCCTCCTGTTTTTCTCCTTCCCTCCCTCTTACTCTCCCTCCCTCCCTCCCTCCTTCCCTCCCTCTGTCACTCCCTCTGTCTCTCCCTCCCTCTCTGTCCCTCTCTCCATCCCTCCCTTTGTCCCTCCCTCTGTCCCTCCCTTCTCCCTGATTTTGTTCTCCACGTTTGTTTTTGATATCACCTTAATACTTGCTTTATAAACTGAGATGAAACATACCTCCCTCCATTAAGGAATAGATGCTCTAGATAGATTGGATCTGTTCTTTAATGTTTGGGGAATTTTACCAATGAAACTATGTAGTGCTATGACTGCTTCTTTTGGGAGTTTGTTTTAAACTACAAATCCATTTTCTTCAGTGAGTTTAGAATGATTTCAGCTTGACTGAGTTTGAGTAATTCATAGTTTTGTTTTATCAATTATTATTTTATTAATGATTATTAATTATTAATTATCAAATGTATTTGTGTAGGCTTAATTTTAGTGTTCCCTTACTTCTTGCTTAACGACTGTGGACTGTGGACTGATGTCACCTTATTTGTTTCTGGTGTTGATAATCAGCCTGTCTTCTCTCTTTCCTGGGCCAATCTCCTAGAACGTCTTCAATTTTATTGATATTTGTACTTAACAAGCTTTTGGTTTAATTGATTATTTTTTTCTGTTTTCAGCTCCTTTGTTTCTGGTGTTTTTACTATTTCCTTCCATTTGTTTGTTGGGAGTTTATTTTTGTTCTTCTTTTCCTAGTTTCTTACTGCTGAACCTTAGATTTTTTTTTATGTAAAATGTAATTATTTTCTAAGGTTGGAATTTAATGCTGTGCATTTCTTAGGAAGAATTTCCTTAGTGCTTCAAAACTCAGGGGCTTGTTTGTTTAGTTAAAAAGGTAGGGAAGGGGGCTTATGGGACTTTCGGGGAGGGAGGAAACGGGGAAGGGGAAATGATTTGGAATGTAAATTAAAAAAAAAGGTTTTCCAATTTCTCTTGAAATGTCCTCTTTAATCTATGGATTATTTGAAAATCTGCTATCTAGCTTCCCAAAGATTTTCCTCTTATTTTTCTTTATTGTAGTCTAGCTTAATAATATTGTGATCCAAGGCCATGCTTTGTATGCCATCCATAACTCTCAATGGTTAAGGTTTATGTATGATTCACAGTGTGATCTGTCTTTGCAATGGTCCAAGAATGTGATTCTGTTATTTTTTGCTTAGAGTGTTCTAGAAATGTCAATTAGTTAACCCACTTGTCAATGGTGTTGCTGTTCTATGTTCTTGTTGAGTCTCTATCTATTAGTTCCATTTATCATTAAGAAAAAAGTATTGAAGCCTGTAATTATAATTATAGATCTGCTTAATTCTCACTTCTGTTTTTATTAGTTTTAGTTCATGTGTTTGAAGTTCTGTTATTCCGTCATGTTTAAGATTGCTATTTCTTCCTGGTGAATTGACACTTGTAATTTTATTTCTTATATGACATAGTCACTGATTTATTTTTCTGATTAGTATGCCTATACTATATATTCCCATTTTCTTTATTATTAAACACATATTCATTATATATGGACCACATTTCTTATGGATAGTGTATAGTTTGTTCATGGGTTTTAAAAATGTGTTCTGATAATATCTGTCTATTTATTTATTTAGAATAAGTTTTACTATGAAGAATAAGCTGCGCTTCAACTTATGATTCTCCTGCCTTAGCCTCTTGCCTGCTTGATTATTGGTATATAAAACCACATCCAGCTATCATTTTGTCTTTTTATTGATGTATTAGGAGCATTCTTATCTTATTTACAATTTACAATTTAATGTACAATTTAAGATTGCCATTTTATTATTTTATGATTTTATGTTCTGAGTTTTGATCCTTTGGTTTTACTTTCTTGCTTTTTTGGGGGGATTTTGAAAAAATATTTTTAGTATATTTACTTTTTTGTATGTCTTTGTATAATGTCTAAAGTTATAGGGAGTGTAGTATACATACCTACCTTCCACAAAGTACTTAGACTCACAAATTCACTGTTTCAGAGTGCAGGAATCTCAGTAATCAGACCCTCTGGGCCTCCTTCTACGCTGTAGTTGTCTTACATTGTAACTTCACCTACATTGAATGCCTTACCAGGGCATGTGATAATTTCATCTTTGATCCTTAAACATATGAAGAGATGAGCAATTGCATACTGTACCCAGATGTTTCCCCTTCCTGCTGCTCTTCATTTCTGTTCCCCAGATTGTCTTCTACTCTGTCTTCTCTTTTCTCTCTGAAGAACCAATGTCAGCAATTCCGTTAGAACACATCTGCTAGCAATAGAGTCTCTTTTATTGGAGATCTTTATGTTGCCTTAATTCCTGAAGAATGCTTTTTGCTCAGTATGGAATCTGTTGACTATGTTGTGCTTTCTGAACTTTAAAAGTTGGTGTGCTAGTAATGAGTCAACGTTCAGTGGTAGAGAATATTCTTGGTTATCGTGTGTGAACCCTGGGTTCAGTCCCAAGCACCAAAATCATACTGCTCTACTTCCTCATGGCCTCTATGGTTCTAATACCAAATCCACAGCTGTCTGATCCATGGCTTTCCTGTAATGTGTGATTTTTCTCTGGTAGCATTTAGTACTCACAGTTTGCATTTGACTTTTTAGTATTTGATTATGTTTAAGTACAGGTTTCTTTGAATTCATTCTGTCATGGATTTCTTGAGCTTCTTGAGTTTTTAGGCTTATTTATCCCCTAGGGACTCTCTAGTCATTATTTCCTTAACTATTTTCTAGCCTCAGGCTAGTTTTCCATAGTAACACAAATCCCACAAGTTTTCGTGTCCTACAGGTTTCTGAAATTAATGTTACTGAAAATGAGTTTTATTTCTATTCTTTATTTGGATATTTAAAAAAAACCTCTATTATCTAGCTTGTTAACTCTTTTCTCTGTCAACTGGATTTTTCTGTTGAGTCAATACCATATCTATAGTGCTCAACTTTCCTCTTGACTTTTCTTTGTTTTCATTTTTGCTCAGACTTAAATTTTATATTATTTTCCAAAGTGTTAATAATTATCCTGTGACACATATTTATATTATTGATTACTTTAAAGTCTTTATAAGATAATTTTGTCATTTATGTCATGTAGATATCCATATTAATTAGTTGTTCTTTCTCAAGTGGGTTGGAAACATTCTGATTCCTCACCAAATTAATGAAGTTTAGATTGCCTTGTCGATGTTCTAAACATTTTAGTTTGAGATTTGGGACTTTTCAAAATCTCATGGAGAATATGATTTTTTTTGTAAAACAAAGTTTTGCAATTAATAGCCAGGTTAAATTTAGGATGTAAATTCCAGCTCCCTTTCCCCACGTGGTTTCTTCTTCCCTATCTGCCCTTCTTCTGGTAGTGTGTGTGTGTGTGTGTGTGTGTGTGTGTGTGTGTGTGTATGTTGTGGGAACTGAAGCAGTGGTACTCACTCTACCACTGAGCCACACTCCCAGCTCTTTTGTATTCTACTGTTCCTATGTTTATCTGGTTTTTACATCCACTGTATGCTTTTTGAATCTCATCCACATGTGTGCCACAGGTTGGATGTTGGAGGTGGTCTGTCTGTTACTTCAGTGCCCACAACCTTGGTATATTGATTGCAATGAGATTCATGTACCCACAGTTTGGGGGTAGGTATATCTAGGAGTTCATAATCAGCCTAAGGAGAATCCTTTTCTGACCTCTTTTTTTTCTCCTCTGATATCACTTCCTGGTCTCTGCTTCTCTAGTCTATACTTTATGTAATTTTGCTTCCCATGTTAACCAGTGTGTTTGTGTCTGGGACCCAGCAGTTGACAGACACAGACAGACAATGAGTGGTTGGTGTTTATTCTACTTTCCTTGGGGCCATATCTGCAGCAGTCATGGAGGACAGTTCCCCTTCCTCTTAGGTCTTGACGTTTGTGGGAAACTTTACTAAAAACAATGGATTCATCTGCAGAGTTGAAATGTGAGAAAATGGAGAAAAAACTCAACCTTTAGGAATTCCTACACTGCCTCTGAAAGTTGGGAGCCCCGTTTCTTAATCTCTAAGTCAGAGTGAGAGGCTTTTTCCGTGGCTCACCCTCTGTGCCCCAGTGTCTTTTTGGGTTTGGAGCTGCATTAACCACAGGTTGGGGGACCAGACCTACAAAACAGCAAGCTCCTTTGAGAGAGGAAATGTGAGAGCTGTGATGGCTGCTCTGTGGGTCCTGCCTGAGACTGATGCAGCATTCATTAGGGAAAGCGAGGTGAGCTCACTCCATCTTTCTGGAGCCAGGGCTGTCTCACAGGTGGAATGGTAATAATCCCCACTCCTACACACCAGGCTGAGCACTCCGCCCAACCTGTCCCTGGCTTTTCATTTTGGTTCACGAGTGACCTGCTTCAAAAGGCAGGTTACACTTTCACTGACCTACAGAGTTTAAATTAGTTACGATTTTACAATTTTGTTTTTTTAACTACGTATCAGCACCCAACTGGTTCTAAGCTAAGCTTGCAGTACTGAAAGAAACAACTATAAAACAAATGCAATGTGTAAATTAAATGTGAACAAACGCATAAGACAAAACACTGTGTCTCTCTCCCATTTATTTCATGTGACTAATGGTAATAGCACAGAAACAAAACAACTGTTCACAGCATGAACTGTACATGCTGTGGTGTGGGTCCCTTTGTGCTATTGGTGGTATACAGCAACTCCATTCTCTCTGTCATTTCTCTGTTCAAGCCCTGTACCACCCACGAATGCAGTGTGATACAACTCCATTTAGGCTTGTATTTTAATTCCAGTCAACATTTACAGCATTAACCCTGTGTCCCTCATAACACACTGGCAGTGCCCCACCCCTTCTTTATAGGTTTGCCTTCTGAGACTTTCCTTTCCCCAAATCAACTATAGTTTCAGATATTAATATTAGCCTTAACTCTTTCCAGGGAGAGACCACATTCCTATAACTAGTACACTATTATGATTCTTCTGTTACAGTCAATCTCTTATTGTGCTTTATTAAATAAAGTTTATCATAGGTAAGTATGTATAGGCAAATAATAGTATGTAGAGACTTCAGTCCTATCTAAGGTCTTCAAGCATCTACTGAATTTAGAATGTCTCCTACAAAGTGAGGAGAGGACTGATGTGCAGAGATACAAGCAGGTATTTTTAAAGATTGACTTTATATATATACCGGTGCTTTGTCAGCATTTATGCCTGCAGACTATGAGCTTCCATCTGGGCGCTAGGGACCAAACTCAGGAAGAACAGCCAGTGCTCTTAAATGCTGAGCCATCTTTCCAATCCTGACATGCACACAGCTTTAAGTCTGTCTTTCTACAGCGGCCCATGACATTAAAGTAGTCACCACTGGTACCAACATGAATGAAATGCCATTGAAAAATCACACAGCTCTTCCACTGAGGTGCCACTGACTTATGTTGGACTCCCTGGCTTAAAGGATGTCATGGTGGAAGGTTTCCAGAAAGGGAAATGGAGACCGCTGCTTTCAAATACAATGTTAACTCCTGGCTTTAGAAAAATTGACATCTTGCCACTGGGCTGCCGTCTCCTGGGAGAGAAGAGTCAGGGGAAGTTGAGTGCAGGTCCTTTTGAAGTGTCTTGCAAAGAGCTGCATCTCCTTTCTAGTGTACCAGGTCCATAGATGTGGAGCCCTTCACAAGCAGGTTATGTGCAGATTTGGGGGCAAAGTTTGTATTGAGAAGGGACACCTGAAGAATGCTTTATCTTCGGCTCCATTTATTTCCCCACAGTTACTGTTTCTGCTTGCATTCAATTAGAGAGTCCCCAAGAATGCCCTTCTTGGGTATGGACTGTGGACTGGAAAGTTTTCCCTTGTTTTTATTGTCTCAGATAAGCCCTGAAAAACAGGGACTATGGTGAGTATAGGATTGGTTCTCGGTGTCCAACAAAAGACCCAGCCAGCAGCACGGACAACTCCTTATGGTGAGCTAATGATACTTTGCATTATTTTTATAAAAGTTGAGATGCAAACCATATATGCATGCATTCACAATGTTGAATCAGCTCCTTTTCTAGTTTCAGAACCTTCTGGCTCCTCTAAGGAACACCTGGAGTCGCTTATTTAAATTTCTTTTTAAAATTAGCATTCAGGGTAGAGGGTTCCATTAAGGCATTTTCTTTTTCTTTCCTCCACCTTATCTTCCTCCCTCCTGCTTTTCCCCCTTTCTCTTCCTCTTCCTCCTCCTTCTCCTTTTGTTTTTTTCAAGATAGGGTTTCTCTGTGCATCCTTTTCTGTCCTTTAACTTCATCTGCAGACCAGGTTGGCCTCTAACGCAGAGATTCACCTGCTTCTATTTAAAAGCATGCACCTTCCCCCCTTCTAGAAGCCTCTAGTCCTTCAGGTTACACATATTACCTTTTTCCTCTCTTATGGCCTCCTTTTTCCTTCTCATATTTTAGGTTAATGACCTATACTCTCTGCACACATGTACACATACATTAAAATGAAAATCTAGGATTCACACATAAGAGAAGACATGCAGTATTTGTTTTCAGAATCTGAATTAATTTACTATATATAATAATTTCCAGTTCTATCCATTTTCCTGGAAATGCCACCATTTCAGTTTTATTTACAGCTGAATAAAATTCCACTGTGTATGTGTAGCACATGAAAACATGTTGTTCATCTTTTCATGGGCATCTAGGGTGGTTGCATTTCCTAGTCACGGTGAACTGGGCTGTGATAAACATGGATATTGTGCAAGTATCTCTTGGTAGGACTAAGTCTTTGGGTACATGCCCAGGAATGGTATAGCTAAATTATATCGCAGTTCTAAGTTTAGCCCTTTGAGAAACCGCCACACTGATTTCCATAGTGGTTAAAACAGTTTACACCCCCACAGCCATGAATAAGGGTTCCAGTTTCCCCACATCTCTACCAGCATTTGTAGTTTGTTTTGTTGCCATTCTACACTGGGGTGAGATGGAGTATCAAAGCATCGCTAATTTGCATTTCTCTGATGGCTAAGAATGTTGAATACTTTTCCAAAAATATTTATTGACCATTTGCTTTTCTTCTTTTGAGAACTGCCTATTCAATTCATTAGCCTACTTATTGAGTGAAAGCTTTTTTAAAAATGTTTTTCTTTTGAATTTGGTTTGCAAATATTTCATTGAGAATGCATGCATCTAGGTTTGCCAGAGGAATTGGCTTCTAGTTTCTGCTTCTGTTGTGTCCTAATCCAGTAGCAGGATAACGCTGGCTTTGTAGAATGTGTTTTGCAGTGTTCCTTCCCTTCGTGTATTATAGAAGAGCTTGTGGTGTTTGGTTGAGTTCAGCAGTGAGTTCTTCTCACCCTGACCTTTTCTTTTGGAGGTAGATTTTAATGTTACTACTTAACATTTCCTTGCTTTTATTAGTGGATCTGTTTGAGTTTGTATTTTCTTGATTTAATTTGGGTAGGTCACATATATATATTTAGGAATTAATTAATTTCGTCTAGACTTTACAACTTTTTGAAATGTAAGTTTTCAAAGTACTCTCTGATGAGTGTCTGGGTTGTACTGTAGTTAGCTGTAGCACATCCCTCTCTATGTCTGATCTTACTTGTTTTGGTCCTTCTCTTCTTTTTTGTTTGTTTAGTTTGGCTAAGCGGTTGGTCAATCTTGTTAATCTTTTCAAGTTAATTCTATATGTCTTTTTCTCTCAGTCTCTGTTTCATTAATGTCTGCCCAAATTATTTTTATTTCTTGGCTTCTACTGCATCTGGGTTTGTCAGCCTCTCATTTCTCCAGGCTCTTGAGTATGATCCGTTCACCTATCTGAGATCTCATTGATTTTTCGTTAATGTAATATTTTTTATTATATATTTTCTTTATTTACATTTCAAATGTTATCTCCTTTCCTGGTTTCCCCTCCGTAAACCTCCTATCCCCTATCCCCTCCCCCTGCTTATATGAAGGTGTTCCCCATCCAACCAACCAACCAATCCCGCTTCCCCATCCTAGCATTCCCATACACAGGGGCATCCAGCCTTCATAGAACCCAGGGCCTCTCCTTCCATTGATGTCTGAAAAGGCATCATATGCGGCTGGAGCCATGGGTCGCTTCATGTGTACTCTTTTCGCTGTGGATTTTCTTCATATACTGTTTTAGCTGCATTTCAAGCTTCTGAGGTGATTTGAATGAAAATGTCCCTCATAGGCTCATGTATTTGAACATTTGGTGTTTGAGGAGGTTTAGTAGGCGTGACCTTGTTGGAAAGTAGGCCACTGAAGGCGGGCTCTGAGAGTGTGAAGGTCTGAACCATTTCCGGTTACTCTTCGTTTCCTGTTTACGGTTCAAGACGTGCATGATCAGCTTGCTTCTCCAGCTGCCATGCCTGTTACTTATGAACATGCATTCCCACCATCATGGACCCTCACTCAAAAGTTGGCTCGGTCACAAACGTTTGTCTCAGCAACAGAAAACGAATTCAGGGTTTGGTAGATTGTACTTTGATTTTAATTTGATTCTAGAAAGTTTCAATTACCTCCTCAATTTCATAGGGCCTGCTGTTCATTCAAACTGTACGGTTCATTTTCCAAGTATTCTTATAGTTTCTCTTGCTGCTGATTTCCATCTTTGTATCCACCTGATCTGATAAGAGACAAGGGATGATTTCATTCGTTTTTGTATTTGTTTAGGCTTACCTCTAATGAGCTTATTTTAGAGAAGGCTCCATGCACAGCTGAGAAGAATATATATTCCTTGTTTTTTGGATAGACTAGATAGCTATGTGTTAGATCTAGATGATGGATGATATAACCTAGTTTTGATTTTGTTGTTGTTTGGAGGACCTGTGTCTAGAGGAGAGTGGAGTACTAGAGTCTGGGGTCTTCCACATCATTGTATCAGGACCTATCTACCTTTCAAAACTTCCCGTGCTTGTTTTTATAAACTTAGGAGCCTCGGGGTTAAATGTACACATTTACAATTGTTATATCTTCTTTTTATGATTCAAATATGCTTCTCTTTTTCTTTCTCATTGGGATGATGTATTACTTCTCTCCTTGTATTGTCCCTTAAAACAAGACATTTTTCTGTGACTCTGGCTAATTTGTTCCAGAATCTGCTGGCTTGCCCGTCTGTGCCAGTTACAACTTTGTGTCTGGTGTCTTTCCATGCTCAGGGAGTTTTGTGACTGAGGCGCTGAGGAGGTATGGAAGGATGACCTACTATTTACCTTTTGATTTGAGTAGGCTGCGTATGTTCCGTAGCATATGTCCAGCCATCTTGTGTAGCACCCCTAGATAATGGCAGGGGGAGGTGGTTATTTTTCTTGGCAAATGTATTCTGGTCTTAGCTTCAGATTTCCGAGACACACTTTTGGCTTCTCTTTCTAGTGTCTACCCAATCCAGCTGGCCTTATCCAGCCTTTGGTTGCTTTCCCACAGTCTGCATGTTTTCTCTCTGACTCTTATAGCACCTGCCCATGGGGACACTTCATGGTAGCTATAGCTGATGCTGGCTGGCAGGAACAGCTTGTTCTGCCTATGTGATGAGAGTGGCCTGGCCCCTTCTCTGTGGGGGAAATGCTGACCTCCATTTATTTCTGTTTCCATTAGGTCCTCCTCTTATACCAATTGGATCTACCAGGCGGACAGAACTTTTATTCTGTCATTGTACATGAAAGTCTCCTATTTCCTTTAAATAATCCTTCCTCATTTCCTACCACTGGATTTGGCAAACACTAATTATACTTTCTGTCTCAATGTTTGTCTTTTCTGGCTTATTTTTCTTGTTGTTGTTTTAGTACAGGCTTCTCTGTGTAACCCTGGTTATCCTGAAACTCACTCTGTAGACCAGGCTGACCTCAAACTCACAGAGATCTGCCTGCCTCTTCCTGCAGAAGTCTTGGATTAAAAGCATATGCCACCACTGCCTGGACTGGCTATTTTATATAAAAGGAATTGGGGTTAAAAAGATTGTTCACTGGGTAAAAGTACTTGCTGAGCAATCCTGACAATATGACTTTAGACCTGTGCAACCTAAGGAAAAGCCAGGCTTAATGGTATGTGTTTGTAAACACAGGATCAATACAGCTAGTTGAGAGGAGTAGACAGGACAATAGCCCCTAGAGTATAGGATACTCTAGAGTATCGTATACTACAGTGTATAGGGTGTCCCTTATAGAATAGCCCTTAGAACAGTGGTTCTCAGCCTGTGGGTAATGACCCTTTTGGGGGTTCAAATGATCTTTTCACAAGGGTTGAACATCAGATATCCTGTATATCAGATAATTATATCACAATTCATAACAGTAACAAAATTAGAGTTATGAAGTAGCAACAAAAATAATGCTATGGTTGGAGGGTCACCAAAACATGAGGAACTGTCTTAAAGGGTTGCAGCATTAGAAGGTTGAGAAGCACTACATCTGAAGTACACGATGCAGTGGCAAAACAGCAAGAGAGATCCTGGTCCAAAACATGGATTGACTTCCACACCTGTACTTTGACCTTCAAGCACAAACATGTAAACACAGAAATTTATCATCCACACACATTTGTGAGCAAATGTTTATATGAAAAGAATCATCCAGCATGTTGCACTTTTATGTCTGGCTTCTTTTATGTAGCATAAAATTTTTAGGTTTATTCTCATTATTGCATGCATTAGTCCTTTCTTATATGTCTCTTTTTTAAAATAATTTTTCTATTTTTCTATTTTATTATTTTATGTGTATCACTGGTTTGTCTGCAAGTAATGTGTGTGTGTGTGTGTGTGTGTGTGTGTGATATGCGCACTTGGTATCCTCAGCGGTCAGAGGAGGGTATTAGGCCCCCTAGGACTGGAGTTACAGATAGTTGTAAGCCATCTCAACTGGGTGCTGGTAATTAAACTTGCTTCCTCTGTAAGAGCAACAACAATTCTTAACTGGTGGGTCAAGTATCTTTTAAGATTTCTTTTAAGATTGTAAGCTTTTGTTTTGCCTAAGATTTTAAATGCCTTTAAGCATTTGTATCAGCATTTCAACACATTGAGACATACGTCTTCTCTGGTTCTCTTCTTTCTTTTACCATCTTTACCAATTGAGGAGACTAGGGTGAGTCTTTATTTTAACCAGAATGAGAATGCAGAAAAAATTTATTGTAGCTTTTTCTTTTTAAATCAAGACTCGCTTTGAAAATATTGAACTTGTTGATACAAGAGCGCTGTCAATACAATACTGGTAAATCCATCTATCAGGGACTGTCAATGACATTTACTGACCACCTGCTATGTGCTGGGGTGTTCTGGCCTAGGTGGCCATGTTGAGTGAAATGAGATACTAACCCTGTCATTATGATGACTAGTGGTTGAGGGGGTGGCACATGTGGCAGAAACACCATCAACCTTGGCAAAGCTTGTGAGATATGTCCCAGGCTGTTGGAAAAACACAAAGCATTGACATCTGATTGGTTGGAAGGTCTTGTAGAAGGGGTTGATGTTGAGAGCCTGCAGACTCTGAGGGCACCTAGTGAAATATCTCATAGAGGCCAACCAAAAAGGTGCCAAGGGACCCTGACTTTGATATAACCAAACCACAGACAGTGACTACCTGTTACCTAGTGAACTTGTGCCCACCAAGTCGACCGAAGGCACAAGCTAGGTGAGAGGTGTGTCAACATGACTCTGAAAGTATAAATTGTTAGTAAATTCCTGACGTGGTGGTATGGGAGTAAGAGCTGGGTAGCTGGAACTTGAATCTCCTGGACTTAGAATGGCAGATGAATTTCTGCCATTCATCTGTGTGACCTTGAATAAGATACTAAATATTCTGACACCTCAGTTTTGGCATTATGTGATGGGAATAGCAACATGTACACCACGAGGATCTCATGAGTTAAATGGCAAGGTGCTGGAGTCAGTGCTGTCATTGGAGGTATGCACTTAGTGACTCGACTTTTATTGTTCCTCTGGACTGATCATAGAAACCACTCACTAGGGGTAAGCACCATAATGGCAGCCATGTGCCAGGTAATTGATGGTTTATGCATCCTGTCATTTCACTATGCTTACAATTCATGGAAGAAGTCAGACAGGAGAACTAATGGATGATTAACCATACCTGGACATACCTTCTCCCAAGATCTGCAGCCACTAAGGTGGATGGGTGAAGAGTCAGCATTTGGTCTCAAATGGCATACCTGCTTCTGGAGGTCTACTCTCTTCTACTTCTCTATTAGGTCAGGATAATGTCTGTGTTTGACTTCATGTGTTACAATGTATTTAGGGCATTTAAAAGTTTATTCCCTTGCTTTATGACACAGGCAAAAATACTCTAGTTTGAATGTCTAGCCATCCTCATTCCGTATTGTCTGTGTATGAGATGAATTTCATGTTTATTTCATCAGCCAAAAAGCACAGTCTAACAACATAGGGGCTAGGTTAGATTCTGGGGTGCATCAGGGAGTTTCACAATCACTTGAATCTTGACTATGGCTACAGAACTACTGACTTGGGGAGCAATGGCTTTAGACAGGGCACCTGCAGTCATTGCCTAGCGTATCTCTCCAAGGAGTGTTGTGGGGCATCTGCTGCGGCTTGGTGCTTTTGCAACCTGTTATAGATCTGGATCAGAAACTGTGGGCTGTCAAGAGTTAACCCTGCAGGAATGTGATCCTGGAGTTGGTGCCTATTGTGACTGCCATTTCCCTCTTCATCGAGATGGAGGGGTAATTTTTGATAAGAGCTATTAGAATGCCTGAGCCAGTAATTGCTGCGGAGAGTGGTCATAATCACATTTCCTACTTCCATCAGGGCCTTGGATCCTGCAAGGCACCCAAGCATCCTACTGGAAGTCTTTCCAAGTAGAGTTCTCAGGAAAAGCCTGGAAATATGGTCCTGAGGCTTGGCACATCCTCTTTTCTAGTCTACCAGCTTGGGGTCAGCCAAGCAAAGCTCTATAGAAATGTGGAATTGAATTGTACCTATTGCATTACTGCTGATATGGAGACTGGAAGATGGACAGATGCAGGGAGCTTACATGCAGAGAGAGAGAGAGAGAGAGAGAGAGAGAGAGAGAGAGAGACCCTCTCTGCCTGTCAGAACACGAGTTGGGTGGGCAGTGGGTTCCTTGCTGAGTTTGATGTCATCATTGGGTTCTCTGAGAACAAAGGTTTATGATTTGAACAGTCACAAAAGGATTAGGAGGAAAGGGCTGAGTTTTCTTCCCTCCATTCCTTTCTTCTCCTCCCTCATCCTTCCTGATTCTTTCCCTCACTCCTTACATCAATTTTCTATAAGAATTTATTGAGCACTTACTATGTTTTAGAACTAGAAGATTTACACACAAAGAAAACACATCATGGGATAGTAAGTACTTCGAATGCAGAGTATAATGAGGTCTATGTTGTCTGCATGGAGTTAAGGAACCATGTATTAGGGAAGCAACTGACTTCACTTAGGACTGGAGATGGGCTAAGATGAAGAGGAAGTGGGGAGGGTCAGGGAAGAATTCATAGAGGAGCTGGCATTTGAGAGACACTGGAGGGGATTGTTAAGTAGTGGAATGGGGAAGTAGTTCTGGAAAGAGAAAACGGTGTGAGCAAAGGCACTCTGGTTTGTATAAGCATCCTAAAAATTAAGGTCTCAAAACTTTGGTCCTCAGCTTGTAGCAGAATTGGGGAAATAGTGGAAACTTTAAGAGTTGTGGCATAGGTGAAAAAGTTCCAGTAGTACAGGGCATGCCCACGAAAGAGATGGTGGACCCTGGCCCTCCCTCTTCCTTTCTCTCTGCTTCCTGACTGCCATGAGGTGAGCAGCTTCCTCTGTCACCAACTCCAGTCATGGTGTACTGTCTCTCCATAGTCCCAAGGCAATGGGATTAACTTCAAAACTAAACCTTACTTCTTTTAAAGTTGATTATTTTAGGCATTCTGTCATACTAGTGCAAAGCTGACAAGCATAAAAGGGTTGGAGATGAAGAACTAAGTAGGTATTCAGGAAAGGGGCATAGGGTGTCCCAATAAAATCTGTGTGTTAGCAATGCAAAGCAAGTACTTTTCTTTTGGACTGTCAGTGGTCCAGTGGTATTGGTTATATATTTTTAAAAATTTGTATGATTAAAAAAATATATTATATATAATATTTACATAATATTAATTACTATATTCTATATAATATGTTTATTATGTTTTATATATTATATATTATAATGAATATCTTGTTAAGATATGGGTTTCTAAGATTGTTAGTATATTTTATTGGATAATCATGAGTTTTCATATCTATGAATTACACTACATTATGAGAATAAAAATTACAAGAAGACATGGCTAACAATGCTTGCTTGTTACATGGACTTATCTCATTTTTATGAACCAAATTTCTTCCATTTTATTTGAAAAATAAAAAACATTAAAAAATTCTTTAGTGTAATTCTTAAAACCTACAAAACATGCCAGTTTTTTAAAATAAAAAATTAAGCTTCTTCTTTGAGTATATTCTGTGTGATGAGCAAGCCCGCTCCCAGACTTCCTCAGACTTTTTTCTCTCCCCACCATTAGTCTCCGTTGGTTCTACAGTTTTATTTCTGCGTTTCTATCAAGATAATTTCTTCTGAAAAAATTATGAACTGCGTCATTTTTACACCCAATGAAATCTACAAAAGTTTCTAATATCATTCAAAATCCTATCTATGTTTAACTTTCCCTGTTTTTTTTCTTTTTATAGAAATTGTCTGAATCATAGTCCAAACACAGTTCACAGCAGCTTGTGAATGATTTGGCTCCTGGTTCTCTCTTGATCTATATTAGTTCATGCCTTTTCCCATCGGCCTCACTTAACCAAACTTTTTACGAGGAAACTGGGGCATGCTACAGAGTTTCTGAAGTCCTAGTTGGGTTGATTGTAACCTTCTGTGCTCTTTAACAGGCTCTGGAAATCCTATTACTTCCTATAGGCCGGCAGGGCGGTTTGGCTGCTCTTTCTTTGAAGAGAAAGCCTTCACAGATGTTACTGTGTAATTCCCATTGAACCACTGCTTACTCCAGTGGTTCTCAACCTGTGGGTTATGGCCTCCTTTGGAGTACATATCAGATATTCTGTGTATCTAATATTTACAATTCATAACAGTAGCAGGGTTACAGTTATGAAGTAGCAACAAAAATAATTTTATGGTTGGGGCTCAACACATCATGAAATACTGTGTTAAAAGGTCACAGCATCAGGAAAGTTGATAACCACTGACTTATTCCATGGCCAGTCTTTGTTTTCTAGATTTACTTGATATCAGACTATTCTGTGTATTAGAGTTATATTAAGTTTTTAAGGGGCGGGATGGAAAAAATAGGTTTGGGTTACAAACATGTCTCCACCATCCCAGTGAATTTGTGGAGAATGAGCTAATGAAATGGGACTCAGGGGAAGCAGTGGCTTGGACTAGGTGAAAGATGAAGATTTTAATTAGACAGTGGTATCAAGGAATGGCACAGAATGGTCCACATTATGTAAACAGTGAGTGTCTACTGATGTGGTATCTGTGCAAACCTGCTTATTTCCCAGTTTTCTCTGTCCTGGTAATAACTTTCTCTATTGTTTATCCCCAAACTTTTGTTTGTTACCATCTATTATGCTTCCATCACATTCTGTCAGGTTTGTATACAAGTACTGTTTGGCAACAGTGTTACCACTAGAATAGATAAAATGAGGTCACCTCTCAGCTTCTTCCAGACCTTACTGGTTCCACTTTTCCAGTAAAAGATGTAAGTAGTCCAGATGAGAGGTATAGGTTGGTAGAGCTGCAGTTTAGGGTGCTGCTTTTGTGACTCTTTGTTGATCCTTGGTGGAGAAAAATGATGCGTCCTTCTTCTATTTCCTCTAGACCCAAGGCATTACATTCACTCTCTACACATTTGTGATATGGTGACTGCGATTATGCTCAGTCTCTCATCTCTTGTTGGCTCTGGCTCATTGCCCCGTTGATTTGCAGTGTTCCCCCATTCTTCCAGAAGGCATGAGCAGACGACTTGCTTTAACCAATAGGACATCAGCAAATTATAATACAAGCAGTGACTTTAAATATGCCTGACTCTTAGGCTTGGAATTCCTCTTTTACATTTTGTCCATGACCATGGAGGCCTCTTTGGACCAATCTAGCAAGGATATGATACATGTGAAGCAGGTAGCTGAGGCTAAGTCCATAATGAGGCAGCTTGTTGACTCCTAGGTATGTGAGGAAGCCTAGTAAAGACGAGCACAGTTATGAATGCAGCCTAATCGAATGCAGCGGCAGTTCGGGTTTCATGGCTGTCTTATAGCATTGTTAAAATAGACAATCAGGGAATTTTAATGTATATCCACGCCATGGATCGTTTTTTTTTTTTTTTTTTTGGTTTTTTTGAGACAGGGTTTCTCTGTATAGCTCTGGCTGACCTGGAACTCACTCTGTAGACCTGGTTGGCCTCGAACTCAGAAATCCGTCTGCCTCTGCCTCCCAAGTGCTGGGATTAAAGGTGTGCGCCACCACTGCCCGGCTCACACCATGGATCTTTACTCTTAATTCCAGATTAATATATCTGACTACTCATCAGGCAACTTTATTGGGAGATATAAAGTATCTATCAAAGCCTTCTACAAGTCAGTCGCTTCCTGAGATGTTACTATTTCATGATGGAATTTTTATCCACTTACTAATTTAGGCCACAAATGTAGAAGCCATTCTTTGCTATTTTATTTTCTTTGCATAGTTTACTCAGCCAATCAGGCTTTTACTACTTAGTTTATGTTGATCTAAAACTCACCTAAAATATCCTTATCAATCAAAATTCACCATTTCTACCATCAGCCACTTTAGCTTCCACTCCCTGAAACTCTTTTGTGTCGTATGGTCACCTCCTCTCAGTTTTCACACTTGGTTAATCATAGTCGACTTTTAGAACGGCAGGAAGAGGAATTAAAAGAATAAAAGTTATCTGAAAATATAGACAACACAAGAAAAAACTCAGACATATTGATAGTCTCAAAGGGCATTAACAACATGGTGAAAAAGAAGACCATGGAACGAAGAAGTGTTTGGAAGCCACATATCTGATAAAATATTAATATCCAGAAGATGAAGAATTTATACAACTCAGAAATAACTAGGATAAACAACCTAATGAAAACATGGTCAAAGGACACAAAAGATGCTTCTCCAAAGACATACAGATGAAAAGATGCCCTAGCATCATGAACTACGGGAAAATAGTATCAAACCCATAAGGGAATATTACCTCTCACAGTTAGTACTACTACTAACCCCTGCCCACAAAACAACATGTATTGTTAAGGCTGTGGAAAAACTGAACCTTTTCTACATTGTTGATTAAAAAATATGTAAAATGGTTCAGTCACTAAGGGAAAAAGTCAGCCTAAAAAGCAATTAACAATGGGATTGCCATATGTTATAATAGTAATCTCATTTCTGAATATATACTAAGTATTTGAAAATAGGGACAAGACCAGATACTATATATTCACTGACATTTACTGCTGTGTTCCTCACAATAGTTAGAAGTCTTAGTGATCCAGGAATCCTTTGACCAATGAATGAATATAAAGTACATGATATATAAAATAAAAGCGTTCTTAAAGACATGTTGCTAAGTGGAAAAAGCTTCCTCAGAAGGACGAGTGTTGCATGGTTCCATTTAGTTGAGGCAGTAGAGTAGGCAAAATCATGAAGACAGAAAATAGGATGGGGGGGGTGGGGAGGGATGAAAGGAAAGTCAGGAGCTGTAGTTTAATAGGTACAGAATTTCAATCTTGCACATGATGAAAAAGTTGTAGGTAAATGTGAATAACAGTGTGAATGATCTGAATGTTATTGAACTGTACTCTTAAATGGTTAGATGCTATGTATGTTTTACTGCAATTAAAAATTATCATGGGGTGGGGGAGGGGCTGGAGAGATAGCCCAGATGTTAAGAGTACTTTTTGTTTATGCAGACGACCCCTGTTCCATTCCCAGCACACACTTGGCATCTCACAACCCTCAGGAACTCTAGTTCTAGGGGACTCAGGGCTCTGTTCTGGTCTTCATGGGCATATATGCACATGGCACACAGTTGATGTGCAGGAAAAATGCTCATTCCCTTAAAATAAAAATCAATATATCAGTAAAAGTTATCTTGGAATGATATTTGTATATACTAAACACTGGATATACAATTTAATCTTTCCTTAAGGCCTTGAATATACATTTTTAATACTTTTGACTACAGCAATATGCCTCCCCCAAATAAATGTGAAGATAATGTGACAAATTACTGACTTTTTCAGGATTCTCGGGAAGGCGCTTGTCTTAGTCACTGTTCTATTGCTCTGATGAGACACCATGACCAAGGCAACTTACAGAAGAAAGCTTTTAATTGGAGGCCTGCTTACAGTTTCAGAGGGTTAGAGGCCTTTATCATCATCATGGTGGGAAGCATGGTGGCAGGCAGGCAGGCATGGTGCTGGAGAAGGAGCTGAGAGCTACATCCTGATCTGCAGGAAGAAGGGATGAGGAGGGAGAGAAGGACTGGGAGAGGGAGGAGGAGAGAGGGAGAGAGGTAGAAAGAGAACGAATTAAAACTTCAAAGGCCACACTTAAGTATTCAAGT
Organism: Tokudaia tokunoshimensis; assembly: GCA_036184795.1. NCBI lineage: Eukaryota > Metazoa > Chordata > Mammalia > Rodentia > Muridae > Tokudaia > Tokudaia tokunoshimensis. The sequence continues at coordinate 104,084,300 of BTHU01000012.1, forward strand.
ATATGAGACTACAGGGCTCATTCAATCCACTGCAATGCTATCCCAAATTTTCAGATGATTATTCTATATCCTCTTTTTATTCTGCTTTCAGGATATATGATAACTCTCTCTTGCATCTAAATGATTTTCCTGTCGCATGAAATCTCTCAACAGAAATGGTCTTTTTGGTTAGTTAGCTATTCTGTTTTGTATGTTTGGGACACACTCAAATGGATAACATTTGGAAATGATCTAATATTTGATCTAAACAGTAGAATATGGTAAGCTACACATATTTCATTGTGTGGTGTAGATATATATGTAAGATATATTAACATTAGTTATAATGTGGCATTGTTTTCTAAAACACAAAACAGCCTGCCTACTTCTCAAAAGAAGCCTTTGAAGAGTTTCAACCCTAGTCTTTTCATGACCTGAGACTCCACAGGTGCCTCCTGGCTTCCTGTCAACCTCATCATCTGCTGTCCTTTCCCCTGCTTGTTTTTCTTGCCTAGGATCAGACTTTTAAGGTTGGTCCTACTTCAAGGCCTCGCTACTTGCCATTTCTTGGAAAATCTTTCTTTCAGATGTCTGCATATCCTCACTTCAACCTGGTCTTTGCTCCCACACCACTTCTTCCGAGAGTCTTATCCTCACCAATTCAAGATGAACTCCTCTTTTTATTCCATAGCTAATTGTTCTTTACCTCCTGTCCTTCTATGCCTTCTTGTCAGTCTTTCTTACTGAACATGGATTCATTTCATACTACTCTCTCATCTATTTCTCATGTTTAGATTATCTTGCTTACCAGACCCAAGAAGAGTGCCTAGTACATCAATGGCTTTCAGTCCATGGAGTGTCCCACCCTGCACTAATCAAATCTCTACTGGAGTGTATGTCACACACTATAAATTTCTGTGGAAGATCATATGCCTAGGAGTATTTATGTTGCTCCAAGTGGTTGAGTTTAAGATGATAGAGGACAAGGAGGTAGAGATGAATGAAGATAGTAATCTTGGTGTGGGCTCTGAGGGATAGATGGAAATACACAGAATAACATGACAGAACTCTGCACTTGGCCCAACTATGATTCCATCACTAAGATTAGGTTGGGAGGAATGATGTGGGAACAGTGGGAGTGTTAACCTTCCTGGCTTCTCTCTAGAGGTTAACTGAAGCACTTTCCTCTCTAAGGGATTTCCAACATCTGTGGTCCAAGGTGTCCTCCCAGAATTTCTGAAGCTCAATTTAAGGTGCACCCTGTTGGGGGCTATTATGGGCCACCATGATGTTCTTTGCTATACAGAAAAATGTAGACCAGGTATTCTGGGTCTTTCTGAGAGAAGCCTTAAGGGTCTGGATAAAGTTAATCTGAGGTCTGGGGAATGGTAAGGGCAATGGTAAGGAGAACTGGAAGTTTTGCACCCTGATTATTACTACTCTCTGCTCTGAGTCATTGTTTGTCTACAGATATCCTAGATTAAAAACTGTCCTTACACTTATATAGCACTTTAAAATATTTCTTTGTTTATGTAATCTGTGTGTGTGTGTGTGTGTGTGTGCGTGCTAGGGTATGTGAGTGTGAGTGGAGGTCAGAGAATAATTTGGAAGAGCCGGTTCTCCCACTCCACAGTGTAAATCCTGGGAATCAAACACAAACCACTAAACTTGTGGGCAAATGTCTTAATCCATTTACCTTCTCTAGTACCCCCCCTTTTGACAATTCCATAGCCCAGACTGACCTTAAACTTGCAGTGACTTTCATGCTTCTGCTTCCAAAGTATGGGCCTTATAGGTGTGAGCCATCGTACATATCTGGTGCCTTTCTCTTTTATAAAATGTTACATTAAAAATCTAGGTGTTTTTGAGTTTTGAATTTTATCTGCCACAACTTATAAGCTATGGGCATCACTGGCAAATTTATTTCTATAAATGTGTTTGTTAGTAGGATGCAGGTTGCAAAATATTCCTCAGGGAATTACAGGTGACATGTATGGAGATGGTTGACCACTCAAGCACACACCCATTTGATCCATATCAGTCTCCTGCATCTCAGGTAGCCTTAGGCCAGCTTTGGGTGGTGGATTGGCAGGCATTGATCGCATGTCCCTATTTTGCAGATGAAAACTAAGACCAAATGGATCCTTTCAGACTCTTCTACAGTTATGAAGTGTTCAGACAGGGGATATAGGATCTGACTCTGGGTCCCTGTGTTGTCATCTCATGTGGTACTGCCTGTTGGGTCTTCCTGGTTCAAGTCATTCTGGTGTTTTTCCATAATGTCAATGCTATAGGGACAGGATCTAAGTACTTACTGTGTGACCTGTGCCAGAGTTGCTGCTGCCTTTTCTTCTGCTATAACATACTTAGAAAAGAAGACACAGAGTGCATGAAAGCTGAACCACAGGCTTTTACGTTATTAAGGGTCAAATTATATAATACCTAATTACATCTTGCCTTTTAGACACAACTTCTATTGCTCTATTTCTAGAGCCACAGAATGACTTTAATTCTACTGTTCTCTTTCACAGCTGAACACTGTTGAAGGAAGCTGGGGTCAAGGTTGTGGAGGAGGGGAGCAATGGAGTCTAATGGTTCCCCACCTTTGACAGGTCTAATGGTTTTCTCTGTTGATTCCAATTCTCTTAAATACTCACCATCTCATACTCCTTCTTTCAAAGTGATTATTTTTTAAAAAAAGTATGATAAATTCAGTACAATATTTGGACAGTTGCCCACCCAAACATGACAGTAGGGACAAGTATCTTCTTCAATCAAACTGGGGAATAGAGGCAGGTCCCCATGATTTAGTTGCCTGTTGATTTCTAAGGCCTCTGGTTAAGGGCCCCGAGAGGTTGTATTAGCACTAGAATTGGATCTCTCCAGGAGGCAGTGTCCTTTCTCTGTCCAGTGAGTATCAGTTGTGCACAACTGTGGGGAAAGAAAAAGATGCCCTCTTGTAACAGGAGAGACATTTTCAAAGTTCCAAAGGACACAGGGCCAAATGACTCCAAAAACAAGTTCTAATTACCAGCTCAAAGGGTTTACATATCACAGGACAGCTGCTTTTCTTTCAATCACTGTTCGAGGTTGGGTGCTATTACTAGCCTGATTTTCCAGGTGTGGAAATGGAAGCTTAGATGGGTGGATGGAAATTGCCTAAAGTCACTAAATAGGCACAGATGAGATGGGAACCTGGGCCATTTGGTACCAGGGCCCTTGTCCCTCCCTAGTTACTATACATGCCATTGAGCAAAAAGCAAACAAAGGTAAATTTAATTGGCCTGTGTATCTCATTTGAGAGGCACACTCTTGGAATCTGCCTCTGCCCTCAGCCCTGGGTGACATCCTAACTTATAACACTCCTCTCTCAGGCCAGATATGCTGTAATTCTTTTCTTCTTGTAATGATCTGGGGATTTTGTACTGCAGAAATTGAAAGGATTTCAACAACTCTTCCTTCTCATCAAATCAGGCAAGTGTCTGGGTGTGGAAGCACCCACCTTTCATCCTAGAGTTCTGGAGGCTGAGGCGGGAAGATCAATGTGAGCTAGAGGACAGCTATGGCCAAATGGTGATACCCTGTCTCAAAACCATCAAATGAAAGTGTCCTTTTTCTTTGAGATTGTTTATATAGTGGATTACATTGATGGATTTCCTTATATTGAATCATCCCTGCATCCCTGGGATGAAGCATACTTGATCGTAGTGAATGATCGTTTTGATGTGTTCTTGGATTCGGTTGGCAAGAATTTTATTGAGTATTTTTGCATCTATATTCATAAGAGGGATTGGCCTGAGATTCTCTTTCTTTGTTGGATATTTGTGTGCTTTTGGTATTAGTGTAATTGTGGCTTCATAGAACGAGTTGGATAGTGTTCCTTCTGTTTCTATTTTGTGGAACAGTTTGAAGAGTATTGGTGTTAGGTCTTCTTTGAAGGTCTGATAGAATTCTGCACTAAAACCATCTGGACCTGTGCTTTTTTTGGTTGGAAGACTTCCAATGACAACTTCTATTTCTTCAGGGGTTATAGGACGGTTTAGATGGTCTATTTGATCCTGATTTAATTTTTGTATTTGATATCTGTCAAGGAAATTGTCCATTTCCTCGAGATTTTCTAGTTGTGTTGAATACAGGTTTTTGTAGTAGGATCTGATGATTTTTTGAATTTCCTCAGTTTCTGTTGTTATCTCTCCCTTTTCGTTTCTGATTTTATTAATTTGGATACTGTCTCTGTGCCCTCTGGTTAGTCTGAACACTCCTCCACTGCTGGTGGAATTGCAAGCTGGTACAACCACTCTGGAAAGCAGTCTGGCAGTTCCTCAGAAAACTGGGCATAACACTCCCGGAGGATCCGGCTATACCACTCCTGGGCATATACCCAGAGGCTTTACCTGCATGCAATAAGGACACATGCTCCACTATGTTCATAACAGCCTTATTTATAATAGCCAGAAGCTGGAAAGAACCCAGATGTCCCTCAACGGAGGAATGGATTCAGAAGATGTGGTATATCTACACAATGGAATACTACTCTGCAATTAAAAACAATGAATTCACGAAATTCCTAGGCAAATGGTCAGAACTTGAAAATATCATCCTTAGTGAGGTAACCCAATCACAAAAGAACACACATGGTATGCAGTCACTGATAAGGGGATATTAACCCAGAATCTCAGAATACCCTAGACACAGTTCACATATCAATAGATTTCCAAGAAGATGGAAGGAGAGACCCCTGGTCCTGGAAAGACTGGATGTAGGAGAATGCCAGGACAGAGAAACGAGAGGGGGTTGAATGGGGAAAAGAGGGAGGGAAGGGGGCTTATGGGACTTTTGGGGAGGGAGGAAACGGGAAAGGGGAAATGATTTGGAATGTAAATTAAAAAAAAACTTAGAAAATGAAATTAAAAAAAAAAAAAAAGAAAGTGTCCTGTCCACACAGTGCTTAGCCACTCTGCAAATGAAAGTCTAGAACTGGAGAAACACTCCTCCACTGCTGGTGGAATTGCAAGCTGGTACAACCACTCTGGAAAGCAGTCTGGCGGTTCCTCAGAAAAACGGGTTGGTCAAGCAGCAGCTGGGATTCTCAGTGTGGTGGCTCTCAAAAAATGAAAGGTCCTCTTCTAGTTACTTCCTTTGGGGGCAGAAACTGTGGACTTAGGGTAAAATCCCATCAAAAATGTCATTTTGTGGTTGAAGAGATGGCTCAGTGGTTAAGAATGCTCGGAGAGGACCCTAGTTCAGTTCCAGCACCTACATCAGGTAGCTCACACTCACCTGGAACTTTAGCTAACTCCAGGGGATCTGACTCCCTCTTCTGGTCTCCAATGGCATCCGTACACATATGACATTCATAAACACACACACACACACACACACACACACACACACACGAGGTTTTAAAACTTTATTTTGCTTTGTTTCATGTAATAAATATCAAAAGCATTTTAGCTTTTTCCTTCTAGTAGTTTCAGTGTTTCAGGATTCAGGCCTTAGATCCATTTGGAGTTTGATTTGTGCAAGGTGATGCAAACAAGGCCTAGTTTCATTGATCTCCATGTGGACATCCACTTACCCCAGAACCACTTGTTGAAGATGCTGTCTTTTCCCCATCGTATGTTTTGGCATTTTTGTTAAATATTAGATGGATGTAGTTACATGGACTCACATTTAAGTCTTCTGTTTTGTTCCACTGATCTTGGCGTTTGGGAAGGTAGACCATTGACTGGTGTTCTTCATTTTGCTCTGGTTTGTGTGGCTTTCTAGGTCTTTTGTGGTTCCAAACGAATTTTATTATAGTTTATTTTCTACTTTTGTGACTAATGAGATGGAAATTTTGATTGGGGTTGTATTGAATCTGTAAGTAGCTTTTGTAGAATGGCCATTTTCATGATGTTATTTCTACCAACCTATAAGCATAGGCTGTCTTTCATATTTCTCGTGTCTTTCTCAGTATCTTTCTTCAGAGTTTTAACAGTCTCATTGTAGGTGTCTTTCATCTTTTTGATTAAGTCTATTCCTAGATATTTTATTTACCTTAAGGCTACTGTGGATGGGAGTGTGTCCACAGTCTCTCTCCTTTTTCTGTTTGTGTTTAGTGTATAGAAAAGCCATTGTTTTTTCTAAGTTGATTCTGTTTTCTACCTGCTTGCTGAAATTGATGATCATTTCTAAAAGTCCTTTGGGTGGAAATTTTGGACTCTCTTATATATAATATCATCCACAAATAGAAGTAGTTTGACTTTTTTTCCTATTTGTATCCCTTTAATTATTTTGTCTTTAGGCTATATATCCTGATGCCTGCTATTATGCAATAGCTCTTCATGGTTTATTTGATGGACCACTTTGATTTCCTCCCCATCATTTTAGCAAAGGATTTTCCTTTTTTTATATTTCAGAATATTAGATTCCCCCCCTTTTTTTAACTTTGGAGAATGAATTGTCCCTATGTTTGGTGATCTTTGTTCTTTGCCCCTGTCATCCCCGGTCTAATTGCTGTAATGTCTGTCTTATTTTGTTACCATTCACTGTAATTATCTCAGGCTTTTCCCTAATCCTGTCTATTTTTCATCTGGGTCTACTGCATTTCATTCAGATGCTTCCAATTTACTTATTAGAGCTGTTGTAAAGTGTATTTTCACTTACCATTTACTCCCTTCTGTCTAAGTTTCCTATCATTCTACTTCATTGTTTTATGATCTTTTACCTATCTTTTTTTATACTTTTATTAAGTTCTATAGGATAAAATCCATGAGGGAATCTGTTCCATTGTTTTCTTAAAATTTAAGATGGTCAGGTTGCGCTTCTGAAGTTTCTACTGTATTTCTCTCTGGAAATACGCAAGCACGGGTGACGCCTCTTGCTTCTGCCCAATGGGAGTGGTAGAGCAGCTTCTATTCAGGACTCTTATCTTCTGAATATGTCCACTCACTGTCTTACATCACCTCTCTGTGCTGCTGCGCATTGTGAGAATTGGAAACTCAATTACTTTCTCATGTGCTGGTTTCTTGAGAATCATTCTGGATCATACTAGAAAATTCCATTTCTTTTCTTGCGTGCCATTGTCGAATTCTGTGGCACAAAAATGCAGCTGATGTTTCATTCCATCAAGTCCTCAAATAAATTTTGTGTACTTACTACAGCCGAGCGATTTTACCCAGAAATTCACATTCTTTTAATAATAGTACTGGGGCGGGGGTGGGGGTGGGGGTAATTGAAACAGAACCGTCTAGATCGGCTCAGGGTTTTCAGACAAACTGCTTGGGTCTGCGTTTTGGGTGCGTTAAGATCTATCTGTATAAAGGAGTTGGACAAAGGTACCTTTTGCTATCTGAATGCTTATTTCGAAACAGAATGGGATGGTTGCATAGAGGGCAGGGTTATCCCGTGTTTGCTTTCCACTCACAAGCTTTACCTTCCCAGACGTTTTGGAGGCTGGCCTCACAGGGGATTTTATGCAATGTTTAGATTTGCTTATTTGATTTTGTGTTTCACCATATTGATCCTAGCTAACATTTATCTTCCTTTGCTGCAGAGTTTTTTTTTTTTTAGAGATTTTCCTTCAGAGTTTACTTTTGGTTTTTGAATATTGCCTCGGGAGAGAGCAATGGTTACGTTCTGCTATTGCCCTGGCTCTTCCCATGCTAGAAACATTGACGTTCCGGTGCATCTGTCTTGCTGTTGAAGTCAAATCAAATCCATTTGGTGAGTGTGTGTAGTGATCTCATATGGTACCACCTAACTACGTCTTTCTGCTTTGGAGATTGAGTACTGGAATCAATGCTTCATTGTCAAGGTCACTGACAGCAGTCCCAAGACCAAGACCAAGAATATTTCTACCCTAGATGTTTTCTTTTGGAATGTTCTGGTTCTGAATATTTCATTCTTTCAAGTTAGCATTTCTAATTAGCAGATTTTTATCAGTCCCAGTTTTGAGTCTCACATTAGAATAATCTTTGAAAAAAAAACATGAAAACTTTCACAATTCTTGAGAACCTTCTGTCACTGAGGCATTTACCCCAGTCGGGGTGTGAGTTTGGCTTTGGCTTTCTGTAACAAACAAAAATACTTGGTACAGTTCAAATGATAGAGGAAGTTGAAATGATTTAAAAGCACAGAACTCTCTGTGAGTGGTCAGGAATAACAGCAAAAGCTCTTCAGGGCCATGAGGTGATAAAAAAAAAAATGAACAGGAAGCCCAACATTGCTCCTTTCTTTTTAAGGTTCCAAACACATTTTTAATCATTGATTCATTCTTCCTTGACTTCACCCCAGGCAATCAATAATTTGTGAAAAATCCTCCCCAATTTCTTGTTTTGGGCCAAGATTCATCATCACTGCATAAGGACTTCCTTCTTCGTGACCTCCTCCATGATCCTAAGTGTGCCAGTCTCCTGCTTTAGGACAGATTGAATGGGGGATTACTGTATGCCACTTTCTCATTTGTTTGAATGGAACATTAGTCAGGGCTCTTCTAGAGAGACAGAGCCAGTAGGATATAGATAGCTCTGACATCACCGCTGCTTGGGGCTGTATGCTTCATACACACACACACACACACACACACACACACACACAGAGTGTTTCCTGAGTATCTGTGGGGTGCTAGTTTCAAGACACCCTTGTTCTAAGACACAAAAAAAGTCCAAAATCAAGTTCCTCATTTTATAATGGCAGTATTTACTGCTAACCCCAAGATCCCTGCCTGTACATTTTGTCATCTCTAAATATTTTATAATACCTATTAAATTATCATTGCTACATAAATATTTTCTATCCTGTCTAGTTTAGGGAATATGACAGGGAAAACAGTAGTGTATATGTTTAGTATCTTAACAATGCCATCCCTTAACTGCATAGTGCACAAATAAGATACAAGGTCAACAATGGTCAAACAATGGATTTGGGGAGAGACTGGAATGCTGGGAGGGACTAGCAGGTTGGGCCTACAAATCATTTCATTTGTTTGGATTCAGCAAGGATCTTAGGATCCAATAAATTTTATTTTATTTTTTTATGTGGAATTTTTATAGAATTTTCTTTTTAATATTTTGATTTTCAGCTTGCATAAAGTATGGATATAGAACTTGCGGGTACCAGAGCTGACCTCACATACAACCCCTACTTACTTATCCCAATCTACTTATCGTGTCTCTAAGGACTAGGCATACATGCTTATATATTCTGGCTAAGCAAGCCTCCAGGTTTTCGGCTGGCTGGAAGGCTGGGAAACTGTCAGATAGAATCTACTGTTGCCCTCTAGGCAGAAGTTCTTCCTAGGGGACTGTTGGTTTTGTTCTTAAGGCTTTTCTACTGATTAGATGAAGCTCACCTATACTACCAAAGATAACCTTTTTGAATTGGAGACCCTTGGTTATGGATGTTAACTATTTTACAAAATACATTCACCAGAGTCTTATCTGGTCAACTCACACAGTATGTGTATAGGCATATGTATGTGAGAGCATGGGATAGGATTCTCATGGAAATATGAAGTTAAAAGTTGAAGCTAGTGGGCATGGGGTTCAAAGGTAAAGTGATCTAGATTTGAGTATTTCTAAGGTGTTTCTTTTATGTGTACCATCCAGAATAGTATCACCATGATTAGTGTTTGGCTGCATCCTTTGGTACCATCACCTAGCCAAGCCAACTATCACAGGACAGGGATAGAGAGAATGAAAGGGCAATGTCTTATCTGAGGGAATGGAAATTTGGCACAGCCCTCCTTAGAATTTAACGGGTTAAAAATATGCTCATCCTCCTCTGCAAACATAACTAACTGTGAGCACAGTCATATCACATAAGGCAGAAAGTGAGTTCACTAGAAGCACCCCACCATGGAAGCGCCCATAGGCAGGCATTCTGTGTATATATAATTCTGCATGCTAGGTCTTCTCAATGGAGATTCAGCAAGAACTTCTCTTTGTAAGAAACTCCTACTCCTAATGTCCATCCCCTCATTTAAAATACTTTGAGCTTTTTTCCAAATTTATTTTTCTATGGAGCCTTTCTTTGACTTTCCTGGGTGGCACCCATCCAGACCATTCTTAAGATACAGCTGGTTCAATCTTTCCTCTTTAATATAACTCACGTAGCTCACATCTATATCATAGAGAGAATGACAACTTCAACTGTGTATTGAATATTGATATTTCCTGCTCATGAGAAGCCCAAGACTGGCTAAATACAGAAAAGATGAATTCTGTAACTTCTGTACTACATACATGACAAAGCTGTTTAAGAGATAAAAAAAATTTAAAAACTGGTTTTTTTCTAGATTATTAATTAAACCTCTAGCAATACATTGTTTTTTATAGTTTACTAGACATAGCATCAGGGACATTCATTGTCTTCAGAACCCTGTGCAAAACTCAATTGTGATACTCTACAGACCAGGAAGTAGCTAAGCCATTGAACTTACCTAATAACAGAGCCCTCAAATCATTTTTGAGAGTCTCATCTGGTCAACTCGCACAGTGTGTGTATAGGCATATGTATATGAGAGCATGGGATAGGATTCTCATGGGAATATGAAGTTAAAAGTTGAAGCTAGTGGGCATGGGGTTCAAAGGTAAAGTGATCCAGATTCAACTATTTCTAAGGTGTTTCTTTTATGTGTACTGTCCAGAATAGCTCAATACTGTGTCTTATTGAAGGCGGAGGAAGGAATGGTGTTGGGAGGGTATGTTTCTTTCTTTTAAAAGTGCAAAAAGTTTCATATCTATTAGATATACATTGTCCAAAACTTGGCCTTGGCTTGGTCAAGGAGGTAGAGGAGAGAAACACAATTCCTATTTCAGGTGACTATAGAAAACCAAGTGGTGCACCATCAGGACAGCTCAGCATGTAAAGGTACTTGCTTACTGCTAAGTCGGAGAACCTGAGTTTGATTCAGGACCCATGTAGTAGGAGAAAAAAAATGATTTGAACAAATTGTTTTCTGAAACACACACACACACACTCTCTCTCTCTCTCTCTCATAAAAAATAATCAAGTGTTCTGTTATTCTGGAGAAAGGATTATGGTGGATCACTAATGCTCTTGTCTGTAAAATGTGAAATGAAACAGGATGTACATAGTGGTTCACATCTGTAATGCAAGCACTGGACAGGAGGAGGCAGGAGCATTACCATGAGTCTGAATGGTACAGAGTGAGACCCTGTTTCAATGCTCCCTCTAACAAAAAGTGTCAAAGACATTTCCTCAAGGGCATATGGAAGTCTTTATTTTTAGAAATTGACTTGGGCCAAAGGATTTGGATTCTGAGACTGAAAACCATGGTCTGGGAAACATTTTCACCTCTGATAAGAACCATTCCAGGATACTCAACATTTGATGCTGACACCCTTGTTTCCAAAGTACTCCCCAAACTTTTATTTTTAACATCAACTTAACTTATTGCATGATAATTACTTCTGAATCTAGATGTGTCTGCCTCCCCAATTATCCTGTGCTCCACTGGGGCGGGGACTCTGTTCTTGTGTCTGACTCATGGTAGGTACTCAGTAAACACTGGCTGAATGCTGTGTAGGGAATTGTCATCTAGAAGAGTTGATTTGTGGGCCGATCTTGACACCCCTTCCCATTGCCCACCTCTGCTTCCAAACTGTCCTGAACTCTAACCTTTTCTAGTGAATTAATTGGTTGTGCAGGGGAAAGAATCTGAATAACAGTGGAGTTGTGAAGTGCCAAGACCATTGTGCCTTCTATACTTGCTCTCAGTGGCAGCCACACAGTCCTTTAATGTTTCAAGAAGTCGTTCTGTCTCTTGGTGGCCATTAAGCACTGCATTGGCCAGGTGCTAAAAACACGGTATGGGAATGGAGTAGCAGCCAACTTTGGAAACCCCGTCTCTGTCACACCCCTTCCTCAGCTGGTGGTCTGAGGGGTTCACCAAGGACTCCTAGGAAGATGGTGCCATCAGGCACACTGACTTTCTTTCCTCAGGACCCAAGAAGAATCAGGAACTTCAGCTTTCCCCTGGTGCTCCCAGTAAGTAGTACTGGGTAGTGGAAATCCCCCTCACTTGGGAGTCAAGAGGCCTGTGATCTGACTGTTGTGTGGTATGGAACACAAGGTCGTTAGATCTGTTTGCCTCAGTTTCCCTTGACAGATTCCTAGTGGATCAGTTGTTTTATAATCTTTAATAGAAGGGCCTCTTTCATGTCTTTTAACATTTGTGTTGTTTTTAAAACAAACATTGAGGCAGAACCCAGTAAAGGCCATTGATGGGATCTTGGCATGTATGTAGGATGTCTGGTCACTTGCCTCTCCCCATCTCGCTCTCCCGAAGCTCCTCCCGCTTTGGAGACAGGGTCTTGGTCTTACTATACAGTCCAGCAGGAACTCACTCTGTGGAATAGGTTTCCCTTGAACTCACAGAGATCTGCCTGCCTCTGCCTCCCAAGTGCTTGGATTCCCGGTGAGTATTATTACACCTGTCTTCCAGCAGGGGTCTTCAGGAAGTCGGAGGGTGCCTTAGAGCATATTTGTGAAGTCCTAGACCAGGTGGTTTTCAAGGGTCTAGAAGACTGGATTGAGCAGGAGGTGAAAGACTCACCACTTATATCTTACTGAGCATCCTATTCCTTCTTGCCCTATGTTCAAATCTCTATCTCCTCTCTTATTCAACCAAGAGCGGAGGTCAGGAGTTCTAGATGAGTCAAAAAATTCTCACAAATCCCTGGGGAGATCAAGGCAGGAGGGTACCTCCAGTATTGTTTGAATACGGGATCTTTCTAGTTTCCTGATACTTGTTTCAGGCTAGTGTAAAATTCCTTACCCACTGAACTGATGTACCTATAACAAAGGACTTATGAACAGAAGAAAAGGTTGTACATTTATTTGATGTAAGCTTTCCACAATACAGGAGCATTCGGAAATGGAGATCTAAGGAAACTGTACTTTTATGAATAGCCAGTGGCCTCATGATGGGAGGACCAAAGGGTAGGATGGAGTGGTGACCAAGCTCAGGGGACTGAGGTGGGTCTGTTCAGCTGCTTTTTTTTTCCTGTGTCTTAAAGGATGAGGACACTCTTTTTCTCTCGTAACAGGAAAGTCCCCCTTAGAATGGGGACCTGTTTTTCAGGGGAAGGTCTGCAGGGTTTCCTGGTCTGCTTTAGGGGAGAAAACAAATGAGCAGAATTCTGTCTAGTTGCCACAACCTCTCTGTTTTCTTCCTTGCCTCCTCGTGGCCTCTTTCATTCTGTAGATAGGGTTCAGGGCCTCGCTGTGCTGTAGAAAGATCTGATACCCCCAAGCTGGAGGAGGTGATTTTCTTGCCATATTTTAGGATATTTCCTAAACTCCATCCCTTACTTTGTCCTGGGAGAAGCTGGAGACTAAGTGGAAAGATCAGAGGTCCCTGGGGACTTTGTTCCTCATGGTTCTGCCTTATAGGCCTTGGCTGGTGACAAAGCTGGGGAGCCCTGTCACCTGAATCTTCCAGACTGCCATCTGTTTCTTTCCCACCATTCCTCTTAGGCTCTTTTCTCCATACTCTTTTCCCATTCCCAAGCCCTTCTTTTCTCGCCCACAATTTTTTTTTTTTTGCTCCCTATCTTTGTCTCTCCATCCCATTCTCTATTAAAAAAAAAAACCAACAAAATCAATCCACAGAGCGATTAGATTTGCAAATGAGCGGGCAGGAAACTGGGAACAAAGGGAACCAGAGCAAAGAAGGAGCAGGTATAATTACTGTAATTAACTCCAGCAGCAGGGACACAGCCCCTCCTCTGCCGCTGGGAGGTGTTGAGAGGCAAGCGCTGCTCGGGAGGATGAGGGGAGCTGGCTGCCAGGCAACTCAGATATCAACCCTTCCTCATCCCGGTGGTCGAGACGTTCACACAGGCTGAGAGGCTCCACCCAGAGCAGGTGCCCCTCCGGGATGAGGATACCTCTCCTGGCTCTCCACAGAAACAAATGAGTTGGAAGTGATCCAGGTTCAGGAAGAAGATGTGATCATTTGTGGGAGGGTAGGGTGTATGTGGGGGTGTAGAGGACAACGTCCTCACTTTCGTCTTTCACTGGGACATGTGGCTCTTCACCTTCTCAACAACAATCTGAGAACTGGCTATGCTTTCTTCAGAATCCAAACATTTTTAGACACCAGAAAGGAGGGACATGTCTCTGACCTAACCATAGTGCTGTATCTATGTCCCCTGGTCCCAAAATATACATGTACATCTTACTTTTATGTTTGAATGTGTGTCCCAGAGTCCCTGTGTTGGGTATGAGTCCGTGTTGACAGTATTTGGAGGTTGGGTTTGGGGAGGAGTGATGGCTATTCTTGGTTGTCAGCTTGAGGACATCTGCAATTAATCCAAGCACTCACACGGTGGCACACAATCATCTGTAACTCCAGTTCCAGGGGATCTGATGCTCTCTTTTGGACTCTGCAGGTACAGCTTGAGGTCCGGGATACTGATTCCCCCAGAGGTTCTTTTACTCTGCAGGTACCAGGAACAAAAGCTTCAATATTCACTTAAAAAAAATAACAGAAAAATTCTTCCTCTTGGGGGCTGGAGAGATGGCTTAGCAGTTGATGGTACTGACTCACAGCTTACAACTGTCTGTAATTCACACATGTGGTACACAGGTATATATCAGGCAAAACACACAAAACAAGCAACAATAACAACAAACTCTCCCTCCTCCCAATTTCAACTATCTTAATTCAACTTTTCATAGTACAAATTACTCTGACATCTTTCCTATTGGCCATCTTTATCTGTCTTGCTTTCCAATTGTGTGTATATGTGTATGTGTATGTGTATATGTGTATGTATGTGAGTGTGTGCTTGTGCATGCTCGCACACTTGTGCATGTATGTGTGTACGCACGAATGCATGTGCATAGGTACAGGAGAGCATGTGTGTACATATGGAGATCAGAAGTCAACATCAGTTATCTTCTGCAATCATTTTATCCTATTTTGTGAGATAAGGGCTCTCATTGATCCTACAGCTCATCAATTCAGCAGGAATGGCTGGCCAGCAAGCCCCAGGGATCCTCCCATCTCTATCCTCTGGGATCAAAGGTATGTATTCTTGTACCAACCATTTTTGAAATGGGTGCTGAGTATCTGATTCAGTTCCTTATGTTTACATGGCCAGGACTTTGTCAACCGAACCCTCTTTCCAATCCTCTAATCCATTCTTTATACCCAAAAATAATCTCATCATATCTCTCCCAGGGATAAAAGTCTTTGAATGACAGCTGTAATGGTTCATGTCAGTTGTCAGCTCAATGGAATTTGGAATCACAACAGGCGGATGGGGAACTCTAGGCATTGTCTGTGAGAATTTTCTAGAGTGAGGTTGTAAGACCCAGCCTAACTGTCAGTAAGTCATGCTATGGTCTCAGGTACCAAACTGCATATAGGGAAGAAAGCCAAACCTCAACATTCATTGCCCTCTGCTTCTTGATTGAAGATACAATCTGACCAGGTGTCTCAAGCTGTGATTTCTGTGACTTCCTTATCATGATGGAACTGTGAACTGTGTCCTTGAACTGTGAACCAAAACAAACATCATGTCAGGCATTTGGTCACAGCAATGAGAAATGAAACTGACATAGCACCTTGCCATGACTGTGAATTACATTCTCAGGCACCACATAGGAGATGCTGCATGATCTTCTCATTTCTCCTCTAGGCACTGATCTCTGCTATTCTCCTTGGAACACACCATACTTCCTCATGTCTTTGCATAGCATACATTTTTCTCCTCATCATTCATTAAGCCTCAGTTTGGGCATCACTTCCTTAAATTATTGTATGCATAGCCAATTCCTTCTCTAAATGATTTCTGTACAGCACTTATAGCATCCTGGGAATATCTTTATTCTTGCAGATGCCACTTTGCATGGTTGTCTCCTTTGCTAGGTTATAAACTTCTTGAAGACAAGGACCTCATGTTTGAATGCCCAGTTCCTGGTATGGTTTCTGATGTTCTCTCTGGGCTCTGCATGTACTGAATGAATTGGATATTGATAATTACTACTGAATTCCCCAGGCCTCTTCTGCTTGCAAGTGATATTGAGTAGAAACTGGATATAGACATTTAAATGACATCATCAGGATCACACATTTCTTTTTTCGATTGTTTGTTCATACTTGTAAAAAAATTTTTTTTGAGACAGAATTCTTCTGTGTAACAGTACTGGCTATCCCAGAACTTGCTCTGTAGACCAGACTGGCTTCAAATTCACAGAGATCCACCTGTCTCTGCATCCCGAGTGCTGGGATTAAAGGCATGTACAACCACATCGAGAGAGGATCATGCCTCTCTAAGTTTTGTTTCCATCATTCTTGGCTTTCATCTTCAGATGGAATCTCCTACTATCAGCAGCTCCAGTCCACTCACTTAAAAATTTTAGTTAAGAGAATTTCTTTTCTTTTAAAAATTGTTTGAAAAGTGTTTTTTTTCAATTTCTTGATAATTTCACACATGTACACAATGTTTTGATCTAGTCCACACCCTGTTCTCTCCCTTCCACTTCCTTCCCCACATTCCCTGTACACTCCCAACTTCATGTGCTCCTATGTTTTGTTTTTGCCCACTGAATCCACTCAGAGCTCTAATTATGACTATGAGTTAGGGCCATCTACTGGAGCATGGACAGCCTCTCAGGGGCTGCCTCTCTGAAGAAAGCAGACTCTCCAGGAGAACTTTCTTTCTTAGTCTTTTCAGTAGAAGTCACAGCACTGTTTTCCGTGGACTGATTTATTCCTGTGCTAGGTGTGAGGGGGTAGCAACTTCATAACTTGTCTATTTCAGGATGTGGGGCAGGGGGATTCCTTCCTGGAACATCCGGACTGGTGGCCAGATGTGTTTCTCTGAAAGAAAAGTGGAGAGCTTTTGTCAGAAACAGACATGATAAGTCGGAAGGAAGCAGAAATGTTTGCCTAGAAGTGTCAGGTGCTACTAGTAGTTTAAAATGTCTGATTACTATTCACTGCAACCCAAATCAAGTCTATTTCAGGGTTAGCCAAACTAAGAGCTGCCCAGTTTTACACAGCTCATGAGTGGTGGAGCCAGATTTTTATCCTAGGGGTCTGACTCCAGGTACTTTTCCCTTTAAAAAGTTTTATAAATGCAATCTTTATGCACATAAGGAATCCAAACAGTACAGTGATGTAGCAGTAAGTAGAGTTCAAGTGCTGACCACAGCATCTTTTTCCTTTGCCATGCCTTCCTGCTGCCCACCCTGAAGGGCCAGCCCACTTACAAGTTTTTACTACACTACTTCTTAATAACTGAGGGCTAACTAGTCATCACTTCTGAGGATCCTACCCAATGGTGTACACAGTGTGTGGTCTTCCCATTCTGACCTATGTAACTATACATAATTTCTGGATTCATATAACATCCGGAAAGTTCTCCTTCCTGTTTCTGGTGGGTGGTTCTTCCTCAGCTGCGGGCCACTTCTTACACTTGTGGAGATCAGAGCATGTGCAGCGCAGACTCAATGCTTCTGAAAGTGTGGAAACTCTTCTCTGTGTTGCATTTTCCTTCTGATATGCTGTTTTGCACATTTTGCCATTTTTAAGACCTTTCTTAACAGTTATAGCTTCTTAACTAAGCCTGGTTCTTCCTCCCAGAACAGTGGACTGAAACTCATCTGCAGACAGTATAGGCCAGGGTTATTGCAACTTTCCCTGCCTTTATTTCTCTTCTCTCAAAGATCAGTCCTAACCTAGCTGATGTTTGATTCCTTTTCCCCCTTTTCCTTTTTTCGAGGCAGGGACTGCACTACTCTACCATGGCCTCAAAAGAGCACCACTTTTAGTAGTTTTTAAAAATCCTTCCAGAGATGTTCTATGCATAAAAAGCACACACATTTCCTCTTTTTGTACAAATGGTTCCCTCTGAAACGTAAGACTTTTCACCTTATTTTTAAATCACTTATTATCTTACAGATTGTTCCATATATATTGACCTCATTCTTTCAAAGGTAGAGCCTGCCCTTCTAACCCTGACTCTGTTCTGTCTTAGTGAATGACAGCTTAGTGATTATTGGCTATAATTGGTGCTCAGTAAACAGTTGATAGGTTGAATATATTACACTGAAGTGGCCAGCCTCTTGAGTTCTGATGATGGAGAAAATGGATGTTTCATATTCATTTTGGGGGCCTCTGTGATCTGTGTCCTTTTTTTTTTTATTACATTGAAAACATTTTTCTTTCCTTTTGGTTTGTGGAAAATTGAGGCCTAGAAATAGTTAAAGCACAGGTCTGGATTCTTTCATAGGAATTCAGGTTATACAAACCATACCTATTTTATAAGGAACAGCATGCTAGTTCAGGATGAACTCTAAGGTCATAGGAAAATGTGCCTGTATGCTGCCTGACATCTAGAAGCCCAGCAAATGATTTTCGCATGAATTGGAAGTACACTTTTATCTTGTACAATTATCATCTAGCCTCTACATAAGTTGAATTTTATTCCCTTCTAATTCACATCCCAGGGCCCTAACTCCCAATGTGACTATATTTGGAGATGGGATCTTTGAAGAGGTAATTAAGGTTAAGTTAAGTCAAAAGAGTGGGACTCTAAAAAGAACGATGCTGATATAAGAAAAGGAAGCTATCTGGGGAAGCTCACGCAGAGGAAAGGGCATAGGAAGACAACAGGGGCTGACCTGCAAGCTGAAGAAAGAAACTAGAAAGAAAAAAAGACAATGTCTCAAAAAAATAACTTGGCTAAAAATTGAAAAAGACATCTGACATTAATGTCTAACCTTTACATACTAGGTTGGACTTCTTGGACTTCCAGTTTCCCAAACATCGAAACGTATATTCTTTGTTTTAAACCACACAACCTGTGGTATTTTGTTATGGTGATCATATAAAACAAGTTCTTCTTCCTAGAAGAAAGCATTCAAATGTCTATATAAATCCCAGTTAAGTGATGGAATAGAGATATATTAATTCACTTATTGTTGTGGCTAGTCTGGGTTGTCAACCTGACTATATCAGGAATGAACTAATCAAGAATTGGAAGGCTCACCTATAATACTAATCTGGAGGCTCAGAGATACAAGTTTCTGAACTGGATCTTGGCATGGAGTTCTTGAAGCATAGTGGCTATGAATTCCAGAAGATTAAGACAAGGAGATCTCTGAGTTCAAGGTCATCTGGGATTAAATGCATGGTGGCACAAGCCTTTAATCTGGGCCACATCCTCTGCTGGAGACCTATATAAGGACATTGGAAGAAGATTCTTGGACTTTTCCTTGCCTGCTTGCCTTGTGGAACTGAGCAACTGCTAGATCCTTGGACTTCCATCCACAGCTGCTGCGGACCATTGTTGGGGAGTTGTACTACAAGCTGTAAGTCATCGACAAATTCCCTAACTATATAGAGACTACCCATACATTCTGTGACTCTAGAGAACCCTGACTAATACAGTAGTTGGTACCAGGAGTGGTTCTAGAGGAGCAGAAGTATAAGGATGAGTATTTTAAAAATCTGGAGTTGGTTTGGTAATTCATCAGCACCTTCAACTACTGAAACCTCTCCAGATTCTCTTCCTCCTGGGAGTTAGTTCAGAGAATATTGAAGACCTGTGGTTGAAACTATATTTCAAGCTTAAAGAAGCTAATGTCTTTGAGTATCTTGATGAATTAGATGATTCGGTGGTGTACAATACTTTCTACAAGTTGGGGAAAAAATCAGAAAATGATTTTACTGGCTGGTTGCTCTTAGCATCTCAGGAAAAAACAATGAAGGAAAGGAAGAAGTTGTGTGATAAAATCGAACAGCTCCAGATGCTAGTAAACAATCTAAAAGTTGCTAGGTGTGCCCTTGAAGAGAATTTTCTCTCTAGCAGCCACAGAGCTCAAGTTGCAGAAAATCAAACCGAAGTCCTCATTATAAGTTTGGCTGAATTACAGCAAAAATTCAGGTCTCAGCCTCAGAAAGTGTCAGCAGTTAAAGTAAGGGCATTAATTGGCAAAGAATGGGATCCTATAACTTGGGATGGGGATGTGTGGGAAGACCCTGTTGAAATTGAGAATTTTGAATCTTCAGATTTTCAAGGATTTTCCCCACCCGAGGAAGTAGTACCCTCAACCCCACCCCTTGAAATAATGCCTTCTCCCTATGAGGAAATTAATCCCTCAGAGCCTGATAAATCAGCAATGACTTTTGCTGAAGAAAATGCCAGACAAGACAATACTGATGTTTCTCAAGGCCCACCATTAGTTTCTTCTAGACCTACAACCAGATTAAAGGCAAAACAGGCCCCTAGTGGGGAGGAAAAAAGTGTAGTCCATGAGGAAATACACTATACTACTAAGGAGCTTAATGAGTTTGCTAATTCATTCAAGCAGAAGTCTGGGGAATATGCATGGGAATGGATTTTAAGGGTGTGGGATAATGGTGTAAGGAACATAAAACTAGAGCAGGCTGAGTATATTGGCATGGGCCTTCTGAGTGGAGATTCTAGGTTTAATATGGAAGCTTGTACAGTTAAAAAAGTTGTCAGAAGTTTGTTTGAATGGTTGGCTGAAGTGTTTATCAAAAGATGGCCTACTGAAAAGGAGTTGGAGATGCCTGATATCCCTTGGCTTAGTGTTGATGAAGGGGTTTTAAAGTTTAGGGAAATTGCAATGCTAGAGTGGATACATTGTGTAAAACCTAATCCTCCACAATGGGAAGGTCCAGAATATATGCCTTTCACCAGTCCTATAAGATGCAAACTGATGAGAGGGACACCAGCACATTTAAAGGGTTTTGTTCTTGCCCTTTTCCTTGTGCCAGACCTTAGGGTTGGAGATGCTGCTGCTCAATTAGATGAATTAAATTCAATGGGTTTAACTGGGCCTTGAGGTAACAAGGGCCAGGTGGCAGCATTGAATCGCCAGAGGCAAGGTGATTGTAGCTATTATAATGTAAAGGGTAGACAAAACAATGTTTATAATGACATACCCCATAATGGTCAGTACAAGAGAGGTGGAATTTATAATGGCATGACTTGTTTGGGCCTTTGGTACTGGCTAATCAATCATGGTGTTTCCAGGCATGAAATAGATTGGAAACCTACTGCATATCTTTTTGATCTGTATAAGCAGAAAAATTCTTAAGCAAATGAAAGAAAGGCTACATTGGATCATGGCAAAAGGCAATCTCGGCCAGTGAATCAATTTCCAGACTTGAGTCAGTTTGCAGAGCCAGAACCCCTTGAATGACAGGGTGGCCAGGTTCCTCTGAGGAAGGATCTTGATAAGACACCTAAAAGTTTTGCTGTTAGTCTTTCTCCAATTCTTCCCCAGAGGGACTTATGGCCTTTTACAAGGGTAGCTGTACACTGGGGGAAAGGAAATAATCAGATTTTCCAGGGTCTATTTGATACTGGTTCTGAATTGACACTGATCCCAGGAGATCCCAAGAAACATACTGTGTTGTGGCCCTCCAGTTAGAGTAGGTGCTTATGGAGGACAGGTGATTAATGGAGTTTTGACTGATGTCTGACAGTACGTCCAATAGGTCCCCGAACACATCCTGTGGTCATTTCCCCAGTTCCAGAATGTATAATTGGGATAGATATACTCAGAAATTGGCAGAATTCTCACATTGGTTCCCTGACCTGTGGAGTGAGGGCTATTATGGTTGGAAAGGCAAAATGGAAGCCTTTAGAATTGCCTCTGCCAATGAAAATAGTGAATCAAAAACAGTATTGTATTCCTGGAGGAATTGCAGAAATTACTGCCACTATCAAGGACTTGAAAGATGCAGGGATGGTGGTACCCACCACATCTCCCTTTAACTCTCCTATCTGGCCAGTGCAGAAGTCAGGTGGATCATGGTGAATGACAGTTGACTATCGAAAACTAAATCAGGTAGTAACTCCAATTGCAGCTGCTGTACCAAATGTAGTTTTGTTACTTCAGCAAATTAACACATCTCCTGGAACCTGGTATGCAGCTATTGATTTGGCAAATGCTGTCTTCCCAATACCTGTCCATAAGGACCACCAGAATCAATTTGCTTTCAGTTGGCAAGGCCAGCAGTATACTTTACAGTTTTGCCTCAGGGATATATTAACTCTCCTGCCCTGTGTCATAACTTAGTTAGAAGGGATCTTGATCGTTTGTCTCTTCCAAAAATTATCACATTGGTGCACTATATTGATGACATTATACTGATTGGACCCAGTGAGCAGGAAGTAGCAACCATGTTGGATTCATTGATAACACATATGGGTAACAGAGGATGGGAAATAAATCCAACCAAAATTCAAGGACCATCTACCTCAGTGAAATTCTTAGGACTACAGTGGACATGCAGAGATATTCCTTCTAAGGTGAAAGATAAGTTATTGCACCTGACCCCTCCCACCACCAAGAAAGAAGCACAAGGGGTCTATTTGGATTCTGGAGATAGCACATTCTTCACTTAGGTGTGTTACTCAGGCCTATTTATCAAGTGACTCGGAAAGCTGCTAGCTTTGTGTGGGGCCTGGAACAGGAGAAGACTCTTCAACAGGTCCAGGCTGCTTTACAGTCTGCACTACCACTTGGACCATATGATCCAGCAGACCCAACAGTACTTGAGGTATCAGTGGCAGATTGAGATGCTGTTTGGAGCCTCTGACAGGTCCCTGTAGGTGAATCACAGAAGAGACCTTTGGGATTTTGGAGCAAAGCTCTACCATCATCTGCAGACAATTACTCTCCCTTTGAAAAACAGCTCTTGGCTTGCTATTGGGCCTTAGTGGAAACTGAACGTTTGACAATAGGACACCAAGTTACTATTCGACCTGAACTGCCCATCATGAGCTGGGTGTTATCAGACCCTCCAAGTCATGAAGTATGATGTGCACAGCAGCAGTCTATTATCAAATGGAAGTGGTATATGCGTGATCGGCCCCGAGCAGGTCCTGAAGGCACAATCAAGTTACATGAAGAAGTTGCTCAGATGCCTATGGTTTCTACTCCTGCTAAAATGCCATTTGCTGCCAACCATGCACCTATAGCCTCATGGGGTGTTTTCTACGACCCGTTGACTGAAGAAGAGAAGACCAGGACCTGGTTTACTGATGGCTCTGCACGTTATGTAGGCACCACCCAGAAGTGGACAGCTGCAGCATTACAACCCCTTTCTGGGACAACCCTGAAAGATACAGGTGAAGGAAAATCTTCACAGTGGGCAGAACTTTGGGGAGTACATATGGTATTACAGTTTGTTTGAAAGAAGAAATGACCAGAAATGAGTCAGTTCACTGACTCATGGACTGTAGCCAATGGATTGGCTGGATGGTCAGGAATGTGGAAAGATCACAATCAGAAAATTGGTGAGAAAGACATCTGGGGAAGAAGTATGTGGATAGATCTCTCCAAATGGGCAAAGGATATGAAGATATTTGTGTCCCATGTAAATGCTCACCAAAAGGTGACTTTAGCTGAGGAGGAGTTCAACAATCAAGTGGATAAGATGATCTGTTCTGTGGACAGTCAGCCTCTTTCCCCAGCCATCCCTGTCATTGCCCAAAGGGCACATGAACAAAGTGGTCATGGTGGTTGAGAAGGAGGTTATGCTTGGGCTCAGAAACATGGACTTCCATTCACCAAGGCTCACCTGGCTACAGCAGCTGCTGAATGCCAGATCTGCCAACAGCAGAAACCAACACTGATCCCCAGATATGACACCATTCCTCGAGGTGACCAGTCAGCAATCTGGTGGCAGGTTGACTACATTGGACCACTTCCCCTGTGGAAAGAACAACATTTTGTTCTTACTGGAGTAGATACTTATTCTGATTAAGGATTTGCCTTTCCTGCACGTAATGCTTCTTCCAAAACCACCATCCATGGACTCACAGAATGCCTTATCTATTGTCATGGTGTTCCACACAGTATTGCTTCTGACCAAGGATCTCATTTCACAGCCAGAGAAGTGTGACAGTGGGCCCACGATCATGGAATTCACTGGTCTTACCATGTTCTCCATCATCCTGAAGTAGCTGATCGATAGAAAGATGGAATGGCCTTTTGATGACACAGTTACAGCGTCAATTAGGTGGCAACAGTATTGAGGGCTGGGGCAGAGTTCTTCAGAAGGCAGTATATGTTTTAATCAGCATTCAATTTATGGTACTGTTTCTGCCATAGCCAGGATTCATGGGTCCAGGAATCAAGGGGTGGAAAAAGGAATAGTCCCACTCACTATCACTCTTAGTGAACCTCTAGGAAAATTTTTGCTTCCTGTCCCCACAACTTTAGGTTCTGCTGGCCTAGAAGTTTTGGTTCCAGAGTGGGGAGTGCTCCTACCAGGAGCCACAACAAACATTCCATTGAACTGTATTCTCAGACTTCCTCCTGGCCATTTTGGGCTTCTAATGCCCTTAAACCAACAGGCTAAGAAAGGAATAACAGTGTTAGGAGGGGTGGTAGATCCAGATTACTATGGGGAAATTGGATTGCCTCTCCACAATGGAGGTTAAGCAGGATTATGTCTGGAGTGCAGGAGATTCCTTAGGGCATCTCTTAGTACTACCATGTCCTGTGATTAAAGTGAATGGGAAATTACAGCTACCTAATCCAAGCAGGATGACTTAGGATGCAGACCCATCAGGAGTGAAGGTATGGATCAATCCTCCAGGAAAAGAGCCAAGACCTGATGAGGTGCTTGCTGACGGTGAAGGAAATACAGAATGGGTAGCAGAGGAAGGTAGTTATAAATACCAGCTAAGACCACGTAACCAGCTGCAGAAATGAGGATTATAAGTAACATGAATGCTTCTGTCTTATTTTGTTAAGGATACATTTTTCTTTCTTCCAATTTCTTTAACATCAATTGGTTGAGACACTAAAAGAATGTTCCCCAGGGACATTGTCCCATTGTAAATTTACAAATGTGCTTTTGATTGTACGAGGAATAGTTATATCATGTTAGGCGTATTCATGACCTTGTTATTGTTTCATGTGGACATGAGATATTATTTGTGTCAAGTTGACAAGGGGTGGATTGTAGTGGCTATTCCTGGTTGTCAACCTGACTATATCTGGAATGAACTAATCAAGAATTGGAAGGCTCACCTATGATACTAATCTGGAGGCTCAGAGATACAAGTTTCTGACCTGGATCTTGGCATGGAAATCTTGAAGCATAATGGCTATGAATTCCAGATTAAGACAAGGAGATCTTCAAGTTCAAGGTCATCTGGGATTTAAGGCATGGTGGCACACACTTTTAATCTGGGCCACACCCTCTGCTGGAGACCTATAGCCTTTAATCTGGGCCACACAGTCTGCTGGAGACATACAGCCTTTAATCTGGGCCACATCCTCTGCTGGAGACCTACAGTCTTTAATCTGGGCCACACCCTCTGCTGGAGACCTATATAAGGACATTGGAAGAAGACTCTCGGACTATTCCTTGCCTGCTTACCTTGTAGGACTGGGCAACTGCTAGATCCTTGGACTTCCATCCACAGCTGCTGCTGACCATTGTTGGGGAGTTGGACTACAAGCTGTAAGTCATCTACAAATTCCCTAACTATATAATATAGAGACAACCCATACGTTCTGTGACTCTAGAGAACCCTGACTAATACACTTATGAAGGAAAAATATTAGAAATACCATAAGGATTCATTATTAAAACAATAGTTAGATGATGAAAGATTAGTATACGGAATTGGTACATAACTTCTAAAAGTGTGTGTGTGTGTGTGTGTGTGTGTGTGTATGTGTGTGTGTGTTTATGAAGTAGGTTAATATGGCTTCACTGCAAAACAACTATGTTACTTTCCCTTGTAATATTACAAGCTATTATGTTGAAGTTACTCTTCAGAACATGATGGTAAGGCTCTATTGCTGAAGAAATCACACATGTAAGTCAACAGAACGTGGAGAAATCAAGCTGTTATTGACCTGAAAGCTTCATCCTTACTGGCTAGTATTCACAGTGCTGGGCTCTGCTATGCATGTTACTGGAGGAGAAAAGTGATCACCAGTCTTTCTCACTTGTGAACAGTAACAACCTGCTTGGCAAAATACACCCACTGGTGCAGCAGTGTCATGTGTGCCATGAGAGTAACAAGCCACTCCCTGATTGAGGTTAAGTTCCACCCCATAAGATAGAACCCATACCAGTTATTAGAGCCAAGAACTGGAAACTAGAGGGGTCATAGGCCATAGGGGAGAACTGTTACTCTGCTAATAGAAGATAGGATTAAAACCACATATTTTAAATATACAGGTCGATGACTTTTCTTTGAGCAGAATCTTGCTATGGTACACAGGCAGGCCTGAAATTTTCTATGTTTCTGAATGTGCTTGGCCCAGGGAGTGGCACTATTATGAGGTATGGCCTTGTTGGAGGAAGTGTGTTTCTTTGGGTGTTGGCTTTGAGGCCCTCTTCCTAAGTGCCTGTCAATCTTCCTGTCTGCCTTTGGAGCAATATGTAGAACTCTCAGCTCTTCCAGTGCCATGTCTGCCTGAATGCTGTTATGCTTCTCACCATGATAATAATGGACTGAACCTCAGAACCTGTAAGCCAGCCCCAACTAAATGTTGTTCTTTATAAAAGTTGCCTTGGTTGCTGGGCAGTGGTGGCACATGCCTTTAATCCCAGCACTTGGGAGGCAGAGGCAGGTGGGTTTCTGAGTTTGAGGCCAGTCTGGTCTACAGAGTGAGTTCCAGGACAGCCAGGGATATACAAAGAAACCCTGTCTCAAAAAACCAAATTTATACCACTCCTGGGCATATACCCAGAGACTTCCCTGGCATGCAATAAGGACACATGCTCCACTATATTCATAGCAGCCTTATTTATAATAGCCAGAAGCTGGAAAGAACCCAGATGTCCCTCAATGGAGGAATGGATTCGGAAGATGTGGTATATTTACACAATGGAATACTACTCTGCAATTAAAAACAATGAATTCATGAAATTCTTAGGCAAATGGTCACAACTGGAAAATATCATCCTTAGTGAGGTAACCCAATCACAAAAGAACACACATGGTATGCAGTCACTGATAAGGGGATATTAATCCAGAAGCTCGGAATACCCAAGACACAATTCACATATCAATTGATTTCCAAGAAGAAGGAAGGAGAGACTCCTGGTCCTGGAAAGACTGGATGTAGGGGAATACCAGGACAGAGAAGCAGGAGGGGGTTGAATGGGGAACAGGGGGAGGGAAGAGGGCTTATGGGACTTTCGGGGAGGGAAGAACCTGGAAAGGGGAAATCATTGGGAATGTAAATAAGAAAATGTAGAAAATAAAAAAAGAGAGAAAACCCAAATAAATAAATAAATAAATAAATAAATAAATAAGAGTTGCCTTGGTTATGGGGTCTCTTAACGCAATAGAAACTCTAATTAAGATACTATATAATCCCAGACTGGCCTGAAATGGGGGATTCTTCTGCCTTGTCTCCTGAATGCTGAGATTTAACTGTTGTAATGGGGTAGTGAGAAGTTATAGTTGTATGATTATATATGTGCATTGCATGTTGGTACACATGAACACATGTGCTCATATGTAGAACTTAGACATTGATGTCAGATGTCATTTTCAATTGTTAGTCATATAATTCTTTAAAATATTATCTTTTACTGAATCTGGAGCTCACTGATACAGGCTGGCTTGCTAGTCAGTAAGCCTCAGAAAGTCCCCTGTCTCTACTTCTACATACATCACCACTCCCAGCTTTATACAGGAGGCTACAATGGGCATCCAAACTTAGTCATCTCACTATTCCAAAGAACCTATATTTTTAAATTTTCACTTTCCCTACGACAACAGTGTTGAAATATTTTTACTTATATATTTGCCAGATGCATTTCATTTTATGTGAACCTTCATATATTTTGGCCTATTTTAATTATGTTAATTTTATTATTAAAGTGCAAGAGTTTTTCAGATAAGCACTACACACACACATACATGCATACATACATACACACACACATACATACAGCTTGCCTTCATTTCTATTTTTAAATGCTATCTTAGAGAATAGAGGGCTTTAATTTTGAGCTAGTTCAATTTATTGATTTCTTTCTTTTAGAATACATGCTTTTGAATATTAAGATTTCTTTGCCTATGTTAAGGGCAGAGACTCTTTTACTCCTGTTTTCTTCTACAAGTTTTTAGTCTAGTTTGTCTTGGAATCAATTTTAAGTTCGTTTCCGTTTATAGTGTAAGGCAACTTTCAAGATTTAATTTTTTTCTTTGTGGGTATTCAATTGTCCTAGCAGCTTTTGGAAATCTTTTCCTATTGTATTGCCTGGGCATCTTTGTCAAAAATCAATTGGCCATAGATGAGTGGGTTTATTTCTGGACTCTTTATTCTGTTCCATTGATCCGTATGTCTACCCTCTGTTAATAGCACACTGTCCTTATTACTGTAGTTTTATAGTAAATCTTAGAATAGTATGGTTCTTACATTATTTTAGGGTGTAGTGTAGGAGGAGATAGTCCCAGTCCTCCAGATTTCTTATTTTTTTCAAAGCCATTTGAGTTATTTTAAGTCCAAAACATTTACATATAGATTTTATTATTGTCTCATCAACTTTGGCTTTAAAAAGACCTGTTTGCTCTGTAATTGAGATTACACCAAATTGCTGCCTGTTGGAAAACATTGACACACCAATATTGGCAGAGACCACTCAGAGATAGAGACATTACATGTACCTTCATTAATTTAGGTCTTTCTTTTTTTCAGAATATTTCCACTATATTTTATTTTTTCATTGTATGGCGTTTGCACAGTTTTTACTAGTTTGTCCACAATGTTTGATGTTTTCTGATGCTGCCAAAAATGATATTTGTAGTAACCAGCCTGCAAAGTGGCCCCCCAATGACCTGTCCCCTGTGGGATTTTTGTCTCTTGTTGATGCTTTTCCACACACAGTTCATGTGACCAGTAGAATGCTGCTGAAGTGCCGGGATGCTTTCTGTGAGAGTCAGTGTTAAGAGGCCCCATGGCTCCTGCTTTGTTTGGTGTTGGATTGTGCTCAGCAGAGGTGGGAGAAGCTCTGTTAGAGGGTACCTTAGGGCTTTTTACGCAGGCGATCATATCACTTGTGCCAGATAGCTTTACTTTTTACCGAATTTGAATGTCTAAACAAATTATTTATAAGTTTCATGATGTTGTGCAATAGGTGAGAGCAGACACCCATTTAAATTATTTTGTTAATACGTCTATGCATGCTGTGCTCATGAGTGTGTGCATGTGTACCTGAAGGTATACCATGGCATTGTGGAGGTCAGAGTGCAAGAGCTGGTTGTCTCCTTCTACCATGTGGCTTCCAGGGCTTGAACTCCATTTGTAAGTCTTGACCATAAGCACTATTTGCCCACTAAGCCATCTCACCAGTCCTGAGAGCAGACATTCTTACCATGTTCTTGATTTGTTTTCATTTTTAATTTTATTTTATTAGATATTTGCTTTATTTACATTTCAAATGGTATCCCCTTTCCTCGTTAACCCTCCAAAAGTCCCCTATCCATTCCCCCTCCACCTGTTTACCAACCCCCCCTCTCCTACTTTCCTGACCTGGCATTCCCCTACACCGGGACATCAAGCCTTCACAGGACCAAAGGCCTCTCCTCTCATTGATGTCTGAAAAGACCATCCTCTGCTACATATGTAGGTAGAGCCATGGGTCCCTCCATGTGTACTCTTTGGTTGGTGGTTTAGTCTCTGGGAGCTCTGGGGATACTGGTTGGTAGCCTCCTATGGGGCTGCAAACCTCTTCAGCTCCTTGGGTCCTTTCTCTAACTCCTCCATTGGGGACCCCATGCTCAGTCTAATGGTTGGCTATGGGCCATGGGTATTTTGATCCACATTCTATGAAGGATCAAAGTATCCACACTTTTGTCTTCCTTCTTGAGCTTCGTGTGGTCTGTGCCACATGGGTATTCCGAGCTTTTGGACTAATATCCACTTATCAGCGAGTCCATACTGTATGTGTTCTTTGGGTTACTTCACTCAGGATTGGGTGATTGGGTTACTTCACTCAGGATGATATTTTCTAGTTCCATCCATTTGCCTAAGAATTTCATGAATTCATTGTTTTTAATAGCTGAGTAGTACCCCATTGTGTAAATGTACCATTTTTTTTAATCTGTTCTTCTGTTGAGGGACATCTGGGTATTATAAATAAAACTGTTCAGCTTCTGGCTATTATAAATAAGACTGCTATGAACATAGTGGAGCATGTGTCCTTATAACATGTTGGAACATCTTCTGGGTATATGCCCAGGAGTGCTATAGCTGGGTCCTCAGGTAGTACTATGTCCAATTTTCTGAGGAACCACCAAACTGATTTCCAGAGTGGTTTTACCAGCTTGTAATCTCACCAGCAATGGAGGAGTGTTCCTCTTTCTCCACATCCTCTCCAGCATCTGCTGTCCCCTAAGTTTTTCATCTTAGCCATTCTGACTGGTGCGAGGTGGAATCTCAAGGTTGTTTTGATTTGCATTTCCCTGATAAGAGCACTGACTGTTCTTCCAAAGGTCCTGAGTTCAATTCCCACCAACCACATTGGCTCACAACCACATGGGTTTCAACCATCTGTAATGGGATCTGACACCCTATTCTGGTGTGTCTGAAGACAGTTATAGTGTACTCATATATGCTCTTGAACTTAATGG
The DNA here is from genome assembly GCA_036184795.1 of Tokudaia tokunoshimensis. Taxonomy (NCBI): domain Eukaryota; kingdom Metazoa; phylum Chordata; class Mammalia; order Rodentia; family Muridae; genus Tokudaia; species Tokudaia tokunoshimensis. The sequence goes on from BTHU01000012.1 coordinate 104,114,899, forward strand.
GAAAGTATTCCCCCTCTGCCCATAAGAGTGATGTTAGGTGTAGGTTCTCCTGAAATGTCTCTTATCAATATGAGAAAGTATTTTTTTTCTTTTTTGAGATTATTTGAAATTTTATTTACATATTTATTTCTTTGCTTCTTTCTTTCTTTCCTTCCTTCCTTCCTTCCTTCCTTCCTTCCTTCCTTCCTTCCTTCCTTCCTTTCTTTCTTTCTTTCTTTCTTTCTTTCTTTCTTTCTTTCTTTCTTTCTTTCTTTCTTTCTTTCTTTTAGGTCATATCATTTTGTGGTTAAGAAGACCAAGGCAGTCCACATACAAACTTAGTGGTAACGTTATGCTTACAGCTGACTTCATATTTTGGACTGTAGAAGTTTAGCATACAATATTCTTAGAGTAAGGCCTGAGGAATTTAGTTGAAGATAAAATATTAACAGAAACCTTATACAAAATACTCAAATTTGGAGAACTGCACATCACAGAAAAATATCCAAAATTTTCTTCCAGAGTAAGTAAGTCAAAATACCTTGTGCAGATTATTGACAAGTCATATGACTCAAACCTTTTTGGACCTCAAGTTTCATATACAAAGACACTTTCAGAGCACCGTTACAAGTAACAGAGCAGTCCCTTTTAACCTATAGTTGCTTTTGTTTTTAGTTCCCCATCACACACAGCTAAATATCGATGTGAAACTCCAGAAAGAAAGAATTCATAACTTTTAAATTATCTTTCTGAGTAGCATGACAAAAATGTCAGTGTTCTCTTGAGGATATCAATTATCTTCTTCATTCAGTATATTTATACTGTATATAACTTGCCTGTTATTTATCTACACAGACATTTAGTTGTTAATAAACATCATGAGTTTACAGTGGTTTTATACAAGAAATGGTATCATCTCTAGTTTCAGGCATCCACTGGGGATCCATGACAGGTAAGAGGGAACTACTGTAGTAATATAAGTTTTTAACTCATAGACATTTTATTGTTCTTGGTGCATCTTCTTATGTAATTCTTCAAGAGCTGCTTCTTTTTCTCTTAGAATTTGCTTAAGTCTCCTTGTTTTCACCTCTGATGGTTTCTTTTAGTTCTAGTGGTGTCACTGGAAAAATATCTTCAGTATAGTTTTTATTAAATTAATTACTTTGTTCAAACGATGTTCTTGAACTTAATGTGCCTTTTTCCTGCTTCCCATGAGAATAGTGTTCTGCCTCAGTTCTCTTGTCTTCCCTGGTTATACTATGGCTTGTGACAATGTTATGCTGTGATATGTCTGATGTTGGTAAAATACTATGAAGGAGTTGGGAACTAGAAACATCAGTTTCATCCATGATATTCATGACCTTGTCACCAGCGCTCTCAATTTTCCTCCTTTTTGTGTAATCCATCTTTTTCATGGTTTTTTGCTTTTCTTTTCTTAGAAAACTTTCCTTCTTCCTTCACCACAAAGTCTGCATCTTTGTAAGAACTAATTTTCACCAAACTGTTAAAGGAATTAAAACCTTTTCTAGAGCCCAGATGGTCAAGAATTCAAGTAAGACATACTCTCAAGTCTTTAGTGAGACTAAATATCCCTTTAAATTTAGCATCATTCTTCAGATATGATGCCTTAGTATGGCTTCATTGAGAATATTTCTTGTTACTTGTTTCTTGAATATCTTTTTTTAATATTGATGCCATCTTATACTGGGTCAATGAGAGCCTGAATTTCCCTCTGTGATTTTCAGAAAGATGCTCTGGAGACTATTAGACATTTTAGATGGATGGTAGGGGACAGGGCAATGAGTAGCTTGGGAACTGGTTCCCCAACTGGGTGCAAACCAGAGCATGAGTGAGGAGCTGAAGCCCCTGAGGGAGTGAACAGAAGTATTTGATGGTCAACAGAAGATGGATGGTCAACAGCGAAAGTTCTGAAGTTTTTATTATAAACCATTTTCTAATATTTTTTACAAATAGAGATAATATATTATATTTATTATTTGCTAATATAAATAGCTACATTGATTGAATTTTGAATGTCAGACCAACTTGGAATTCTTGAGATACATTCCACTTGGTCATAATTCATGATGTGTTTCAGAGAATCTTTCTTTCTTTCCTTCTTTCTTTCTTTCTTTCTTTCTTTCTTTCTTTCTTTCTTTCTTTCTTTCTTTCTTTCTTTCTTTTCTTTTTCATGCTTTAAGACATCTGGATTTCATGCATCTGAGAAAGGACAGGAAACTGCTTTTTACTGGTGGTTTGACTTGGACTAGTGGTATCTTGATGTCTGAATGTATGTTTGGGAGCTTTGGAACCCTCCAAGATTTGTCTAAGCAGAGAGGTGTGGGGACTGTGGTAGACTGCTAATAGTGTCCTACTTCCTTGGGTCAGTGTATATGTTAGAATCAGTTGTTTAATTTGGAGTAACCACATAAAACCCGAAGAGTGGAGAAGGACCCAGTGTGCAAGCACCAGCTTTCTGTTATCCAACTAGTGCCTATATGAGACAAGTTCTGCAGATCACTGGCCCCTCTACTGTTAAGAGGAAGCTTCCAGAATCTTTTTTCCCAATCTAGCTGGAAAAAAGTAGTAATTTAGGCAGAAAAGGACATTATTGGTGGCATTTTTACAGTACGTTCCCTCATGAATTCTGGAGATTCTGAAAACGTGGGTTAGCAATCACTGCCAGCTCTGCAGTCTCTCTCTACCCACTGTCCCGCTGCTGAACTCTTGATTCTTCAGTGACCAGTACTCTATTTCAGGCACTTTTATGTCTTTATATGAAGAATGACTCCATATCTCACGCAGAAGCATTCTCTTGGCCATGTCTGGGTCAGTCTTAGTCTGCTAGAGCTTGGGATTGGGATCTACCTTTCAGACATTAGAGTGAGATGCAGCCCTGTCTTTAAAATAGAGTGACTATTTAGAGTCTGGCCTTCCTAACATGGTATTCAGTATGAAAACAGAGGCAGTGGGGTGTAAGCTTTGGGGCAACTATATAATATTCCTGTAATCACGCTCTGCTTTTTTCCTAAGCTGTGTGTTGAGAGGCATATTCCTCACTCCATCTCCTGACTTTTGGTAGTATGATACCATCCCATTTGTTTTTAAACATTCTTTCCTTATGTATTGCTGTTCTAAGCATTGACCTATCAGCCTTACATAATTAGACTCTGGCATGATTATATCTCTTCATAGTACTTTGAGTCCAGTAAGGGTACAAATAGTGTTTACTGAAAACTCCATGTTCCTCTCTTTGAGACTCTTGAAAGACAAAGCTGGCTTTGAAATATTACAATAATTTGTTTTTACTCAGGAACATATACATTAAGAAAAGCCTTTCTTGGTTTAATATTCCAGTCTTGATATGATTTTTCTGCATTAAAACTAAGAGGTCTGTCTGGTTCCACTGTGGCAATGTTGAGAGTTGTAACCTAGTGGGTGACGTTGAGGTTGTGAGGGTGGAGCCTTCATAAATGGATGAGTGGCATTCTTGCATGAGTGTGTTCTTGCTTTCAGGGAGTGGATTAGTTACTGCAAAAGCAGGTTGTCATAATGTGTATTTGGCTTTCTGTTGGTTTCATGTACATAAGCTCATTTGCCCTTCCACCATGAGTAAATCCCCCAAGGTGTACTCCAGATGTGGCAATTGCCTCATAGAGTCTCCAGCACCATGACCCAAAGCAAACTTTTCTATTTAAGTAAAGTTTTAATACATTCTGCTAAAGCAACATAAAAGAGACCAAGTCACTTGTCTATGAGGTTAAGGTGAGTGTTTCTATATTATGAGGCAGGGGACTGAGACTCTGAAAGGGGAACTTCCCTTATTTCTATTTTTGGCTTTTAAAATTTCATTCTTTACAATAAGTATATGCATATAATGTGTTGTGATCAACTTATCTCCTGGTAACTCTCTCTTAACCTCCTCCCACTCCTGCTGATGTAATTTTTCCAAGACAGGTCCTATGGTAATTTGAACGAGAAATGTCCCCCACAAACTCTCTTATTTGAACAATTAATTCCTGGTTGATGGCCTGTTTGGGGATATTATGGAACCATGTATGTATGTGTGTGTGTGTTTGTGTGTGAAGGTCTTGTGCAAGTAGCTACATTTACTGTGTGTTCATGATTGCAACAGCTATGTCAAATAGAAAAGAGAGTTTTACAGTGTTCCTCCTCATCCTCAGCTATTAAAATCTTTTCACCTCCTCTTTCACAATGCTCCTAAACCCTGAAGGATGAGATAAAACTTAAGGCTGATTACTCCACAGCCCCTTACTCTTAGCACATTGACTAGATGTGAGTCTATGTGTTAACTGCTGCCTACTGCAGAACAAACAAACAAACAAACAGCAATTAAAAAACCCCAAAACAGAAAAACAAAAAAACTTTAACTGACCAAATCCTGAGCACCCCTAGTTTATGGGTACAAACATAATTATTTAGTTACAAGTTTGACTTCATACATGTTCATTTAGCAAGACTGGCCTCAATAGATACCCTTCCCACATGGGTTTGTTATCTCTCCATCCATTAGCTTTTGACTAGGTTTATAGTGGTAGTCATGCACTCCTTACTGTGGAAAGGATCTCAAATCTAATCTAAAAGTGGGATATCCTGGAAAAAGTCATGCCATTATTGAACAAGTGAGCATATGTTATATTGCAGGCTGATGTTGTAGCATGCAGGGTCCATATCTGGGTAAGACTGTGGCTGACATTTCTCCCCTAGCAGTCTCCATAGAATCTTCCTGCACAATGAACATTAGACAGCAAGGTGGAAGCTTTGAGTCCAGGCCCAGCCTGGATTTCTCTGTGTACTGTGTGAAGCCTTTAGCAATAGGCGTCCGGCATGACTTGAGGGACAGACCTGACTAGGGAAGTAAGAGAATGAAGACAGACAAATATACAGACACATAAACAAAGCTGGGATCAGGTGGAGTAGGCCTTCTGATGGCAAAGCCAGAGGACCCTGGGAGCTCACAATGTATATTATGTATAGTTGAACAAGAAGGTGGGGCTATTACATGCCAATAAAAAGGGAGACAAGGCTTATGGTATACAGCTGGATCAGGGAGACAGGTTTAGCTAAGAACCATATCCAATCTCTGTAGGGAAGCAACCTTCAGAGTATAAACATCCAAGGGAGAGAAAAATATGGTGGACATTTTCTGTATACTCTACCAACATCTGTACACAGATGGCTTTGTCATTTCTCTGAGTCTCAGAGTCTGAGACTATGGTTCTTGACATGGTTGTATCAACAGCACACATTTAACCTAACTCTCCACAGAGTCTTACCACATAGTGTGCAACCATGAACCATAACAGGCTAGGTTGTTTTGGGAGCCTCAAGGCCTTGCTGGCCAATAATTCACAGGATGGCTTCTGAAAGAAAAGTCTACAATGGATAATATGATAGAAGAGAGCCTTGGTGGCTTGACTGAGTCCCAAACAGCTGCTGACTTTGCAGTTAAAACACTGAGGAAGGCCAGGATGTTTGGCTTTCTGCCACCTTTAACCTGCTCTGCATCTTGGAGTCTTTGAAAATTAGTCCACACAGTAAGACAAAATGCTCTTTCAGAGCTCCCTCCTCAGCTCGCTTTGCATCCATTTTATCTCCATGTAATACAGACATGGACGGTCCTTACAGAGGTTTGATGTTGACACAAGGATGTCCTGATATTGATGGTGCATAAATGTGACTGAATGAGCCAGGAGCTAAAAAATAGGAGACCTGAGTGAATCCATTCAGGCAGACCATGGCCCAGTGCTTTTAGGAACAAAACAAACCAGTTTAGATCAAACGTTGAGAAATTAACCAGGATTTGGCTGATTGGTCTCTCATGTGAAAGGCTGTTGTTTTTTTCTCTACCTGTCCCCAGTGTCTGAGTGTATAAACAAATATGTGTGGCCTAGATTGATCACTTATGGGTTCTGTGCATAGTGCTAGGTTTCTTCATTTAGGCCTGCCCCATCATAACCTTGATATATGCTCTCAGGTTTGCCAACAGCAACTGAAGTTCAGGTAGGGTTTTTCTGAAACCTTTGTTATTTGGAAATGGCAGGTGGAGGATTGGAATCACAGCTAGCATTAGTGACAATCACTCGCATATGGGACATTTTGAAGATGCCTTGGCTTTTTATTCTGGGGTATGTACTAATGAGCCTTTGATCTATGTTTGGTTGTGATGAAGGCCTTTCCTTGACAACTCTCCTCTTACTATTCCCTCCTCTCTTAAACTCAGCTGTGTTCTGTATTCTGCTCAATGTCACACCCAATTTACATTCTATAATCCATTGTATCAGTTAAGAGCATCTTTAGTTGCAGAGAAAAGCACAATAATCTCATTTCTTATTTATTAAGATGGCTATTGTAAAAAACATAAGTTATCATTCTTGGCAGTGCTATAGTGAAAAGACAGCCCTGTGTGCTCTTAGTGGGAATATAAAATGGTACAGCTAGTATTGAGCACAGGATGTTCTTTCCTTGAAAGAGTAGAAAAAAAATTACCATATGATTCAGTAATCTCAGGTCTGGGTATATGGCCAAAGGAAATTAAGTTAGTTTTTGAAACTGATATTTATATTTTACATTTATTACAACAATTTTTCATAATAGCCAGGATATAGAACATCATCCATTGATGGAAGAATGAATCAAGACATTGTGATATATATGATATATGTTTATATATAATAAATATATAATTTTATTAAAAATAAATTGAATTATTTAGTGTTTAGATAATAAATTCTTCCATTTGAAATAAAATGGATGAATTTGGAGTATGTTATGTTAATTGAAATAAACCAGGTAGATGAGTATAATCTCACATATATGTGGAGTATAAGAATTACATGCATATAAACAGAATAACTTATTATTTTCCAGGCATTAGAGGATAGGAGAGATCAGGTTATGTTGGTTGAAGGGTGAGACTCCAGGCTATATGATGAGTCAGTCTAAGGATCTCATGTACCTCATGGTAGGTGATGGGTGTCAAGAGATTGGTGGCAATCATCACACAGCACACACTATGATGAGCCACTACATTGAACATTTGGATACACTCATTTTCATTTTCAAGTAAATATTTTTAACATGTGGTGGCAATTTCTCTGAATCTTTGACTGAGAGTAGATTAATTCTGTTAAATATCATACCCACTTTGGCTGAATAAATGTGTATTATAGAAAAATACATGACCCTAGTATATATCTAGATCAAAATAGACCATGCAAAATCTGCCTAGATTTTGAGATATGTGCCCTAAGAGCTCAGCCCATCATGCCAGGGAAAACCTAAACCACATGAAAAGACTGAATGTGAGGGAACCCTAGTCTTCTCAGCCACTGATGCAGGAATGAAGACGTCATCTTGGAAAAAGATTCTCCAGGCCAGCTGCTCTGGTTCCATAGCATTTCAGTCCCCTCAATAGAGGTCCCAGGCATTGTGGCAGAGGCAACTAATTAACCTGTGTTCTGAATTCCTACCCCAAGAACCTGTGAGCTTAATAGAGCATCCTTTAAACATGGCCAATTTTTGGAGTACCTTGTTGCATGGTGAAAGTATCTATACTCAAGTGGTAATGGTTTTCTGAAGTGTGTAAATACATGCTCAGTGTGGCCAGAGGTCTGGGGATAGACTATCATTGCATTAGTGCTGAGATCACCAATGCAACTTGGGGCGCAAGTTCTCTCCATATACCTCTGTTGCCATTCTCAGTGTTCCCTGATATTTGTCTTCAGACTTCTTGCCCCACAGTTTTCTTGTTATTGCCATAGCCCCAAGCATCATTCCATCTAGGCGTGTGTCTTAATTAGAATTTTACTGTTGTGAACAGACACCATGACCAAGGCAACTCTTATAAGGACAACATTTAATTGGGGTTGGCTTATAGGTTCAGAGGGTCAGTCCATTAACATCAAGGCGGGAGCATGGCAGCATCCAGGCAGGTATGGTACAGGCAGAGCTGAGAGTTCTACATCTTCATCTGAAGACTAGTAGTGGAAGACTGATTTCCAGGCAGCTAGGAGTACGATCTTAAAGCCCGTGTGCACAGTGACACATCTACTCCGACAAGGCCACACGTTCAAATAGTGCCTCTCCCTGGGCCAGTCATACACAAACTATTACAGTGTACTTAGTAAGGAGGCAAAGTGCGTATACCTTGTGGGACAGACCTGTGTCTGACCCCCTCTCCTCAAATGGTTTCATATGCTTTCTCTAGTTGGCCAATCATTAAAAGTGTGCTTATAAAGGGTTTTGCATATATATTATGTTGAGCACATCCTACCAACTCCTCTATCCTCCTTTTTCTTTTCCCTCCTTTTTGTTAGTTCTCTTTGACCTCCTAGACATGGTTCTACTCTCATGTCATGTATGCACATGTGATCTTATGTGTCTGTATAAAAATCTATACACAAATGAGAGAAAACCCAGTGTTTGTCCTTCAGTGATTGGCTTAATTCACTTGATGTGCTTATTTCCAGCTTCATCCATTTTCTGCAAGTAGCATGACTTCTTTAAGACAGAAAATAATTCCATTGTGTAGACTAAGTATTTTCTGTATCTATTCCATTCCTCTATTGTTGTACACGAGGTTGGTTCCATGATTCAGCTGTTGTGTATAGGGTTGCAGTAAAACTTGATGCACACATATCTTAGTGCTATGTTGGCTTGCAGTTCTTGTGTCAAACATCTAGGAGTGTGTCTGGGTCATATGGAATATTATGTATTGCTAATTTTTTGAGGACCCTTCATATTGACTTCCATAGTGGGTGGATGAGTTTATAGTTCTTGTAGTAGTGTTAAAGGGTATTTATTTTAGAAAGAAATATTTATTCATGTGTGTGTGTGTGTGTGTGTGTGAGAGAGAGAGAGAGAGAGAGAGAGAGAGAGAGAGACAGACAGACAGACAAATAGACATGCAGGAAGAAGGAATTGAATCTGAAGTTACAGGCAGTTGTGAGCTACCTGATATGAATGCTGGGATCAAACTGGAATCTTTTGGAAGATCAGGAAGCCATGTCTCTAGGCTGAGGGTTCTTTTCCATCGAAACCTCATCAGCATTTCTTGTCCTTTGTCTTGTTCATGATTGGAGACAGCCGAACTTTAACAGCGACCGGGAAGGATTGCTGCTTATCTGGAAGATTCCTTAGCCTCCAGTTCAGCTCTGAGTGTGTCGCTTCTGCTTCCTGTGTCCACTGACTTCAGACAGAGTCTCCCAGGGCAGCATCTTTCCTCCTTGCATACCCCTCTACACATTTTAAGTCCACATCTGGACAGCTACAGATTTCCATTAGAAACACATATTTTATAGAATATATTTTTGGCATGTCATAAATGCTGGTGTTTAAAAATAAACATGTTCTATTGTTCTTTTGAAATCACCCCTCAAGCCCAAATGCCATAGTGATTTGATGCTATTCTCTAAAAACCACGCAAACATGCTTTTCTTCTATAGACAGAAAATGTCCCATCATCCCTTTTCTATCCCCGAACTTCTCATTCCACTTTCTTTGCAGAATTTATCCCAAAGTAATGCAATTTTATGCTTGAAAGTTTTTTATTACTCATTTCTGTATCACACTTCTCTGCAAGAGAAACATACATATAAATTGTTATAATATTTTAAAACATTTCATGTGTCTAAAAGGTTCTGAGTATTGAAAAATTTCCTCAGGATTGAATTATCATTAAAATTACTACAATTATATCAAGGAAAAAACAACATAACTATATTGTATATTTTTGGTATATAATTATGAAAAAAAGTGAAGTTATATTAGAAATGTATCTGCTATGAGATGGATAGGATTTTAAAACATCTCATGTATCTCTGGGTGAATATTAATCATTGCAACCAATATACATGGTTTGGTATCAATTACAACCTTCTTTTATATTAAGACACAAGTCCCAAGATCTTTGTAAATATAAGCAGTTAAAGATGTTATGAGGTCTTGATATATTTGAATTATTTGAGTTACTGCCAAGTCAGATATTAAGAATCGTTTGGTGATCTAACATCAAAAATGATTTTTAATGACTTATCTATTTACAGGTTAATTAGGTCCTCCTTAGATTACATGGAAACCACAGACCTGGAAGCTGCTTACCTGAGTGAAGGAGCTTGTTACTCAGCTATTAGGCTGTTCACTTGTCAATGGGTTTGTTGCCTGGTTATTAGAGAGAGTCAGAATTTCAGTGTTTCTATTTATCTGCTTGTTAGACCCCTAGAAGTTTACATTCTAGGAGATACCTTACCAAGATCTGGGGTGATGCCTTTCTTTTGTTAGTTGAGAGAAGGGCTATTGTGAAGGAGAAACAGGGAAGTGGCAAATTGCAAAAATCCTCTTCCCTTAAAGAAGACACTTCTCAGCAAAATCTGTAGGAAAACTGGAGATCTTGAAGTTGATTCTTATGTGTGGGAATGTAGTGTGTGTGTGTGTGTGTGTGTGTGTGTGTGTGTGTGTGTGTGTGCATGAATTCAAATGTGCATGCATGTGTGCACATGCATATGGAGGTCAGAGGATACTGGGTATCCTTCCTTAGGCACTGCCCATCCTCTCTCTCTCTTTTTAACAGGGTCTTTGTATGGTCTGGAACTTCACATAGGTTAGGCTGACTGGCATGTGAGCTTCAGGGATCTACCTGTCTCTGCTGAGATTACAAAGGCCCACCAACATACCTGGATTTTAAAAGGGAAATATTCTGGGATCAAACTCAGGTTCGAATGCTTGTAAGGCAAGCACTTAATTAACTGAGTTATCTCCTCAGTCCTGGATATTGATTCTTGCATATCCATCATGCCCCTGAACCAAGTCTACTATATCCCTAAGGGAATGGGCATGCCAACTGGAAAGCTGACCAAATGGATATAAAGCCTGGAGATGGTAGGACTCTTGAATAGGATGGATTTGTCTGAGTTTCCCATCCATATTACCTCTCACTTAGTATGGTGCTTTGTGCTAAATGACTTACAGGTACCACCTTACTTGGTCCTTTGAATAACCCCAAGAAGAAGGAAAAATGTCCCTGTTTTTCAGATGAGCTTAGAGGAAATGGCAATCAACAAGTACTAAAGCTGGGGATCTGAGATTACAGAACCAGTGCTCCTTAGGCTCTGTGGTAACCTGTATCCTGGGTTTTGGTGCAGTGAATCTAGCTCTTCATCCCAGTTGCAGCCTGGATTGCAGTTGATTTTGTTTTTGTCTGTTTCAAAACAAGTTTCTCTAAAGCAGGGCTTCTCAAATATTACTATGTATGACAATCAAGTTGACATTCTCAAAACACAGATGACAGGCTGGCAAGATGTTTCATATGTGTAGTGGTTTGAATAAGAGTTAGAATGGCCCCATAGACTCATATATTTGAATGCTTAGTCATCAGGAAGCAGCACTACTTGAGAAGGATTAGGAGGTGTGGCCTTGTTGCAGTAGGTGTGGCCTTGTTGGAAGAAGTGTGCCCCTTGGCAGTGCAAAAGCCTAAACCCAGTTTCTCTCTCTCTCTCTTTCTGCTTCCTGTGGACCCAGACGTAGAACTCTCCCAATTCTCTAGCACCAAGCAGCTTGCTTGCTACCGTACTTCTCACTATGATTATGATGGACTCCCCTCTGAAATTGTAAGCAAGCCTCCAGGTAAGTATTTTATTTTATGAGAGTTGTCATGGTCATGGTGTCTCTTCACAGCAATAGAACACTAAGACAGGTGGTAAGGTGTCTTTAGAGGATGAGGACTTGGTATGATCCCTTGAAACCGTGTGAAAACAATGTGGATGACCTAGAATGTGCTTGTAATTCTAGCGCTGGGGATGGCAACGGCTGATCCAGCCTAATTGGTGAGTTTTAGGTCAAATGAGAGACCCTGTCTCAAAAAATAAGATGGATAGCACCTGAGGAATGACACTTGAGATTGACACCCATATCTGGCTTCCACATATACCGGCCCACATATGTAGCAGGTACATCTGTTGAGTCTTTATATGCCCCCAGGGATTTCCACAATTGGGGGTTTGGGGGTCAGGAAAAAAGGGTAATGTACATGCAGACATAGAAAAGCTGAGACTGGGTGGACTTGGCTCTGATGGACCACCTCAGAAGCTTAGTGTATTTATTATATAGAATTGAACATGGATGCAAAGTTATTACATATATCTGAACAAGGAGGCAGGGTTATTACATACAAATAAGGAAGAATGGTTGTTATATATAGCAGAAGAAGGAGGCAGGTTTAGCTGATCTTAGTCGGAGAGCAGTCTTCAGGCCATACAGTGAGTGACAGTGGGTATTTTCTACACACACTATCAACATCTGGACATGGATCAGAAGAAGGCTTTGCAATCCTTCTTAGTCTGACGTGTTGGGGTCCTTGACATGACCCATGTCAAACAAAATACATTCATTTCCTTGCTCAGGGCTTCCTCTGCTCCTCACATGTAGACTCAGGCATGAACATGCACAATAATCTAGACTACGTAGATGTGACTGAAGTTGGGAATTTGCCTTTTTAATGAGTTTCCAAGTCTAGGAAGCACATTTGAGACCCTCTTCTCTGTAGTACAGGTAGCTTCAGGTGAAAGGTTAATTTTTCCAACACCTTGAGAGATTGGTTTTCTTCTTTAAGTTTCTTTCAGGGCTGAAGGCTTTACCTGCCTACAAGTGAGTTTATTTACATATGCATGATATATGGATCTGTCAACACTGGAAATTGGTGCTGCAGCAATATTTGCTAGAGACTTCCTGTGTACTTTTGTTTGTTTGTTTCTGTTTTGTGGCAGCCTTGTGTAATGGGCAATTGTGTTTATTTGTACAGGGAAGTCATCTGTCTTTGCCATTCATCCCTCTGTCCTGATAGGATGCCTTAACCTTATTCTTCATCTATTTCTTCAACCTTCGAGACCCCTTTCCAGGCAGTATCTTCTCTCCAAAGCTTGCAAGCTGGATAAAATCCATCTTCTTGGATCTTCTCTCCCATAGAGAGCCTTCTTCAGCACGACGTGCTTCCCCATCTCATCTGGACACCTTTGCAAACAGTCAGAACTGGGAGTATAGGCATAGATCACCATGCCTGTTTTTCTGTGGTGCTAAGGACTGAATTCAGTTCTCTCTTCATTCTGGGTAAATGTTCTGCCAACTGAAGTACAACTCCAAACTCATACTCTATATTTTTCTTTTCCTGACTTTCTGGACTTTGGGAATTCCTGAAATGAAGGTGCGACATAAAAATGATTGAGGCAGAAGAACTATATAGGGTCACTTCCCCCACAAATCAGAATGGCTCCTCTGTGTGTTTACTCTCATTTTATAAACATTGCCTAAATGGAGTTCCCGATGGGCATCAGTTGCCCTTTGGGCAAGTAGGTTTTCTTAGGAGATCTTGGCTTCATCTGGGGTAATCCAGCTCTGCTGCCTCTGTTCCAGTTTAGCATACTCTCTTGGGTACCCCGAACATGCTCAGTTCTCTGGTGGACACAAACAGACATAAACGTCTGCCTTTACTCTCATGGATCCCACAGAGGACATGCAACAGTAGCTATACAGAACTGTAATTTCTATTTCTCCTTTCTTGAGATAAGGCAAGGGTGTCCTAGTTTCATTGCAAGAGGTTTATTTCAACATATAAATCCAGATTACAGTTTATCATTGTGGAGACCTTAAGGCAGGGACTTCAGTTAATCAACTCACAGCCACAGTCAAAAGTGGAGGCAAGTGAATGAATGCAGGGATGTGTGTATGCTCGTTTTCTGGCTTTCTTGCTTGGCTCATCTCAGTTCCACTCTAACACAGTCCAGGAAGACTTCTCTGGGGAGTGGTGGTTCCCAAGCATGTGGAATGAATCAGGAAGAGGGTAAGACAGTTATTGTGAGTTTGAAGAAAGGCATTCTAAAGAGAGTCCACGCTGGATAGTTTTTATATCTACTTGACACAAGCTAAAGTCATCTGAGAGGAGGGTGCCTCAGTTAGGAAAATGACTTCACAAGAGCAGGCTATAGGAAAGCTTGTAGGACATTTTCTTAATTGGTGTTCAATGTGGGAGGGCTCAGCTTATTGTGGGTGGAGTCATCCTTGGGCTGGTGGCCCTGGGTTCTATAATAAAGCAGATTGAGCAAGCTATGGGGTACAAGCCAGTAAGCAGCTCCCTTCCATGGCCTCTACATCAGCTCCTGCCTCCAGGTTCTTGCCCTGTTTGAGTTCCTGTTCCGACTTCCTTTAGTGATAGAGTACAATGCAGGAGGGTAAGCCAAATGAACATCTTCCTCCTCAACTTGTTTTTTGGTCATGGTATTTCACAGCAGCAACAGAAACCATAACCAAGACCCAGAAAACAGCATGAAACCCAGATGATGATATGCAATGGAGGTTAAGCCTTTGTATTGTGAGACAGTATTGCTTATTTGAAGTGCATGGTAGTGCAGGATAGTAACTGTGTTATCCAGCTTTCTATCATTATAACGAAATACCTGAGGCAATTAACTCATAAGAGGAAAGGTCATGGTTTTGGAGGTTCCAGTCCGTGCTGAATGGCTTTATTGTCTTGGAAATGTGGGTAGCAGACCATAGTAGAAGCACATAGTAGAACAATTACTTATACCATGAACCAGGAAGCAGAAAAAAAGAAGAGACCAGGGGTCCCTAAATCACCTTTGAGTGCATACCTTTAAGACCTAATCACTTCTTTTAGATCCCACTTCTGTAAGACTCTGCTACCTCCCAAGAGAGTCACCTTGGGAAGCATGCCTTTAATATAGGAATCTTACCTTTGGGGAACATTCAACTTCTGAATTATGCAAAGAATCATGCAGGGCAATGGTTTAAAATAGCAATTTGGTCTCCCGGGGCACATTGGCAATGTTTGCAGACATTTTGGATTGCTACCCTTGGGACAGGGGTTCTTTGGCCATGTAACTGGCATAAGGTAGAGGCCATCCATACTGTACAGTAAACAGGATCCACCCTATCCCAAATATTTGGCTGGCCCCACAGGTCAACAGTCCCATAGTTCAGAAACCTGTATTTAGAGATATTGACAAGAAAGAAGAAGTAAGCATGCTATCAATCAATAGCATGCCATAATTGAGAGTAGCACACGAAAACCACCACAGGGTCCATTTCCCTTCTCTCCAAGGAACTCGTTTAGCCTCCTTCCTATTTTACTTCTTTTCTTTGACTTGAGTTTCCAGGTGTATCTCTGTAGGTGTCTCCTCTTTGGCTTAATATGGTCCAGGGCTATGAAGACTGGAAGATTGCTTGGGTCAAGAGCAACATTTGGAGGGGACACAGGCTTCTTGACCAGAGCTGTGTCTTTGCCTCTATGTCCCCCAGGTTGAAAGCTGGCATACTTATATGGACAGGTATTTTCAGCTTTGTTATATTCTAACCTGCCAGGTCCGAGTTGGGCATGCTTTTCCTGGGCATGATAGATACATCTGTTTAGCTGGGGAGTGACAGCATGGTTCAAAACACAGTCCCTGTAATGTAATTTCTCTGGAATTATCTGAAAGGGGAAAAAAAAGCATACTTTAGTCACACTCATTTTGGTTTAGGACACTACTGGGTTAAACCGATGTTTTCCTGAAAGGCTTCCTAGATCTTTCATTGTTCAGACAAATGGGTTGAATTTCCCAGAGAAAAGAGAAGGACATTATAGTCTCAAACTTAATTGACCATGGGAAATAAGTTTTAAAATGTGTATCAACAACTTAGGGTTCTGCCCAGAAAAGTATGGATTTGGAGATATGCTGTCTGACCTCATATCTCTTGTCTCCATCACTGAGGGAATTTTCTCTATGGGTGGGATATGCAGCTTTCTGAAACTATTGTAATAATAAACATTGTACTTCCTTCACAACGTACGGGATGCTGTTTCCTCATCTCACACTGTTCTCTTAGTCACATGGTTCTGTGACTTTCTTTTGATTGACTTGGAAACCTTTCCTACTGGGATGCAATTGAAAGTCTAGATGAAAAGTGTTTTATGAACTTCATATTCCCACTTCTTCCCTGAGTTCTTGGGACATAATTGTGCTTAATAAATCATGGTGCTATGGGATGATTCACTGCTAATGCTTATAATGCATTTGGTGAATGTTAACCTCCAAGTGGCTCCTTTATCCTTCCTTTGAGGGCAAAGTTACTGGAAGAGGCAGAACCCCTGTCCCAAGTGTAGCAACTCAAAATATATGTAAACATTACCAATGTCCCCTGGGAGGACAAATTACTCTGTCTTAAACCATTGCCTTGCATGGTTCTTTGATATCGATGGGCACTTTGATTCCATGGTGGTGACTTTAATGATTTATACGGAAAGAGGATGCATGCAGATTCGTGCTCAATACATGTGCTGGAAAGCTGGTATGCACTTGAGGCTCCTTTAAGAAAGGTACACTTATTTATTATAGCTTCATGTCACAAAGAGACATTGGTTAGTTCCTTCTGGAGTACTTCATCTAATTTAGAATATCCTTAGGTAGGATTTGATGCTAAAACATTGGAGGTTTTAGCATCTTTAACTCTTGCTTTGCCTTTAAAGAATAGGAGTTAATAGGGGAGCCATTCAAAGCTCCTCAGGGGCTCTTGGTAGGACACTTTCCATTTGCATCTAAATGTGTCAAGTTAGGATGAATGCTGAAAGAACTGTGCTCAGTGGAGCATGAACCAGGGTCCTGGTTTGTCTTCTTCTTATCAGCAGTCTGCTCTAAGGAAAGGACTTTGTACTGGTGTGAGCAGACCTGGCTCTCAGTGCCTGTATGATTGTCAGTACATTTTCCTGTCCCTGGGGCCAAGGAAGGATGGATCTTCAGGATGTGTGCAGATACTTTTGTTTTGCTGAGGCATGACTCTGAAACAGCTGAGGCTATGCTAGAAGAGATGATCTAGACTTTAGATATGACCTATATGTTGTGGAAGGCAGAACTCAGACCAAGTGGGGAAGAGAGAAGCTGTTTGATGTGAAACAGTTGATTCAAAGTGAGGGAGACTGTGGACAGGTCCAATTGCCACAGAGAAATCAGAGATACCTTCCTGAGCTATTTTATAGATGACCTGTAAGACTCTTACATTCAGCCTTTAAAGTATATTATTTTATAGAATAGATTGTTTTAATTGAAACTTTTTTCAACATGATATATTTTGATCATGTTTCTTCCCTTTCCCCAACTCCTTCCAGACCTTTTATACCTTCCTTTCCACCCAACTTCATGTTCTTTCTCTTTTAAAACAAAACAAAACAACCCAAGCAGCGGCAACAACAATCAGAACAACAACAATAAATAAAACCCATAAATACAAAGACAAAAATCAAATAAATGAAAAAGTCCAAATTAAGCAAAACACACAGACACAGACACAAAGACACATACACACATACACACTCAGACACACATGCAGACATACACAAAGACACACACACACACACCCTATGGAATTTGGTTTGTGTTAGCCAATTCTGGTCAAGGAGCCTGCTGATATACCCAGTGACACTCTCCATTGGAGAAACTTTGCTAGCAGGTATTACTTACAAATAGTTTCTTGGTTAGGTAGGGATGGGTCTGCTGTCTACTTCTCTGTCTCAGTGATAGTACCCCATCTGGCATGAACCTGTGCAGGTCTTGAGCATGAGGCCAATCCCTGTGAGTCCATATGTACATTAATCCTGTTGTATCTGGAACATGTATGTGTGTGTGTGTGTGTGTGTGTGTGTGTGTGATTTACAGAAAAATCATAAAGCTAATCCAGAGCTGTCATATACCCTGTTCTATGGTCTGAATATTATGTTTCTCCCAAGTTTACATATTGATGTCTTATTCCTGTGATGAGGTTTTAGGATATGGGACATCTGTGGTTGATTAGAACATGAATAATATTATTAGTTTTATAAAATAGGCTCAGGGAACTGCCTTCTCCTTTTCCACCATTCCACCATGTGAAGATGCAGCAGGAAATGGGTCTTCATATGTTTGATGTTGTTAAATGTTAAATCTGCCTGCTTCTAGATCTTAGATTTCCCAGGCTCCAGATCTGAGAATAAATTTATGTTGTTTTCCTTTTTCCTTCTCCTTTTCCTTTTTCTTTTTTCTTTTCTTTTCTTTCTTTCTTTTTTTTTTTTGCTAGAGTGATATGAACCCAAATCTATTAACTCAGTTAAGGATACTGATAACCCAGTAAAGGTTCTGATAATGGTTTAAGAAAATGACTCACCTACACCTAGCTTGGTGAACAATGATATACTGGAATGACTTATAGAACGGTGGGCAATGAAAGGTGGCTGCCATCACTGAGAAGCCCACCCCAGCATGGTTATCAACCCACTTTAGAGTTCTCTGCCCACCTTATAGGTTGGTCTCTTGCTAGTCAAGTGTTTACTGCTTATATAATATTAGGGAGGAGGCTTGTGGTTCTTGTAAATTCTGTTCACTTCCTGAATCTTATGAGTTTCCTTCTTCTCTAGAGGTGGGAATGTTTCAATTTGGAGGAAATTGCTACACAGCATTTATAAAATATCCAGTATACAACATTTGCTTATAGCAGCTCCAATATACTAGGGCACTGGAGGTTTACTTAATGTAATCCTTATCTATGCTTTTCTTTTTCCTTTGTAAGTTGCCATGTAGATTATTACATTCCATCTAAGCTCCTCTCAGTCATGGCAATTTCTTGTTTTCAATGACCTTGTTCTTGTTCTTATTTTGAAAGCTTCGAAGACTAACCAGCCAGTCAGGAATTTTGTAGAAGATACCTTGACTGGGGTTTGTATGGTGTGTATATTATGACTAGACTTGTGTTGTGGATTTGGGGTAAGAAGCCCTCAGAGGTAAAACGTTCTTTTCAGTATATTGTGGCAGAGGTTCATCATGAGTTGCTAATGTTTATTTGGGCCTCAGTCATTTGGGGGAGGTGGGGGGGGTTGTCAGATTTTCCACTGTAAATTTTCACACACAACCCCCACCCCCATGCCTTTATATTGCTCTTTGGGAAAGAAGCTATTATGTATATGGGATTTGCAGTTAAGAAGAGGAAGGGCACACCCTACTTCTTTGAGAAGAGTCCTTGTTGGGTCTCAGTCAAGGGGTCCCACTTTAGGGATCCCAAGCAAAGAGAGAGGGAAAGGACCAGGAGGATTCACCATGAGCAGATTGCAATGAGAGAGCAGCCATGAGAACACACATGGAACAGAGCGAGCCAGGACTCAGACTGCAGGAAAAGAACCACATGGCTGAGAAGTAGGCAGCCATAGAAGGTTAGATTAGATGAGTATCTGCCCAGAATACTGCCTGTGGCTTGTTAATAAAAATACCAGGACTCCGTGTCTTCATTCAGGTACAAGGAAGTGTGAAGGAAAGCCCCCAGAATTACATCTACAAGTCCTCATTGTTTTGAGTATATGTATATATGTGTACATGTGCAGGTGTACATGCATATGTGTGTGTGTGTGTGTGTGTGTGTGTGTGTGTGTGTGTGTACATATACACTGTGTGTGGAGTTCAGAATATAATCCCAGGTGTCCCTCATAAGGGGCCATCCACATTATTTTTTGAGACAGGGTTTCTTACTGGTCTTGTGTTGCTGGTTAGCCTAGGCTGGCTGGCCAGAGAGCTTGGGTTACATATGTGCACCATCACACATATTTTTTAACATAGGTGCTAGGGATTGAACTCAGGTTCTCATGCTTGCATGACAAGCTTGGTACTGTTACTATTTCCCAAGCTCTGAATCCTCAGTTTTAAATAAAGAGAATTTTTATTTAAATGAGAATTTTTATTTTGCTTTTCCACTTGCCTTTCCAATGCAGAGCCCCAGGTTTGGTGAGTGAAGGAGTTTATTCTCATTTCCTTTCCAGGGTCAGACAGCTCTTCAAGGTATAGACATTTACTTAAGCTAACAAGTGATTATTCTTCTTTGTGGAAGGTGTACCAGAAGGCTGCATTTGGTAATTATTCACCCGTTTTCCTAAGCTAGAGCCTACTTTTTTTTTGAAGAGTTACTCAAAACAAAGAGAAAATCTATCTAGAAAGTCTTCGAAACTTATTTTTCACATTTTTCCTCTGACCCAAAATTAAAATCATTGAAAGTGCAAATGTTATCTTAGTTCCTAGACTTCTGCTTGAATTCTAAATGTCTTATTTTTCCATCTTGTAACTTTTTTTGGTTCTTTTTTTCTTTTATTATTAATCATTCCATTTGTTTACATCGCAAATGAAATCCCACTTCCCAGTTACCCCCTCCACCAAGCCCCCATCCCACATCTGCCCTGCTCCCTTCCTTTTGTCTGTATGAGAGTGCTCCCCCACCCACCCACATTCTCCTGCCCCACCGCTCCAGCATCCTCCTTCTCTGGGGCATCAAATTTCCCCAGACCGAGGGCCTCCCCTTCTTCTGTTGCTGTCAGGCAAGGCCATCCTATGCTACATATGTACCTGGAGCCAAAGATCCTTGGTTGGTGGTCTAGTCGCTGTGAGTACTGGGTGATCCCAGCCAACCTGTTGTTCTTCCAATGGGGTTGCAATCTCCCTCCACTCCTCCAGTCCTTCTGCCAGCTCCCTCACCATGTTCTCTGAGTTCTGCCTGAGGGTTGGCCCCGAGCATCTGCCTTTGCTTTGGTCAGTTGCTGGCTGGGCTGCCCCAGATACTGCCACACTTGATTCCTCTCCGCAAGCGCCTCTTGACCATAGCAAGAGTGTTGGGTTCAGTGTCTGCAGACATGATATATCTCCCAGGTTGGACCGTTCCCTGTAACTTTTGATAACAGTTTTGAACTTTATTTTTGATTTACTTAAAGTCCTTCAACTTTGTCTAAAAGTTAACCGAGTACCAGGAACCCTTATTTTAGTAACTGTTCTTTCCTTTTGATATCACTGTGAGCCTTCTAAGAGATGAGTCACATCTGTCTTCAAGGAGGGCTGTGACAGGGAAGGCTGGGGGTGGGGCAAAGGGGAAGAGGAACAGCCACTTACCAACCCTACCCCCTCAAACCAAAAAACCAAAAAACAATAACAACAACAAAAACCCCAAACAGACCAAGACAACAACAACAACACGTGCAGAAGCTGAGGTAAAACTGGAGTAGCCAGAAGGAAAAGTGGTGTGGTTAGGAGGGAAGTAATGGGTGACTTTAGTCTCTGGGACTAATTGATGCTGTCTGTCTACATTTCTTCTGGATGAGTGCTCCTATCTTAGCAATAGGGGGACAAGAAAGCAATGCCCATCCTGGAACAGGGAAGGCACTTGGAGTGTGTTTGCACTTCTGTCCCCAGACTGCTGCCCTGATCTTCTAAGTTGGTCCTTGGTCACTGTTATATATTTCTTGTTTTGGATGAGCCAGCTGGTGTGGTTTGATCTCCTCTTCCCTTATCCTAACGGTGCTGTGCCAGTGTGAACCAAGAAGACAGCATGAGGCTTGCTTTTCTTTCACACCCTTGCTAGGCACTGCTAACTGAGCAGAGCAGTCCCACCTGGCAAGGACAGCCACGGTCTCAGAACCCCCTTTAGCTTGTTATTGTGGATAGTGGGGGCAGGCGAGCAAGCTCACGGTTTCCCACCACTGGATTATCTAGTCTTGCAGGGCCTTTTAATGCAGTCATTCTAGAGTTTAAAGAATCAGATGTTTATAATTCATTCATTACTCACTCAACAAATATTTATTTATGGGTGTGTCCATGTGATAAGGATTGCATTAGATAAAAGAGATTTGGTCTCTGCTTTGTGGGATCTTACAGACTATAAGCACCTAGATAAATGTCAGATATTATATCCCAGACACTTTTGCTACAATGTAAATAATCAGAATTTTCTGGTGATAGGGAAGGGAGAAAGCAGATGTCAATAAATATCTTCTGTAATATTTAACTATATTGTCCCACTTGGTCTTCTCAACCACCTTATACATTAGGAAATATATTCAATGAATAAATGAGAAAAACAAGGCATATAGGTGAAAGTCGTCTCATACCGGAGAGTGGTAACTGGGAAAGCTGAGATTTCACCAAAGGCAATGACTTTAATACCATACTATACCTCTCTGTTCTTCAATGAGAGGGGGCTAGCTCAGTCTGCAAAGTGCTTGCCTTACATGCATCAGGATTCAAGTTTGATCCCCAGAACACACACACAAATGTTGGGTATGGTGGTGTGCTTTTGTAATCCTAGTGTTGTGGAGGTGGAGACAGAAGGATTCCTAGACCTCACTGGTCAGACAGTCTAGCCAGTCAGTGAGCTTAGACCAATAACAGATTCTATGCGGACAGACAGTGTTCCTGAGGAAGACACCTGAGGTTGTCTTCTGATCTCCACAAGCACATGCATGTTTGAGCACATGCTCCTGTAAGGATAAGGCTGGTAGCCGGTCAACCACAACAAGCTGACTTCTGGCTGGGTTAGCGATGCCCATGAGGCCAGCCTTCTCTCATGGATCATGGATCATGGATTATGTCAAGCTAACCTGATTTCTTCCTAGAATAACTCAGACTTCCGGTGTAACCAGTCTTTTTGGTTTCTACAAACTTCCTAAAGCTTTATATTCTCCCCCTAAGTTCCCGAGATGCCTTGAGGTGGGATGTTTCTAGAAAGAAGTGTGCTGGGGTTTGAATAAGTGAATTCCTTTAAAGTACACAATAAAATGTAGCCTCGGGGTGATGGTGTTAACAAATGGAGCCTTAGGCCATGAGAGTGGGGTTAGTACTCTTGAGGTTGAAGGGAGTGTCTTGGTGCAGCTCTCCCAAGTTGGCACTTCACACTGTTGTGTGGTGTGTGTATGTGTGTAACTGGAAAAGACAAAGAGGACAATATAGGGTGTATAAAAAGAAATAATATGGAATGTTTGTGTGTAATTATGGCAAGAAAGGTAAAGACTAGAGCCAGGGTCAAGAGTCAAGAGTCAAGGACTGAGGCTTCATGGTTGTTGCCATGTTTAGACCCAGAATACTAGAAGTGTTTGTTCATGGGTAAGAGAATTGTTGTAGTTTGTATTGGGAACACCCAAAGGCCAATGTGTTGAAGGTTACTGCACTATGGTGGAACTTTTAGAAGACTGGGCTTTGTGGGAGGGGATTGGATTTTAGGGGCTCTTCTCTTAGAAGTGAAATTGAAAGTCCTCTGCTTTGCATCAGCCATGAGGTGAATATCTTCTTCCTCTACCTCATGTGCCTGCCATGACGTAAGCTCCATTACAGGTCCAGAAATATCAGCATTAGCTGACCATGAATGGAAACTCTGAGACCATGAGACAAGATAAACCTATTCTTCCTATAAGTTGATTATGTCAGATACTGGTTACAGTGACAGAATACTGACTACAGCAATAATAAACTTAGAGATTCCAGTCCTGAAAGATGCAGGGAGGATTGGCCTGAAGCAATAGGCTTCTTGACTTTTCTGACAGGAGGCCTTCTACATTTCTTTCTTCTGAGGTCATGCTTTCCAAAATCAGAGAACATCCAATTGTGTCTGTGAAGCTTATAAAGAGGCATGGGTGTCCTCGGGGATGGAGGAAGGAATAGTTCCAAAGTCTTATATATTTAGCTCTTCTGGCAGTCATGTCCTTAAACACAGTCCTGAGAGGTGACTTTCCTTCCTTGTCTAGTAAACTCGGGTACAGTGCGTCCTGCTTCCCCATCCTGAGCAGTGGTGAGCACTTTAAAGGCTTTGTGATGAGGTAAGGTTATTACTACTCAGCTCTCAATGTTCCTTTCCCCAGTGTCTTAGTTAGGGTTTTATGGCTGTGAGGAGTCACCATGACCACTGAAACTCTTATAAAGAAAAACATTTAATTGGGACTGGCTTATAATTCAGAGGTTTAATCCATTATCATCATGGAGGGAAGCATGGCAGCACACAGGTAGACATTGTGCTGGAGAAGGAGCTGAGAGTTCTACATCTTGATTGGCAGACAGATGGAAGAGAATTCTATACTGAACCTGGCTTGAGCATCTGAGACCTCAGAGCCCACCCCCAGTGACACATTTCCTCCAACAAGATCACACTTATTCCAACAAGGCCACACCTCCTAATAGTGCCACTCCTCCTAATAGTGCCACTCCTCAAGGGCCTATGGGAACCATTTTCTTTTTTTTTTATTGAATATATTCTTCATTTACATTTCAAATGTTATACCCCTTCCCAGTTTCCCCCCTCCCCGAAAACCCCCAACCCATCTTCCCACCTCCTGCCTCCAAGAATATGCTCCTCCATCCAACCCACTCCCATGACCCCCACCCGATTTCCCCACACTGGGGCCTCTATTAAGCCTTCACAGGACCAAAGACCTCTCCTCCCACTGATGCCTGACAACACATTCTTCTGCCAATCTTTTGGCTGGAACCACATGTATCCCTCGGACCATTTTTATTTAA
Source organism: Tokudaia tokunoshimensis (assembly GCA_036184795.1). Taxonomy (NCBI): domain Eukaryota; kingdom Metazoa; phylum Chordata; class Mammalia; order Rodentia; family Muridae; genus Tokudaia; species Tokudaia tokunoshimensis. Next base: position 104,139,225 of record BTHU01000012.1, read on the forward strand.
GCCACCACACGTAGGGAACCAGGAACCCCTCTGTGATAGAAGTTTTAAAGGGGATACTGGTTCATTAGCCAAGATCTTTGGGATAGATATGTTTAGAAGTTCTGGGTTCTTTTGGATTCTAAAAAGATAACCCAGGCCAGGCAATTGTGGCACAGGCCTTTAATTCCAGTACTCCAGATGTAGAGGCAGATAGATTTCTGAGTTCAAGGCTAGCTTGGTCTACGGAGCAAGCTCCAGGATAGCCAGAGCTGCACAAGAGAAACTCTGTCTCAAAAACAAAACAAAACAAAACCCAGTTTTAGACTATCTATGCCTCAATATTTTCATACTATGGACAAAGAGCAATTTATATTTCATTAGAGAAACATATACTTAATCACATACAGGTAGATAAATAATGACCATACATGGCCTAATAGCAATAGTAAGGTCATAATCAAGTATCATTCCCCCAAGTTGATAGAATATTTTTAAAAATCACTTTTGGATTTGTATTTTTGTGTTTAGACTGCCCTAGGAAACTAGCATAATTTGGATGCTGTACATAGAAATGCCTCATAGTTCCAGGGGCTACAACTGCAAGATCAAGGTGCTTGCAAAGGTAGTTTTCATTCTGAGGCCCCTCCTCTTGCATGGTAGGGCCTGTTAGCTCCCTGTGAACCCACATGACTTCAAGGCACAAGCAGGGTTGGGGCTAGAAGATATATACTCTTTGACACACTGCCCCTTATAAGATTACTGTTGGAGCAGTAGCCTACTCTTATGATCCTATTTAACCATAACTACTTTCTCAGGCCCATCTTCATATACAAGCACACTAGGGAATTAGAGCTTCAGCCTATATATCTGGGGGAGAAGGACACAAACATCGAGTCTATAACAAGAATTGTGAAGGTTTTAAGAAGCATTACCTTACTGTGTAATTAAGCTGGACTTGAACTCACACTTTTGCTGCCTCAGCCTTCTAAATAGCTAGGATTACAGTCATGTTCCTCCATGCTGGGCCTAGGAATGATTAATAGGCAATTGTGCCTCCATCTTTAGAGCATGCTTTCTGTGGTTCAGCTGTAATGATCTTTTTGTTCCTTAAATTGTCTCATGTGTTTGAGTTGGGCAGGATTTTTGTATGAGCGTCTTATCCCAGGTCCTTGAAAGTCCTGTCTGGTTCCCTACCCCTGGTTTTTCAATGGCCAACTCACTGTCATCTTGCCTGACCACTCTGTCTCAAGCTGGCTTCTGAGGGTCCTTTGATTCTTGGTGATGATCTTCTGAATTGATCTTAATCTACTTATTCTTTAGTTAGAGTAAAATTTCGAAGGAATCCAAGACCATCTCCACTCTACCCTTATTCATCCACAGACAAGCTTCGTATCAGATGCTTCACATGTGATAACAACTGATAGGTATTGGGTCAAAGTGACTGCTCCCGTTGGATACTGGCTTTGTGTTTTTTCTGTAGCATCTTTTGTTTTTATAATTTTAATTTTATTAAAGTAAACTTTTTTCATCCTATATAGTTTTGATCACATTTTCCCCTGTCCCAGAGCCTCCTGGATCTCCCCCATCCACCCAAATTCACATTCTTTATTTTCACTTTCATTAGAAAACAAATAGGCAATAAAAAATAAAAGCAAGCAAACAAATGAACTAGAATAGGACAAAGCAAACAAGCAATCAGAAAAAAAAACAGTCAAAGAAAAAGCATAAGAAGCACACAAAGAGACACCCACCCTTCTTGCACAGACAGAGATCCCATAAAAAAAAACAAAATCGGAAGCCATAATATAAGAAAAGACCTATAAGATTAAGCAACAAGAACAACAATACCACTCAGATTATTTTTATAGATTTGTTGAAACAATAAAATTCTGGGTATCCTCTTCTGTTCCTTGACAAATATGATAGCTGTCTAGCCTACTTTGACTAGGAAGAGTTCTGATGGGCACTAGCTCTCTATCTCTGTCTACCCCAGTGTCTCCTCTTGAGACTCATGTCCCATGTGCAGACCATAACTCAGTTGCCATCGACTCCCTTATTGTCAATGCTTAAAATTAATTGGGTGGGTTTTTTAAATGCCAGCTTTACAGCTTGCTCTGTAGTGTTCATTGTAGTTGTTTCTCTGAAAAAAAAATCCTGCTCTGTGCTGCAGGGTTGCTGAAAAGCCCCTCACTGGGCTCATCCTAAATAAGAGTTCCCTGGCTGCAAAAGCATTTATTCCTTTGATTCAGTCCCTAGGCATCCATTGAGCATAAAACATATTCCAGATACCAGGAAAGGTACTGTTTAGCAAGGCAGTCCCACCTTGGGTTCCATACACTTATATTTTAGAGAACATCTTGTAGAACAAACATTATGCCAGAGTATTCATTCATTCACTTGCTCATTCAATCATCCATCAATCTATCCATCAATATTTTATTGAGGTGACCACAAATAGAAACAAAAAGAACCAAACAAACAAAAAAAAATCAACAAAACCAGGAGCTGGTTCTTTGAGAAAATCAACAAGATGGATAAACCCTTAGCCAGACTAACCAGAGGGCACAGAGGCATTAACCAAATTAATAAAATCAGAAATGAAAAGGGAGACATAACAACAAAAACTGTGGAAATTCAAAAAATAATCAGATCCTACTACAAGAGCTTATACTCAACAAAATTGGAAAATCTGGACAAAATGGACAATTTTCTAGATACATATCAGGTGCCAATGTTAAAACAGGATCAGATAAACCATCTAAATAGTCCCATAAGTCCTGAGGAAATAGAAGCAGTTGTTAATAGTCTTTCAACAAAAAAGAGCCCATTACCAGTTGGGTTTAGTGGGGAATTCTATTAGATCTTCAAAGAAGAGCTAATACCAATTCTCTTCAAACTATTCCACAAAATAGAAACTCAAGGAACACTACCCAATTCATTCTATGAAGCCACAATAATGCTTATACCTAAACCAAACAAAGACCAAACAAGGAAAGAGAACTTCAGACCAATTTCCCTTATGAACATCGATGCAAAAATTCTCAACAAAATTCTGGCCAACTGAATCCAAGAATGCATCAAAACAATAATTCACCATGATCAAATAGGCTTCATCCCAGGGATGCAGGGGTGGTTCAATATACAGAAATCCATCAATGTAATCCACTACATTAACAAACTCAAAGAAAAAAACAACATGGTCATTTCATTAGATGCTGAAAAAGCTTTTGACAAAATTCAGCATCCCTTCATGATAAAAGTATTGGAGAGATCAGGAATTCAGGGCCCATACCTAAACATAGTGAAAGCAATATACTGTAAACCAGTAGCTAACATCAAACTAAATGGAAAGAAACTTGAAGCAATCCCACTAAAATCAAGGACCAGACAAGACTGCCCACTCTCTCCCTATCTATTCAATATAGTACTTGAAATCCTAGACAGAGCAATTAGACAACAAAAGGACGTCAAAAGTATACAAATTGGAAGGAAAGAAGTCAAAGTATCACTATTTGCAGACGATGTGATCGTATACTTAAGCGACTCCAAAAATTCCACCACAGAACTCCTAAGCTGATAAACAACTTCAGCAAAGTAGCTGGATATAAAATTAACTCAAACAAATCAGTAGCCTTCCTCTACTCAAAGGATAAACAAGCTGAGAAAGAAACTAGGGAAATAACACTCTTTACAATAGTCACAAATAATACTACATATCTTGGTGTGACTCTAACCAAGCAAGTGAAAGATCTGTTTGACAAGAACTTCAAGCCTCTGAAGAAAGAAATCATAGAAGATCTCAGAAGATGGGAGGATCTCTCCTGCTCATGGATTGGAAGGATTAATATAGTAAAAATGGCCATCTTGCCAAAAGCAATCTACAGATTCAATGCAATCCCCACCAAAATTCCGAATCAATTCTTCATAGAGCTAGAAAGAGCAATCTGAAAATTCATTTGGAATAACAAAAAGCCCAAGATAGTGAAAACTATTCTCCAAAACAAAAGATCTACTGGGGGAATCACCATCCCTGACCTCAAGCTCTACTACAGAGCAATAGCGATAAAAACTGTATGGTATTGGTATGGAGACAGTCAGGAAGATCAATGGAATAGAATTGAAGATCCAGATATAAACCCACACACCTATAGTCACTTGATATTTGACAGAGGAGCTAAAAACATCCAGTGGAAAAAGACAGCATTTTTAACAAATGGTGTGGATAAACTGGAGGTCAGCATGTAGAAAAATGCAAATCGACCCATTCTTATCTCCTTGTACAAAGCTCAAGTCCAAGTGGATCAAGGACCTCCACATAAAACCAGATATACTGAAGCTTATAGAGGAGAAAGTGGGGAAGAACCTTGAACACATGGGCATAGGGGAAATTTTCCTGAATAGAATGCCAATGGCTTATGCTCTAAGAACAAGAATCAACAAATGGGACCTCATAAAACTGCAAAGCTTCTGTAAGGCAAAACACACTGTCAATAGGACAAAATGGTAACCAACAGATTGGGAAAAGATCTTTACATCCGATAGAGGGCTAATATCCAATGTATACAAAGAACTCAAGAAGTTAGACTCCAGAGTGTCAAATAACCCTATTAAAAATGGGGTACAGAGCTAAACAGGGAATTTTCAACTGAGGAAACTCAAATGGCTCTGAAGCACCTAAAGAAATGTTCAGCATCCTTAGTTATCAGGGAAATGCAAATCAAAACAACCCTGAGATTCCACCTCACACCAGTCAGAATGGCTAAGATGAAAAGCTCAGGGGACAGCAGATGCTGGAGAGGATGTGAAGAAAGAGGAACATTTCTCCATTGCTGGTGGGATTGCAAGCTAGTAAAACCACTCTGGAAATCAGTCTGTCAGTTCCTCAGAAAATTTGACATAGTACTACCTGAGGATCTATCTATACCACTCCTGAGCATGTACCCAGAAGATGCTCCAACATGCAATAAGGACATATGCTCCACTATGTTCATACCAGCCTTATTTATTTATAATGGCCAGAAGCTGGAAAGAACCCAGATATCCTTCAACAGAGGCATGGATATAGAAATTGTGGTATATTTACACAATGGAGTACTATTCAGCTAATTCATGAAATTCTTAGGCAAATGGATGGAAGTATCATCCTGAGTGAAGTAACCAAATCACAAAAGATCACACATGGTATGCACTCACTGATAAGTGGATATTAGACTAAAGGCTCAAAATAAACATGTTATAATTCACAGACCACAGGAAGATCACGAAGAAGGTAGACCAAAGTGGGGGTGATTTGGTTCCTCTGAGAAAGGGAACAAAATAATCACAGGAACAACTATGGAGACAAAGAGTGGAGCAGAGACTGAAAGAAAGGTCACCCAGAGACTGTCCTACCTGAGGATTCATCCTATAAACAGTCACCGAACCCCGAAACTACTATGGATGACAATAAGTGTGTACCTAAAGGAGCCATTTATGGTTGTCTTTTAGAGGGGCCTTACAGATACAGAGGTGAATACCTGCAGCCAACCATTGGTCTGAGCATGGGGTTCACTATAGAGGAGTTGGAGGGCAAGCTGGAGGAGCTGGAGGGGGGTTGCAGCCCCTTGGGAAGAATGACAATGTCAGCCAACAAGACACCCCAGGGCTCCCAAGGACAAAGCCATCAACCAAAGGGTACATGTGGTTCAAGCCAAAAGATTGGCAGAGGAATGCCTTGTCAGGCATCAGTGGGAGGAGAGGTCTTTGGTCCTGTGAAGACTCAATAGAGGCCCCAGTCTGGGGAAATCTAGTGAGGGGTTAGGTGGAGGAGCATATTCTTGGAGACAGGAGGTGGGAGGATGGGTTGGGGGTTTTCGGGGAGGGGGTAAAACGGGAAGGGGTATAACATTTGAAATGTAAATGAAGAATATATTCAATAAAAAAATTGAGGTGACCAGGTACAAGGAATAGGTAGGTATTGGGATAGGATTAGGTATAAGGTTATAATAGACACATTGATTTGCAGGATAGTATATTGGGGAGTGGGCACATAATAAAAAAAAATCCTGCCAAGCACAAGACATACAAAGCTGTCTGAAGGAATTTGATATAGACTGACGTACCAGGTAGGACTTCCTTGACCAGAAATGAGGGGCCTCTTCTAGATCATGAGTGTAGAAGTATTGTGAGATAGAAGGTAGCTATGGCATTCTGGGAATCAAGTGAAGACTTGTAAGCTGTGAGCCAGGGGGGTGGTTGCTCACCACTGGGGAAGCAGGAAACCTAAGCATGGCTTTTATAGAAACAAATGTTGGCTATCCTTATGTAAAAATCCCAGGTCTGCAGCATCCAGCAGGGATGAGACTAGAGACAATTGTGTTGATGATCTTAGCATTGAAGGCAGTCTTGTGACCCACTTCTGGGTGGGCAGGAGTGCTGACACCAAGGGCTAAAGACTTGTAGGAAAAATGCCATCAAATAATACATTTTTATCCGTTGCCTCCATGGAATCCCTTCCAGATTGCAATGGGGCAGCTGTTTGTACAAGTCAAACACTGACTTAGCTGCTGTTAGGAGTAGGTGGGGGTGGTAGAGAGTAGGGAGGAAGAAGAAGAACTAGGAAGCAGGGGAAGCTAGCATGGAAAGAGCTGGGGAGACCCATCTAAGGGTTAAATCCTCCTGCCTGAGCCTGCCCTCTATCTGGCAGAGGCTGTATTTATAGATGGGATAATTACAAGGCTTTGAAAAACAGTGCTGAAGTGTGGGACTGGTTGGTGGGGGTGGGGATGCTTGGGTCCCACCTGCTTGTGGGAGACAGTCTCCCACAAACTCCTTTCCTCTATCTTCCATACCCAACAAATCTGTTGCAGTGGTGCCCACCAGGCACTTGGTGGCATTGTGTTTGAATTCCAGACTTTCAATACTAAATAACCAGGTAAGTCAGTTTTCTGAGCTCCTTGTGAGTCACCTGAGCTCAATTGGCCTTGATCCCCCCCAGTCCCCTCTGAAATCCCATTGACATTTTATTTCTTGTATGGTAATGGTCAACATTAGAAAATCATGGTTTTTTTATTCTTTATTTTTATTATCTGCATCATTTATCTTGCTTGCTGAATGTCTGATTTAGAGTAGTCATCTAATAAATATTTGTCACATAAAAGAGGGCTTTGTTAATAAATAGAAAATAGACCCACACAGAGACACAGACACACACACACCACACACACAACATACACACACAAAGAAAGACAGATACACAGAGAAAACACAGCTACATACACAGAAAGACAGACATACACACAGATAACACACACACACACACACAAACACAGACATACAAAGACACACACACACAGAAAGACAGATACAGACACACAGAGAGACACATCCACACATAACATATACACACAGAGAAAGACAGAGAGACACACAGGCAGACACACAACATATATACATAGAGAAAGATAGAGACACATAGGCAGGCAGACACACAATATGCACACATGGGATGAGGGAGGGAGGGAGGGAGGGAGAGAGAGAGAGAGAGAGAGAGAGAGAGAGAGAGAGAGAGAGAGAGAGAGAGAGAATGCTGTCTGTTGGTGGCTGTGACTGGGCCTCTCAGCCCTGGATGAAGGGCAGGAGCTTTACAGCTGAGGTTAATTGATGCTGAGCTTCTGATTTTCAGTACAGATATCTAGTTGTTTTTTTTTTTAATGTGAAATTTTCTGGTTTAAAAATTCTGGCAGCAAATGTACATTATAAACAGCAACAAGCACAGCCCACAGAGTCCAGGCCAAGCACAGCCCAGCTGCAGGCTGGCTGGAACCCACAGCCTCTGCCTCTGCCCCCTCTCATCTGCTCTACCTTGGAAATGACACAGGGAACACTCGCTTCTCCCACAGATGCTGCACTTTGTGGATTTTAAACATTTTCTTACCGATAACTATTTTAACATTCATAGTGTTCAGGAGAAAGGGAGGGGAGACTGTGATGCCTGATTTAGAGCCCACCACAAGCTCTGTGAGCAGCAGAGAAGAGGCCAAGAGCTCTTCTTTTTGACCTGTAAGGCCCTTTCCTCTTCCTTTCCCTCAGCTCCCTCTCTGACTTTGACTTGGGGCATATAGGAGGCCCTGTTCAGTGAGTCAGGAGAAAGAAATCCCACTTGGTGCCTCCCACAGGTGTTGGGTGTTCCTAGGAGGACTTGACACCAGCTTTGTGGATGGCAGCCTGTGCTGGTTACCTCTTGTTTGGAGTTTCATATATTGTCACAGTGAGCAATGACACAGACCCATCATCACACCTTAATTCTGATTAGGCTTTAACAGCCCAGCAAGGGAAGGGGTGTCTTGTCTCATCTCGAGCTCCTATGGCCCTGTGACTCAGTTACTTTTCTACTGCATATATTTTATACAATGAGTAAGGCAACTTATAAAGGTGAATGTTCATTGGGACTCACAGTCCCTCAGGGTTAGAGGTCATGGTCATCGCGGTGAGGCCATGACAGTGGACAGTTGGGCATGGCACTAGAATAACTAGAGTAATAGATAGGAGCTCACATCTCAATCCGAGAGAGAGAGAGACAGAGACAGAGACAGAGAGACAGAGACAGAGACAGAGAGACAGAGAGACAGAGACAGAGATACAGAGACAGAGACAGAGAGAAAGAAGAGAGAGAGATTGGGAATGATGCTGGATTTTAAAACCTCAATGTCCATCCCAATGACCCAACTCCTCCAATAAGGCCATACCTCCTAATCCTTCCCAAACACTCCCAACCAACTAGGGACTAAGTACTCAGATATAAGAGCCTATGAGGACCAGTCTCCTCTAAACAACCACACCCAGGGTCTCTCCTATTCCAGACTGGGGCTACCATGAGTAAAGAAACAGGGATGCCTATCCAATGAGCGAGTGAATGAATGAATCCTTAATGGTGGGGACAGGGAAGACATCTCTAAATAAAATTAACCAGGACAAAAACCAATAGTGTGTCTGACCAAGGCTCACTTATTTTTTGGACTTCTGTGCATTTTGGATACAGTTCCTAACTGTATAAAATCAGAGCAATGATTGACATCTGTAAGGGCTTGGAACATGTCACTGGATGATCATTTACTCATAACCCTGGAAGAGGGGCCTCATCATCTACATTTTGTAGACAGGAAACTAAGTCATTGGGATCAAGCAAATTGTCCAGGTGGTTTTGGATGTAAGTCCTGGGTTAGTGGTTGCCCCCCTTGTCTGGTTCAGGCTCCTGGCCTTACCATCATGGATGATCAAAGGAGGGAGATTGCTGGAGGGACTGGAACAGTGCTGTACTTCAGTTGTGGCTGTCCCCTCTGCCATGGTCTTATGCTAGAGCTCAATGCTGTAGAACCTTTAGGAGCGAGGCTCAGTGGGAACTAACTAGCTCATTGAGGCACAGCTCTTAGAAAGAATCCTTATGGGATGACCTGGTTTATAATATGATACTTTTTCTCTTTCTCTCCCTTCCCCCATAGTATTCCAAATCACCATTAGATATTTGCCAGAAGCTCAATCAATAATTGATGGGGCGGCTAGTTCTTGGACTTTTATCTTTCCAAATGAAGCTAAATAAACCTCCTTTCTTTATAAAGTCCCCAGCCTCAGGCATTTCATTATAGTAGTGGAAAAGAGACAGGTAAGGGGAGGCACTAGAAGTGAGAGAAAGGACCAATAAGTGTCAAGAAAGGAAGCCTGTGTGTGTGAACCTAGATGAGACAATGTAACAAAGAGGAGAACTGGAACACAGTTCAGGGAGACTTTCTCCCCACAGCTGTTCCCATAGGAATCTGGTGGAAGCTTACAGATTCACCCTTAACTTGAAAGTTCTCTATGTAGTAGGTGGAGATTTCCCTGAAGCCTGGCTAGACTACAGTTTGTAAGCAGGGCTTGACCTTAGCTGCCAGCCAGGCTATGAACCTCTACACTTAACAGAGGCTGGCTGAGTCCTGGTCCCTTCTGAGACATGCCAAAGTGTTTAAAACCAGACAAGAAACAACAGGGTTATTTTTTTCCCTCAGTGAACTTAATGGTCTGTGAAAGAAGTATGTAATTACATGAGGTTATGGATAAGGAGCAAGACCCAGCATTCTTAGTATCTGAGTCCACCCTGGGTGGTCTGAACACTTGTTGCTCTAAGTTCACATAGCCCATGTCTTCATTCAGGAAAGGAAGGTGAGGAGGCTTTCAAACTACCTCCTCCTCCTCCTCCTCCTCCTTCTTCTTCTTCTTCCTCTTCCTCTTCCTCTTCCTCTTCTTCTTCCTCTTCCTCTTCTCCTTCTTCTTTTCCTCATCTTCCTTCCTCCTCTTCTTCCTCTTCTTTTATCTTCCTTCTCCTCTCCCTCCTCATCCTTTTACTTTCTCCTTTTCTTTCTCTTTTTCCCTTTTTCCTTCTTTTTCTTCTTTTTCCTTTGCCTATGGAACTGTATTTGGAACTTTTTCCTTTGCCTATGTCCACTGTGGTGGTACCACTCCCTAGCTGGAATCCTGGACTATCTAGGTGGAACAAAGGAGCCAAGCATCATCATCTGTCATCCCCTGTTCCCTGCCATGATGGATTTGAACCTTGAACTGTGAGCCAGAATAACCCCTCCTTTTCATTAAGGTGTTTTTGTTGGAGTATTTTATTATGGCAACAGCAAAAACAAGATACCAGCCATAATAGTCTGTACCTTTGTCCTATAAGACAAATTAAGCCTTCCCTAAGTTAGTTTTTTCACAGTAATGAGAGAAGTTACTACAATAGCAAGAAAAGCAACCTATGTTAATGCATGAAGTGGTATGAACATCAAAGGCCTATCAATCATTGAGTAAGCCAGGCCAGTGAAGATAGGGAGGGGCTTAAAGTGAGATTAGGGTAGGCTAATCTCCCTCACTATTTGCCTTTGTTAGTTTTGTATAAGAAATCACAAGAACAAGACTTCCTGCCTGAGACATGAAAATATGAAAGAAAAAAGCTGACTTTTCTTCCTTCTTCTCTAAAAAATGTTTTGTGTACTGTTGTGTGATGATGTGGCAGCCATGTTATGACTGTGAGCAGACTATACTATAGTCGAGGATGGCAGGGAATTGATGAAGGTACACATTAAGGACCTGGTGGAGCTGCTATTCTTACCTTGGACCCATATGCCTCTACCGATGGTCTAGGAAGTAAGAACTCTTCCCATTATTTAAACCGCTGTTGATCACATTTATATTCACAGTGGCTTAGGGTTACTATTGCTGTGATGAAACTCCATGACCAAGGCAACTTATAAAGGAAAGCACATTTAACTGATTGGGGGTTTTCTTACAGTTCCAGAGGGTGAGTCCATGATCATCATGGTGGGATCATGGTAGAAGGCAGGCATGGTACTGGAGTAGTAGCTGAGAACTTACATGGTATTCACAGATGCTGACGGAGGGAGGGAGGACAGAGAAGAGAGAGGGGGGGGAGGGAGGGAGGGAGGGAGGAGGAGAGGAAGAAGGAAAGGAAGAGGGAGAGGGAGCGGAGGGGGAGGGGAGGGGAGGAGGAGAGGGAGGTGTGAGGGAGAGGGAGAGGGAGAGGGAGAGGGTCAGGTCTGGTGTGGGCTTTTGAAACCTTAAAGCCCACTCCCAATAACACACCTCCTTCAACAAGGCTATATCCTTCCTAAACAGTTTACCAACTGGGAGCCAAACATTCAAATATATGATCCTATGGGGACCATTTTCATTCATATAAGGGGGCTATTCTCATTCATACAAGGGGACAATTTTCATTCATGTTAGGGGGCCATTCTCATTCATGTAGCCATACCTGGCAAATGAAGTAAACTTTATTGATTTAGTAGCATATGTATGGGGGCTGAATTCCCAGAGTTTAGAACTTATTATTTTAGTATTTATTTTTAGTTTGTTTATTTCATGTGTATGAGTTTTTTGACTGAATGTATATCTGTGCCCTGTGTGCATACATGGTGCTCATTGGCTCCCCTAGGACAGGAGTTATAGTTTTGAGTTATTCTTTGGGTGCTGGGATTCAAACCTGGGTCCTCTAAAAAAGCAGCAATGTTTTTAACCATTGAGCCATTTCTTTAATTCCTTTAGTTTTTAATTTATGTGATGCCTTTGTATGGAGCTATGTGCCCAAGTAAACAGGTACCCCTGGAGACCAGAGGCATCAGATCCTTGACCTGAAATTATTGGCAGTTGTGAACTACCTGGCTTGGATGTTGGGAACTGAACTCAAGGCAAGAGAAGGAAGAACCCTTAACTGTTGAGATAACTATTTATCCCTGAGTTTAGACTTATGAAAAAATTTTCACTTATGCACCTGTATGTGTATGTATATTTGTATTATACATCTGAATATATGTGTGTGTATATATATGTATATATACATATAATTATGTTTATATATAAACATATAATTATGTTCATACATGTATATATCTAAATAGATATATCCATATTTCTATCTATTATCTATCTATCTATCTATCTATCTATCTATCTATCTATTATCTATCTATCTATCTATCTATCTATCTATCTATCTATCTATCTATCATCTATTCATCTATCTATTTGGATGCTTTTATGCCATGCATCATGGGTAGCAGTCAGATTTTACTACATTGATTTTGGTGTTTGTACTCATATAGTCAACCTTGGTTATAAATGCTTTTATCTGCTGAACCATCTGCCGGCCTGAGTTTAGACTTTCTAAACTACCTTCTAGGGACATTGTGGGTAGTAAAGACCATGGGATTGACTTGCGTTTCCTTAGTGAGAAGGAATCAGTGAATAGAAGGGCTTCTGTTGGTGTGGGACTGATAGTTTGGGTTTGGACTTGGGTACCTTTTTTTGTTTGTTTGTTTCTTTCCATCTATTGATCTCCTTGCTTATTTTCTCTCTTATAAGAATTTCACTTCCCCCCCCCATACACACACACAATCTCAAATGTCTTGGTTAAATAGATTGGAAAAGTCACTTGTGGGAAATTGAAACCCCAGGACCCATCAATAGAGTATTGACTATGTACCTGCATATGCCAAGCAGTAGGAAAGTTTTTAATGTAAGTTTCATTCTTTTGGGGGGACAGGATCTCATGGTCAAGACCAAGACTGATCTTAAACACACTAATATTTCTGCTTCTACCTCCTGAGAGTTTAAGATTATAGGTACATACCATTGTACCTGGCTTCACACTGTCCTAATTACTGTTGCTTTGAAGTTATTTTGAAACAGGAAGGAATAAGTCCTCATTTTTAAAAATTCAAGATTCTAGCTATTTTAGATCTCTTACTTCCTATATACATTTTAGGATCAGCATGTCAATTTCACTTAAAATAAAGAGGCTGGGATTTTGATATAATTTATATTGAGTTTGTAGATTATGTAGATCAATTCAGGGAGTTTGCTGCCTTAGTAAATTTTCAGTCTCCATATTGATGAACATGGGATATCTTCCTAGTTTTTAGATCTTCTTTAATTGATATCAACTCTTTTTGATAGCTTTTTAAGGGTATTTATGTTTGATAGTTCATTTATCCCTAATTATTTTATTTTTGGATGTCATTGTAAATAGACTTTAAAATTTCCATGTTTAGACTCTTTACTACAAGTTAGTAGAATTATATTCAAGTTTTAAATTGATTTGGTCTTCTGAGATCTTTCAGAACTTTAGGCAACTCATAATGAAATTTTTTTCATCTTAGTTCAACTTGTCTCCCATCTCTAAGCTTTCTGAACTAGCTCTTATGCCTTCATTTTAAGAATAAGTAGGCAGTGCACTGAAAAAAATATAATCCTGATGAAAACAGACAGGCTTCATTCCCTATTGGCTCACTTTTCTTCTGAGTCTGCGGTATAGAATGAGATGGGGAACAGTTTCAAGAGGAAGTTGAGGCCTTTTGAGCTTTCCCCCATCCATGTTAGCATGTCTATTGGTATTGTCCTTGTTCATCTCATGTTTGCACGGTCATGGTGGTGAAAGTTTATGGATATGGCTTCTGACATTCCTAGGAGACTTAGTCTCATGGCAAACTCTGTGTTTCTCTGGTTCTTAAAATCTTTTAACTCCTTCTTCTGCAATGGTCCCCGAGCCTTAGATGTGGGAGTTATGCTACAGATACATCCTTTGGGACTGGGCTCCATATCTCCGCATTTTGACTGGCTTTAGTTTTCTGTAATTATCTCCAACTGTTGCAAAAATAAGTGTCCTTGATGAGGGGTGATGACTACACTTATTTGTGTGATTAGAATAGAGTTATTGACTATGTTGGTTTAGTAAAGTAGTAGTTGTAAGTTCTCCTCCAAGATCCATGATTTCACCAGCCCTGGGTAGCTGCCTAGCTTTCCAGTATCAGATGTGATTCCTCTCTTGCTGAGTGAGTCTTCAATACAATTTGAGAGTTGTTGATTACTGCCAAGGTATGAGTGCCACTACTGCAGCCTTCGAGGTTATCCTGCCTTGCTTGTTATTGTTATGAGAGAACCACATTGTCAATGTCATTGTGTTTGGGAACTTCTTCATGCGCCAGGTCGGATACACGATAGAGATCTTTAGAAAGTTCTGTCTTTTATGCTGGCTAATTTTTGTTGTTTTGTTGTTGACTAGGCACAAGCTAGAGTTGTCTGAGAAGAGCAAACCTCAACTCGAAAAACACTTCCATAAGATTAGCTTTCAGTCAAGCCTGTGGGGGCATTTTCTTAATTAATCATTGATGTAGACATGTCCAGTTCATTGTGGGTGGTACCTCCTTGGGAAGATGGTCCTGGAGTCTATAATAATGCAAGCTGAGTAAGCCATGAGAGCAAGCCAGTAAGCAGCATTCTTTTATGTCCTCTGTCTTTGTGTCTTGATTTCCTTCAGTGATGTATTCTTACCTGGAATTATAAGCGAATAAACCCTAAAGTATAAATGAATATATGCTTTCTTCCACAAGTTGCTTTTGATCATGTTGTTTTACCACAGGAATAGAAATATAAATAAGACATCTATTAAAATGGTTCTCATCTAATGATCTTGAATCTATTATTCTAGGTGTGATAGGGTCAGTCTTCTAAGTGAAATTCTTTCAGTGCGTTAATGTGGCAGTGCTACCTTCTTTTAACTCAAAGTTATGTATAATGTAGTAATTCTCAGTTGGTTGCGGTCAGCATGCTCCAGCTTGTCAAAACCAATCCCCAAAAGAATTGGGAGATGGCTATTAGTCATTAAAAATTAAATTATCCAACTCATAGTTAAATTAAAGAAACTCACCCATTTCTAAATATTTACTATATTTTACTATTACCAATGTCCTTGATATTAGAACCGTTGTATGTACGTAATGGGAATTCTGTAGGATGGTAGGCCATTGCTTATCTCTGAGTCTTTTGATTTATTTTACATCTATAGCTCGAACTTGTAGTGGTAGGGTATTTATGCCATAGAAATTGGTAAATTGAATAGGTCCCCACCTCTTGTGATGCCAGTTGTACATTTACCAGGTACCATCGCTCTGGAATCATGTTGTTTGGTTTTAATTATTGAAGAAAAGGCACCAAGCATCAGTTTCTTGTATAACAGGAATCCTTCTAGGGTTATCTTACTTCATTCTCTGCTGCTATCTCTGAACTACCTGAGACTGGGTGATGATAGAGCACAGAAGTTTATTTGGCTCATAGTTATAGAAGTCCAAGAGCATGCACTGGTAGATATCTTGTCTGCATCTGCTGATGGAGGTCATTGCATGACACTACAGAGTATGTATGCTAAAGCAAGCTTGATATTTTTACAAAGCATCTCTTGTGACATCCATTAACTACTAAGATTGACCTTTTTGTAGAAGCAGAGTTCTCTTGACTTAGTCACCTCCCAGAGGTTCCAGCTGCTCCACTAGGTACTAGGTTTCCAGTACATGAAATCTGAGGAATGACTTTAAACTCTAGCTGTTGCTTTGATGATAGAGTGTGTTATTACACACTAAATGCACAGAAAAGTGCTGGGCACATGACAATATATACGTGCTCTGACCTAAGCTAACTGTTGTCTTCATAGGGAAGGATGTACTAAAGATTACCCCATCCTGCCCCTCTTCTTTTAGCCTGTCTTCATGTTTGTCATGGTAGTTTTTTTTCCTAAGAGGGAGCACAGGCCTCCTGAAATAAGAGCTGGTTGCGCCTTTGCCATCTCTGGGCCCCAACCACAACCCACTAATGGACTAGGTCCTCATTGACTGAGTTACAGAGAAAATTGACCATAAAACCTCAGCATTCCATGTGTGTGTGTGTGGGGGGGAGCATGTTCCTATTATTCTGGTGTCTGTCTGGTAGGGAACCTTGGACTTGCCTTGTTGGCTTGATAATGAACTAGTATTGTATGTCAGGCACCCCCAGTTGACCACTGACTCAGGCGGCCTGACTGCCACATGACTGATAAATCACTAGGCCTTCCCCCTGCATTTGGATAAAAATGAAATGTTAACTATATCATGCATGGATCGGTTATGGGCTTTCCTCTTCTCCCTTTCTCACCCTTCTCCAGCTCTGCACAAGGTCTCAGGGAATTCATTTATGTACAGATTCTTCCTTCCTACAATTGCGATGTTGTTTGAAGAAGTCAGAGTAATTCTCCTGCCTCAGAACAGCTTCATTGGTGTCCATATCTTGCCATTTGGAATTGAGTCTTCTGAGGTAAGCAATAGTCTATGCCGAAACAGCAGCACCTGGGAGAAGAAGCATAAGATTAAGTCTGTACCATTTTTATGTGAACAAGCTCGTCAGATAGCCCTGCCTGCTCTCTTGTCATTCCTTCTCAAAGTGGGTATCAGTTCCCGAGAAATACCGGAGAAAGGCATCACTGGCAAATGTCCAGTCCCCAAACATGACTGTACTTTCAGAATCACCAGGCGAGTCTTTCACTTGGTGTGCTTGCTACTTTGAGGTCAACCTGACACAAGCGAGAGTCATTTAAGATGAGAGAACCTCAATTGAGAAAATGCCCTACTAGATTGGCCTGTGGGCAAGCCTGTGGTGCATTTTATTGACTGATGATTGATGTGAGAGGGAACAGTTCACTGTGGGCAATGCTACCCTTGGGGTGCTGGTCCTTGGTGCTGTAAGAAAGCAGGCTGAGCAAGCCATGAGGAGCAAATCAATTAACAGCATTCCTCCATGACCTCTGCTTCAGTTTTTGCCTGACTTCCCTGGATGATGGACTACAAGCTGTAAGACTGGATATACCCTTTCCTCTCCAAATTGCTTTTGGTCATGGTATTTTATTGCAACAGAAAAGTAAACTATGACAATTAGGGAAACACTGGGGTTAGAGAGGTGGCTCAGTGGTTAAGGACACTTACTGTGATTTCAAGGGACCCAAATTTGGGTCCCAGCACCCATGTTGGATGGCTCACAACTGCATGTAATCCAGCTCCAGGAGATCTGAAGCCCTCTTTTGGCCTCTGCAGACACCCACATGCGTATGGTATACACTCTCACAGACATAAACACATATATGTAGATAAAAATAAAATCTTAAAAGTTAGGAAGCTTCCTTTTGTTATCAATGGATATCTCCCCACACCAGGTAAATGCCATTCATACAATTGTATTGCTTAAAAATTCATTTAAATAATAAGAATGGAAACTAAATTACCTCCTGACATGTTTGTATCAACCCCGGGGAATCTTTAAAAGGTACAAACTTCCTGGGTCTCTCATTAGATCTTTATAAACGAAATGTTCTGGAATGTTTTCCAGGACTCCTAAAAAAATATATCCTGTTCAGGTGATTCCAAATGTACAAATAAGAGCAAGTACCAATTCTTCTCTGATTTATTTGTGTATTTCCACAGCCCTTTCTTGGGACTTGGCATATAGCAGGCATACAGAAGGTGCTCTGAAGAAGCCTGGCAGTTTGGAAGACCTAAGCTTTATGGCTTACTGTATACATTGGATAGATAGTTTCTTCTTTATCTGGGATAAATATAAGAATCAAAGATGAGTATGCATAATGATGGGTTCTTTATGGGTCAGTAGACACTTTTCACTCCCTCCCTTTCTCTGAGGGATCAGGGTTTTGGGAAGTAACCAGAGGAGAGGGTAAGTCTCAGGGACTCTCTATCAGCCACTCAATGGGCAATACTAAACTTCTCCAGTACCAGCACTTCTCTGCAACCATAGATCTGTCCATCTTGTGACAATGACTGGGCTTCTGCAGTGAAAAGCTGGCAGCACTGGCTGGGCAGGAGTTGATCCCTTCTCTTCAGGTTTGTGTCTGGTTGATGTTGAATTGTCGCCTGACATCTCCAACTAAGGGCCCATGAAGCTAATTTCTAGATCCGCCTGTCCTGGTTCCTGAGGATGGTGGAGTTTGTAGCCTTAGAGAGAGAACAGTGACGAGCAAGAGGCCTACAGAGGGAAACAGGAGGGTCTTTGGGGAAGGTGGCTGCATCCTTGCCATCTGTCTTGATCTGGAAGAAAGAGAGAGAGAGAGAGAGAGAGAGAGAGAGAGAGAGAGAGAGAGAGAGAGAGAGAGAGAATGACTACTAAACTCATTGTTGGGATAGAACCTGCTCTCCAATCTGTCTCTATCCCAGTTTTGACAATAACCATAGGAGTATATGTTTATAAAATGAACATATTCAAATCATGAAATTGAAGAGAGAGACTTTGGAATGCTTAGGATAAATGGCTCAGGCATTTATTCCCCCCAGGCCTGACAATTCTGCAATCTCTGTGACCTCCGTGGGAGGAAGGGAGGTGGCTTCTCCACCCTGAAGTCCCAACTGGAACAGTCTGAGAGGCTGGACCAAGTGAGCTAGCTGTTCTGAAGTTGTTACAAATGCAAGTCTTTAGAAGAAACAGTTTCAATGCAGCTGAGATAGAATCAAGGCAGGGAACTAGAAGAGCAGGTGTTCATCTGACTCATACATTTTAATAATTTTAATGTATATCAAGTGAGAAGTTACCCTAAGGTCAATAACAACTTTTAGGTGCAGGTGTTTGTGTCTCCCCCTGACTAAAGATCTATTATTAAACCAGGAATGACATTCATAACCAAATTTCTCAGGCCTGAGCTGTGGCATCATAATGTTCTGTCTTTTAGGTGGGAAGACAGAAATTCTCCATGTTAGCTCATAAATTAGTTTTATTTATTTATTTATTTATTTATTTATTAGATATTTTCATTATTTACTATTCAAATGGTATCCCCTTTTCTGGTTTCCCCTCCAAAAACACCCTATCCCATCTCCCCTACCCTGTGCTCACCAACTCACCCACTCCCGCTTCCTTGTCCTGGCATTCCCCTATACTGGGGCATCGAGCCATCTCAGGACCAAGGGCCTCTCCTCCCTTTGATGTCCAACAAGGCCATCCTCTGCTACATATGCAGCTGGAGCCATGGGTCCCTCCATGTGTACTCTTTGGTTGGTGGTTTAGTCCCTGGGAGCTCTGGGGGTCTGGTTGGTTCATATTGTTGTTCCTCCTATGAGACTGCAAACCCCTTCAGCTCCTTGGGTCCTTTCTCTAGCTCCTCCATTGGGGACCTTCTGCTCAGTCCAATGATTGGCGGAGAGCACCCACCTCTGTATTTGTCAGGTACTGGCAGAGCCTCTCAGGAGACAGCTATATCAGGCTCCTGTCAGCAAGCTCTTGTTGGCATCCACGATAGTGTCTGGGTTTGGTGACAGTATAAGGGATGGATCCCCAGGTGGGGCAGTCTCTGGATGGTCCTTCCTTTAGTCTCTGTTCCACACTTTGTCTCTGTATTTCCTCCCATGTGTATTTTGTTCCCCACTTCTAAGAAGGACCAAAGTATTCTTCTTGAGGTTTGTTTGGTCTGTGAATTGTATCTAGGGTATTCCAAGCTTCTGGGATAATATCCACTTATCAGTGAGTGCACACCATGTGTGTTCTTTTGTAACTGGATTACCTCACTCAGGATGATATTTTCTAGCTCCATCCATTTGCCTAAGAATTTCATGAATTCGTTGTTTTTAATGGCTGAGTTATATTCCATAGTGTAAATGTATCACATTTTCTGTATCCATTCCTCTGTTGAGGGACATCTGGGTTCTTTCCAGTTTCTGGCTACTATAAATAAGGTTGCTATGAACATTGTGAAACATGTATACTTATTACACGTTGGAGAATCTTCTGGGTATATGTTCAGGAGTGGTATATCTGGGTCCTCAGGTAATACTAAGTCCAATTTTCTGAGGAGCTGCCAAACTGATTTCCAGAGTGGTTGTACCAGCTTGTAATCCCACCAACAGTGGAGGAGTGTTCACATCCTTGCCAGCACCTACTGTTACATGAGTTTTTGATCTTAGCCATTCTGACTGCTGTAAGGTGGAATCTCAAGGTTGTTTTGATTTGCATTTCCCTGATGACTAAGGATGTTGAACATTTCTTTAGGTGCTTCTCAGCCCTTTGAGTTTCCTCAGTTGAGAATTCGCTGTTTAGGTCTGTTCTCCATTTTTTAATAGGGTCATTTGGTTCTCTGGAGTCTAACTTCTTGAGTTCTTTGAATATACTGGGTATTAGCCCTCTATTGGATGTAGGATTGGTAAAGATCTTTTCCCAGTTTGTTTGTGCTGTTTTGTCCTATAGACAGTGTCCTTTGCCTTACAGAAGCTTGCCAATTTTCTGAGGTCCCATTTGTCTATTCTTGATTTTAGAGCATTAGCTATTGGTGTTCTGTTCAGGAACTTCCCCCACCCCCCACCACCACCGTGCCCATGTGTTCCAGACTTTTCACACTTTTCCTTCTATTAAATTCATTGTCTCTGGTTTTATGTGGAGGTCCTTGATCCACTTCGACTTGAGCTTTGTACAGGGAAATAAGAATGGAACAATTTGCATTCTTCTTCATGGGGACTGACAGTTGAACCAGCATCATTTTTTGAAAATGCTGTCTTTTTTCCACTTGTTGGTTTTAGCTCCTTTTTGAAAGATCAAGTGACTGAAGGTGTGTAGGTTCATTTCTGGGTCTTCAATTCTATTCCATTGATCTATCTGCCTGTTTCTGTACCAATACCATGCAGTTTCTAACACTATTGCTCTGTAGTACTACTTGAGGTCCAGGATACTAATTCCCCCAGAAGCCCTTTTACTGTGGAAAATAATTTTAGCTATCCTGGGTTTTTTGTTAATCCAGATGAATTTGAGAATTGCTCTTTCTAACTCTTTGAAGAATTGAGTTGAAATTTTTATGGGGGATTGTATTGCATCTGTAGATTGCTTTTGGCAAGATGCCCATTTTACTATATTAATCCTGCCAGTCCACGAGCAAGGGAGATCTTTCCATCTTCTGAGGTCTTCTTCCATTTCTTTCTTCAGAGACTTGAAGTTCTTGTCATACAGATCTTTCAGTTGTTTGGTTAGAGTCACACCAAGATACTTTATATTGTTAGTGACCATTGCAAAGGGTTTCATTTCCCTAATTTCATTCTCAGCCTGTTTATCCTTTGAGTATAGGAATGCTACTGATTTGTTTGAATTAATTTTCTATCTGGCTACTTTGCTGAAGTTGTTTATCATCTTTAGGAGTTCTTTGGTGGAGTTTTTGGGGTCACTTAAGTATAGTATCATATCATCTGCAAATAGTGATACTTTGACTTCTTCCTTTCCAATTTGTATCCCTTTGACCTCTTTTTGTTGTCTAATTGTTCTAGCTAGAACTTCAAGTACTATATTGAATAGATAAGGAGAGAGAGGGCAGTCTTGTGCAGTTCAATTTTAGTGGGATTGCTTCAAGTTTCTCTCCATCTAGTTTAATGTTGGCAACTGGTTTGTTGTATATTGCTTTTACTATGTTTAGGTATGGGCCTTGAATTCCTGATCTTTCCATTTCTTATCAAGTGCTTTTTCATCATCTAATGAAATTATCATGTGGTTATTTTTTCTTTGAGTTTGTTTATGTAGTGGATTACATACATGGATTTCCATATATTAAACCATCCCTGCATCACTGGGATGAAGCCTACTTGTAGTGAATGATCATTTTGATGTGCTCTTGGATTTAGTTTTGGAGAATTTTATTGAGTATTTTTTGCATTGACATTTATAAGGGAAATTGGTCTGAAATTCTCTTTCTTTGTTGGGTCTTTTTAAGATTTTTTTAATCAGAGTAACTGTAGCTTCATAGAACAAGTTGGGTAGGGTTCCTTCTGTTTCTATTTTGGGAAATAGTTTGGAGTATTAGTATTAGATCTTCTTAGAAGATCTGATAGAATTCTGTGATAAACCCCTCTGGTCCTGGGCTTATTTTGGTTGAGAAACTTTTAATGACTGCTTCTATTTCTTTAGGTACTGTTTAGATGATTTATCTGATCCTGATCTAAATTTGGTGTTTGGTATCTGTCTAGACAATTGTCCATTTCATCCAGATTTTTCAGATGTGTTGAGTATAGGCTTTTGTAGTAGAATCTGATGATTTTTTGAGTCTCTTCAGTTTCTGTTGTTATGTCTCCCTTTTCATTTCTGATTTTGTTAAGTTGGATATTGTCTCAGTGCCCTCTGGTTAGTCTGGCTAAGGGTTTATCTATGTTGTTGATTTTCTCAAAGAACCAACTCCTGGTTTTGTTGATTCTTTGTATAGTTCTCTTTGTTTCTCCTTGGTTGATTACATCCCTGAGTTTGATGATTTCCTGCCATCTACTCCTCTTGGGTGTATTTGCTTCTTTCTGCTGTAGAGCCTTCAGCTGTGCTGTCAAGCTGCTCGTGTAAGCTCTCTCCAGCTTGTTTTTGGCGGCACTCAGAGCTATGAGTTTTCCTCTTAGCACTGCTTTCATTGTGTCCCATATATTTGGGTATGTGGTGCCTTCATTTTCATTAAATTCTAAAAAGTTTTTAATTTCTTTATTTCTTCCTTGTCCAAGTTATCACTGAGTAGAACATTGTTCAGCTTCCTTGTGTATGTGGGTTTTCTGTTGTTTTTGTTGCTATTGAAGATCAGCTTTAATCAGTAGTGATCTGATAGGAGGCATGGGATTACTTTGATCTTCTCATATCTGTTGAGTTCTGTTTTGTGACCAAATATATGGTCAGTTTTGGAGAAGGTACTATGAGGTGCTGAGAAGAAAGCATATTCTTTTTTTTTTAGGATAAAATGTTCTAAAGATATCTGTTAAATCCATTTGGTCCAAAACTTCTGTGAGTTTCACTGTGTCTCTGTTTAATTTGTGTTTCTATGATGAGAGTGGGGTGTTGAAGTCTCCCACTATTATTGTATGAAGTACAATGTTTGCTTTGAGCTTTAGTAAGGTTTCCTTTATGAATGTGGGTGTCCTTGTATTTGGAGCATTGATGTTCAGAATTGAGAGTTCTTCTTGGTAGACTTTTCCTTTGATGAGCATGAAGTGTCCTTCCTTATCTTTTTTGATGACTTTTGGTTGAAAGTCAATTTTATTCAGTATCAGAATGGCTACTCCAGGTTGTTTCCTGGGACCATTTGCTTGGAAAATTGCTTTCCAGCCTTTTACTCTGAGGCAGTGTTTGTCTTTGACACTAAGATGAGTTTCCTGTATACAGCAAAATGTTGGGTTCTGTTTGCGTATCCAGTCTGTTAGTCTATGTCTTTTTATTGGGGAATTGAGTCCATTGATGTTAAGAGATATTAAGGAATAGTGATTGTTGCTTGCTGTTATTTTTTGATGTAATTTTTATGTTTGTGTGGTTATCTTCTTTTGAGTTTGTTGAAAGAATATTAATTTCTTGCTTTTTCTAGTGTGTAGTTTCCCTCCTTTTGTTGGTGTTTTCCATTCATTATCCTTTGAAAGTCTGGATTTGTGGAAAGATATTGTGTAAATTTGTTTTTGTTATGGAATACCTTGGTTTCTCCATCTATGGTAATTGAAAGATTTGCTGGGTATAGCAGCCTGGGTTAGCATTTGTGTTCCCTTAGGGACTGTATGACATCTGCCCAGGCTCTTATGACTTTCATAGTCTCTGGTGAGAAGTCTGGTGTAATTCTGATTAGGTCTACCTTTTTATGTTACTTGACCTTTTTCCCTTACTGCTTTTAATATTCTTTCTTCATTGAGTCATTTGGCCTTTTAATTATTATGTGAGGAAGGGAAGAATTTCTTTTCTGGTCAAATGTATTTGGAGTTCTGGGGGCTTCTTGTATGTTCATGGGCATCTCTTTCTTTAGGTTAGGGAAGTTTTCTTTTATAATTTTGTTGAAGACATTTACTGGCCCTTTAAGTTGTAAATCTTCACTCTCTTCTATACCTATAATCCTTAGGTTTGATCTTCTCATTTTGTCCTGGATTTCCTGGATGTTTTGGGTCAGGAGCTTTTTGCATTTGGCATTTTCTTTGGCTGTTGTGTCAATGTTTTCTATGGTATCTTCTGCACCTGAGATTCTCTCTTCTATCTCTTGCATTTTGTTGGCAATGCTTGCATCTATGACTCCTGATCTTTTTCCTAGGTTTTCTATCTCCAGTGTTTTCTCCCTTTGTGATTTCTTTATTGTTTCTATTTCTATTTTTAGATCCTAGATGGTTTTGTTCATTTCCTTCACCTGTTTGTTTGTGTTTTCCTGTAATTCTTTAATAGATTTTTGTTTCCTCTTTAAGGGATTTAAGCTATTTACCTGTGTTCTCTTGTATTTCTTTAAGGGAGTTATTTATGTCCTTCTTAAAGTCCTCTATCATTATCATGAGATGTGATCTTAAATCTGAGTCTTGCTTTTCTGGTGTGTTGGGGTATCCAGGGCTTGCTCTGGTGGGAGAACTGAGTTCTAATGATGCCAAGTAGCCTTGGCTTCTGTTGCTTATGTTCTTGTCCTTGTTTTTGCCACCTGGCTATCTCTGGTGTCCCAGGAGGCATTTTGAGCAAGACCTGCTTCTAACATATTACCAGGGCTGAAAATATAATAGAGGGCAGGGAGCAAGGGCCTGTGCTCTGATTTAAAACAAGTAACTCCAAGTATAAAATCCTCTGTGGGTTGAAGAAGAAATGAAACCTCTCTTCACCAGTTTCTGTACCTGAAACTGAGGGATCATACGAATTCCTGTCTCTAAATAATCTCACTTTCTTTTTTTTTCATATTTTATTTTATTTTTTTTAATTTACATTCCAAATCATTTCCCCTTTCCCGTTTCCTCCCTCCCCGAAAGTCCCATAAGCCCCCTTCCCTCCCTCTTTTCTCCATTCAACCCCCTCTCGTTTCTCTGTCCTGGCGTTCCCCTACATATAATCCCACTTTCTAACTGCTGGTATACTTTGTAACGTTCTTTCAAATTTAGCTGGCTTTCCTCAATGTTGATGTTGGGGGTGGTTCTTGTGACAGAGTCCTCACTGCGTTGATTGTATGTGCACTTGTGGTATTTTCCATAGCCTTCTTTGCTTTTGATAACATCACGGTCAATGTGCTCTGGTTCTAGGCCTCCTCAGGAACCAGGTTTTGCCCTGATGGTCAACCGAACCCTGCTTCCCTCCTCCTCCTAGCCAAACTGACTCTCCATCCCTGCTAGTCCCAACACAGCCTTGCCATGTGACTAACCCTCACATCTCTGAGGATGGAAACCAAGGACTACCTCACTAGCATCGAACATGCTTCAGACCTACTGCCACCCTATCCATCATTGCTTCCAGGAGAAGAATGCATAAATGATCTCCTCTTGGGCCCAAGGAAGCATTTATGCTTGTAGAAAATAAAACACGGGCCAAATTATATGAAAGTTATAAAATGAGTAAGTGTTTAATGAAATACCCAGAACCTGTGTCAACTTGTTAATTGTAAGTCAGTTCATTCTTGTACAGTGTCATACCATTTGTACTTAGCGTGGTTACAGGTGGCTTCCAATGTTGTCATTGGGCAGGACAAGGCCCTATGCTAGGGGTACCAGGGCTTAGATCTTCATGGAGCTCTGTTCCGATTTTCCCACTCTGTATGGGGACTGCGATCCTCAGGTTTCTTGATTGACTCACCGTGCTCTCTGGACTATAGTTTCTTGGAATTCCCAGAACTGAAGAGATTCCAAATGGTAAGGACAGTTATTGAAAGATCAGAACTTCACATGGTGAAGTGTTAGCTTCCAACATTGGCTAAAGCAAAAACTTGCCAGCAGACTTAAAAAATGTAACTAAAGATGTCTGGGTCCTACCCCAATACCTCAGGCCGGTTAGATGTTTTTATGAGGAGTGACATCTGGGAATCTATTTTTAAAACACTCTCTAGGGCATTATAATGACTTGCTAGACTTGATCACTCTTGCAACTGAGGAGAGCGTGCCACATCAAGAGTCCTCCAGCTTTTAAGATGACTAACCTAGGGGTTGTGTCTGACTTTGGATTTTGACTCAGCTGCTTTGGATGGAGTCGTAGATACTGCAATTCTAACAAGCTCTGGGTAATTCTGACCATTTGTCCACCAATCAGACCTTGTGCATCAGTGACCCTGGGCTAGAATAGTCAGCTTGGGCCCTGTAGTAATGTTGGTTCCCAGGAAACTTATACTGGAGATTTATGTTCCGATGTGACTGTGTTGGTAGGGGACCTGATGGCAGGTCTTTATGTCGTGAAGGCTCCACTATCATGAATAGACTCATGATGATTATAAAACAATGGAGATTGTGTGTTTGGTCTTTTTCTCTTTTGGCCTTTCTGTTCTTTAACAGTTTGATGATATAGCACAATGACATTTATCCATTTTGACTTGTATTCCTTTGGTCTTGAGAACTATGAAAAGTAAATTTCTTTAATTTAGAAAGTACCCAATCCCTTGAAATTCAGTAATAGCAGCATAAAATGGACCAAGAGTATCTGAAAATCTTGAAAAGAGATACTACTCAGGTTTTCTCCAAGAGGCTTAGGATTCTAACATAAGACCAAGGGGGTAAGAGAGGCTTGGTTGCCTCAGTTTTTTGTACTTGCTCAATAATGGAGTGATATGTGGGTCATGTGCTCCTTCCCAAGGCTAAAGCTGTTTTGGGTAGTTCCTAGATTTCAGATCACAGAGGGAAACCACTTTACTTAGCTAGAAGAAGCTGACTTATGGTTGTTATTGTCTCCCCTGGACATGATTTGCTCAGAGAAATCCTCATGATCTGATTCCATATGGCTCAGGGACTACATCTCTTAAGGAAGTCTATAAATTTCCTGGTTTCTTTAATAACAATATCTTCATTTCTTAAACCACCAGAATGGATTCTGTGGTTTGCTATTAAGAACCCTAACCTAATATGTGGGCAGAGGGAGGTAGGGATCAAAGTCATTGAAACATGATTGACTGACTAGTCATCCTTAGACATGCTAAGCCAGTAAGTATCATGAGAACTTTAAGTTCTTTATTCTCCAAATGTACTTATAATTTATTTCCTCATATTATGCTTGTTTCATTTTGACTGTTCAATTGATTGAAAACTTCATGAGGGCAGCAGTGAATCTTCTTTGCTATTTTCATTCATTTGTTCATTTAGTCAGTAGGTGTTGGGTATCGGTATTGGTATCTGGTCTGACTGAACTTATGGCTAGAGTCATCCTCAAAGTGGTGGCAAGCAAATATTCTGAAGGGCATTTCTTTAATTTCTTGGGATGGGGCTAACTGGCATTCTAAAGAAAGGAACATTAGAAAGCCAAGAGTTCAGTTCAAAGCATTTATAATAGACTTTTTTACAGGTTTTCACGAGGATAAAAAGGACTGTCTACTTATGTATGGCTATAGTGAAAGTGATGGAAATTGCATGACAGTTTGATGAATTTGGCTCAGGGTTTGCTGGGGCTAATTTCCAATTAATTCTGTTTTAGGCAATAACTGAAACACCTACATCAATGCCTGGGAATGTTTAAGACCTGGGGTTGGAGTCAGGCTGCTAGGGAAAATATGAGCTCATCAGGTCACAGAGAAACCAAAACATTCCATACTGCATTTCTTAGTCACAGAGGAGAAAAAGTGGGATAAACTGAAGGCTTCTTCCTACAGAATCAGAGGAGGGAAGAACCAAGAAAGGGAGGAGTAAAAATTAATGCAGCAATTCTCAGCTTTGGTAATTGGGCAGTAGATCCCATGAGACATCTGTATGAAGTGTGTGTCAAAGTAACCTTGTCCAGGGAATGCATGGGAGAAATATGTGACCACACACTCCTGTCCCACATATGTTCCTGCTATAACAAGTGTCACAGTCTAGTGGCTTAAGCAATGGAAATTATTCTCTCCCAGTGCTGGAGGCTGTTAAGGTTGAAATCAAGTAGTTGGAAGAGCCATGTTCCCTCTCAAGCTTCTCAGGAAGGATCTTCCTCTATTGTGTATGGTGGTTGTTGGCAGCCCTTGGCATTCTTTGTCTTTTTTTTCTGGTTTTTTGAGACGGTTTCTCTGTGTAGCCCTGGCTGTCCTGGAACTCACTCTGTAGACCAGACTGGCCTCAACTCAGAAATCCGCCTGCCTCTGCCTCCCAAGTGCTGGGATTAAAGGCGTGTGCCACCACTGCCTGGCCTGGCATTCTTTGCCTTATAGAGGCAACACTCTGTCTTTCCATAGCCGAGCCTCCCTTCTGTGTGACTTTAAATGCCTGTCCATAGAAGAACACAAGTTAGTGGCTTTAGGAATGACTTTACTCAGGTGTCACATCATTCTGATCAAATACTTGCAGAGACTCTGCATCCAGATAAAGTCACATTGAAAGATTTTAGGGTTTAAATGTGTCCCCCACATTTCATATGGTAGAAACTTCATACCCAAAATTCTATGTGTTAATAGTATTTGAGAAATGAGACCGTCGAAAGTGATAGAACAATGGGTGTTTTCTTCATGAACATTTATTAACAAGTTAACAAATTAAGGGTTTGTGTTAATTAATATTGACTGGAAACTTCACAGAAGCAAAAATCCTCAAGGCGACAAACCTCTGGGCATCACTCTGAGGGAATTTCTAGGTAAACTAATTGAGGAGGGAAGACACACTTTTAATGCGGTCAGCACAATTCCATGGGCTAGGGTCCTGGTCTGGATTTAAAAAAAAAAAAAACAATTGGGTTGGCTAGCATTCGTTGGTCTGTGCTTCCTGGCTGTAGAGGCAGTATGATCAGATGCCTTAAACTCCCATTGCTGTATCTTCCCTGTCAAAATGTACTCTCAAGCTAGACACTGGTATAAACCCAAACTATTGCTTTTGCCATGTCTTCTGCCACAGACACGAGCAATTACATAGTTTATGTCAGAGAGAGTGTCTCTAAGGAGCCAACCTGCATTTATTTCTTATGTAGGCTCTCTTCACCAGATGCCCTCTGTCATGTAGTGAAGTAAGAAAGCTTTCACCAGGATCAAACTCTTGGAATTGGGATCCGAATAAAACCTACTTTCTTTGCAAGCTAACCAGTCTGTGGTATTTGGTTATGGTAACGGAGAATGGGACTAAATAGTCTTAGGATAAGACATCATCATATCTTTGTGAAGAATGAAGTTCTGTTATAGTGCAGTGGTTGACGGTTCTCCCCACTGTGTGAACACTACTATAATTTAAATGCATATATACATACCTATTAGCAAAAAGCTTCCTTCTTCATGTGAACAATATATTTGGGGTAGGAGGTGAAAAACCGTAATATATATGTGATGTTATTGGGTTCTCAGGTTGTATCTGTATGAAACTTGTGATGGGGACGATGAACTTATTGCTGCAGCAGTGGCTGGAAAAAGGAGACTAAACAGAAGTGTCACATAAGACATTGTGTAGCATGTATATTGACACATTGATGCTGGCAGAAGCTCACACTGACTCTTGTCAAATGCCAGGCCCAGAGCTAAGCATGCTAGGTGATTTGTTTTCAATTTAACTACCACATTAACTCCAAAATAGGTCCTATTATCTCCATACCATCAAAGAGATAAAAAATGTGAGGTTCTAGAGGAATGTCTGACTCCAGAGGATCTTAGACTTGATGCTTTAACTTCAGACTTCAAACCGTTGCTTCTGCATACTCGACATTCCACAATGTTTGCTCACTAAAGACGGGGCTGAGATTTTAATATAGGTAGTCCAGTGCTAAGGAGGACTCTGTGCTTTAACCTAGAAACCAGAGAGGTTCAGAACAGAAAGATATTCTTTTTGCCATTAGCCACCCTCCACTCAGAGGATAGATCTAAATAAGAATAGTTGCTTTGATTCACAGTGGGGTTAAGCTGCCTGTATCCTACACCAAAGACCATGTTGCATATGTGTGAACTGCCAAACATCACAGCTTAGCCACCCAGTACACCTTGGAGTACCAGTTGCTTCCTGCCATGATTGCAGAGCTGACTTGAAGCTCCAGTTTGCTGCTGCTGCTGTTCTTTACTATAAGAGTGTTACTATACCTTGTGCAGGGAAGATGGAGCAGTGCAAGTGTGGGTGCCAGAGTCCAGATCCCTAGGACCCACATGGAAGCTAGATAGGTATGGCAGCCTACTTGTAATCCTAGGAAGGCAGGGATGGGGGGGTTATCCAGGGTAGACCAGTTAGTCTGAGTCAGTAAGAGAGTCTGTCTCAGTACAGTGGAAAACAATTGAGAGAAAAATGCCTAACATCTCTGGTCCCCATGTGTGCACACATGTACATAACTGTGTGTGCATCTCACAGCTACCTATATAAACACTTAGACACACTCAAAAATAAGAGAGAGTATTATCACAGATTGCTGGTATAAAAAGAGAGCAAAATTAAAAACTCTAAATTTGATTTCTACTGAATACATATTTAACTTCATTGTAAAATCACAGAGTTGTTATTTGATCTATTCTAAGTCAGAGGTATGTGTCATAACTATTCATTCCTGGCCCAGGTATCATGCATGGCAGATTCTACACACACACCGCTTGGCTTGGTGTACCCTTTCTGAATGGTGTGAGAGCAATAGTCTTTACTGTGAAGACTAGGCTTGTCTGCCAGATGCATTTCATGACACTAATAAACATTCACATCTACCTGGAGTACTTAGAAAATGCTCCATGAAGCAGTCCATTTCCTTTTCTTCAAGCCCAGGGATCATGAACTGAAACATATACACGATTGGACTGATGGTGTCATTATTGGAACTGATGTACACCAACTCCAGCCAGTCTATTTTTATTTGCAGCAGTTACATTTCACAAAACGGAACATAATGACTGTAGTCAATAGAGATGTCATTGTTTTTATTTAAATTCATAAATGTTCTAACACACATAAAGGCTCATTTCCTCCTCTGAAAAGTAAAACATGCATGGAGGAATTGGGATTCAGACACCCACCAAGACAAGGGTATCCAGCATCCAAACACTGTGCTTTGGATGGTCAGTGTAAATGGTGGTAAACAAAAGCCAGATATGGGGAGGTTGGATGGAGGAGGAGAAAGGATACTGATGTGGTTAATGTATTTTTCTCCCTTTGAAGAAAACAGGAGTTAGGAAGATAGAGTAGAGGGTAAGAGGGTGTGCTGAGAGTATAAGACTCTGGTGATCCTTAGCTTACAGAGGACTTCCTGTGTGAACAACAAGGAATTGATGCAAAAAGCAAGAGGAATTTATTGTTCCAACATGTTGGGGTCACCCTGCACATAGAGAGAGAATGACCACACCCAGCCCTTCCATAGAGCCTTTATGCAGCTTTCAAAGCAGAAGTCATTAGGCACAATGTGATTGGCAGAACAATGTGACTTTTAAACTGATTGGTCTTTAGGGAATGAGGTAGGTGGCCAAGGGTCTCTGGAACCCCTACCTGCAGGTGGCCATTAGTCAGTCCCTCCTCCCTGTGTTCTGAGGATTGTAATTAGCCCCTCCCTTCCGGAGGCAAGAGGTGCCTATGTTCTTTATGACCTTTCTCTTTCAGGAGGGGAGAGGTCTGGTGGAATTTCCCAAAGTTTCTGAGTTGACCTCTTCAAGAGTTGTGTTCTAGGAGTAAGATCTGATCTTTAGAATACTCTCATCTCTCTGTCAGAGTGTATTTTGTGGGTTATGCAGTCAGGTGCAATGCTGAAAGAGTCACTGCTTTAGGAGACCTGGTTTTCTCCTAGCAGGCCAGATCTCATCTATATACAGGGTACCTGTTTCAGACTTGAGTGGTATTACACACACACACACACACACAAATAACAAAGCATAGAAAACATCTTGTAGAAGTTGTAGTATGTCACAGTATGTCCCATAGTATACCACTCTGTCCACACATCTTTCCTTGCAAATATTCATTGGTAATGAGTCATTGATCTGGCTCAAGGCTTCTGGCTTTTGTGACATAGTCAATATCGGATCCTCACTTGGACTCTTCTCTGCTATCCTGTTGTTTTCCGTGTCATGAGATCCTACAGTTTTGGATCTTCAGGACTGGCCCTTTTCCATGCCCCAACAGTTCACAGATGATTTAAATTTTGGGATGGGCCAACTTAGTGCCCTGGACCTGGACCTGGGTGGTTTGCTAAGCTAGTCAGCCTGCCAGCCCTCCCTTATGTACACTACCAGGATAAGTTCTCCAGCACTGTTCCTACTAGGGTCACCCAATGTCACCATCTGCAGGAGGCAGAGTCAGCTCTTCTGCTCTCATGCCCTCAGAGATGGCTTACCCACACCTACATCTCCAGAGCCTGCTCTACTGTGCAGCCCAGTCAAGGTCTGAGCTCTACTCTCCCCATGTGCTGCAGCTGGCAGGGGGCTGGGCTGGCTCTCCTGCTCTCATGATCTCAGGGCCAGCTCTCTCAACTACCCCAGGTGGCAAAAGCTAGAGGTGGGGAGGGCATTGCTCCTGTTCCCTCTCCATCTCAAGGTAGTCAAGTGATGAGGTTGACTCACCTGCACCCCCCCCCCCCACACACACACACACCAGGGCTAGCTCTACTATGCTGCCCAAATAAGGTGCAGGGCCTGCTGTCCCAAGAAAGCACAATTTTGTTTTTGTTTCTGTTTGTTTGTTTGTTTTTAGCTCTAGAGCCATGCTCTGTGGATTGCTGTCTTAGCTCTGCCACTTGAAATAGTTGTAAGCCATTAGAGTAGCTGAGCCAATAAGGCGAGTTACAACTGGGCAACTGTGTGTGTCTGTGTTTTTCAGCCGAGGATCCAATATTCTCATGCCAGGGGTGGTCGTGTGGCTCATCCCAGAGCTTAAGCAGGGTAGCAAAAGCTACGTCGACAGGGTGGGGCCCATATGAGATGTTTATCCTTTTCTATTTAAAACAAAGCTATTGACTATCTACCCTATTGTAAAATTTGAGGTATAGATATAATAAAATTGCATCATTCATGACTCTTTTGATCTGACTAAATACAAACCAACTAGGTAAAAACTAGGAAGGCTTAGAGTTGCTGCAGTTAGAGGAGGGACAGGCTCTGGCTGAGTCCATGTCTGTCCTATTATCAGAAGTCTTGGAGGATCCTAAAGACAACCAACCATTTTTTTTTATCTTCCTCAGACTTAAGTTCCCAATGGAGAGTGTAACTGACTTAGGCTTGCTAGAGACACAAGTATCCTTGGGAAACAGATCATTCCCTTCAAAAAGGAAAGTAGCTTATCAAGAATCAGGCATTTACCCAAGTTGACATTTACCACAGAAGAGTCAAATTCCAAAGCCTCCAGACAAATCCTGCTCTTCCTTGGTCTGAGGTAGTTAGGGAAGGCTGGTGTACAAGAATACCTCTTGATACCTCAGTTTCCATGTCTAAATAATGAACTGTCATGGGAGATTATTTGCTCCAGATGGCTGGAGATGTTCACCCTACCTCCAAACAAAGGAAAGCAAATGAAACCTGTTTCATTCATTTCCTGGCCATATACAAGGCTGGCAACCCTCACACAGTGCTCAGATGCCACAGCAGGGTTGTGGGGCTGGGGCTCCCTGGGATTGCTCATATTTCTTTATGAGCCATCCTTCAGGATGCTTTGCAATAGCATCTTTGGTAGGTGAGCCACTGAAGGCTTCTCTCATGTCTCCTTTGACCTACCATCCATTGTATCTGCGGTTATCCGGTTTTCCCCTTCTGGACAGTGTGACTGGCATTTCTGCTGTAACTGGGTCACAGCCTAAATAGGTCATTTTGGTTTCCTAAATGTGGTAATCCTGAGATGGGTTGAGCATGGGTGGGGGAGGGGTATGCATCACTGGGGTAGGAAGGGAGGGAGAAAGGAGGAGCTTGGAGCATGGGGGTCCCTCTTGGGGTGGGGGAGGTGGAAGTCTGATGATAGGGCCTGGAGGGAGGAAGGGCTGTGGGCTTTGAACCAAGTGGAAGATGGTATGTGTAAGAATAGCCTACTTCTGTCTGACCTGATCTGTGATGATGATGGGAACAGACAAGGACCCTGGGTTTCCTAGCAGCTGCAGACATGGGAGAGGGCAGGGAAAGGAGGAGGGGGGTGAGGGGCTGTTAAAGGCAGAGTTGTCCACCACAAATCCACATTTTGAAATCTTAACCCCCCAATACCTCCAAATATAACTATATAAGGAGGCTAGGAAGTAAAAAATTATGTTGTTTGAATGGGAACTGTGCCAATATGACTTGTATTCTTACAAGGAGTGGACATTTGGACACAGATACATGGTCAGAAAAGACCATGTGTTGACAGGAAAAGGCAGTGTGTTGTGAACCAAGGAGAGTGGCTTAGAAGAAACCCGTCCTACTGTGTGTTAGCTCCTTTTGGAGGAAATCAGTCCTACTGTGTTACCTGCTTCTCGTGATGCCTGATCAAGTTCTTTATAAAAACGACTTAAGGAAGAAAGCATTTATTTCAGATTATGGTGTGAGGGAACTGTCTATCCTGGTAGGGAAGGTACAGCAACAGGAATGTGGAGTTGCTAACACTGCATCCATGGTCAGGAAGCAGAGCTATGAATGTTAATGTTGACCAAGTTTCCTGCTTCTCCCCGACTTTTATTCAGTCGGGGCGTCTGGCTCATGTATAGGGTGGGACTTCTCAGGTAAGCTTCTCTGGAAACTCCCTTACAGATATGTCTAGAATGGTGTCCCCTCAGTAATTCTAAATCCAGTCAAGCAGGAAGGGAAGAAGTCATCATAACTTTTGACTCCATGGTTTTGGACAGCTCACTTTAAGACCATGAGGAAATACTTCTATTGTTGAAGTCACTCAACCTGTGGTGATTTGTCATGGCAATCCCTGGAGACATACACAAGGCTGTCTGGCAGGTAATAGGGCTGTATTCTCCTCTATTTTCTCACCTGTGGCTAAACTTCTGGCTATTTAGACTCTCTTAGATTTTGAGGGATGAACTCTTGGAATGAATTGGTCTTGAAATGCTGGAAACAGCTTTTACTTTCTTTTCCCCTCACCTTAGGAACTGCGTGCCTACTGAGGCAGCCTAGACAGGCTAAACTGCCTTCCTTCCCAGCCCTCTGACTTTCTCCCCTCCTGCTATGAATCCTAGAAGACCCTTTTGCCATAGGATCATTCCAGGGCTACCTGCTCTGTTGAGAGAGGGCACAGCATTTTATTTTTGTGGGCAGGAGCATTGGCATCTATCTCACGTGTTACTGAGCTAGGCTTGTTGAGTCTCTTGATGTGGTAATCTTAGACAGTTACTCAGACCTCAGGTCCTGGACCTTTTGCTCCATTCACACAGAGAGATTAAGAATACAGGAAAAGGTGTCCCAGAATAATTGTAGGTTTTGCAAGACTCTTCTGAAATTCCATGTTTATTCAGCTCTTCCTGTTAGGAGCCCTCTGACATGACCTGAGAGGCCCATGAAATACCTTCCCTCTCCTCTAAACATTTAAAAAGTCAGCATCTAATTGTCCATTACTATCATATAAATGCAATTAGTGTATATCTAAAATTCTAGAACTATTGATGCTGAGGCAGGGGAATTAGGAACCTAAGCCAGTCAGGCTTACATGGTAAGATTGTCTCAAAAAAAAATCCTAAGACATTATCCATTTATAAGTTGATAGATATTTGGGTTGTTTCCAATTTCTGGTTATTGTGAACAGAACAGCAATGAACATGGAGGAGCAAATAACTCTATAGTGATAGGTGAAATTCTTTGAGTGAATGCTCAAGAGTGCTATCTCTGGACTGTGTGATGAGTCAATTTTCATCTTTTTGAGAAATTTTAATAGATTTCAATAGAGGCTCTGCAATTTTGCATGCCCATCAGTAATACATATCTCCTTTCCCCTAGATCCTCCAGCCCTTGCTGTCATTTGTTTTATTGATATTGGACATTTTTGACTAGAGTATGAGAAAAATCTCAAATTAGTTTTAATTTTCATTTCCTTGTTGGCTAAGAAGCCACTTGTGTTTCATTTTTTGAGAACTCTCTGCTTACTTCTGTACCCCAGTTAAAACTGGGCTATTTGTTTTCTTGCTGGTTACTTTTTGTCATTCTTCACATATTCTAGAAATTAACCCTCTAGGAGATGTTTAATTGGTAAAGAATTTTTTCCTGTTCTGTAGTCTGCCACTTTGCTTGAATGATGGTGTCCTTTGCTGTATAGAAGCATTTTTAGCTTCATGAGGTCCCAATTATTAATCATTGGTTTTCATGTCTATTCTATTGGTGTCCTGTTCAGAAGACTCTTTCTTACGATAAGTTCAAACCTATTCACTTCTTTCTCTTCTCCCAAAGTTAGGATACCGAGTCTTATGTTGAATTCTTGATCATTCTGGAGCTGAGTTTTGTGTAGAGTGATAGATATTTATGTATTTTATTCTAATACTTGGGGCCATCCAGTTGGACCAGCACCATTTGTGGAAGATGCTGTCTTTTCTCCAGTGTGTATTTTTGGCCTCGTCAAAAATCAGGTGTCTGTATGTGTGTAGAATTATATCTGTGTCTTCTATTCCATGTCTGTTTTTATGACAATGCCATGCTGACTTTATCACTACAGCTCTGTAATACATCTTGAAATCTGAAATTGCTCCAACAATTCTTTTATTAATCAGGATTGTTTCATCCATTTTGTGGTTTATGTGTATTTGTACATGTGTGTGTGTGTGTATATGTGTATGTGTGTGTGTGGTGTGTTTCCATATGAAGTTTAAGATTTTTTCAATCTCTGTGGAGATTGATAATGAAAAGGGGTGGATTTACACAATGGAATATTGTTTAATATTAAGAAGAACAAATTATGTCACCATATAATGAGGGAGGCAATGCCTCACCTAGACACCTTCTGCCACCAAGTAAACTCTTTGTGCCAGAATGGGTTACATCTTGTTGAGTTGTTGGTCAAAGGAGTCCCATATATCCCTGCCCACTACCAAATATTACAGGCTATTGGTTACTCTCTGTAACATGACAATAAAGCCCATTGCAGGAGATATTATTTATGTTAACAACATGGAGAAACTGAACTTGTGCCCAACTAGGATCTTCACATCATTGGCTAGCATTCATGGTGCTGAAAATGTACTTTGCACACTTCTGGAAGAGAAAACTCATCACTGCAACCCAGCTCTAAACCCCATGACCTACAATACCAATCTACCTATAAGATACTATGGTACGATAGTGACACAAATGTTATGGGAATAAAGAACCACTTTTTTATTGGATTTAAGGCCTACTCCATGAAATAAAACTCAACTTTGTCTAAGTGGACCAGATCCTGAGACTAGATAGGTCATGGACCCTAGGGGAAACCTACAAGTAGAATTCTGGTAAGGGAACATAACAATGACTCCCGATGACAAACTGTCAATTCACACAGATCAATGTATTATTCAGCCTTCATCAGAGAATCTTCTTCTTGAAGAAATCAACACAGACTCATAATTGGATAGTGTGCAGAGAGTGAAAAACTTTGGAACATTCAGGCCTAAATGGAAGTCTTCATCAAATGCCCACTCTCAAGACTCAGGGATTTATATGGAAGGAGGAGACAGAAAAATTGTAAGAGTCAGAGGTGGCTGATGACTCCAAGAAGACAATGTCTTCCAGACACAACAGGACATATGTGATACCTAAAGAGAGTATGAAAGCATGCACAGACCTGCACATGTTCAAACCACACAAATCCTAACACTGAGATGGGGGAGTCACACAAAGTCATACCCTAACCAAGAAGCTCTTTATGACTAAAACCTGCTGGGAGAGGAAAAAAAATCAGTTTTTTCCCAATGCATAGTCCTTGGGTATATCAACCACACTGCAGGGCAGCCCCCCATGACCAGAAATAGTTGGCCACAAAACAGACTCTCTCTCTCTCTCTCTCTCTCTCTCTCTCTCTCTCTCTCTCTCTCTCTCTCTCTCTCTCTCTCTCTCTGTCTGTCTGTCTGTCTCCCTCTCACTCTCTCTCTCTCTCTCTCTCTGCTTTCTATTTTGTTTTGGTATTGGTGTGTTTTGTCTTACTGAGGTTTTTGTTTATCTACTTGTTTTAATTTTCATTTTTTTTGTTTTTTAGAGATCAATAGATAAATAGAGGTCTAATAAATAGATAAATTAGGTAGGTAGGGAGATGGATAGGATCTGGCAGAAGTTGAGGGGGGAGAGTTTTATTAAAATATATCCCATAAAATATTCATATTAAGAAATAAAAAACAGTCAAACAAACCCTTGATAACTGAATAATAAAAGCAAAACTAACAGTCACAATAAAACAACAACAACAAAAGCAACATCATCAAAAGTATATGATCTTCATGTAAAGATAATTTTACCTCTTCTTTCCTAATATAGGAACCACATCTTAGGTTTTCTTGCATATGTGAAATCTCGTTTAAACTATACATGATGTGTGTGTGTGTGTGTGTGTGTGTGTGTGTGTGTGTGTGTGTGTGGAGACATGAGAGCAGAAAGAGGATTATGGGGGTGGGGTAGTGAGGGGAAGTGGAGAAGGGATAAAGGAGTGTAACGGGGATGTCAGAGAGCAAAGTACAATGAATGGATCAAAGTGTCATAATGAAATCATTATTGTGAGCTAACAAAACTTAATAAAACATAATTTAGATTATTTAGTTTGCTTTTCTTGTCCAACTACAGTTTGTAGGATTCCTGTAAGATGTTTAGAGGAAAACAATATCAATGATATTAACTGTGTGTTCTTCATGGACAGCTTTTTGTCAGGTTGCTAAAATTCTCTTTCTGACTTGCTGAGAATTTCAGTTTAGAAGCCAAGATTTTTTCCAAATGCTTAGGCTTTTGTTGATATTATTAGCTAGTCTCATTTTTTTTAGTTTGTTTGTTATGAATCGCAGTGACTGGGTATCAAACTAACCCTGAATTCTATGACAAATCTCAGTCATGATACATGATTCTTTTAAAATCATATTTTTGGAATGAGTATACTAAAATTTTGTTAGGACAATTTTCACTCATATTCAGGAATTCTAGCTGTAGATTTCTTGTCTTAGGTTGTATTTGTTTGATATTGTATTATGTTTGAAAAATACTGGCTGCCCAGAAGGAGATGTTAAATATTCATTCCATTTTAATTTTGTGGGAAATTAAAAGAACTGTTTTAAAGAACTAGCTATGGCTTTTATGAATTTTTCTTTCTTTCTTTTCTTTTTTTTTTAAACCTCTATTACCATGGGTTTTGCTCTCATCTCATTACTTAATTTTCATACTTCTTTAAATTTGATTTACTCTCCTTTCCTTTTTAATTTTTAATTTTAATTTCTATACAATTAGTAGAATTCCTTTTCTGAGTTTTTGGTACAATTCACCAATGGAACCATTTGTGACCAAAGGTTTTCTCCCCCACCTTTCTTTTTACCTTATATTCTCTCTCTCTCTCTCTCTCTCTCTCTCTCTCTCTCTCTCTCTCTCTCTCTCTCTCTCTCTCTCTCTCTCCCTCTCTCTCTCTGCTTACCTCCAACTCATGGCAATTCTCACATGTACTGGAATTGCAGGTGTAATCCACCATGCCTATAATTTGTGTGTGTGTGTGTGTGTGTAAATATTCCTTTACAGACAACTATGTGGATTACACATTTATTTTAGAGTGAGTTTTAGCCATTTGTGTCTTTTGTTATAGTCGTTGAATTTATTAACACAAACACTGATATTCCCTTATTACAATTTTGATATGATTCGACCCTTTGAGGAGGCTCCATGTCTCTTATTCCCTTTTCTCATCTTTATTAGCTTTCTCTGAATTCTGTAAGTGTGTTTCAATATAATCCTCTCTTCCTCATCTCCATCCAGATTCACCGACCTTTCTCTGCACACACAACCTTGTGCACTTTTATTTTAATCGTTCATTCTGGGAGGTGTGCCTCTTCCACTGGAGCGTGGTTTGTACCCCTCTTCTTTCATCATCCATCTGCCTATAGAAATATTTTATCAGCTTAAAAAAAACATTGTTTTAAAGAACTAGCTATTGTTTTCATGGTTCTCCCTCTCCCTACCCCCTCTTTCCATTCTTTTCCTAGCTTATTATGGCAGAAGTCGAGGTGATTGGTTTAAGTTCCTCTTTCTTCTTGATAAAAGTGCTTGGTGCTTAGTGCTGTGCATTTTCCTCTGAGTGCCACCTTGGGAGGGTGAAATAAATTTTACAATGTCCTATTGTCATTTGCACACAATTACAAATACTTTCTGCATTTTCCTTTGTAGACTTGTAGATGTCTTAATGTATTATTTAGCTTTCAAATATTTGAATACTGCCCAGAAATCTTTATAACACCAATTTCAGATTTAATTCCATATGAACGGAGAAAATATTTTGCGTGACTTAAATACTTTTAAGTTTACTGAAAATTGGTGGGGATTTTTTTGCAATGCAGAATATTTTCTATCTTGACTAATATTCTGTGTGTACTCAAAGAAGAGGTGCATGTATTCTGCCTTTGGGTTCCCTGTTCTCTGAATGTCAACTAGGTCAAATGAGGCAGTGGTGTCACTAAAGTCATCTATATTCCTCCTGATAGCTGTCTGCTGTGCTATTGCTTACTGAAAGAGAAGGATGGAAACATATGAGCATGTATGCATTTGTCTGTCTATTTTCCTTACAATTCTATCAGTCTTTTCTTGAATACTAGATGTTAAATATTTGGGATTACATCATCTTAGCAAATTGAAATTTGTGAAATATTTATGCCTGATAATAGTATTTGCTCTAAAATCTATTTCTTTGTGGCCTAGGATTATAACTCAGTGGTGGGACATGAGCTTAGCATGCCCTAGATTCAGTCCCCAGCACCCCAAATCCTTAAACCAACCAAATAAAAACCTTACATCAAGACAGGGATGCTTCTTAAGTCAGCAAGCTGAAGCAGTCTTAGGGCTTTCCTCACAGGCTGCTTTTGTTCTGCCACTTACTGGCTTTGTTTCTTGAAAAGTCATTTCCTCTCTCTTTTCATGTCCTTTGCTTACTTCAGTCAGGAGAGAATCTGATCACTGTTGTTCTATCTGGAATAAAAGCAAAGCACTGATTTTCAGTTTGTTCTTTTTTTTTGTTGTTGTTGGTGGATTTTCAAGACAGGTTCTTTTTTGTTTTGTTTTGTTTTGTTTTTTTGTATAGCCCTGGCTGTCCTGGAACTCACTCGGTGGACCAGACTGGCCTCGAACTCAGAAATCCTCCTGCCTCTGCCTCCCAAGTGCTGGGATTAAAGACGTGCGCCATCACTGCCCGTCTTTCAGTTTGTTCTTAATTGATGAAATTATATATATATTTATAGAGTATAATGTAATATTTGAATACATGCATATATAGTGAAATAGTTAAATGTGACTAATTTGCATATTTATTACTTCAAATACTTATTATTTGGGGGTAAGAACATTTAAAATACTCTCTTGTAGGTACCTGAGATATATATTAACCATAGTTACCATACTGTACAATAGTGCACAAGAGCTTATTAGCACATCTATGTCCTTTCTCTTACAATTCAATCTTTTAGGCTCTGAGTAGGGTATGGTGTGGACTGAATGTGTACCCCTTGGTTTCTTTATTGAGATCCTAACACTCAGTGTGTTATATATGAGGAAGAAGCATCCCCTAGGGGTGGTGGGGTTAGTGGCCTTGTAAGGAGAGGCATGAGTGAGGTGGTCACTTTCTGCCCTAAGAAGACACATCAGGGAAGCAGCTGTTAGAAATTCAACAGATATGGAATAAGACCGACATCATGATCTTGACGTTCTTTTCTTTAAACTGTGAAGAATACATTTTGATTGTGGTAAGCTACCTTCTCTATGTTTTTTTGCCTTTTTTTTAAAAAAGACAGATGGTGTGGCCATGGTTTATATCATGTCTACTCAGCTTACCTCAAGGTCACTTTACTTCCTGGACATAATGTTTTTGTGTGCTCCTCTACCCACAGACATTCTTAGACCCAAGAAGCCCACTTCCTAACTTCATGAGATGGAAGGCGGTAAAGTATCACCTTTGAGTTGCCCGTGAGGGATGAGAATTGGTAGGCCAATATCCCAGCACTCTCCTATTGGGAACCAATCCTGCTGTGTGCTCTCACTGCCTCTCAGGGGGCTCCCTGGTGGCGGGGAACCTCAGTTCTCCTACAGTGGTGACATGGTCACTGACATGCACCTTCAGAATTCCTCCCGTCGCTGTATCTTCTCCATACCATTACTGTGTTTTGTAAGATTGTTCTTTAGACAAACTGCTTATATTGTCTGTCTCTGGGACTGCCTTAGGGGAAGTCTAAACTGAGGCAACCATATAAGGAAAATTCTGGAACTTAGAACAAGATTTGCCCCTCACTCTGAACACTTATGTGAGGGAAAGAAGACTCTCGGTGTGGAGAATGCCTTACCATCCAGCCAGAACATAATACCTGGTGGTCACAGAGACATCCTCTCTATGTTCTAAAGATGTCAGAGTTCCATCCCAGAAGAGGTATAGCTGGCCCTTGCTCCTGAGCTAGCCTCCTTGGTGGTATAGAGATGTGATGATCCTGTTGACTTCAGCCATGAGAGAAATAACTGGACTGAGGCCGGCAGCTGGGCTAGATGACTCATTTTCTGCTTGCAACATGGGTTCTTAAGGTACATTGTAACTTTCTTTGTGTGAATCTATTTGGAAACTTATAAGCACTGAGTGAACTCTTTGAGTTAGGGTCAGCATCTGTTTTCTTGATCTACTGTGTAAATTAATCTTTGAATGGGTACTATATAATAGTTTGGTGGGTATGTTTAAGGACCCCAGTAGATGCCCAAATAGCATATAGTATCAAAGCCCACATATACCAGGTTTTCTCCTTTAAATGCATGTTCCTGTTAAAATTTAACCAATAAATTATTCATAGTTAGAGGGTAACAACAAAAACCAAATGGAACAATTATAACAATGTACTGTGATAAAATTACCAGAATCATTACTTATTAACTACGGGTGACTTGAACACAAACATCGTGTTACATCGACCCTTGATTTGTTAACTGAAGCAGATCCTACGTGTCTGACAGATGGGTAGTATATACAGAGTGAAAATGCTAGACAAAGGCAGAGTTCACATCCTCATGGGATGGGATGGGGTGACATGGAATTTGATAACAGTACTTAGAATTTTTTTATTTCATGCTTTTGGACCTTGTATGACCAGGGGTAACTGAAACATTAGAAAGGGAAATTATGGTAATGGAGGAATACTGTACTCAAATGGTTCAAGACCTTTGCCCCATCCTGCCTTCATCCACCCAACGATAGCTCCAACCCTGAGCACCTCTGACATTAGTTTCTTGTATAAGCTTCCGGAGTTTTTGCATGCCAATAGATACCAATAAAGATTTATTTGACATGACATTCTGTTTTGCTTTATAATTGAAATAATCACAGCATGCCTAGTTTTCTGCTACTTCTTATAATCTAT
Organism: Tokudaia tokunoshimensis; assembly: GCA_036184795.1. NCBI lineage: Eukaryota > Metazoa > Chordata > Mammalia > Rodentia > Muridae > Tokudaia > Tokudaia tokunoshimensis. Next base: position 104,182,833 of record BTHU01000012.1, read on the forward strand.
CTTAGCAATATTTTCCTGTTTGTTGATAGGCAACATCTTTACAGAACTGTGTGGTGTTTGATAATTTCTCTAACCAATCCTTATCTCTGGTGAGTTCGTTGTTTCCAATCTCTTTCCAGTCTAGTGCTGAACCATTGCTTCAATTAATAACCTGCTACATATGGTATTTTGCAAACATATGAGTGTATTTTTAGGACAAATTCCCTGAAATAGAACTGCAGAATCATAGAGCTTATTCATTTATGATTTTGATAGATTTTGCTATCAAATTGTCCTCTGCCAGGGTTGCATGGGTTTCTGTTGTCACCAGGAATATATGAGAGTAACTGTTTCCTCATAGCTTTATTCGCAAAATAGAGAATCAAATGGTTGGAGTCGTGCCAATCTGATGAGTGAAAAATAGTATCAAGTCTATTTTAATTTGAATTTCTTTCATTACAGTGGGGATAGAGCATCTTTTCACAGGCTTAAGAACCACTGCATTTCTATTTCAGCAAACTCTAACATCCTTTTTCCATTTTTAAATGGACTTTATTCTTATCCATTCTGTTATTATTTTTTTTCTGCAGATTCTGATAGTTCATTATATTAGGAATATAGGCTCTTTATGATAATAGTAGGAGGGTTTTTTCCTGATTATTATCTGTCTCCTGACAATACTGTGACTTCTTCGCCATGCAGAAGTTATTTTTATTTAAGAATTTAATGTTTCATATTTGTCAATTCTTTTTATAAGATGTCTTCTAGATTTTTAAAAACTAGTTAGAACAGACATGTTTTACTCTAAGTTGGTAGGCTTAATATAGCATCAGAAGCAGTTTGGATTTCTAAAGAATGCTGTAATTATATAGGTCACCGAGGTGCTCTTCCAAGTGCTTTTGTTCTTTTTAAAAGCTTTGCATTCCCCTCCCCCTGCAAGCCTCCAATTATGCAGTAGGATCAGGTGAGAAGCAGTAATTCATACTCAGGTGTGACTAACTGGTAGAATTAACTTCCCTAAAGACATTGCTATTTTAAATAAGGAGCTGAGTCAGTAGAAGTGACTTTCCAAATGCTGGAAAGTTGGGAGACATGGAAATGAACTAAGTGGGCAAGATGGCTGATCTATGCTTCAGTATTGGCTTCCTGAAGCCAATTGTCATAGCTAGATGTCAAAAGTCAACTTCGGAAGGGGGGATAACTTTCATGTTGAACTCCATTTCTGATGATGCTTACAAGGGCTGATACAGGGGGGCTGGGGCACCTGTAGAAAATGGTTAATTAAAATAATGACTTTCCCCTACATCTTTCTACATGGCCACCTTTTCCTTTATTTCATCCCAGTCCTATCCCCTGGACCAGTGGACCCAGGGAGTAGGGCTGGACAGAGAGACAGTTTTGTGCAGTTGTACCAGAAAAGGGAACTTTGTGTTCATATGACCAGTCTGCATAAATGGCTATGTGATTATCACAGGTCACTTGATGTCCCTGCCCTCAGTATACTATACTAAAGAATGTTGAAATTCTTAAAGAACACAATGTACTCCAGCTCCTTTGTCAGCTGGTTTAACTTGGACATTGTTGACGTTAAGAAGCAGTAACTTAAAAGTCCTCTGAAGAACTTTGTGCCTTTATTCATCCAACCTTCCCTTCATGTCCCCAGGAAGTGTCATCAGCCTCCATTTTTGTTTGCTGTCTCTCTCTTGGAACCTCAGCTCTGCCTAGTCTGGGTTGTCAGGCCATCCTATGGTAAGTGAGGCATTAAGGTGTTTCATAATTTATTAGTTTGTAGCACTATTGGCCTACAATTAATGACTTAAAGGGTTAATGACACAATCAGTCTCACTAATGTATTTTTTATGAACATTGCAAAATCATTCAAGAAATAAACTATTTCAGAGGTCTTAGGCAGGTCTCTATTCACTTCAGTTGTCCCAGAGATTCGGTGTTCCTGATGCTGAGGCTGAGTTTATGGTATTTTTCATAACAATGGACTATACAAATGAAATACTTGGTTAGTTCATCAGTTCCTTTGTGTATGTATCTGTATGCATGTTTCAGAGTGTATGTACATAATCGTTGAGGCCAGACATCAATCTTGGGTGTTTTTTTAGTCTCCTCTTACCTTTGTTTGTGGAATAGCATCTCTCACTGAGCTTGGAGCTCAGTGAGTCAGCTGGCTTAGCTGGCAAGCGAGCCCCGAGGATGCTCCTTTCTCTGCCTCCCTGGTACTGGGGTTACAGGTGTACAACAATGCACCTGGCTTTTACATGGGTACTGGAGATAGAGCTCAGGTCTTCAGTTCTGTGAAAAAATCACTTTATCAATCAAGACATGTTTCTAGCCCCCAAGTCCCTCTGTTACTTGGTCTGTTTGATCCTGAACTCCTGGGAAGCCTTGCAGCCAAAGTCTATGTCGGTTTCTGTGACTGTTTCTCATAGGGGCTGTGATTTTTGGCAGTGTAAATTTAGTAAGGTAGGAGAACTGCAGTTAGATTTTGATGCTTTTCTCTAGTTTTGTTGTTGTGGAAACCCTTCAAGGATAGGTCTAGAATAGAAATTAACTCTTATAGAAAAAAGGATTTCTTTAACTTCCCTGGGCCCACCAGGAATCTTGGTTTGGTTGCTAAGTTCACAGTTTTTTAGATTGCCTTCCTTGGACTCCTTTACATGGATGAGGTCCCAAAGGCCCTGTTTCTTCACCTCAGCACATTTGTGTGGTGTCAGCACTCTGGTACTGAAAGTGTTCCACTTAGGAACCCTTTTCTACTACTGAGACCTTGCTGTTGGTCAGCCTTTAAAGGACCATCCTGACACCTCCTTTCTTGACTTCCTGAAAAATGGGGATGAGAAGAAGGTATATCTGAGTGGGTAGACTCATGGCCAAGTGGTCCCTTCTTCCTTCTTCCTTTTTTTTTTTTTTTGGTTTTCTGAGATAGGGTTTCTCTGTATCGTCCTGGCTGTCCTGGAACTCACTCTGTAGACCAGGCAGGCCTCGAACTCAGAAATCCTCCTGCCTTTGGCTCCCAAGTGCTGGGATTAAAGGTGTGCGCCACCACTGTCCGGCTGTAGGTCCCTTTTTGAACAGGCAGAGTTACTATAAAAGGATGACACAATACTGGTGGTGCTCCAGTGGCTGAATATATCCAAACCATATCAGCAACAGGAAATAATATCTTCTTATCGGTCTGATGCATGGCATCTGTACAGACAGACATGCCGGGATGCTAAGTCTTGTTGTTGGGTCTCTGTCTATCCTCTGGATCCTCTTCAAATGTTTGCTGTATTGATGGGATACTGGTGTATGAATCATTGAAGTGATCTCTGTGCAGAGGAGCAAAGATTATGGGAAAGTTGGGAGTCTTTCTTTTCTCCTGAAAGGCAAAATGGCTAAACCATCCCCAGTACTGTGTGTTAAACAGTCATATCCCAAGATCTCTGAAACTGATGGATTCACCTCTTCCTTTTGACAGATAACCTTAAGAACCCTGGAGTGATGCCTTAAACGGTTATGCACTTTGGAATAATCATGTAGGTTATTTCCAGGCTAACTGTTCACTGACTCTGGGAGCTCATCCTAGTGGGGTACAACAGGGTAAAATAATGGAATAGGACTTGGCTATGCCTTTGCTTGTAAGTGTGGTATACATGTACAGCGTTCCATATTTTCCAAGTCCATCCAACCTTGACCATAGCACATTCTGTTTTTTAAGAGCATCATGAGAGCATTAAATTCTGCAAACTATGTCCTGGAAACATTGGTCCTTCCCCCTTGGAGAGGGTTAATAATAACATCAAGGCTATAGAACCCATGGGTTCTCCTTTAAAGTCATGCCACTCAAAATTCTGCCCATGGATCAGTAGCAGGGGCATCACTGAGGGCTTGCTAAAAAAGCAGAATCTTCGATTTATCCTTGGTCTGGTGTGATAGTTTGAAAAGGAATGCTCCCATAGGCTCATATATTTGAAAGCTTGGTCACCAGTTGGTGAAACTGGAGAAGGATTAGGAGGTATAGCCTTGTGGAGGATATGTGCCACTCAAGGTGGGCTTTGTGGTTTCAAAAGCCCACACCTGGACCAGTCCCTTGTTCTCTGTCTCCAGTTTGTGGATAAGAAGAAAGCTCTCGTCTATTGCTCCAGTGCCACGCATACCTTTCTGCTGCCACACTCCCTGCCGGGATGTTCATGGATTCACCCTCTGAATTTGTAAGCAAGCTCCCTAATGAAATACTTTTCAAATGTTGCCTTAGTCAAAGCATCTCTTTTTTGGGAATAGAAAAGTAGCTAAGTAAGTCAGAATTGGCATGTGAAGCTGTACCCACCAAGAACTGACTGCCCTCTTCGACATGGTTGCTTCTGCCTAAGTCACCCACCTCCTTGGATTCAGAGCGGAGAGCCCCAGGGCAATAACCAAAGTGGTGTTAGATTTGAAACTCAATGGGACAAGTTTCTGGTTCTATGAGGGGTCCATCCTCTTCTTGGCTTCCAGGTGGCAGTAGTAATCTATATTGGGGAGAGATGCAAGCTCCATGAAAAGACTCAGAGACGTCAGAAAGGAATGGAGACTGTAGGGGAGTATAGATAGTGATTTAATAAGCGTAGAAGGACACGCTTCTGGGGTTTGTAGGCACAGACAAAATTTGAAGGCATTTCAGCAGATTTACCCTAAGTATTAGGATGTGTTAGGAGTGGTGGTGGCAAGGTGATACTCCAAGCCCTCTGGTCCCTATAGTGGGAGGCTTGGGGAGGAGCACAAAGACCTTTTCTTTTTTTAAGTGAATGTACAAAATCCCTGCCAGATCAGATGTTCAACTTTAAAACAAATGGAGGAAAAACTATAAAATGCAGTCAGCTAGAAAACTCTGTTCTCCCTATTTCATAAAAAGCAAGAGCCCATATGATAATCCCTCCCGTGGCGCATGTTAGAGATTTCTTTATGATTTCAATACTGGTGGCCAATGCTGCCACACCCAGCTGAGGGCCTTAGCTACGCTGACACTGCACTGATGTGTGTGTGTGTGTGTGTGTTTGTGTGTGTGTGTGTGTGTGTGTTGGTTCTTTCTCAGCAGGTCTGGAGCTGAAGTGGAGCTCAGTTCTCTGGGAGAAGGGCAGGCTGGCTTGTGTGAGAGAACCAAGGAGAAGGGAGAGAGGCAGAGATCAAAGCATCTGCTCCTCTTTCTCCCCAGAGCACAAAGGTTTTATTATTTTACAAGGACATTGTTGTGGCTCAACCTGCCCCCAACTACACTGTGACTGAGACCCTTTACGCCAGGATAGTGACTTAATTGCTCTGTCTCAGATATAAGCATTTTTTTTAATCCTAGAGACATTTACTAATCATTTGTTGGAATGAACTTTGTTAAAGCCAAAATCACCAAGGCAGAAAGTTCTGGAAAACATCTCTAAGGCGAGCTGGACTTGGGACTCAATGGTGCGCTTGTCCAGCTGTTCAGTCTTGGACACACTCACTTTCTCTTGGAACCTTTTGTTTCTACAGATGACTGTGGTGTCTCCTCCTGGAGGGAGCAGGAGGTTGAAATGACTTCTTATGTGAATAGTACACAGTCACATTGAGAGAATGGATTAATTAGAATTAGCTTAAGTATGAAGAAGGATTCTTTTTCTTATATGTAGTCATCAATATCACCCCAACCCACATACCATAAAGCAAGTAAGAGAGAAAAATCAAATGCCCCAGGCTTAGACTCAGGCTTCCTGGGAGTTGAATCCTTTCCACTCATGTTACCCTCTTCTGCCAATGCTCTGATCCAAGCTTCCTGCCCCTCCCAGCATAGTCCCTTTGGTCCCTATGATCACCTTTTGACTGCCTGTTCTCTTTTGTACCATTTGAACTTTATTTTTTTTTAATTTTTTTAATTTACATTCAAAATCATTTCCCCTTTCCCGTTTCCTCCCTCCCCGAAAGTCCCATAAGCCCCCTTCCCTCCCTCTGTTCCCCATTCAACCCCCTCTCGCTTCTCTGTCTTGGAATTCCCCTACATCCAGTCTTTCCAGGACCAGGAGTCTCTCCTTCCATCTTCTTGGAAATTTATTTTAATCAGAATGATCCTGACTAAGCGGATGCCAGCCTTCAGTGGCGATCCATCTCACTCAGAAGAAAGTCAAAATTCTCACAGTGGCCTCAGGCCTCCCCATTCCTCCATGCCTTTGGTCTTATCTAGTTCTTGATTGTCATGTCCCAGCTACACCAGCCCTGGTAGTCCTTGTCCCAGACATGTTTGTACCACAGGGCCTTTGCACTTGCTTTAACAGTCTGCTTGAAAGTTTTTCTTTCCATTTTTCTCTGAAAATATTCACGTCTTGCTTCCTGTCATTCATGGGGCTCCCTATGACCTTTCTGTTAGTCAAGGACTGTTCCCAGCTTCCCTATAGTAATCCCTCATCCCTTCTTTCTTTAGATCATTCCTTGGTGAGCATGACAGTATGTTTACATCTGGTCTGTCATCACCCACACCACTTATGAAATGCCAACTCCTAGCTCACTACCTAACCTAAGAGTCGACATATTTGTTGAACAAATGAATTCTCCATGTTCTATTTCTAATCATTCTCATTTTCAAGCTTAGGTCAGAGATCTGGAGTATAAAGGTCCCATATTTATTTGGGGACCCTTATCTCAAGTACAGCAGCTTCTGCATGGTATGATAAAGGAGGGGCTTGGTTTCCTCATGGGGTTCCTGGCTGGGGAATATGATGTTATGTGGCATTTGTACATGGATTCAGTGATTGCGCCCTGATTTACTACTGTCTGAAAACTTTTCTATTTGCTCCCTCTTCCCCCTCTTCTCATCCATGTTCTCTTCTTCTACCTCTCAATTCACCATTTGCTTTGTTCCAATTAGTGAGTTCATCACTGTTCGCTTTCCAAGTACAGACTGAACAAGATCCTACTTTATACTCTCTTTTATCCAAGAACCCCCAGGCATGGGCTCACCGACAGTTTTGAGTCATTGTACCCTGACTTCCCAGGGCCCTGCAATGGAGACTGTGCTGATCTTTGTGGTTCAAACAAAGAAGAGCTTTAGCTCATAGCAGTAGGCTCTCATGGACTGCTCCTCCATGGCCTTGGGCTTTGGGCTTGCCATTGATTAGTACTTCTGCGTCTTGAACAAATTGTTCCTCTGAGCTTCCTACTCAAACCTGACCAAGAGCTAGAGCAATATGACCCAGTGAGCATGCTCACATCTGTTAGCACTTGGTGTAGAGTCTGATAAGTAGGCAACACTATTGTTATTCCCATAATGATGTTGTCACTGACAAGATCAACTCCCTGGCTAACAGTTCTGAGGTGTATTTATACATTTATGTATTTATTTGTGTGTGTGTGTGTGTGTGTTTAGGTAGGTAGGTAGGTATGTGCATTTTGGCAGGTGAGTATAATAGGGAGGTGTGTATACATATGTAGGCAGGCATGTATGTAAACATGTATGTATATGTGGTGTGTGTAGGTAGGTGTGTATGTATGTACATAGGTAAGTGTGTGAATGTAGGTAGGTGTGTGTGTATGTGTGTAGGGAGGTGTATAAATGTGTAGGTATGCATGTATGTGTGTAGGTAGGTGTGTGTAGATGTGTAGGTAGAAGCATATGTGTGGGGTGGTTTTTTTCTGTGTGTGTATGTGTAGGTCATAGGGGTGGAGACAATTACATATTGTCATTGTAAATTCATCAAGAAAGAAATAGGTGATTTATTGCTTCAGGCGATTAATTCTACAGGCTTCTACAGCATCATCTTAGTTCCAGAACAAACATACTCCTTTGATGGATTATAATCTTGTGGTATTTGGAATACAAAACAGCTCCTTGGGTTCCCTGTTTTGTTGTGAGAAAACAATAACAGTTTAGGATGCAATTCACAGGCAGCCTATAGCTGCGGTCAGCCCTCTGGCTGTTCATGTAGGATGTCCTTCAATGAATCGTTATTGGAACAGATATTTTTAACTTCCCACATTGTCACATGAAGAAGGAAAACTCTAAATATTAGAAATAAATTTGGCAATGGTGTCAGTAAAAGGCTTTTGACTTAAGGGGTTATTACCTTTTGGCCCTAATGTGGTAGGTTCTCATTAAATCTGCATGATCCATAACACTCCCAGGTTCAGAAATCATGTTGTTCTCTGTCTTTTGTAGCCGAGGTGACATCCTTCTCTCACTGTGGCTCTAGCCTTAAGTTACAATTCTATTTCCATGAAACATATAGCTTTACAAATCGGGGGCTTGCTGGAAGGTGTAAATGAGACTTTGGACAACTTTGCCTAGCTAAGTTTTGGTGTTGGAGAGGACATGGCACTGAATGGTTCTCCAACTTCCTCCAGCACTTGGCATATATTCTGGTATCTAATCCTCAACATCATCCTGCTAGAGAATGTATCCTGTTCTATACAAGAGCAAGCAGAGACCCAGAAATTAGATGAAACAAGCTCCTTATTACTAATAAGGTCAGAGATAGCATTTGGGTTCCCACCTCACTCTAAAGCTTTTGCCTGCTTCCTTTCTTCATTTTGCTTTCCCCTTCTGTCTTCACAGGACCAATCTTGACAATTAGGGGCCAGCCTGAATGGCTTCCAAGTTCAGCATCATCACACATATGTTTATGCCTGTGGGTATGTTACTTAGTTTCTTTATTTATTGGGTTTGATAGCAATAGTTCTTTGCTTTGGGGAGTGTAGTGTGGATTAAATGAGATGACAGGACAAAAAGATCTCAGAGTAATGTCTGGTAGTATGTAAATAGGTATTGTTGCTGGGCTAAAAATTTAATACTAAGGAACATCACATACTTTTTCTACCTATGGTTTTCCCACCTACCCATTTTGTTCTTTTTGTACTGTGCTACCTCTGGCATTGAGCATGAATGAATTAGGATGATAGCTGTGTGTATGGTAGTCAGCTGATTCTCCGTCCATGTAGGTCTACCAGATATCCTTGGCATACATAAATGATGCATCACCCTGTTCTCTTTATCCTTCCTCCGGGCTTCAGAGGGCAGTAGAAGATCATGACCTGAAGTTTCCAGCAGTTCATAGCTGAATAGAGTGGTTTAGCACAGACATGGATCTCTGAAATATTCCCCTGCTAGATGGAATCTTCATCTCCTACTTGCAAAATTGCAAGAGACAATATGGCAAGGTGTTTTCAAGCCAGGTCTGAATCTTAACTGTGCCACTTATGACCTTTGACAAGTTATTTGATTTCTTTGAATGACTTTCATTACCTGTAATATTATTGACAATTATATATAATTATCTATAATATTATTGATAATTATATATTTAATTATATGGTGTGTTATTGTGAGAATTAAATAACTTTGATATGACTTAAACAGATTTGACATGTCAGTGACTGCCATATTACGGGGACTCTGTATGAGCTGATTGCCTTTATAATTGTTGGTATTACTGGAACCGAACTTAGAAAATTCACTGTGAATAGGCAGAAGAGTCTGTCTGAAGGCAAGGGAGAGTGAAGTGGGGTAAAACCAATTCCTTTCCTCCTCCTCTTTATTGATCATATAAATCATTTATTGATCAGATAAATCATTCTTCTATAAAGAAGCAAGAACTGGAGTGAGAAGAGAATAATCTAAGAGTATCCTTTGCCCCATAAAAATCTGGTGCCTAGGGATATCCATCACTCACATAGTGCTGTCACGACAGGAATATGTCAGGACTTCTCCCTGCTGTCACTGAGACTGCATAGCGTGCAAAGTTACTTTGGCTTCGAGGTATTCTCACACCAAGTATAAAATTATTCTGACTTTTGAACAATATTAAACTAATGTGTGTCATGACCTGCACTGAAAACCTGGACTGTGGGAGACTTGGTTTGCTGCTATCATCTGGGGTGCCTGTCTTACAGGCATCTTCATCTTTCCTTTTACAGACAGGTCTCTAGGAATGAGAAGACTCAGGGACATCAGAAGAGCCCATGGCAGAGAGATTTGAGCTACAGTCTTAAGAGCCACCATTCTGAAATGTCATAATCATGAATGTTGAAATCCTAAAAGATCAATTTCCTAAAGTCTGAAAAATCTCAGAATCTTAAACAAACAAAAAAGCCTAGAAAATATCATCCTGAATGAGGTATCCCAGACTCAGAAGGACATATATAACATGTACTCACTTGTAAGTGAATATTAGTCATAAAGTACAGGATTACTATGCTACAATCCTCAATTCTCAGACCCAAAGAACTCAAACAACAAGGAGGGCCCAAGGGAAATTGGTTGAATCTTTCTCAGAAGCGGAAATAAATAGATAATGGAGGTGGATGGAGGGACTAAATTAGAGATTTATGGAGATAAATGGAGGATAGGAGAGGAGAGGGGGAGAAGAGCAGGCTGCAAGAGCTGCAGAGAGAGAACAGAAATCAGTGGTGGGGGGGGAGGGGAAGAAGGAGGAACATCTCTAGGACATGCAGAGACCTGGGACCAGGGTTGGGGGGAAAGGCCTCAAAGTGCTGTGTGGGTGATTCTATTCGAGACTCCTAGGAGTGGGGAATATGGATCCTGAAGTGACCAGGCAGTATACCCTGTGTAAGGATAAGGACACCAATCCACCCACAAAACCTTTGATTTAAACTGTGTCCTACCTACAAGATGTGCAAGGCCAAAGAAAGAGCAAAGATGGAAGGAATGAGCAACCAATGACTGATCCAAATTGAGACCCATCTCATGGGTAATAACCAATCCCTGACACTATTTTGGTATTCTGTTATGCTTGCCAACAGGATCCTAGCATAACTGTTGTTCTTTGAAAAGCTCCACCCAACAGCTGACTGAAATAGATGCATAGACCCACACATAGCCAAACATTAGATGGAGCTTGGGGGGGGTCTTGTGAAGGAGTCAGGGGAAGTATTGAGGGACCTGAAGAGGATAGGGACTCAACAGGAAGACCAACAGAATCAACTTACCTGGATCGTTGGGGCCTCCCTCTCAGAGACTGGACCTAGACCCCTTGCACATATATAGCAGATGTGCAGCTTGGTCTTCATGTGGAATTTGGGTTCCCCAACAATTAGCCTGGGGCTATCCCTGAATTCATAGCCTGCCTGTGGATTTTGTTCCCCTAACTGGGCCGCCTCAATGACAGACAACCAATCCAGGACAGTGAGACATAAAAATCAAGGAGCTACAGTCAGACATAAAGAATTTCAGGCAATGTGAGATCCAGTTTTGAGATTTTCAAGAACCCTATATGAAAGTGGATACTCCCTTTTGTAACGCCTTTTCTAGTCATCCTCCTGGTGTCATTATTTACTCTCTGCCTCATTAATCTTGTTTCTACATTCCTTCAATGAGGATTACCAGCCACTACCTACAGAAGAGTCACTGTTCATAGAGGATCCTGATGTGAACATTTGCCAAGTGGATCCCAATGGCAAAAGTCAGCTATATCCCAAAATTGACGATGCCCCTAGACAACAGAAAGCAGCTTTAGATGCCCTCATTCCTGTTTCACCATCAGCTTCCCCCTCCCCCCTTTTTTCCCTTTTCTTCATAATAAGAAGAAAGGAAGTATGTTGGTATCTGGACCTCCACAACTCGTGACATCCCACAGGAAGGACCCGTACACCTGTTGACAAGGCAATAGCCATCATATTCCAAGAATCCACTTGGGTCACCTCCCACCTTTACCTATGATCACCACCCATATATAAAGAAAGATCTCTCTGATCTCTCTTTCTCTTCCACTTTCCTTTCTCTTTCCATTGCCACTTTACCCTTTCCTCTCTCAATAAACCTCACATGGAACTGTTTGAGCTGGTGTGGTCTTTCTGGAGCTGCTCAACAGTCACCACACACAGTAGAGGGACAGAACTGACTCCTAAAAGTTGTCCTCTGACCTCCACACATGTGCTGTGTTACATGTATGCTCTCTCTCTCTCTCTCTCTCTCTCTCTCTCTCTCTCTCTCTCTCTCTCTCTCTCTCTCTCTCACACACACACACACACACACACACATACACACTTAAATCTTAAAAGGAAGATTCTTACAGTTATCTATTTACATGTTTAAAATAGGGTTGAGGAACAGAAACATAATTGAATATTTCAGAGACCATGTCACAATAAAATGTGCAATAACAACAGATACTCTTACAAGCATAAAATACAGGTATATAATTGACAGTTGTGATCTTTGCTCCTGTGACTGAGCAGATGGGTACAGCCAGGTATGCTGAGAACACCCAAGTGTAAGATCACTTGGCACATGGTCTGCCAGGGCCCCACCTGCACCCAGGAGCTGGGAAGTGTCACAGCCTTCTGTGCACCTATCCTGCCAGGGGACATCTGTTCTGCAGAGAGTCCCTAGGTTAGAGGTGAGGCCACCATCTTCACTCTTGTGACTGAGGGAGCTGTTAAAGCCAGGAACACAGGGAACACCCAAGTGTAAGATCACTTGTGACTCGGTCCTCCAGGGCCCCACCTGCACCCAGGAGCTGGGCAGAGCCACAGCACTCTTTGCCAGGGGAGAGCTGGTCACCCAGGAGTGCTGAGACAAGCTTGCAGACACAGGATAAACAAGCAACAGTCAGAGACAGCAGGACCAACTAACACCAGAGATAACCAGATGGCAAAAGACAAATGTAGGAATGTTACTAACAGAAATCAAGGCAACATGGCGACATCTGAACCCAATTTTCCCAGAACAGCAAGTTCTGAATACCACAACACACCAGAAAAACAAGATTTGGATTTAAAATCACAACTCATGATGATGATAGAAGGCTTCTAGAAGGACATAAATAACTCCTTTAAAGAAATTCAAGAGAGCACAAATAAACAGGGAGAAACCCTTAAAGAACTACAGGAAAACACAACAAAACAGGTGAAGGAATTGAACAAAACCATCCAGGATCTAAAAATGGAGGTAGAAACAATAAAGAAATCACAAAGGGAAACAACTCTGGACATAGAAAACCTAGGAAAGAAGTCAGGAGTCATGGATACAAGCTTCAACAACAGAATACAAGAGATAGAAGAGAGAATCTCAGATGCAGAAGATACCATAGAAAGCATTGACACAACAGTCAAAGAAAATGCAAAATGCAAAAAGCTCCTGACCCAAAATATTCAGGAAATCCAGGACAAAATGAGAAGACCAAACCTAAGGATTATAGGTATAGAAGAGAGTGAAGATTTCCAATTTAAAGGACCAGTAAATGTCCTAAACAAAATTATAGAAGAAAACTTCCCTAACCTAAAGAAAGAGATGCCCATGAACATACAAACCTACAGAACTCCAAATAGATTTGACCAGAAAAGAAATTCCTCCCGTCACATGACAATTAAAATGCCAAATGCACTAAACAAAGAAAGAATATTAAAAGCAATAAGGTAAAATAAAGTTAGACCTATCAGAATTGCACCAGACTTCTCACCAGAGACTATGAAAGCCATAAGAGCCTGGGCAGATCTCATACAGACCCTAAGGGAACACAAATGCCAACCCAGGCTGCTATACCCAGCAAATCTCTCATTTACCATAGATGGAGAAACCAAGGTATTTCATGACAAAAACAAATTTACACAGTATCTTTCCACAGATCCAGCCCTTCAAAGGATAATGAATGGAGCTAGCAAAAGGACCCAAGGAGCTGAAGGGGTTTGCAGTGCCATAGGAAGAACAACAATATGAATCAGCCAGTACCCCCAGAGGTCCCAGGGACTAAACCACCAACAAAAGAGAACACATGGAGGGACCCATGACTCCAGATGCATATGCAACAGAGGATGGTCTTGTTGGACATCAAAGGGAGGAGTGGCCCTTGGTCCTAAGAAGGCTAAATGTCCCAGTATAGGGGAATGCCAGGACAGAGAAGTGGGACTGGGTGGATTGGTGAGTAGGGGGAGGGGGATGGGTTAGGGGGTTTTCGGGGGAGAAACCAGGAAAGGGGACAACATTTGAAATGTAAAAAAAAAAAAAAAAAAAGAATCACCTGACAGAGGAATGAGACCGACCTCTGGATATGTCTGTCTCAGAGAGAATTAACTGTGAGAGGGCACTGTCCCCATAGCCTGTGGCTCTGGGAAGAATAAAGGGGTAGGGGAATAAGAGAGGCCCCAAAGTGCCAGCATCCCCCTTGTGCTTCCTGGCTCGTCCTGATGGAAACTGAGCCTTCCCAGCCATGGTGGAGTAAACCTGAAATGGTGGGCAAAATAAATCTTTCTCCTTACATAATCTCTGTTGAATATTTTTATTACCATAAAGAAATAGTCCGGGGGTTTTTCTCACTAGTTTAAATTGTCAGCATCATTTCTTACCATTCACCTTGCCATGAAATTCATCTTTGCATCTTTTCCGGTACTGAATATATAGATTGTGTAAAGTATCTTAGGGATTCCTAATTAGCTCTTTTTGCTTTCTTGAAATATTGACTCTGCAAAAGTACATTCTGACAAGGTTAATTTTGGAAGCATTGTGTATATTCATAAACATGTTGAGATTTTCTCAATAAGTGAAGAGATGTCCTTTTCATATACTCAAAAAAAGTTTCTGAAGATCTTAGCTCTTTTGAACAACTGCATATGAGGTGGTGATCCAAATAGATTTTGACTCATCTAAAATATCTTCAGTCATGGTATTTCAGATAACCATGGATATAAAACTACATACACATAGTTACCAGCCATTGTGGTATCCACTTATGGATTTTACTTTGACCCATTTGTTTATTTGAAAAAGTTCATCCAGTTAATGTATAACTGGTATATATATATATCATTTAAAAGCTGGTATATCAAACTTGTATATCTGTACAACTGTCAATTTTTTTATGAAATCAAAATTTATTCAATATATTTATCATATCTCAGGAATTTCTATTTCTATTTTTATTATTGAAAACAGATTTTTTTCTTAGATATAGTCTTTATTTGCATTTCAAATGATTTCCCCTTTCTTGGTTCCTCCCCGCCCCCTCCCCCGAAAGTCCCATAAGCTATCTCTCCTCCCCCTGTTCCCTAATCAACCCCCTCCTGCTTCCCTGTCTTGGTATTCCCCTACACTGGTGCATCTAGTCTTTCCAGGACCAGGGGCTTCTCTGCCATTTGATGTCCAACAAGGCCATCCTCTGCTGCCTATGTGTCTGGAGCCATGGGTAACACCATGTGTATTATCTGGTTGACGTTTTTGTCCCTGGGAGCTCTGGGAGTACTGGGTGGCTCATATCGTTGTTCCTCCTATGGCACTGAAAACCCCTTCAGCTACTTGGGTCCTTTCTCTAGTTCCCCCATTGGGGACCCTGTGCTCAGTTCAATGGCTGACTGAGAATGTCCCCCTCTATATTTGTCATGTACTAGCAGAGCCTCCCAGGTGACAGATATATCCAACTCCAGTCAGCAAGTACTTGTGGGTATCCATAATAGTGTCTGGGTTTTATAACTATATATGGGATGAATCACTAGGTGGTGTAGTCTCTGGATGGTCTTTCCCTCAGTCTCTGCTCCACACTTTGTCTCTGTATCTCCTTTTGTGGGTATTTTGTTCCCCCTTCTAAGAAGGACCAGAGTATCCATACTTTGTTCTTCCTTCCTCTTGGGCATTGTTTGATATGTGAATTGTGTCTTGGGTATTCTGAGCTTCTGGGGTAATATCCAATTATCAGTGAGTGCATACCATGTGTGTTCTTTTGTGATTGGGTTACCTCACTTAGGATGATATTTTCCAGTTCCACCCATTTGCCTAAGAATTTCAGGAATTCATTGTTTCTTTTTTTTTAAATATATATATATATATATAATTTTTTATTTATTTATTTTCTAAGTTTTTTTTTATTTACATTCCAAATCATTTCTCCTTTCCCGTTTCCTCCCTCCCCAAAAGTCCCATAAGCCCCCTTCCCTCGCTCTTTTCCCCATTCATCCCCCTCTCGCTTCTCTGTCCTGGCATTCCCCTATATCCAGTCTTTCCAGGACCTGGGGTCTCTCCTTCCATCTTCTTGGAAATCTATTGATAAGCGAATTGTGTCTAGGGTATTCCGAGATTCTGAGTTAATATCCCCTTATCAGTGACTGCATACCATGTGTGTTCTTTTCTGATTGGGTTACCTCGCTAAGGATGATATTTTCAAGTTCTGACCATTTGCCTAGGAATTTCATGAGTTCATTGTTTTTAATTGCAGAGTAGTATTCCATTGTGTAAATATACCACATCTTCTGAATCCATTCCTCCGTTGAGAGACATCTGGGTTCTTTCTAGCTTCTGGCTATTTTAAATAAGGCTGCTAGCTGAGTAGTATTCCATTGTATAAATACACCACATTTTCTGTATCCACTCCTCCACTGAGGGTCATCTGGGTTCTTTCTAGCTTCTGGCTATTATAAATAGGGCTGCTATGAACATAGTGGAACATGTGTCCTTATTACATGCTGGGAAATCCTCTGAGTATATGCCCAGGAGTGTTATAACAGGGTCCTCTGATAGTATCATGCCCAGTTTTCTGAGGAACTGCCAGACTGCTTTCCAGAGTAGTTGTACCAGCTTACAATTCCACCAGCAATGGAGGAATGTTCATCTTTCTCTATATAATCGCCAACACCTGCTGTCTCCTGAGTTTTTGATCTTAGCCATTCTGACTGGTGTGAGTGAAATCTCAGGGTTGTTTTGATTTGCATTTCCCTGATGACTAAGGATTCAACATTAAGCATTTTTAGGTACTTCTCAGACATTCAGTATTCCTTAGGTGAAAATTCTTTCTTTAGCTCTGTATCCCATTTTTAAAAAGGGTATTTGGCTCTCTGGAGTCTAAATTCTTAAGTTCTTTGTATATCTTGGATATTAGCCCTCTGTAGGATGCAGGGTTGATAAAGATCTTTTCCCAATTTGTTGGTTACCATTTTGTCCTATTAACAGTGTCCTTTGCCTTACAGAAACTTTGTAATCTTATGAGGTCCCATTTGTTAATTCTTGATCTTAGAGCATAAGCTATTTTCCCCTGTGCTCATGTGCTCAAGACTCTTCCCAATTTCTTTTCTATTAGTTTCAGTGTGTCTGGTTTTAGGTGGAGGTCCTTGATCCACTTGGACTTGAGCTTAGTATAAGGAGATGAGAATGGATTGATTTGCATTCTTCTGCATGCTAGCTGCCAGTTGAACCAGCACCATTTGTTGAAAAGGCTATCTTTTTTCCACTGGATGGTTTTAGCTCCTTTGTCAAAGATTAAGTGACCATAGATGTGTGGGTTCATTTCTGGGTCTTCAATTCTATTCCATTGATCTACCTGCCTGGGACCTCTGGGGGTACTGGGTGGTTCATATTGTTGTTCTTCCTATGGCACTGCAAACCCCTTCAGCTCCTTGGGTCCTTTTGCTAGCTCCTAATTGGGGACCACGTGCTCAGTTCAATGATTGGCTGAGAGTGTCCCATTCTGTATTTGTCATGCACTGGCAGAGCCTCCCAGGTAACAGCTATATCAGGCTCCTGTCAGATAATTTTAGGTCCAGTTAACAGTGAAATTTACCATCACCCAATGGAAAAGGATATTTTATGGATTGTTTGCAAGCATTTATATGGAGGTAGATAATAAGAGCTGGATGATGTCTATGCCCATGTGTCTTAAAGCCTTGCCTTTTAAAACTAGCTATTCTTTGTCTTTTAGAGCATGGATTTTCTCGAAGAGTGTGTTTAGATTATCTTCATTTCATGGCGAGGCTGTTTTGAAATTCTTCTGCAACTTGATATACTGTGAGCATTTCCTATTAAACATCTCCACAGTCTGTACTGTGCTTTGATGTTATTTTGGGTACACGGGAAATCATTTTGCATGCACTCATATATGGGCCCCAGATTTTCCAGAAACAATGCTGGTGATTGGATGGTAACACCCTTGTGTAAGTATCTCCTCAGTCTTACTGTGCATGTAATTACTTTGCAACCAGTCAGTACTTTTGCTCTACTCTTCAGACAAATGCTGCTTTAATTCCACAGAAGCTTCTGGAATGTCATCAGCTGGAAGATATATTTCCCAACTAACATTTTTTGTTGTCCCTCTATTGTGTCGCAATCCAAGCACTTGTTTGACTCTTTTTACCCAATGCATTGGGCTGAGTGGAGAAAAAAATGCTTTGTTGATAGCACCTAGAAATGTTACCCTTGAAAGCCTTGGCCCCAAACCTGCCATTGTGATTTGAGGATTCAGTTGAAATCTGTTTTCTTCTGCAAAGTCACTCCAAACTTCAAAAAAAAAAGTGGATACCTTCTTGAGTTTTCTGATCCAAGAGGGGCATGGAATGTGTGTACTTAATAAAATCAATAGAGAAAATTTAGAGAATGCCATCTGTTAGCCCAAGTGAAGTGTGCGCTACTTGTTTTTCTGTTAGTTTAGTGGTAAATGTATGAAGTCTGCATTTTTTGACAGTGAAGTCACTAATAAAGTATAGGTCGCTATTTTGAACATGAGAGAATTCTCCTTCCCTGTCTTTGATTTAGAAACAATCTTGAGTTTATGTGCCTTCTCTTTCTTATCCCTCCTCAATCCCCTTTTTCTTTCTTTCTTCCTTCCTTTCTTTCTTTCTTTCTTTCTTTCTTTCTTTCTTTCTTTCTTTCTTTCTTTCTTTCTTTCTTTCTTTCCTTCTTTCTTTCCTTCTTCTTGTTCTTGTTCTTCTTCTTCTTCTTCTTCTTCTTCTTCCTCTTCCTCTTCCTCCTCCTCCTCCTCCTCCTCCTCTTCTTCCTCTTCTTCTTCTTGCTTTTTTTTTCCAGTCAGGTTTTCACTATGTAACTCTGTCTCTTCTGGAACTCACTATGTAGACAAGGCTAGCCCTCCGACTCACAGACATATGCCTGCTTCTGCCTCTTGAGTGCTGGGATTAAAAGCGTTTGCAACCACACCTGGCATGGGTTCATTTTTAATGTTCCCATAAAGGGAATTTTTGAAGTAAACATGAATATCTGGGAAGATGTAGAGTAGTGGTTCTCAAACTGTGGGTTGTGACTCCTTTGGGGGCAGTGAATGACCTTTTCATAAGGGTTGGCTAAGACCATTGGAAAATACTGATATTTACATTGCGATTCAACAGTAGCAGGGAGATTTTCAACATTCAGAATTTTAATTATGGAAGGGTGATTTTCAAGTGTATGATTTTTTAGGGATATTGGATTTGGGGGATTTTAATCTTTCAGATTTTGACATTAGACAGTATGGTATATGTGATTATGACTAGCACAGCAAACATGGATTTTATAGGCTTCAAATAGCAGAGGCAGTTTTGCACCTAGGCACATAGTCCCTTCTAGGCCTGTGTGATTGCCAGGAGGAACAGTGGTTTATTAGATCCATGTCCATTGTGGACAGCACTTCTGTTGTACAAATGAAGATAGGGAGGCCCAGGTTGGCTATGCACTGAGATCCAGAGCTCTGTGTGTGTGTGTGTGTGTGTGTGTGTGTGTGTGTGTGTGTGTGTGTTTGGGTATACACTCATGTATGTATGCATGTGGAGACTAGAAGCCAACAATCATCTGTCTGCATCAATCATTCAACCTTATGTTTTGAGACAAATTTTGCCACTGACATAAAACTCATCAGTTAGTTAGGCTGGCTGGTCATTGAGCTCCAGGAACAAGCATGTCTCTGCTCACACTACCCTTGAGTCAAAGACACACATTGTAACACTAGTAGGAAGTGAAGTCAGTGGGTGTTATGACTCCAAACTCACGTCCTTATGCTGTGTGACCAAGTTTTACGAACTGATTCGTTTTCCTTGCCCAGTAGTTCTCAACCTTCTTAATGCTGTGACCCTTTAATATGTGACCCTCAATCATAAAATTATTTTCATTGCTACTTCATAACTGTAATTTTGCTACTGTGATGAATTGTAATGTAAATATCAGCGCTTTCTGATGGTCTTAAACAATCCCTGTGAAAGGGTCCTTTGACCCTTGAAAGGGGGCTCGACCCATAGGTTGAGAACCCCTATCCTTGCCCCTCAGAGTTCTTATTCAAAGATACATAATTGACAAACTCAAGAATTGGGAATAAATCTGCTACCAATGTCAAAGTCACCCTTTTACTGAATCACATCCATTTTATATGGAGTCCTTTTCCATAGTCCCTGTGTTATTTGTAGGAACAAGAGTTATAGGTAATAGTATTGATGGGAGTCACCAAATAAGCAACTGGTTTTGCTCTTCTTGTTGGATTAAATAAAGACATATTTGGTCAAAGTCAACCTAATCTGACCCTGAGTGAAATAATAACAACTATGAAATGTGTTGTGTGCTTTTGTGTGAGGAGAATCTTTTCTGTATTCTGCCTTATGCCTGTACACATTGCCACAGGTAGTGATTTCCATCCACAGCATTACATGTAATGTTAAAAATGAAGATGTCTCAGCTCCATACTGATAGTCACACCCCATCAAGCTCCATGGTTCCTTTTTGTGTGTGCCTTAGTCCATCATTATGTTCCAGCCAAACTTTAAAGAGTATCACACACACACACACACACACACACACACACACACATTTGTATAAACATATATAAAAACATATATAAACCAGTATAAACATATAAAAATATATGTACACATATATATACATATACATACAACACACTTACGCTTCATATACATATACATATACATACGCATATACATACACCAAGGGCTTTCCCAGGTCTGTTTCCTTCACTTGGATACTTCTACTATCTTCTCAAAGTATCTCCTTTCCTCCTTCATCTCCAGTTCTTTCAGAAGTTAGTGAAGGAAGCCCAGGGTATTTTTCCAACATGGATCTTACAGTTCTTTCAGGGCCAGACCCAGGTCCTGTGGCTTTACTGCTATACCTAGATATAAGATCTATAGTAACCATAGGAAGAAAGACCAGGAGCATAGTTTTGGGGACAGTAAGGAAAGAAAGATCAGTGGTTTTCTCCAAGGAATCAGGGGTGTTTCCAGTATTCTTTAAATTCAGGGGACACTGGCTTTTGTTGCATTGTACCTATAAATCTGGTAGTTGTCTGTGATTAGGAGCCAGGTCAGGGAGTGAGGAAGGGTCAGAGGTTAAGAGCAGTTAATTTATACAATCTGAATTCCTAGAGCCTTTTAGTACTTACCTTTTCTTTCTATTCATTCAAACAAATATCCTTTGTTGTATGTGTGCATAAGCACGTATGTATGTGGGCAGAGAGGGGACTGTGTACTGTGAGAACACACAACAGTTGAGAGAGCATGCCTATGGGCTTCAGAGTGGCTTAGGGTCCCCAGCAGGTCTTGATAAACACACATAGTTTCCATAGTTTCTGCTAGTTAGCTGACTCCTATTTATCTGTTAGCTACACTATCCATTGGCTTATCCAAATCTGTGACTGGACAGACAGTCCAATTCACATCACTTGTCTTCTTGTGCTTGCAGAAGTGCTTAAGCAGTTTTTAAGTATATGTCATCTGTTCTTTAATTTCTCAATTCTGCATCTATGTTCCTTGATACCCCTAAACCACATGTCTCCCCAGCAAGGGTAAACTGATGCTTCAGGTCTCTGCTCCTGACTTTTCACTTCTAGAGTGTTGTCTAATAACCCTCTCCCTGTCTTATCTTGATAAATTCTCTGGGTCCTTAATATATTTCTGGTTGTTATTTTAGTTGTATTGTTATGCATTTATCTCCCTCCTTAGCTAGCTAGAAAATGACATAACCAGAAGATCACATCTATCTTGTCCACTCACCTCTTTCCTAGGACATTGCAGAAGGCACCCGCTTCTCATGAACTGCTTGCGCGTGAGAAGAGGGATGAGTGAGTATGCACGAAGTATTTGTCTTTAGAGAGTCATTGGGGCTTTAACGAAAGACAGGAAGTCACTAAAGAGCAGAAGAATCATTGGTGAAATGCCCCAAGGTCTGTTGGGTAAATTGATGGTAAGAGGTCTCTTGGGTAATTTGATAATGAGGAGTGTGTTGGGTAATTTGATGGTGAGGACATAGGGCTAGTATAGGGAGAGGAAGAGAGGGAGAGGGAGGGAGAGAAGGAGAGAGGGAGAGAGAGAGAGAGAGAGAGAGAGAGAGACAGAGACAGAGACAGAGAGACAGAGAGACAAACAGAGACAGAGAGACAGAGACAGAGACAGACAGAGAGATCCACAGAAAGGCAGTAAGAAATGTCATTTGTTGGGCAAAAGGATAACCACTGAGAGTTTATAAGCAGAAGATGGATAAAACCAAGTGTCTGACTTTATTTGTAAAGTGGATGCATAAAGATTGTGAATTTGAGGTCAGCTTGAGAGCGTGTAGTGCGCGGGGACACACACACACACACACACACACACACACACAGTGATGAGATCACAGCGATGGTGGTATCCTGGTGGAGGCACAGAGAGAATCCAGACAAGGAAGAAAGACCAAGTTGGTGCTGTGGCAATGGCCTAGGCTAGAAGTGTCTTAGTCCTGAACAAGCATAGGGAAGGTAGGAAGGAAGGGGGAGAAACAGATGCAAGACACTTCAGACAGGAGGAGATGACAGACTTCAGTTTGGTGGCTGATTAGGTGTGTGGGTGAGGGAGTCTCTCAGCCGTTCAAGGGAAGTGTTCACCCCTCTCGCCATAGCTACCTTCAGGCTCAATGGCAGGAGGGCATGGGTGACAAAGATTGGTGTGATCTGAGGCTGGAAGCATCTGCAGACAGTAATGAAGTGCAGGCAGCTGAATATGAATGGGGAAAATTTTGTATCACTAAACGTTTCTATTGCAAAATGCGGAAGGAAGCGAGCATTTATTTTGTCTTAGAAAATCTGCTGGGAACATGGTGCCCCATCCCTTCCAGTGGTTGAATGGTACTGAAGGCATCTGCTCCTACCCACCCTCATGTGAGCTACCTCATGAAAACAGGATTGAAATAATGTCCAGAAACAGGGTGATTTTCTCTGAGTTCTTTTGGTCATTAGATCAACTTGAACTTTGGCTATGTCTAATATAGGACATGCTGTTCTGGTAAAATACATAAACTTTCAGAAAATAATAGAACAGGAAGGGTTAAATTGGGTTAGAGTGGGAGGGCAGGTTGGAGGAGGGAATATGGGGAGGGATACAGAAGAACAAAGACATTTCAAAACAATAACATGGAAACCTATTAGTGTAGGTGTGTGTGTATGTGTGTGTGTGTGTGTGTGTGTGTGCATACATAGAGAGAGATAAACAGGGCCTGTAACAGGGCAGCAGTGCCCTACTAGATACCACAAGCTAAAGAATAAAATTTCCAGATCCAGTAATTACCTCCTCTTACAATTATTGGCCAGTAAGGTCCTACAAACTTTCAAATGTTTTAGGCTATTTTCAGTGTCCTTTGCTGTTCTCCAGAACTTGACAGGAAACACCTATTTCTGAAGTGGCCAAGTACTTTCTACAAACATGTAGAAATCTGGTTGGTATTAACCTGGAAATGTCATCCCTGTGGGATGGCTTTTATAGTGCTAGAGATACTATGTGAGTTTCTGGAGGACAAAAGTGATGACCAGCCTTACCCAGCTGAATCTTGTCAACTATAATAATGTCTGGCCTGGCAAGAAGTGTTTGCTGGTACAGTGGTGGTATGAATATCATGGGGGTAGCGAACCATATTCTGATTATTTAAATATGGCTCCACATAATGAAACCTGGACCTGGAATTATTATTATTACCAGGCTAAGAACCTGTTGCTAGATAGGCCTTAGATTTGCTACATGGGCATAGTATTAAATGACTTATTATTATAGATATATATTAATGCATTTCTCAACCCTTATCAGAAAGGATTCTGTTTGCAGTAGATGTTGATTAACACAACGGTTCACAACAGGCCAAGATTCAGAAAGTAAAGAACTTCAGAATTCTCTGCTTTAGATGAGGCGTCTATATTACAGTGCTCATTCTAAGGTTCAGGGTTTATTATAGAAAAGTGGGTGGAAAGAGGGTAGGATCCAGAGGTGATGGATGACTGTAAGGAAATCTTCTGAACACAGCAAGACCGCTGCACATATGAATGCATAGCAGTAATGACTGTATGCAAAAGATCCATGCAAGCTGAAGCCAGACTGAATCCAAGCATGAAGAGGGAAAGTGGGCATAAATCCTACTCTGCCTGAGGGGCTATTGGCATCTGACAGGATTTGAGATGAGAGTTTTTTAAAAGAGTTCAGCCCCTTGTAAGTCAGCTCCACTCTAGAGGAAGGCGACAGCTCAAAGACCATATAGGCTGTACAAATAGGACTTGATGGACCAAAAAACAAAGATGCAAAGTTGGGCAGGTAGGGAAGGTAGATCTGGGAAGAGCTGGAGGTGCATTTGATCAAAACACATTGTACGAAATTCTCAAAAAAATCCTAACAAAATATAAGTTGGTAAGGGTATGTTTAAAAAAACTGTGGGAACTTGTGTAAGTCATTTGACTATCCTTGGTCTCAGATGGTAAATGTCAGGGTCTTTATGAGGTGGAAATACCAGTGTTTGTTTGTGGGTTAACCTCCCAGACAGGATCTATTAATGGGGGTTTCTATCTTTATGAATGATTGTGAGTGTGTGTGTGTGTGTGTGTGTGTGTAGGAGATTATAGATTTTATGCATTTCTGGAGCCATTGTACAATGGGATCATGTAGCAAACACTACATTGTGCACTTTAAATACATTACATATTATTTGTAAATCATACCTCATAAAATCTTAAAACCTCCCAAAGAAGATTAAACAGAAGTGAAGAAAGGATTTAAATTCAAGAGTCCAGCTCTGTGCCTCTCCTGCATAAATCTTTTTATGCATCTGCTAGGGCGGCCCAAATAGAAGGCCACAGACTAGGTGCCTTAGCTATCACAAATTCATTTTCTTACAGTCATTGGCTCCAAATCCAAGATCAAGGTTTTGATCATTTTCATTCCTTTGGTGGTCTCTGTTTGATTTGCAGATGGTGGCTTTTTTTTTCCTTTTTAAAAAGGGGGCAGCGTTTTCACTGTCCCCTCAAGTGACCTCCTCATATAGGGACAAATCCTTGGTCATTACTCTTCTTAAAAGAGACATCCTCTGGGATAAAGGCCACACCATTGCCATCTATCTAACCATAATTAACCCTTTAATGGCCATGTCTTTAAATACCATTACATTGAGATTAGGGTTTCAGCAGTGAGTTTGGAAGGAACACAACCCAGTTTACGTATTTATTGGGAAGAACAAATGAGATTGTCTGGTGGAAAGAACACACACTCTGCAGTGTCTGGCCCACTGTTACTGCATGTTACTGCTGCTGCTGTTGCTGCTACTGTGAAACCCTTTGATGCGCACATACAGAAGTGACTAAAACTGACTATCACAGGGTAGAAACTCTCAAGCACAACTTTCCACCTTTTTTCTCCACAGCACCTAATATAACATCTCATTTCTGGGGGGCTGCCACAACTCTCATACAGTTCCTCAGGGTCTACACATGTCCCCTAGAGTTATACTAGTTACATAGGCAATAGCTTTTCTATCCAAAGTCAGAAGGTATTGCTATGAGGCAGACAAGCATGGAGTCAGCTTTGTACCTTGGAACTTCTGTTCACTTTTGAGATGTGCACATACTCTCCTTGTATATAGTAACATAGTTCCTCCACCTGCATATATGATGCATTTGCATGCATGTACTTCTCCTAATAATGCACCCAGAAACCTTAGAATTCCCTTAGCCATCTTAGTTATCTTAATGATTTGTTTTCCATTCCTGAACACAGTCAATCTTAGTTTCTATTGAAGTGTACTCCCAAGCATCCTGATAGAGAAAAGCCTGTGTAGCTGAGATAGCCCCATCCAGGCCTGAGGGCTGTCTCTGTCTCTGTTGCTTGTCTTTGGATCACTTTCCCCCTAGCTGCTGCATTGTCTGGCCTCAGTGGGAGAGGATGCTCTTAGAGCTGCTATGACTTGATGTGCCAGGCAAGTTGGTTCGCATGGGGGGTTCTCTCCTTCTCTGAGGAGAAAAGGAGGGGGATAGAGGGAATGGATATGAAGATAGGACTGGGAGGAGAGGAAAGAAGGTTGTAAAGTGAATAAATAAATGAATAAAATAACTGGAAAAATCCATTTATTTAGTGTATATGGAGGGGGGCACATATGCCACATATGGAGCATTTGGATGTCAGAAGATAACTTTAGTTCTGGATTCCAAGAACTGAACCTAGTTCATCAGGCTTGGCAGCAAGCTCCTTTATCTGCTGAGCCATCTTGCAGGCCCCATTTCATTTCCCAGGTCTTTGTGGTCAGTGTTCTAAGCTTTCCCTCTTTCAAAGCTGACTCAGGCTGGGAGACCTTCTTCTTCTTCTTCTTCTTCTTCTTCTTCTTCTTCTTCTTCTTCTTCTTCTTCTTCTTCTTCTTCTTCTTCTTCTTCTTCTTCTTCTTCTTCTTTTCTGATTGCCATAGCTCCCCCTGCCAAGAGGAAATGAAAGAGGCAGAACCCAAGGCTCAGTGTGATTCTGTTCTCTAGTTGACACAGTCCTGAAGTCTCACCCTTGGCTTCTTCACACAGGACATTCTTTTGAGCTGATAGGAACATGTGGACCTGCTCTTCAAACATGGACCCAAACCAGCTGCTTTGAGTGGAATTCTGTCAGACTCTTTCCAGTAGGCTTGCTATGTTCATGCTTTTCTGCCAATTCGCTCCATAGTTTGGGGTCCAGAGTTCCCAAAGAGAATCCAACTGGAATACATTTGTATTAAACACAGCATTCCCCATTTCAACAATCAACCAAAGTGTTGCAGGTGAGAAGTTTTTGCTCCAGACCTGGTGATTTAGGCCAGCAATCACTATTGCTTGGGAGGTTGACGCAGGAGGATTGTGAATTCAGTCAAACAGCCTAGGGAGGCCCTTCAAAATAAAAACTAAAGGTAGTCTGATAATATGACTGAGATGTCAAACCCATGCCCAGAGCATGCAAGGGCTTAGGTTCAACATCTGGGACTGGAAAAATAGTGTTGAGGTTTCACATAAGGGCAAACTCAATCCCAGTTGACTATAAGGCAGAAAAGGAGACTCTTCTTTTTAACTTATTGGGCTGGGCACAGGTTTAATTAGTGCATAAGCATAGTTGACTAGAACCTGGTTGAGAAAAGTGGAGTTTGTGGGAAGGAAGAAAGTGAGACTGGAAAAGAGGCAGAGCCAACAGCTCCATGCACATGTCTGCCACTTCTAAAGTTCCAAGTGGGCAGATGGAGGAATAAGCAAACAAATGTCTTCCATTTCCTGTGTTCTTCCTTTCTGGAGAGGTACCATGTCTCCCTCTTGATTAGCCTGTCTTATTGTTAAAAACAATGGCTTTTTATGTAATTAGTAATAAAATTGTCAGACATTAACTGTCAGACAAAGGCATGGACACTGCAGAGAAGGAGTTCTAGATTTCACCTGCCCAGGAGAAGTCTGGGAGGGCAGAACGGGCAGCCAGTGTTTGGGTGGGAGCACTGGTTTGGAGGGTCTCTTGATAGATTTAGCTTCCTCTGTGGATCTACTTACCCTCCTTTATTACATAATGTAAATAAAATGATGGAATAGAATGATTTTCAGTCCTTGGAAAAGGAGTTTTTTTTAAAAAAAAGTAAGAGATAAAAATATGTATTCATTGATGTCAATTTTCCTGGGGAAGTACTGATTTGAAATTTATCAGAATTCTGGCAAAAGTCAGATTTCAGAAGGATCTTTTCATTTTCTTATAAGAACAAGCTATCTGGTGGCACTGTAAAAACTTATATTTTGTAGAAGTAAAAGAAATGATAAACAATAATTTTTAGCTCATCATAATTTTTGCTTATATTACTGTAGACATAGTTACCTTTCTCCTAAAATGAGAAAGTTTGTATTTTTAATAAAATTACAATTCAGATGTTTCATGGGTTCCGACAGATATTGATTGAGTGAGTGATTTTGGTATATTCTTACTGCATATCACAGTAACAGAAAAACCAACTGCCATGTTGTCTGAGCATCCATTTTGGGTAAGGAAGGGGAAGCAACAATCTTCTAGTTCTTCCCACTTAGAAAACACCTTGGTATATGATCAGTCCCCAGCAGGCTAAAGAGCTGCTGAATTACTTCCCTTGACACTTGTGTTACAAGATGGTATGTGGGGCTGCAGAGATGACTCAGTCGTTAAAGGTACATGCTATTCTGGAAAAGAAGAACTGCAGTGTGATTCCCAGCACCCACTCAAGCAGCTTACAGCCACTGTAACTCTAGCTCCTGTGGATTAGATGTTCTCCTTTGGCATTCATAGGCATTTTTCCTCACATTCTCTCTCTCTCTCTCTCTCTCTCTCTCTCTCTCTCTCTCTCTCTCTCTCTCTCTCTCTCTCTCTCTGATACAAAGACACATAATTAAAACTTTAAGAATGAATTTTAAAAACATACTTTCAAAAGATGCGTACTAAGCATGGTATGCAGACAGATGGACAGAACCTTTCAAGGCTAGTAGAGGGATGGAAGACTTGATGTTTGACACCCTGGGACTAGAACTCTGTTTTCAGCACTTGTCAGCTGGGCAGCTTGCTTCTCTCTGGTCCTCAGCTTCTCACCCATATGGTGGCAGTGCTAAGAATATCTACTCTAAAGGATTGTTGTGAGGGTTAAAGGAGATGTGGTAGGTAAGGTGTCTGCTACAGACTGTGGCACATGCTAAATCTTCAATAAATGCTATCTTCCAGGATTTTTTGTTTTGTTGCTAATATGGATGTGTGTTATACATAGGCTCTAATGGACTGGGATTTGCATGTGCCAGAACACACCAGTGTAACAGGGTGTGTTTCTGTGTGCACCTCAGGGCATACTTTGAGATGTTTTGAGTTAGAAGCTTAATTTTGAGCCTACCTTCCTGAAAGAAGTTGCCTGGTCATGCTATATCCAGGGTCATTTGAGGAAAGGTTGGTTCATCCTGGGAGTAAGGCAGAGAGAAAGGAGCCTTGACTGTTAACTTTCTGACACCAGATGGCTCAGTTGTCTTGAGAAATCACAACAGGCGTTTTCTAAAAGGTTTTGCCAGTGACATTGGCTTGCTTTGTGGGCTATTTATCCCTTCAAGGTTTTGTTGGGCCTATGGCTTGATCAAGACTCAGTTCAGGAAGTCAACAATCATGGGAACTGTTTACTTACAAGAAAAAGCTGAGCTTTTTTTTTTTATTTTTTTATTTTTTTGCCTGCTTCCCAATAGTTTAGTCTTAGAGCCTGAGTGCTTGCACAGACTACTGAAGGAACAACCATTCTAACACTGCCTTGGGAAGTAATTATAGATTTGCTATTGATTGTCCACGTTTTTGCTTTCTTATTAGGCAGTTGACTAGGTGAGCACCACTCCCAATAAGATTGGGATTTAACACTGTCATCATACTTTAAAAAAAGCTTTAAAAAATTGATTCCTCATTAACCTGATTGACAGAGAAGTTATGCCATTTCTGCTGTGTTCTAAACAGGACATAGATCAGTATAGATGCTCAATAAATATTAAGTGGTTAATCCTCACTCCTCCCCCACCCAAATAAGTCACTAGAACTCCTGTGCTTAGCGGGTGAGAAGCTTCACTTCTAAACTGGTGTTGCTTTCAATACGTATCAAATGTGCAAATATCATCTTACAGATGATGCAAAGCCAGTCCAGCCAGTACCCAGTTTAGGGGCCTGGCTACGGGAATCCTTTGACTCTTATTGTTTCTGTTGGTAATTTCTGAAAGTGAGGAAGCTGGGCAATGGATTTCCTTAAACTTGATTAGAGCACAACCACTGGTTGAGTAGCATCTCTCCAGGAAGGAAGACATTCGACAAGAGGAAAGAGGGACATAGAAAGTGGAGGCCATCCATCACAATGCTGAAATTCTCTTGAGAATATTCCCATGCGTGCAAATGTGAACAGCATAGACATGTCCTATCCAGTCTTCTAGATGGAATATTTGAACTTTCTGAATAGTGGCTTATATAAGCAGCCAGGCTGTTCACTTTATTCCTTTGAAGTTTCCATAATGGGATCACTCAGTTTGGAGCATCAACTTGTTCAGCCTCTCAGAAAATGTAACTGCAGAATAAAGAAGTACTTCGCAGGCATCTGAGAGGGTTCTGTTCAATCATCCTTTCTGCCCCATTGTTCCTTTCTCAGAAGTAGGTTAAGAGGGTGACTGAGCTTGTGATAAGACCTCATGGGAAAAGGGGGGGAGATCTGTTTGGATAAGATGTCTGCTTAAGGCTTAACTTCTCCAAGGGGAAATACAGAAGTTATGCTACAGAGTCACTTTCAGGCAGCCTCTGTAGTATGGTGGAAGCAGCATGTGATATGAAGCCAGGGCTGTTTGTTATAGAAATAACATGGGTAACAGTCTGGCCATTTAGGTCAGAACACAGAAGGGAGAATAGCATGAAGTTTAGATGCAACTGGTTTAGGATTCACCAGTGGATGGAGACACTGTCTGACATTCTGGTTTAATGCAGTTTAGACAAAGCCTGGATTCAATGAATGAAGAATTCTAGCAAAATATTAATTGTATGCTACTATATAATATACATATACACATACACATACACACATACATATACATATACATTCTGTCAACTGGGTCTCATCACCTATTTGAAAAGATCTAGAGAATAGCTTATAAATTCTTTATTCTAGGAACTTAAGACCCGCTCTAGTGTTTGGTAATGACATTATTTCACATTTCAGAGATATTTTCTAGGAGAGAATTTTGGAATGACAAGGAAACTATGGAAAGTCTGTGTGTTCTTAAAAGTTTCTTTACTTGAGCAGAGAGAAGGAGAGAGGGGTAGTTAGGGACAGCAAGGATGGTCAGAGAATGGTGCTCAGTATGACTCAGAATCTTGAGTCAGGACCTAGATGCCTTGCTAACACCCCACCATACCTTCCTTTGTTATCTACTCATCCCCTGCAGTCCTTTGTGATGGTCACTTTTCTATGCTGTATCATATAAGACAGCCATATGTATGTAGATAAATTTGGAGAATGGACTTCCTCTTCAAGAAATCTATATCTAGTCTCTATCTCCCACACATATTGGATTGGTGTTCACTTAGCTCAGAGTAGTAGATTAAAATGACCATGAGCCTTGCATGCTGCCCAAGGACAATGTTTTCTGTAGCTGCTCAGTATGCTTCTCTAGTCATCACTAAGTACTCAGAACTCATACCCCACTGTTGCCAATCTCTGCCTCAAGTGTTGTGAGCTCATCTTACATCAACCTGATGCACAAGCTAGAATTATCTGAAAAAGGGAACCTCAATTGAGAAGATGCCTTCATAAGATCTGGCTGTAAGGCATTCTTTTAATTATTGACTGATGGGGGATGGCCCTGCCCATTGTGAGTGGTGCCATTGCTGCTGGTGGTTCTGGCTTCTATAAGAAAACAGACTGAGCAAGCCATAGGGAGCAAGCCAGCAAGCAACACCCCTCCATGGTCTCTGCATCAGTTCCTGCTTCCAGATTCCTGCCCAGTTTTAAGTTCCTTTCCTGGCTTCCTTAGATGATGAATAGCAATACTGAAGTAAGCTGAATGAACCCTTTCCTCCTCAACTCCCTTTTTTTGTCATTGTTTTGTTTCAGCAATATAAACCCTGACTAAGAAAAGTGTTCTCACTTCTCTTTCCATTTACCTAAATACATTACATTTATAAAGTTTTCCTCTTTATTTCCTTTAGGAAGCACAGCCCCCTGACTTATAGTAACCACATTATACATTACCAATATATTACCACATTAACACCATCATCAGCTCCTGTGTTTGATAACTTTTGTGCTGTCATTTATATTACCTAGTGATTAATATAAACTTCACAGGTATAAAAGAGGTTGGCTTCCATGAAGGAGATTGTAAACCATATGGAATGCCTTCTGAAGCACCGAGTTTTCCATGAGTAGATTAATCTGCCCTGACAGGAAAAGAATTTTCTAGAAATCAGAATCTCTCTTTTCACTTGCCTCTAACAGGTCCATTACGATGTCTCCATAGAGTAACACTTAGAAACCATTGGCTGGTTGGTGCCATTCTAATCTTAAATTTCTTCCGTCTCCTGAATCATTACCGAGCCAACACTATGATGCTTTCTTTTTTATTTGATATATTCTTTATTTATATTTCAAATGTTATCCCCTTCTCCAGTTTCCCCCCTCCTGGATAGCCCCTATCCCATCCTCCCTCCCTCTACTTCTATGAGGGTGTTCCTTTACCCACCCCACTCTAACCCCCCACCCCTTTGTTCTCTACAATGGGGCATCTATTGAGCTTTCATTGATGCCTGGCAAGGCAATCTTCTGCCATATGCAGCTGGAGCCATGTGTGCTCCTTGGTTGATTGCTTATTCCCCCTGGGAACCATGGGGGGGGGGTGTCTGGTTGGTTGATATTGTTGTTCTTCCTATGAGGTTGAAAACCCCTTCAGCTCCTTTAGTCCTTTCTCTAACCCCTCCATATGGGACCCCACACTCAGTCCAATGGTTGGTTGTAAGCATCTGGCTCTGTATTTGTAAGGTTCTTGCAGGGCCTCTCAAGAGACAGCTATATCAGGCTCCTTTCAGCAAGCATTTTTTGGCATCCATTATAGTGCTGGGTTTGGTGACTGTATATGGGATGAATCCCCAGGTAGTACAATCTCTGGATGGTCTTTCCTTCATTCTATGCTCTACACTTTATCTGCATATTTGCTTCTGTGAGTATTTTATTCCCCTTCTAAGAAGCACTGAAGCACCCACACTTTGGTCTTCCTTCTTGAGCTTCATGTGGTCTGTGAATTGTTATCTTGGGTATTCAGAGCTTTTGGGCTAATATCCACTTACTATGGTGCTTTCTATGATGTCTATAACTTTTAGACAGACAGGGAACCTAGAAAATTGTGAACAAACTCTTCCTTAGGTGGTGATTGACTAATTAGCTCTTTGATGGGAAAGCATTTCTCACTTATATTGTTAGGC
This sequence comes from Tokudaia tokunoshimensis, assembly GCA_036184795.1. Classification (NCBI taxonomy): domain Eukaryota; kingdom Metazoa; phylum Chordata; class Mammalia; order Rodentia; family Muridae; genus Tokudaia; species Tokudaia tokunoshimensis. Next base: position 104,215,710 of record BTHU01000012.1, read on the forward strand.
ACACAGCTTCTTCTTTCAGAGTCTGCTTTTGAGAGAGAGAAGTTAGGGACAGTTTCAAGATGTTTCACAGTAGGGAAGCTCTCCCTACTCTGGAGCACACAGAGTGGCCCCAAGGATCCATTCGAGTATCTCGATACCTGCGACAGTTTGAAATGGACTGCTCACAGAGGATCCCATGACACCCATAACCCATTCAAAATCCCAAGAGCCTAGGATGGGGTCTCTCCTTATCAGTCATTAGCTGTGAAAGAAGAAGGAAAAAACCCATGGAAGAAATGCCTATATTCTCTGATTTTGTGTGCCTTTTCTTTTAACATTCAGTTGTTGAGTGATAGTTTATTATAGCACAGCCACACACTCCCTTGTGGGACTCACCTTATCAACTTAAGTGTAAAAGATACAATGGTCTAGTGGCTGTACTGTAGCTTCTTCCTGGGTTGTTCTTCCTGTCTATTCAGTGTTCTCTAGAACCATGGTTGTTGTGTTTGATCATACTGAGGACAATTACATTGGGAGAGAAATTCCAATTGTTCCTGTTCTACCTGCTTTAATTCCTCTGTAATTTTACATAGTATCCAAGATGGTTCTAGGAGAGGTACCCCTAAGTTCCTATCTGTTGAAAATATTTAGGTCATGCTGAACTCAGAATAATGATACTTCATTTCCTCTTTTTCTTTTTTATTCTCTTTCAGCAGTATTCAAAACTTTTTGTTGTTCTTATTAAGTGTTTGGGGTGATTTCACATCATGAAGATTGGACATGATATCATGAACTGAGTAAATGTGAAATACTAAAACAGGGAGCAGTTGTTTCCTGTAAAAATTAAAAAAAATGGTTTTCTGGGAATTCAAGTGTTTCTCTCACTCCTGCCTGAGTCTTATCATTTTCTTGCTGGTGTGGTCTTGCTTTGCTGCATTTACTCTGCCACCCTACCTGATGGAAAGCACCAACTGCGACATCATGAAGCAATTTGGGTCTGTGGCCAAGTGGTCCCTGAAAAAGGAACAGATGTTGCCATTTGCTTATGGACCTTGCAACCCCGGGGGCTGCCCTGCCACTCTACCCTCTCTATTCCTGTCATTGTACCTCTCACCAATATTCTCAAGTGCCTCATGGTAGGTAGAGAGCACAAGAAATTATATTTCAGATGAGGTCATGGCTTTTCCTCTTCTCCCTTGAAAAGGTTCCTTAAATGCAGAGTGGAGTTTTTCAAAGTAAATTCACTAAGGCATTGATCTGGACCATGACCCTATATAGTAGAATGGTGTTGGGCACAATGCAGGTCTGTCATGGGCTCTGTCCCTTGGGGTTAGTGACTTCACATACTGCCAGGTCTTCATTACAATGCTCAGTTGTACTGCGTAGGTGGAGTGACATTATACAATGTGGCCTGAAGTTAATGGAGAGTGATCCTTTAAAAAAATAAAAAGAAACATAATAGAAATTGTACCTCTAAATGAGGGTTGTGCTCCTCAAAACTTGAAGCAGGAGAGCAAAAGCAATGCATTTAATCCTTTGATACTTTCCTGAGTTAAGCATTATTGTAATTTTCTGATCTGAAGTTGCCTTCAGGGTCTGTGGCACAATAAAAAATATATTTATAAAATATGTATTATGTTTATTTTTGGATTAGAAATTTTATATAAATCTCTTATAGAACATTTTTAAAGTTCAGGAAAACATAGACAAAACTAAACTATTCATGGTCTTAGCCCTATGGTGACTTCCGTCAAACTGACATATATCTCCTGATGATTTGTTCACCTCTGGAAACACAGATAGAAACTTATATGCATTGACATGTGCATATCTATGCATTGAATTGTGGCATCAGGTTTTATACTGTTAATTAGGCTGATATGTGGTGTGTGGGTCCAGGATATGGTTTAGGAGGTAAAGTGCTTGCCATGAACTCTTGAGGACCTGAGTTCAAACCATAGCACTCAGATGCAACAGCTGTAAGTGAAGATATATGCCTATAACCTTAAGGATAGGAATCCTATCCCTGGGAATTGCTGGCTACCCAATCTAGCCAAATTGGTTAGGTGAGAGATCCTGTCTTAGAAGCTAATATAAAGAGTGATTGAAGAAGATACACAACATTGACTTCTCTCTCTCTCTCTCTCTCTCTCTCTCTCTCTCTCTCTCTCTCTCTCTCTCACACACACACACACACACACACACACACACACACATACATGACAAGCACATACACACATACATGCACACATACCTGAACACACTTATGTGTGTGCATACAGAGACACACACACTTGTAGACACATAAATGTCTTGTGATTTTAAAAATTAAATATATTGATTTATTTGGCATATGTGTAGAAAGCAGAAGACAACTTGTGGGAGAAGGTTCTCTCCTCCCATCATATAAATCTTCTGGGTCAAACTCAGGTCATTAGTCTTGAGAGCTAGTGCCTTTATCCATTGAGAGATGTTATTGGTTCAATCGCACTTTACTTTCAACATTCTGACTGATCTAGATATTTTTATATATAAAGATAAGTTTTATTTGTGAAATTAGCTAGAATCACATAGAGCCAAGTCTGAGAATTTACCTCATCAGACGGCTAATGTGCTTTGTGAAAAGCAAGCACATTTGTGGGTTAAAGAATGATAAATTTGGTTTTCTTTGGTGGATCAGTCTGGCTTAATGTTGTATCCAAGAGCAGAGACCCGTGAGTATTTTAACCCATGGTAAATCACTGGCTTAAGAATCTGGATTTCTTATTGACTATGTCCTGTGACTTGCAGAAGCTTTCCAGTTTCATGAGGTTCCATTTATCAATTCTTGATTATAGAGCATGAGCCATTGAGTTTTGTTTAGGAAGTTTCCCCCTGTGCTAATGAGTTCAAGGCTCTTTCCCACTTTCTCTTCTATTAGATTGAGTATATCTAGTTTTATGTTGAGGTCCTTGTTTCACTTGGACTTGAGCTTTGTGCAAGGTGACAAATATGAGTCTATTTTCATTTTTCTACATACAAATAGCCAGTTAGACCAGCACCATTTATTGAAGATGCTTTCTTTTTTTGTATTGTATATTTTTGGCTTCTTTGTCAAAGATCAAGTGTTCATAATCGGCAACCTACAGATTGGGAAAAAAATCTTCACTAGCTCTACATCCAATAGAGGGCTAATATACAAAATATACAAAAAACTCAAGAAGCTAATCACCCAAAAAAAAATAGACCTTTAGCATGAAAGGATGCTGAATTTTGTCAAATGCTTTCTCAGCATCTAATGAGATGACCATGTGGTTTTTTTCTTTGAGATTGTTTATGTAGTGGATTACATTGATGGATTTCCTTATATTGAACCATCCCTGCATCCCTGGGATGAAGCCTACTTGATCGTGGTGAATGATCGTTTTGATGTGTTCTTGGATTCGGTTGGCAAGAATTTTATTGAGTATTTTTGCATCGATATTCATAAGAGAGACTGGCCTGAGATTCTCTTTCTTTGTCGGATCTTTGTGTGCTTTTGGTATTAATGTAATTGTGGCTTCATAGAACGAGTTGGGTAGTGTTCCTTCTGTTTCTATTTTGTGGAACAGTTTGAAGAGTATTGGTGTTAGGTCTTCTTTGAAGGTCTGATAGAATTCTGCACTAAAACCATCTGGACCTGTGCTTTTTTTGGTTGGAAGACTTCCAATGACAACTTCTATTTCTTCAGGGCTTATAGGACGGTTTGGATGGTCTACTTGATCTTGATTTAATTTTGGTACTTGGTATCTGTCAAGGAAATTGTCCATTTTCTCAAGATTTTCTAGTTGTGTTGAATACAGGTTTTTGTAGTAGGATCTGATGATTTTTTGAATTTCCTCAGTTTCTATTGTTATCTCTCCCTTTTCGTTTCTGATTTTATTAATTTGGATACTATCTCTGTGCCCTCTGGTTAGTCTGGCTAAGGGCTTATCTATCTTGTTGATTTTCTCAAAGAACCAACTCCTCGTTTTGTTAATTCTTTGTATGGTTTTATTTGTTTCTACTTGATTGATTTCAGCCCTGAGTTTGATGATTTCCTGCCTTCTACTCCTCTTTGGTGTATTTGCTTCAGCATCCTTTCATGCTAAAGGTCTTGGAAAGATCAGGAATTCAAGGCCCATATCTAAACATAGTAAAAGCAATTTACAGCAAACCGGTAGCCAGCATCAATTTAAATGGAGAGAAACTTGAAGCAATCCCACTAAAAACAGGGACTAGACAAGGCTGCCCTCTCTCTCCATATCTTTTCAATATAGTACTTGAAGTTCTAGCTAGAGCAATTAGACAACAAAAAGAGGTCAAAGGGATACAAATTGGAAAGGAAGAAGGCAAACTATCACTATTTGCAGACGATATGATAGTATACTTAAGCGACCCAAAGAACTCCACCAGAGAACTCCTACAGCTGATAAACGACTTCAGCAAAGTGGCCGGATATAAAATCAACTCAAGCAAGTCAGAAGCCTTCCTATACTCAAAGGATAAGCAGGCTGAGAAAGAAGTAAGAGAAATAAAACCTTTCACAATAGCCACAAACCATATTAAGTATCTTGGCGTGACTCTAACCAAACAAGTGAAAGATCTGTATGACAAGAACTTCAAGTCTCTGAAGAGAGAAATTGAAGAAGACCTCAGAAGATGGAAAAATCTGCCATGCTCATGGATTGGCAGGATTAATATAGTAAAAATGAGCATCTTACCAAAAGTAATACACAGATTCAATGCAATCCCCATCAAAATCCCAACTCAATTCTTCATAGAGTTAGAAAGAGCAATTCAAAAATTCATCTGGAATAACAGAAAACCCAGAATAGCTAAAACTATTCTCAAGAGTAAAAGAACCGGAGGGAGCCCGCCAGCTTCCCTTCCGCGACCTCTGTTCCCGTGGACTGCGCTGGAGAGACCGGTACCCAGGCTCTCCCCCCGATATAACATCACTTGGGACACGGCCTGTTGGGGCTTCCGTCTGTGCCCGAGGGCGGGTTGGCGCTGTGGTCGTCTGGGTGCCAGATCGGCGGGCCATCGTGACCACAGGGTGAGCGGCGCCACGGAGACTGCCCTCCGCCATCTTTGCTCCAGTGACCAGGTAGTTGGGACCGCCAGGCTCAGAGACAGACAGGCATAATATCGCTTCGGTTTCAGGCAGCTTGTGTGTAACCTGCTCCCAGGTGCTGGGCTGATCTGCAGTAACCAGCGCGCCAGTTCCGCGGTGGGACCTTCTGCCTGGTGGCGGGACCCCGCGCAGGGAGGGAGCCCGCCAGCTTCCCTTCCGCGACCTCTGTTCCCGCGGACTGCGCTGGAGAGACCGGTACCCAGGCTCTCCCCCCGATATAACATCACTTGGGACACGGCCTGTTGGGGCTTCCGTCTGTGCCCGAGGGCGGGTTGGCGCTGTGGTCGTCTGGGTGCCAGATCGGCGGGCCATCGTGACCACAGGGTGAGCGGCGCCACGGAGACTGCCCTCCGCCATCTTTGCTCCAGTGACCAGGTAGTTGGGACCGCCAGGCTCAGAGACAGACAGGCATAATATCGCTTCGGTTTCAGGCAGCTTGTGTGTAACCTGCTCCCAGGTGCTGGGCTGATCTGCAGTAACCAGCGCGCCAGTTCCGCGGTGGGACCTTCTGCCTGGTGGAGGGACCCCGCGCAGGGAGGGAGCCTGCCAGCTTCCCTTCCGCGACCTCTGTTCCCGCGGACTGCGCTGGAGAGACCGGTACCCAGGCTCTCCCCCCAATATAACATCACTTGGGACACGGCCTGTTGGGGCTTCCTTCTGTGCCCGAGGGCGGGTTGGCGCTGTGGTCGTCTGGGTGCCAGATCGGCGGGCCATCGTGACCACAGGGTGAGCAGCGCCACGGAGAGTGCCCTCCGCCATCTTTGCTCCAGTGACCAGGTAGTTGGGACCACCAGGCTCAGAGACAGACAGGCATAATATCGCTTCGGGTTCAGGCAGCTTGTGTGTAACCTGCTCCCAGGTGCTGGGCTGATCTGCAGTGACCAGCGCGCCAGATCTGCTGTGGGACTTCTGCCTGGCAGAGGGACGCCCCCTCCCCCCCCCAGGAGAGATCACACACCCCTGCACAGGGCAGGAGCCTGCCAGCCTCCCTTTGGCGACCTCTGCTCCAGGAATCCACTAGGCTGAGCCTTTAGATGTGCAAGGCCTCCCCAATATAAGATCACTTGGGGCAAAGCACATTAGGGCTCCAAAGTCACTCAGGAGCAGGCAGGCCCCAGAAATCGGTGCCAGGGGAATCCTGGAAATCCAGGGGGGGCAGAAATAGCTTTGCAAGCTCACAGGAGGTCCAACCAACAGCCAGTGGCAGCAGGACCAACTAACACCAGAGGTATCCAGATGGCAAAAGGCAAACGTAGGAATGTTACTAACAGTAATCAAAGTAATGTGGGACCATCCGAACCCAACTCTCCAACAGCAGCAAGTCCTGGATACCCCACCACACCCGAAAGACAAGATCTGGATTTAAAATCACTTCTCATGATGCTATTAGAGGATCACAAGAAGGACACAAATAAATCTCATAAAGAGTTACAGGAGACCATGAATCAACGGTTAGAAGCCCTTACAAAGGAAACACAAAAATCGCTTAGAGAAATGCGGGAGAACATGGATCAAAAGATGGAGGCGCACAAGGAGACAACACAAAAATCGCTTAACGAGATGAATCAACGGGTAGATGCACTCACAAAGGAATCACAAAATTTGCATAAAGAAATGCAGAAGAATATGGGTCAACAGACGGATGCCCATAAGGAGGCAACACAAAAATTGCTTAAAGAAATGAATCAACGGTTAGATGCCCTTACAAAGGAAACACGAGAACTGCTTAAAGAAATGCAGGAGACGATGGATCAACAGATGGAATCCCATGAGGAGGAAACACAAAAATCGCTCAGAGAAATGCAGGAGAACGTGGGTCATCAGGAAGAAATCCTGAAAGAGGTAATGCAAAAATACCTTAAAGAAATACAGGAAAATACAAACAAACAAGTGAAGGATCTCAGCAAATCCATCCAGGAACTAAAAAAGGAAGTAGAAACAACTAAGAAATCACAAAGGGAGACAACTTTGGAGATAGAAAACCTTGGGAAGAAATCAGGAGTCATAGATGCAAACATCAACAATAGAATACAAGAGATGGAAGAAAGAATCTCAGGTGCTGAAGATTCCATAGAAAGCATCGACTCAACAGTCAAAGAAAATGCAAAATGCAAAAAACGCGTAACCCAAAACATCCAGGAAATCCAGGACACAATGAGAAGACCAAACCTAAGGATTATAGGTATAGATGAGAGTGAAGATTTGCAACTTAAAGGGCCAGTAAACATCTTCAACAAAATTATGGAGGAAAACTTCCCTAACTTAAAGAGAGAGATGCCGATGAACATACAAGAAGCCTACAGAACTCCAAACAGACTGGACCAGAACAGAAATACCTCCCGTCACATAATAATCAAAACACCGAATGTTCTAAACAAAGAAAGAATACTAAATGCAGTAAGAGAAAAGGGCCAAGTAACATACAAAGGAAGACCTATCCGAATCACATCAGACTTCTCACCAGAGACTATGAAAGCCAGAAGATCCTGGGCAGATCTCATGCAGACACTAAGACAGCACAAATGCCAGCCTAGACTACTATACCCAGCAAAACTCTCAATCACCATAGATGGAGAGACCAAGATATTCCATGATAAAACCAAATTTTCACAATATCTTTCCACAAATCCAGCCCTGCAACGGATAATAGGTGGAAACCTCCAATACAGGGAGAGAAACAACACCCTGGAAAAAATGAGATAATAACCTTCTTGAATCAAACCCAAAAGTAGATAACCACTCAAACATAAAGATAGCGTCAAGAATGGCAGATGGCAATAATCACTATGCCTTAATCTCTCTTAATATCAATGGTCTCAACTCCCCAATTAAAAGACATAGACTAGCAGACTGGATACGTAAACAGGACCCAGCTTTTTGCTGCATGCAGGAAACGCACCTCAGTGTCAAAGACAAACACTACCTCAGAGTAAAAGGCTGGAAAACAATTTTACAAGCAAATGGCCCCAAGAAACGAGGTGGAGTAGCCATCCTAATATCGGATAAAATTGATTTTCAACCCAAAGTCATCAAAAAAGACACAGAAGGACACTACATACTGATCAAGGGAAAAATCCACCATCAAGAACTCTCAATCCTGAATATCTATGCTCCAAATGCAAGGGCACCCTCATTCGTAAAAGAAACTTTACTAAAACTCAAAGCACACATCGCACCGCACACAATAATAGTGGGTGACTTCAACACCCCGCTCTCTGAAATGGATCGTTCAGGAAAGCAGAAACTAAACAGGGACACAGTGAATCTAATTGAAGCCTTGGACCAAATGGAACTAACTGATATATATAGAACATTTCATCCTAGAGCTAAAGAATACACCTTCTTCTCAGCTCCTCATGGTACCTTCTCCAAAATTGACCATATAATTGGTCACAAATCAGACCTCAACAGATACAAGAAGATAGAAATAATCCCATGCCTCCTATCAGATCACTATGGAATAAGGGTGGTCTTCAATGGCAACAAAAACAAAAGAAAACCCACGTACACATGGAGGCTGAACAATGCTCTACTCAATGATAACTTGGTCAAGGTGGAAATAAAGAAAGAAATCAAAGACTTTTTGAAAGTTAATGAAAATGAAGGCACAACATACCCTAACTTATGGGACACAATGAAAGCAGTGCTAAGAGGAAAATTCATAGCCCTGAGTGCCGCCAAAAAGAAACGGGAGACAGCATACACTAACAGCTTAATGGCACACCTGAAAGCCCTGGAACAAAAAGAAGCAAATACACCAAAGAGGAGTAGAAGGCAGGAAATCATCAAACTCAGGGCTGAAATCAATCAAGTAGAAACAAATAAAACCATACAAAGAATCAACAAAACGAGGAGTTGGTTCTTTGAGAAAATCAACAAGATAGATAAGCCCTTAGCCAGACTAACCAGAGGGCACAGAGATAGTATCCAAATTAATAAAATCAGAAACGAAAAGGGAGAGATAACAACAGAAACTGAGGAAATTCAAAAAATCATCAGATCCTACTACAAAAACCTGTATTCAACACAACTAGAAAATCTTGAGGAAATGGACAATTTCCTTGACAGATACCAAGTACCAAAATTAAATCAGGATCAAATAGACCATCTAAACCGTCCTATAACCCCTGAAGAAATAGAAGTTGTCATTGGAAGTCTTCCAACCAAAAAAAGCACAGGTCCAGATGGTTTTAGTGCAGAATTCTATCAGACCTTCAAAGAAGACCTAACACCAATACTCTTCAAACTGTTCCACAAAATAGAAACAGAAGGAACACTACCCAACTCGTTCTATGAAGCCACAATTACACTAATACCAAAAGCACACAAAGATCCGACAAAGAAAGAGAATCTCAGGCCAATCTCTCTTATGAATATCGATGCAAAAATACTCAATAAAATTCTTGCCAACCGAATCCAAGAACACATCAAAACGATCATTCACCACGATCAAGTAGGCTTCATCCCAGGGATGCAGGGATGGTTCAATATAAGGAAATCCATCAATGTAATCCACTACATAAACAATCTCAAAGAAAAAAACCACATGGTCATCTCATTAGATGCTGAGAAAGCATTTGACAAAATTCAGCATCCTTTCATGCTAAAGGTCTTGGAAAGATCAGGAATTCAAGGCCCATATCTAAACATAGTAAAAGCAATTTACAGCAAACCAGTAGCCAGCATCAATCTAAACGGAGAGAAACTTGAAGCAATCCCACTAAAATCAGGGACTAGACAAGGCTGCCCTCTCTCTCCATATCTTTTCAATATAGTACTTGAAGTTCTAGCTAGAGCAATTAGACAAGAAAAAGAGGTCAAAGGGATACAAATTGGAAAGGAAGAAGTCAAACTATCACTATTTGCAGACGATATGATAGTATACATAAGCGACCCAAAGAACTCCACCAGAGAACTCCTACAGCTGATAAACGACTTCAGCAAAGTGGCCGGATATAAAATCAACTCAAGCAAGTCAGAAGCCTTCCTATACTCAAAGGATAAGCAGGCTGAGAAAGAAGTAAGAGAAATAATACCCTTTACGATAGCCACAAACCATATTAAGTATCTTGGCGTGACGCTAACCAAACAAGTGAAAGATCTGTATGACAAGAACTTCAAGTCTCTGAAGAAAGAAATTGAAGAAGACCTCGGAAGATGGAAAAATCTGCCATGCTCATGGATTGGCAGGATTAATATAGTAAAAATGAGCATCTTACCAAAAGTAATACACAGATTCAATGCAATCCCCATCAAAATCCCAACTCAATTCTTCATAGAGTTAGAAAGAGCAATTCAAAAATTCATCTGGAATAACAGAAAACCCAGAATAGCTAAAACTATTCTCAAGAGTAAAAGAACCTCTGGGGGAATCAGTATCCCGGACCTCAAGCTGTACTACAGAGCAATAGTGTTAAAAACTGCATGGTATTGGTACAGTAACAGACATGTAGATCAATGGAACAGAATTGAAGACCCAGAAATGAATCCACACTCCTATGGTCACTTGATCTTTGACAAAGGAGCTAAAACCATCCAGTGGAAAAAAGATAGCCTTTTCAACAAATGGTGCTGGCTCAGCTGGAGGTCAACATGCAGAAGAATGCAAATTGACCCATCCTTATCTCCTTGCACTAAGCTCAATTCTAAGTGGATCAAAGATCTCCACATAAAACCAGACACACTGAAACTAATAGAAGGGAAACTAGGGAAGAACCTTGAACATATGGGCACAGGGGAGAATTTCCTGAACAGAACTCCAATAGCTTATACTCTAAGATCAAGAATAGACAAATGGGACCTCATTAAATTACAAAGTTTTTGCAAGGCAAAAGACACCGTCAAAAAGACAAAGCGGCAACCAACTAACTGGGAAATGATCTTTACCAACCTTACATCCGACAGAGGGCTAATATCCAAGATATACAAAGAACTCAAGAAGTTAAACTCCAGAGAGGCAAGTAACCCTATTAAAAAATGGGGTACAGAGCTAAACAAAGAGTTCTCACCTGAAGAATATCTAATGGCTGAGAAGCACCTAAAGAGATGTTCATCATCCTTAGTCATTAGGGAAATGCAAATCAAAACAACCCTGAGATTCCATCTCACACCAGTCAGGATGGCTAAGATCAAAAACACAGGAGACAGCAGTTGTTGGCGAGGATGTGGAGAAAGAGGAACACTCCTCCACTGCTGGTGGAATTGCAGGCTGGTACAACCACTCTGGAAAGCAGTCTGGCGGCTCCTCAGAAAACTGGGCATGACACTTCCGGAGGATCCGGCTATACCACTCCTGGGCATATACCCAGAGACTTTACCTGCATGCAATAAGGACACATGCTCCACTATATTCATAGCAGCCTTATTTATAATAGCCAGAAGCTGGAAAGAACCCAGATGTCCCTCAACGGAGGAATGGATTCAGAAGATGTGGTATATTTACACAATGGAATACTACTCTGCAATTAAAAACAATGAATTCACGAAATTCCTAGGCAAATGGTCAGAACTTGAAAATATCATCCTTAGTGAGGTAACCCAATCACAAAAGATCACACATGGTATGAAGTCACTGATAAGGGGATATTGACCCAGAATCTCAGAATACCCTAGACACAATCAGCATATCAATAGATTTCTAAAAAGATGGAAGGAGAGACCCCTGGTCCTGGAAAGACTGGATGTAGGGGAACGCCAGGACAGAGTAATGAGAGGGGGTTGAACGGAGAAAAGAGGGAGGGAAGGGGGCTTATGGGACTTTCGGGGAGGGAGGAAACGGGAAAGGGGAAGTGATTTGGAATGTAAATTAAAAAAATAAAATAAAATAAAATTAAAAAAAAAAAAAAAAAAGAGTAAAAGAACCTCTGGGGGAATCAGTATCCCGGACCTCAAACTGTACTACAGAGCAATAGTGTTAAAAACCGCATGGTATTGGTACAGTGACAGACATGTAGATCAATGGAACAGAATTGAAGACCCAGAAATGAATCCACACTCCTATGGTCACTTGATCTTTGACAAAGGAGCTAAAACCATCCAGTGGAAAAAAGATAGCCTTTTCAACAAATGGTGCTGGCTCAGCTGGAGGTCAACATGCAGAAGAATGCAAATTGACCCATTCTTATCTCCTTGCACTAAGCTCAATTCTAAGTGGATCAAAGATCTCCACATAAAACCAGACACACTGAAACTAATAGAAGGGAAACTAGGGAAGAACCTTGAACATATGGGCACAGGGGAGAATTTCCTGAACAGAACTCCAATAGCTTATGCTCTAAGATCAAGAATAGACAAATGGGCCCTCATTAAATTACAAAGTTTTGCAAGGCAAAAGACACTGTCAAAAAGACAAAGCGGCAACCAACTAACTGGGAAATGATCTTTACCAACCTTACATCCAACAGAGGGCTAATATCCAATATATACAAAGAACTCAAGAAGTTAAACTCCAGAGAGGCAAGTAACCCTATTAAAAAATGGGGTACAGAGCTAAACAAAGTGTTCTCACCTGAAGAATATCTAATGGCTGAGAAGCACCTAAAGAGATGTTCATCATCCTTAGTCATTCGGGAAATGCAAATCAAAACAACCCTGAGATTCCATCTCACACCAGTCAGGATGGCTAAGATCAAAAACACAGGAGACAGCAGTTGTTGGCAAGGATGTGGAGAAAGAAGAACACTCCTCCATCCTCCACTGCTGGTGGAATTGCAAGCTGGTACAACCACTCTGGAAAGCAGTCTGGCAGTTCCTCAGAAAACTGGGCATGACACTCCCGGAGGATCCGGCTATACCACTCCTGGGCATATACCCAGAGACTTTACCTGCATGCAATAAGGACACATGCTCCACTATGTTCATAGCAGCCTTATTTATAATAGCCAGAAGCTGGAAAGAACCCAGATGTCCCTCAACGGAGGAATGGATTCAAAAGATGTGGTATATCCACACAATGGAATACTACTCTGCAATTAAAAACAATGAATTCACGAAATTCCTAGGCAAATGGTCAGATCTTGAAAATATCATCCTTAGTGAGGTAACCCAATCACAAAAGAACACACATGGTATGCAGTCACTGATAAGGGGATATTGACCCAGAATCTCGGAATACCGTAGACACAATCCGCATATCAATAGATTTCTAAGAAGATGGAAGGAGAGACCCCTGGTCCTGGAAAGACTGGATGTAGGGGAACGCCAGGACAGAGTAACGAGAGGAGGTTGAATGGAGAAAAGAGGGAGGGAAGGGGGCTTATGGGACTTTCGGGAAGGGTGGAAATGGGAAAGGGGAAATGATTTGGAATGTAAATTAAAAAAAATAAAATAAATAATTAAAAAAAAACACAACTCAATCAAAAAATAGGGTATAGAACTAAACTGAGGTTTCACAACTAAGGAATCTAGAATGGCTGAAAAGCACCTAAAGAAATGCTCAAAGTCTTTAGTGATCAGAGAAATGCAAAGCAAAACGACCCTGAGATTCCACCAATAGGAATGGCTAAGATCAAAACCTCAGGTGACAATATATGTTGGAGAGGATATGGAGAAAGAGGAACATTCCTCCATTGCTAGTGGGATTGCAAACTGGTACAAACGACTCTGGAAATCAATCTGGAGATTCCTCAGAAAACTGGAAATAAATCGATGTGAAGACCCAGCTATACCACTCTTGGAAATATAGCCAAAAGATGCCCCACCATGCCACAGGGGCACGTGTTCCACTATATTCATAGCAGCCTTATTTGTGATAGCCAAAAGCTGGAAACAACCTAGATGTCCCAAAACAGAAGAATGGATACAAAAAATGTGGTTCATTTACACAATGGAATACTACTCATCTATTAAGGATGAGGATTTCCTGAGATTTGCAGGCAAATGAATGGAACTAGAAAATATCATCTTGAGTGAGGTAACTCAGACCCAAAAGGACATGCATGGTATGTACTTACTAATAAGTGGATATTAGCCAAAAAATAGAATAATACAGAAAACCCAAGATACCGTCCACTAAACTCAAAAAGGTCAACAAGCTGAAGTGCCGAAGTGAGGATGCCTCAGTACCACTTGGGAGGGAGAAGAAAGCGATCACAAGTGGGGAGGGAAGGAGGGACCTGGGAGGGAAAGTGGACTGGCGGGTGGGAGAGAGGGGAACCTGATCTGGTATTGGGTGAGGGAAAAGAACCGAAGCCCTGAGGGTCAGCAGAAAGAATGGAAACAGGCAACCTTGGGAGATAGGAGGTTGGGGGGACCCTCCAGAATGCACCAGAGACTTGGGAGGTGAGAGACTCTCATGACTAAAAGGGAGGAACTTTAGATGAAATGCTTGACAGTCAGGAGAGGGAACTTATAGAGCCTACCTCCAAGGGGAAGACAGGACATCAAATGAGGGAGTGGGGGCCATCCCACAGTCACAACTCTGTAATTGTTCTTGTCTGAGAGAATTACAAGGATGGAATGGAGAGGAGCATGAGGAAAAGAAGGTCCAGTGACAGGCCCAAAATAGGATCCAGTTCAAGGTGAGGTCCCAAGGCCTGACAAAATTACTGAGGCTATGGAGTGCCCACAATAATGAACCCAGCATGACCCCACTCTGGAAGACCCAACAAGTAGCTAAAAGAGTCAGATGCAGATATTTGCACCCAGTCAATGGACAGAAACAACTGACCCCTGTTGTTGAATTAGAGAAGGCTGAAAAAAACTGAGGAGATAGGCGACCCTGTAGGAGGATCAGCAGTCTCAATTAATCTGGACCCCTGAGATCTCTCCAACACTGGACCACCAAATAGGCAGCATACACCAGCTGATATGAGGCCCCAAACACACTTACAGTAGAGGACTGCCAGATCTGTGTTCATTCAGAGATGATGCACCTAACCCTCAAGAGGCTGGAGGTCCTAGGGAGTTTAGAGGTCAAGTGGGGTGGGGGGAGTGGGGACATCCATGTGGAGACAGGGAAGTGGGGAGGAGGTATGGAATGTGAAACAGTCAGAGGGTGGATGGTGGGGGGGAATAAAATATGGAGTGTAATAAATAAATAAATACAAAAAAATCTGGATTTCACAGATGAAAAATCTAAAGGAAAATGTATTTCTTCAAAGATAATTTTTTTTATTTAAAGGGACATATAACAACACTATAAAGAAGTTATATTGGGGGGTCAGTTTATGTGCATGGGTGTTTCATATGCATATATGTCTGGGCATCATGTTAGTGCCTAGGGTTCTAGGAGGGCCAAAAGAGGGCACAGATTCCCAGAGACCAGAGTTAACAGACTGTTGTGAGCTGTCATGTGGGTGCTGGGAATTAAACCCAGGTTCTATGTAAAAACTTTCAATTGTTGAGTGATCTCTCTTCAGTTCCAAGGTAGGATATATATAAATTATATATTAAATAATAGAAATATAAAACATATATAAATCTAAACTTTACATATTATATTAAATATAATATTTATAAATAAATATTAATATGTTATATAAGTATAAGGTTATATATCTATATATGTGATATAACATATTCTATGCATAATATATAATATGTTATGTAGCCTATTATGTGTGTATATATATACATATATATGTATATGTATATATGTGTGTGTGTGCGTGTGTATACATACATACACACATATGTATTAACCTTAGTTTTGGGGTGTTTTAAGTGGCATGGTGGCCAGATAGCATCCTACATTTTTGGAAAACCACCTTTTGCTGGTTCATGAACCTCTTTTAGTCTGGCCAGGATTTTACTCTGTTAAAATTACTCTTTAGTTCCTGAATGCTCAAATGGAGTTATCTCTCCTCTGCTTTATGTAAATATCTGACATTATTTGCCTAGGGCAATCTGAATGATGGGATGTGTGTGTGTGTGTGTGTGTGTGTGTGTGTGTGTGTGTGTGTGTGTGCGCACACACACGGGGGTGGTGGTGTGGTGTTGTGGTTTCAGAAGCAGTCCCGGTTAAGTTTATTGCCATCCTAAAAATAATAAAGCCTCAAATGCATTAAATCAAAACCAGTAGTAATTAAAAAGAAGAAGAAGGAGAAGGAGATGGAGATGGAGACGGAGACGGAGATGGAGATGGACATGGAAACGGAGATGGAGACAGAGGAGGAGGAGGAGGAGGAAGAAGAAGAAGAAAGAAGAAGAAGAAGAAGAAGAAGAAGAAGAAGAAGAAGAAGAAGAAGAAGAAGAAGAAGAAGAAGAAGAAGAAGAAGAAGAAGAAAAAGAAGAAGAAGAAGAAGATAGAATGAAAGGAAAGACCTAAGACTTTGCTTTCTCACAACCAGGATCTGTTATACTGATGATATCTTCTTGTCATTCTCCTAGTTATTGATATCATAAAGAAAGCCTTATTAATTCCAATACTGTCAGCTTCTCCAGTATCCTAGGCAGGGATTTAATAGCAGATACTAATATTCTGGTCCGTAATGTTGTCAATCCCTATTTGTCTTAGAACTGATATGGATACAGAAGTAGAAGTGGGTGTAGATATTGATGCAGCTGTTTATGAGGATGCATATGTAGATATAGGTATGGATGCAGATGTAGATTAAGTATAGATGTAGATGCAAATGTGGACTTAAAGGTAGATGCAGGTATGAATGTAAATGCAAATGCAGATGCAGGTACAGATGGATGTGGAGAGGTAGGTATGGATGTAGATGCAGATGTAGGTACTGATGTGGATGTAGATATTTGGGGAAAGGGAGTCGGGATCTGGGCTGGCCCTAGAATTCCTAATTTATCTATTAAGTTTTCTATAGACTCTTTCAACCTGCTCTCTAGCTTTCAGAGTCATCATTGTCTCCTCCTCGTGCTCCTCCTTTCTTCTTTTTAAATAGAGCTCATACTTTATGGGAATCCAAATTTTATTAATGTTTATAATACTGTTATTATGTAGCAGAGAGGGTAAAAGATTACCCTCTTTTGACATGAGAGATGAATAGTCTCTCATGTTATTTCCATACCATTCCAGTTTTGCAGATAGTGGAACTAAGGTTCATAAGGGATCACTTACACACAAATGCCATATTACTGATTAATGAGGAGGTAAAATTTAAGTCTTCATACGGTAACTTGGTGGCCAAAATTTTATTGTATTGCTTTGCTTCACGTGTGTATCTCAGATCTCTCATTTATCCATTTGATATATCTATGCACATTTAGTTACTTATTATGGCTTGCTCCCATCAGAATGCAAGATCCCTGAGAGAAGAGGTACTGTTTTAGTAACATTGTGTTTCTAGCAATTTAAACCATTCCTCATGTGCAATGGTTTGTATCAGTTGATGGAGAGAGACGACCTCTTAAAAATACTGGCTTAGATGGTCTAGTAGTGTGACTCTGGACAAAAGACTCCTCTCTCTCTCTCTCTCTCTCTCTCTCTCTCTCTCTCTATCTATCTCTCTCTCTCTCTCTCTCTCTCTCTCTCTCGTGTGTGTGTGTGTGTGTGTGTGTGTGTGTGTATGTTTGTGTGTGCACGCACACACACATGTAGGTTCTTAGAAAAAGAACTTAGGTTTGTATAAATTGGAATGTGTTAACTGTTCTTACCACACATTAAATAATTGAAATGTTTGAGTACTAAATAGGGGAAGAACAGCCAACAGAAACTGCCCTGTGTCAGTTTTCATTGATCTTACAGCCTAGGGACAGTCAGGATAGAGCAGTAGAATGTGCTCTACAAGGGGGAGTATACGATGCTAGAGCAGGAGAGAGGGTTGTGAGCACTGAGATCTAGTTCCATGAAGGATGGATAGTCATTATCCAGGTGAACAAAAGCAGGGTAGGAGAAAAGGTCAGGATGGGAAGAAAACCGTGTGCAAAGGCTCAAACCCAACAGCAGTGTGGTGTGCATATCCATCAGAATGCTTTCAGCTATAACCAATATAAGACTTAAAAACATTTTTTTTTTTTTTGGTTTTTCGAGACAGGGCTTCTCTGTATAGCCCTGACTGTCTGGAACTCACTCTGTAGACCAGGCTGGCCTCAAACTCAGAAATCCACTTGCCTCTGCCTCCCAAGTGCTGGGATTAAAGGCGTGCACCGCCACTGCTCGTCCTTAAAAACTTCTTAATAATGAGGAAATAGTGACATGATTTCTAAGAAGGACAAGCATAAAATGTGGACATTTTAATGATAGCTAATGTTTATCCTACCTAGACATCATATTCACGCTATGATAACACAGAGATGGCTATGATTTAGAGAAAGAAAAAAAATTCCATGTCCGCCTTTTGGACCATGCAGTTATTTGAGATGTTATTTTATTGCTTTTAAATGGCTGTATAATATATGTATATGTGTATGTGTATGTGTGTGTATGTATATGTGTATGTGTATGTGTATGTATATGTGTCCAAATGCTTTCTCTTATTTTACTCTGCCACCCTGTATCTTCTTATTAGGTCGATAGTCCCAAGATGGATCCACGATGTTAACAGTGCAGTACGACAGCCACACGTCCAGTACTTATTCTGGATAGGGAAGAAAATGTATCCCATATCTCCAGGTTTTCTGTTTTAGGCTTTAATGGTCAGCGTAGCACCATGACAAGAGGAGTGCAATGGCCATTCTGCCTTGGTCTGACTCATCCTCTGGAGTTGACCCTAGCCTCCCACAAGGTTTGTCTGCCTTACAAGAATAAAACAGATTCCTTTAGGAAGACCAGTGTGGTCCTGGGTGAACATGTCAGGGTGGAGCTGTACTAGGCCTGTATCTTACACTCCTTGAAGCCAGACATCATATTCATGCTATGATAACACAGAGATGGTTATGATCCAGAGAAAGAAAAATTCCATATCTTCCCTTTGGACCATGCAGTTATTTGAGATGCTATTTTATTGTTTTTAAGTGGCTATATAATATATGTATATGTATATGATGTATATGCCATACTGATATCTACATCATCTTTAACTTTATATCTACATATAATTTCCCCCCTTTTCCAGTCAAGTTTTCTTAACTTAAAGACAGGGTGATTGAGGGTAAGAGTGGGTGTTGACAGACTGGGTTGGAACAAGATGGAGAGGAGGGAGAACAATGCTAAGACACCACAGGAAAACTTGCATTTTCATCTGAGCACGGCTGTGAGTAGGGGCCTCAAGCTCCTACAGCAATCTGTTGTTAGGATCATGCTTCCTAGAGAGCAAAGGTTGTTGATGTCTCTTGTTCCTGACTCTTTTTTTTCTCATTACTTACCTATATCTACAGTCTACACATTCTTTAACCCATTTCTCTGAATCCACAGCCCGGGCTTGAAACCCCTTCTTTCTGTCACAAATGCCAGCAGATATGACTCCCAGGCTTATATAGTGCAGAGGCAGAGGAGATTACTGGCCACGACTAGAATATAACTGAATCCATGCTACTATCTTATAACCTGTTGATGTCAGGTTATCGTACTGTCTGTCCTCGAGAACTCCTCCCCGTATTAGATGGACTGTAATATACACCTCTCCAGCTCCATATTCTTGATTCTTCCTCTCTCTCTCTCTCTCTCTCTCTCTCTCTCTCTCTCTCTCTCTCTCTCTCTCTCTCTCTCTCTCTCTCTCTCCCCCTCTCTCCCTCTCTCCCTCTCTCCCTCTCTCCTGTCTTTGATTCACTCCAAGGCTAGCTCTCTGCTCTAGTGTACAGCTGCACCTCCTTCTGCCCCAAGTCCTGGTAACAGATTAAATGATCTAAGAGTCTTCGTGTCCCTTCACTCTCAAGTAATCCCCACTTCTTAAGGCAGGAGGACAACAAGCATGGGGCTCAATTTTGGTCCACCTCTTCTTTAGCAACTCTAGTGTGACCTTGTACTCCAGATTCTCCCCTTTATACAGCGTACTGATTTCAGTCTGAGCCATGCCTGCCCTCAGGAGGCAGATCTCTGGCTGACCCACACTATAGTTTTCTGAACCTCTTTGCACCCTCTACCCTTCGGACTGATCCCTGAGTGTATTTCTGAGGTGGTGCTTGAGGGTGACAAGTACTGCCTGGCTTACAGAGCCAAACTTTGTGTATTCAGGCCCCATGACCTGGGTCTACCACTTCAATTCTCCACTGTCAGAGATCACGTACGCCCTCTGCACTTTTGCCATTTCTTCTTGTTGGAGACATCCAGGGCACAGCACATTGCTATGACATGACACTGTTACCTGCTGAGCCAGAGCGGGTGGGGAGGAGGGAAGAGCCCTTTGTCACAAGCTACCATCACGCCTGTTTACAGTGTATTTTTAACTCCCTTTCAATTTAATAATTTTTTCCTTTCCTCTCCATGGCTGAAATTTAAATATTTGATGTCAGTTCAGTTATTTTTATGACAATTCTCTTCCCCTTCCAGAAAGAGAAAGTGAGAATGATACAAAACCCACTGGGGCAGCTGCCTTCCACTTTTAATTAGTCCCTGTTTCTCTTGGCATGGTAGTAACACCACTAACTGCAGGCTGATCTTCAGAACACTCCAGGCCAGCTTGCTGTCTGTCACACCCGTACTGCACTAGCATCCTCCTGGTTCCCTCAGGGATTCCCTTGCTCCCAGTTCCTGAGCTGCGTGCAGGGTGAGGTTACCTGGAGGGAGGATCCCGACCCCCTCCTCTCTGAATTTGGGTGGACAAAAGCCTGCTCCTGCAGCATACACTTTATTTTATTTCCTGTCTGCTGATTCATTGCTCACAGTTCCATAGGAACAATCGGCTTGGCTCCAATGAGGATCACTCTGAATATTTTTAATCAGGACCTGGGTCTTGCTGAAAGAGGCTGGATTGGAGGACAGTGCCTGAGTGGTCTGACCCTGCCCAAGATGTGTACAGGGGCACCCTGTACACCCAAAGAGAGAAAAACCTGTCTTATCAGCCCCTGTTCCATGAACACTGAGAACAGGAGAGAGCTCCCTGGAAGAGGGGCGAATATGGGTTTTAGTGAGATTACACACTGACCTCACCAGGGCAAGCATCCTCCTGCACCAAGCCCTTGTAAGCAGAATGGCATTAGGTTTTCTTTGTTGCCGGTGGGTTCTGCTGTGCCACCTGCTATTCCAGGCCCTCCTGGGAAAAAGAAAAGAAAAGAATCCCATTATGTGAGCACTCTGAGATCCTTGGCTGCTCTGAGCAATGAGTGACACCCCGCCCCCCACCTTGCACCCTTGGTATGAGCTAGAGAAGACCTACCCCATGGGAGGAAAGTTGGAGCACTTTCACTTGGGATGCACTCTGGAGAAAGAGGCACACGTTACTTGGAGAAAGCCCATTTCCTTTGCACATTTTAAACAACCTGCCTTACTTTGTTTCAGCCCCCAACTGTAACTTGTAAAATGGAAGAACAGGAAGGGCATTGCGTTTTCTTTTATGGAAAATACAGCAGAAGTAGAAAACTTGATCCCAGTAGTTAAGCACCTGCTTGTGCTGCCTTAAAGTGTCTGGTTAGCAGCTGAGCCTGGGTAGGAAGAGAGCATCCCTGACAAGTAAGAAGACAGCATCCCTGCTAGGTAAGAGGACAATGTCCCTGACTACTAGTCCAGGTCTCTTCCTACTGTAGCTCATTGGCAAAAAAAGATGCCTGGAATCTCAAACGTGTTCCCTTTGGTTCTTCACTTCATCTCTTTACTGCTGGCCTCACCCACCTTCTCTTCTGATGTTACCCTTGCTCAGTGTCCCATACCCTGTCAAGCCTTGAGTTGTGGACAAGTCAGGTGGGCCCCAAATGTTTGTGTGAGGAGAGAGGTAAGAGCTGTGGGGTGTGGGTGGGAGGCGGCCAAGGAACACATGCTTTGTATTAATCTTTATTTCAATGAAGTTGTTTGAGCGCATGCTTTATTGCGGTGCTTTAAAATAATGTGTTTCTAACGGTGCCCCCGGGGGTAGCACTTGCACTTTTGAGATCCTATTGCTGGAGTGGCTCACGAGACCAGCCACAATAATAGAAAATGAGGCACCCCCTGGTGCACCATCTGAATTTATAATAGCAATTTCTACGATGCCCCGAGGCCAGCTCTGTTTGTATTTGAGAACATGTAAGGGACTGGCTGGGGAGGGGGAGGCGCCTCCCTTCCTGCCCAGTTTTGATCCAAGCTCGTGTTTAACCTGGTCAAAGGTCTTTCATTGGCCTACTGCTTTTGGATCTCCTTTTCATTCTCCAAGGAAAGCCCTCCTCTCCTACTTTGGCTTTGGCCTGGACAGGCACATCGTTGGTGGGGGAATGGACTTCTGTCTGTCAACCACTCCTCTCCTGCTTCCACCATTCAGCACCCTGTGTGCAAAGCAGAAAACCCTTTGGAGGCCTCCTGGGCCGTCACTGTCAAAGTGGTGAAATATGAAATGACAACATAATGAAATGGACTTGGTTTCATTAAGATTCCAAATGGCTGTCTGGCTTTTTTTTTTTTTTCTCATTCTTTCCAATTCAGCCAGAGACCCACACCACACACCACATGGCAGAAGGTAGAAGTGGGTTAGTGTTACCAGGGCTGAACTAGGGGTCTAGCAGGAGATGCAGAGATAAGGGGCCAGCATAGTCCGGCTGGGGATGGCAGCCGAGGGACTCACCAGGGACCCAGGAAGAGCTGACTCATCCATCAATATCTAGAGACAAGGATGCAATGTCTGTAGGATGCTTTTGGAAACTCACCCTCCCAAAGGCCTTCCTGGAAGCAGAATGGGATAGGGTGGGGTGGTAATGAAGAAGGCAAGCACCCCTCCCCCACTTACTTGTAAACTGCTTAGAGAGTTCAGAGCAACTGTTGTAAGAATGTGTGGGGTGATATTTAAACAACAGCACCCCTTTCCTTTATCCAATAAAAACAGAATCTGCATGTGAGATGCATCTTCTATGAGACTGTGTCATATGATGCACCTTTTGTCTCAGGACTGAAACCCACAAGGAGTTAGTATCATTCATTTATTTGTTCGTTCATTCATTCACTCATTAGGTACCCCTGGCACATTACTGTGTACCAAGTACTCTGAGAAGCATTGAGAATCCAGAGAAGATGACATTGTCACTGCCTTTAAAGGCCATGTGACCTTTTGTATGCATGGCTCATGTCCCAAACCTCCTCTTGCTTTAATTTTTCTATCACAGACAGCGTGTTCCACAGGCCTGCTGAGTCATGTCTCAGTCCCATTCATGGACTCCTCAGACACAGGATACTTTCTGGGTGCCAAATGGGACCCAGTGGTTTTCCATTTTGTCTGTGTATTAGAACTACCTGGGCCACTTTCAGAAGTTGCCTTTACCCCTTTTTCAGGACCTGCGAGAAGCTCATCTGAGGTCTACATTTTGTAGCTGGAGAACGAGACAAAAAAAGTCACTAGGATGATTTAAAAATAAAACAAAAGACAAAACAAGAGCTTTAAGATAAGGTTATTATCAACTTAGTTCAGCCTTAAACCATTATAATTGGGCTAAGGATACAAATTATGGCACTTTAAAGACTTGCCCCATGGAATAATTTTGCTCACATGTGTTGCCTAGTTTGAGACTGACAAAACTTGTTTTCTGTGGGGAGGTAACTCAAAAAAAAAAACAATTAAAAAAAATAAGAGAAGAGTTAAGCTCTGTCACTGCAAGGTTTTAGGCACCAAGTACTCTGAGAAACATTCCTGCTATCTCTGTGGTCTCAACTGTCCTGGGAACCTCACACCCTGCCTGAGTAGACCTTGTAGGTTTACCTCATTGATTTCCAGTCCCTCCCTCTACTATATGTCCTCCTTAAAGGACCCAACTGCTTCATGTGCCTGCTGTTAGAACCAAGGATTCTAAAAGCTGCCCTTCCTTCCATTCCCCTAGTGGCCCTCTGCTGCCCCCACCTGCCTCAAGTCCTCACTAACTGTAGTGGTCCTCAAGTCCTGCCCTGTTTTTTTTCGGAATTCAGAGAACATCCTAACATCACCCCTCTGTCCTCTGGTTAAGTTCGCATATACTTTGGTTAAATAGAGTTTCTACTTGACAGATGGAGAAACTAAGGCTCGAGATGGGTGGTTCCCTAGAGCTTATGGGAAATGGATGTGCAAATTCAGTCTCATGTTTCATGTTTTCTATTTTCTTTGTTTCTTTCAGAGAAGCAATGAGAGGTGATCTGGGAGAAGTGGAAATTGACCATTACAGGAGACTGAGATCATGTAGAAGAGAGGACCACTGCAGTTATGGGAAGATGCTATTACTTTCTTGTTCTCATTCCTAGTGCCATGTACAATCTTCTTATCATTGACCTGGGCAGCAAGAAGACGGACTCCCTTTTGCAGCTCAAATCAGGAATCAGACAGATGAAAAGCATAACACAGACTCCAGTGGGCTGAACAAGGTGGGAACATCATAATCATCTGCCCAAATTCAACCAAGAGAATTGAAAGAAACTGAATAAGATGGAATGAGGGTTCACTGAGACAATATATAGAATTGGCAAGCCAGGAAGCTGGGAGGTAGACTGAGAGACACAGAGGATCCCAGTGATGAGTCCACTTGAGGCTCATCTACTTTTCCTTAGTTTTCACTGTCAAACTCAATGCCAAGAGTGAAGGAAAGGGGAGAAGCAGTTGCTGGGAACTGACACTTGCTGGTGGAAGGGTTGTGAAAGAGGCATTTCTTTGGCATCAAACAGTAAATAATACATTATTTTAAGCACACATAATTGCTTCTGCAGGAATCAGGAGTGCTCTGTTCCTAATAGGAGTGCGCATTGTCCTCTGTGTGATGGCACCAAGACATGACCCTGACTCTAAACAGCTGTATTCATGTACAGTGTTCACACCCACATTCCTACGTGCAGCTCTGCTGGATAATGGTTTGAAGGATTCATGACTCGAGGCTCCAGAACACAGTAGAGTGTGTACAGGTTTATTAAATGAGTGGTGATACAATTATGGAGAGGCTAGAAGTCGAATTCCTGTAAGAATTTATGGTAGCGAATAGCAACAAGCAACAGGAGGTCAAAAGTGGAGTCCAGAGACTATGCTTCTTCCTCTGGACATATCCCAGTAGTGAGGCAAGGGAGTTACTAAGACTTCCCCAAACTGAAGGAAAAGCTTTGTTCCATCCATGAAGATGGTGAACTTAGCTTTTTAGCCAGCGATGTGAGGGACTTAGTTCACTGATCCCCTTCCCTCCTCCAATGGGCATAATGGATTTGTAAAGGCAATTTACAAGTTACTTTTGATTCAAGATTTTAGCTAGAAGATGACTATGGAAAAACATTACGAGTTTTCTTTTTCATTGTTAAATGTTGCTCAATTGTTCATCAATTCAAAACTGTATTTTTGCATTCTGTGCTGAATGAGAAACTATACAGTGTGATGGTATGCCTGCGAAGCTTCAAAAAAGAGAGAGATGCTTGCTCTCTTATGAGGTTAAATCTGGATAGGGGCATGGAAACAGAAAGATCTAATGTGAGAAAAGACTAGGGAATGAAGTGATTGTTTATTGTGGAAGGTGGTTATGGAGGGCATCATGGGGGAAATCATGAAGGGGGTAGTCTTTGATCTGGGCTTTAAGGCATGAATATATTAGCTGGGTGAGGAGATGGGGAAGGTGAAAAGGAGAGTGGGGGTTTAGGGATGAAGGAGCAGCATGAACAAAGAATAGAAGTGTAAAAGTGTGTAGTGACTCAGAAAAGGTGATCAATACAGTGTGGCTACCACTGAGGAGGTTGCTGAAAAGATGTGGCCTGAAATACTTAGTATCTCCAAGGAGAAGACTCCAAGTAATTATATAATCCTCCCACTCATGTTGGCTGGTAGGCAAAGGACCTAGAGGGGGCCAGGTTTAAAAATAATCCATTATCTGAAGCACATGTTATTGTCTCCACGCATTTTCCCTTTCTATGTAGAGCCACAGAACCCTACAGCTTATGGTGGGGTGTGTTTGTAGGCTCATATTCTATTTTCTTTTATTTTTGAAATTGTCATATAATTACATAACTTCTTCCTTCTTTTTCCTACCTCCATTCAGGTCAGTTCCAGCTTATGGATCTCTAAACCCTGGTCTTGATGTGTATATTACTTGATAGGACCTTAAGTTCCTTCCTGCTCTAGGGGAATAGCAATGGGAATAGCAGAAATGTTTTGTGAGTCTCTTGGACAGCCCTGACCAACAACTCCAAAGAAGGCTTCTCACGTATGGTCTTGGGGCTTGTGTTAGGTGGTCTTGCCTCTTTGTTAGTTTTTTTCTCTTGGGGTAAGCATTGTCAGCCCAAATGGGGGAATTTAATTCATTTAAATTCTATATATTCATACACAGAATTATGCATATTATAAGCTTGTTTTAGATAAAGAGTTAACCATATGATTCCATATGACTTTTCAGATATCATTGTTATTATTTTGTCCCTCTAACTAAAGAATCTCTCCCCCTTTTTTCCATTTCCATTTGGAAATGTTTTTTCCAAACAGTTCTGCTATTCCCTTTGTTATTCCCCTAGAGTAGGAAGGAACTTAAGGTCCTATCAAGTAATATGCACATCAAGACCAGAGTTTAGAGATCCCTGAGCTGGAACTGACCTGAACAGAGGTAGGAAAAAGAAGGAAGAAGTTATGTAATTATATGATCTGATTTCTCTGATCAGATCCCTTGGAGCCTGCAATCCCCATCTCTGTTGCTCCTCAGCCCCACCTACTCTGGCAATGGTTCTTTTTTGCTTTCCTGTTTTCTGCAGTTACTCCAGGATGTGTACTACACACTCGCAGTCATTGCTAAGCATCCATATCTCACTACCTGGTTGCTAGTGTGTGGACGTCCTCAGTGCACTATGCAGAAGGCCGAGTGACAATTGCACAAATATCACTGAGCTTGGCAAGAGGATGTAGACACACTCTGCAAGTTAACTAGAATAATTTCAGACCCTGGACCTCCCACTAGAGTGAAAAATGATGTTTATTAGAGGGAAGCTTAGAATTAATCCTCCAAGATGATAGTAAAGTGAATTCTTTCCCAGATCTGCTGTCTCTGCTCTTCCTCCCATTCTGCGGCTTCTTATTATTGTAATGAACTTTGTTCTCCAAAATGGATAAAGTTACCATTCAGATAAGATCAGTTTTGCCTGGTGTGACCAGCTTGATCGGATCACAGTTTAGATTGTAGCTTTTGAATTCACTCGGACGTTTAACTTCTGGTGGGGGAGGAGTGAAAGGGAAATAAAAAAGCCGAGTTGGCACAAAAGTAGCTGCAAAGATCAGTCAGCTGTCTCCAGGCCCCATTCTCTCCAGACTTACTTTTTTTTTTTTTTTAATTATCAGGGTTTGAATTGCAGCGGCCATGGGGTTTCACTAGGGGTCATCGGTGTGCAGTCTGGGTGACACTCTGTGAAGAATGCAGGATCTTCAGCCCCTTCTAGAGCCGCCTGGGAGCTTCCCATGGTGCTGATAAAACAGACAGTGCAGAGATGGTGGCTGTCGAGAGCTCTCCGTGGTACTGAAGGCAATATACCTCTCTAGGAAATTTGAGGGGAAATTGTCTCCTCGGTTCTAAAAGTTTCTTTGTTTTGCACCATGAATGGGCTGATATGAAACCAGAATCTTTAAACTTATAGGATGAATTTCCAACCTAAAATTAATAAGGATTTCACACTTTGCTTTATTATAAAATGCCAACCGACTGTTTCAGTATTTTTATTATTATTATTATTATTATTATTATTACATTTTTATTTTTGATGATTAAAGAAATAAAGTAAATGCTTCAATTAGTTTAAGTGAATGTATTATTTATGAGAAGCCTAAACAAAGAGTTACAATTCATTTATCCCACAAACTGTTAGCATGGTAAGCTGTATTCTAGGCTTGGGCATACTTAAGGCTCACAAGGATCAACTGAGCTGTGAACCCAGAATGTTGGGTTTTTACTGACAAATGTTGTTATCCTGTTTTTGAGAGCACTGGTCTTCAGAGAGTTGTTCTAGCCAAGGAGATATTAGAGAAAGTGTCTTGAGGATGTGGGGCTTCCTTTGATGACTTCTATAACCTGGATGTGGTTAAGTACTGACACTAATTTGGAGCCTTGATGAGATCCTAAAGGAATCATAGTTTTCTACAATTCTCCATGCACTGTATCTCCACCTCTGCCTGTTTTTTGAAACCTCTTCAAGCTTAGGTCTGAAATCAGCTTCCTGCTGGGATCTGCCTCATCCAATTTGCACAGGGGTCTTTGTGCTGATTGCCTTGAGGAGTGGTCTGGGAGGATGCCTGATATGGATATGTGCATGGATGTTCATGAAGGGTTGCAGCTGGGAATGAATATGGTAATACTTTTACAACACTTACTAGACTCTGTGATTTATTCTAAGTGCTTTACATAAGTTAAATTATTTAATTCTCACAACCTTTGAAGAGAAACTATTATTGTAACTATTAAAAACTTTCTAAAATTACACTCAATCAATTTATATATTCACTGTGTGTGTGTGTGTGTGTGCGCACGCGTGCATGCATACACACACATGTGTGCCTGTGTGTAGGTCCATAGGCATATATATGCATGTGGAGGTCCAACATCTTTCAGGAGACATTTTTCACCACACTGTGGGTCCTGGCAATCACAATCAGTTCATCAGATTTGGTGGTAAACACCTCTACTCACTGACTCATCTCCCTAACTCTGTAGCTGTTTTAAAATTTTTGAAAATAAGACAATATTTTCCAATTTGTCAAAGGTCTCCCAGCTAGTAGATGGAAAGCCAGGATTTGATACTAGGTAGTTTGCTGCCATAGTTCCTTCCCTTCAGCACTATACCACCAAAGGCTAAAAAGCATGTGTATGTGTCTTGGGGCTCAAAAGTGTGTACTGTATATTTCGTTTTCCCCACTTTCCTATCCTCACTATAGCAAATGTCTCACTCATTTTACAGAATGACTTCTAAGAAGGACACTTATTAATGTCATTACTGAAATTTTATATACATTTTGTCTGGAACCTTATTAGTGATGTTTGTCCCACTGTGTTGAAAAACATCCATGTATGATATGCATGTCATCTGACAAGACTCAGTGCAATAGTTTTTCATGGGTCTATTTTAACTATACAGTGTGAAGTAGGTCATTTTCCCACCACAGTCCAGTTTTGGTTTGTTTTGCGTTTTTTTCCTCATAGTAGCTATCAGCACTTAAAAATGTCTCTTGTGTATGTGTGCTGTTGGTGTCTGGTGTCTATCATTACCTGTCGGTGTAAAGTTTATAAGCAGGAACTCTGTCTTGTGTTCATTGCTAATTTTCTTGTAATTGATATGACCAATAGGTGAATACAAATTGAACCATATCTTTGTAGACTCTTAGAAGATTAACACTGAAGGAGAGAGTTACCAGATAGATTTGTAAGATCAAGTATGGAAGGAAGAATCCATTGCGTGGCTTGTGAAAAGACTTGTGTGGATGGGGGACCACTTCCAGTTAGTAAAAGCTACTGGTTCTTAGAAGCCCAAACAAGAAAGTCTTGCTATGTGTGTCTGAGTATTACATTTCTCATTGCAAGTTGTTCTCTATGCTATATCATATTGAAGTTAGAGATGAAGGAAGTGAGATGGTCATCTGACCCATGGGCTTGCTATCCATTTTCCTTGACTCCTCTAGGAAGTTAGAAGAACATCCTGCCCCTTTCCCAGATCCCCGCTGTATAAAACTCACCCATATCCAGCATATTCAATCAATTTTATAGACTTCCTGATAATTTTCTTGCATACTTTTTTTTGGCATAATAGTGCCAACTTTCCTCATGTACCAGAGACTGTAGATTCATAGGTTAATTCTCAGTTTGGAAGCAGATGCATCAGAGTATTTGGTGGGGGAAGAAGTTGATTGCCTTGTCCCCATAGTTACATGCCAGATTTTTGTATTTTGAGGTTTCCTTAGTCAACAATGTATTTTCACTATCTAAAATGTATTTTAACCATCAGTGTGTGGGGACATTAATCACTGAACTCTGTCCCTCTCCATTAGCCTTCACACAGGACTCTGGTTTGCCTGAGAGGCAGATTTTAGAGAAGAATTTCTGTCTCCTAGAGTCTGAATTACCCCTACTTCATCCAGTGGGTAGTTAGAAACAGGAGTGTAAAGAAGGAAGAATTATAAAGAGAGTGAAGGCATAAAAGGCGTGGTCTAAGAAGCAGTGGACTATGAGTGAGGGAAGGGAAGAAGTGAGGTAATGAAGCTCATATCTGTAACACAAGTTCTATTCTTGAAGGACCTGAGACTGAACTCCTTTGGTCCATATCTTTAATTACATGGGAGGAGAGGGAAGTGAACATGTTCAGAAGCCAGAAAGCTTAGGTTTGAGTCCCTTCTCTAAACTTCTTTTTCAGCTTCAAGAATTCCTCTTACTATTAAATGAGATAACATGTGTCAGGCACATCGGGCAGAATAGATGCCAGTCAGGTAGAAATTATCACCAACTTCTTAAGTGTACAAATCCTTACATTTTTACTTATTGTTTGCAGATTTTAGGTATTGAACACGACTGTAAAGCTAATTATCTCTACATTTTCAGCTTTTTTTTGGTTTGAGATGTATGTATATGTGCATACAGATACTTTCTGAATGCTGACATTAAGGACACATACTGCCATGTCTGGCTTCTGGTTTAATTTTTGAGACAAAGTTTCTTATTGAACCTGGAACTTTACTAATTTGGCTCAAGTGGCTGGCCATTGAGCTTCAGGGATCTGCTTGTCATTAACCCTCACTCCAGCACAGAGATTACAGATGCATGCTGCTGTACTCATATTTTTCATGTGGGTCCTGAGTGTCTGAACTTAGGTGCTCATATGTGCACTGCAAGAATTTGACCAACTGAGCCATCTCCCCAGTTCCCTGAAGAGCAGCCTTTTGTAAGGAGGGGTGCTTATTATGTTTTTCTTGCAGATTTATTATTGGGATGTTGTATCACTCTGCATTGCCAAAGATCTACTAAGTTTCATCCTTTGCTGCCTTGTGGGAAAGGACTTCCTGTAAGTGGAGTATGCAATGGGCATAAGGAGTAATATTTTAGAACACAAGTGCCTAGGCTGGTATAGAAAAGGGTCAAAATGAGTTTTACTGATTTCTTCAGCAAACATATATGATTGGATGGCAAAATAACTCCAACAAAAGAGTCTTGAGGAACTTCCTGGTGAAGGTTTGACTTGAAAGAATATAAGAGTTCAGAGGAATGTTGAGCACCCAAACTGTGGAAGCTGCGGTCTGAGGAGGCGAAGACAGAATGAATGAAGATTGTGGGAAGGAAAGAGAAAGACTCAAGTTGCAGGGAGAGTGGATCAAGGAGTGGGCTTGGGAGCAGAGAAAAGAGCCGGGGGCGGCTGAGTGGTATCAGGAAGGCAGATGGTGATCCCTGGGAAGGAGGTGCAGATGGCAGTGATGGAGAGGAGGCAGCGTGGGGTGAAGAACAGCCCCAGCTTGGACACTCCAGGAGGAGAGATGCTGGAACACAAAACTCCCCACGCTGGGTGAGCTCTCTGACTCATCTAGCTCCCAGTGTGGCATTTGACAAGAGCACAAGGAAGAAGGCTATGGGAATCTCTGTGTGTTTCTATGAAGGAATCTGAGGGGTTAGACACGGACCTCAAACATCCAGGAATTCCTGGGGAAGTAACCAAAAGAGCACCCAAACCATGCTATATTCAAAGTCAGGCTTACACATGATACTTTTCTTGCTTGCCTGATCTTACAAGACGTGAATTTTTTAAATGAGTGAAACTTTTCATAATGGATCATACCTCTAACTCTAGTGCTTGTGAGGTTAAGACAAGAGAATGATGTGTTCCAGGTCAGCCTGAGATATGGAGTGAGGCCTTGTCTCATCCCCTCCCAACAAATAATAAAATTAAATGAAATATAAAAGGAGTAGAGGGATGAGAATATAGGACAATTGGTAAAGTGATTACCATGCCAGTAAAAGTAAGTTTGAGCCTCAGAACACATGTGAAAAAGCCAGGCATGGAGGGCCTTTGACTTGGAAGAATGTAATAGTTCAGGGAAATGTTGAGCACCCAAACCATGGATGCTGTGGTCTGAGAAGCTGAAGACCTAGCCCTCAGAAGTGGAGATGGGCTCATTGACCTACCAGGATATATTACTTTGTAAACTCAAGGCAAACAGGTGAACCACTCTCAAAAAAAAAATAGGTTCTGAGAAATGACATTAGAGATTGGTCTCAGGACTTATCAGGCAGGTTCACCCCCACCCACATACATGTGGTGCACACCCATGAACAAATATGCACATACAAATGCACAGGAGGGTAGATTAGAAAATATTCAAAAAAATATCTTTAAGCTATAGGATTCTGTAGTTCTGAGACATACTTGAAGCTCTAGGTTATAGGAGAGATGTAGGCTTGTAAGTCTATTAGTACAAAAGACATCTGTGAACATGAGGAACAGTGACTCATTTCCTTTGCATGGTGCTGAATTTTAGGTAGATTTTAGTCCTTTCTGAAGCATTGTGGGAAGGATGATTTGGACTTCATGTAAAGTTTTTTTTAATACTGAAGCTATTCAGATGACTTGGTTAGCATTATAAGGGAGTGAGTTTCATGCTCCAGGAACTGATAAATCAGAGTTTGAAAATATTTTAGAGTTTTTATAAAAACGATCCCATCTCCATACTTTAAGAAAGATGCTTTTCTGTAGACTTCTTGACCATATGATTAAGTGATAAATGGAAGTGAAATCCAACATATATTTCTTACATAAGCCTATCTCATGAGCTTTTCTTAGTGCAAATAGGTATCTAGTGAGGGGTGAGCTGGAGTAAAATAAATTTATAACACACTTGATTAAGAAATGCTAAACAGGTCTCTTTCTTACAGGACTCTTTAGAAACATATTTGTGCAGTTTATCTTTTTTTTTTGGTCAACTTTACATAAATTAGTCATGTGAGAAAAGAAACTTCAACTGAGAAAAGCCTCCATCATATTGGATGGTAAAGCAAGTCTGTGGAACATTTTCTTGATTAAGAGTTCGTGTGAGAGAGCACAGCCCGTTGTGGGTGGTGTCATGCCTCAGCATATAGGCCAGGGTTGTGTGTATGTGTGTGTGTGTGTGTGTGTGTGTGTGTGTGTGTATGACATATGTATGTAACTGTACACATGTATACTAAACAAGCTGACCAAGCCAGGGAGAATGATATTGCTCCATGGTCACTTTCTACCTCCAGGTTCCTACCTTGAGTTCCGGTCCTGATTTCCCTCAGTGATGGACTGTGATCAGGAGTTGTAAGATAAAGCAAACTTTTTCCTCAATAAGTTACTTTTGGTTAGTGTTTTATCATAGCAATAGAAAGTCAACTAGGACATTATTATACGTTGATTTTTAGTCTTAAAATGTATACTATGAATTTCCTAAATATATAGACAAATAGATCCTCTGACAGGAGTCTGGTCTGGTAAACAGACTTTGAGAAACCCTGCTTTGATCCACAGTTTTAGGTCATGATTTCTGTTGTTGCTATAAACACCATGACCAAAAGCAATTTTGGTAGAAAGGAGTTTATTTCAGGTTACACTTTCAGGTCACAGTTGTCCTTGAGGGAAGTCAGAGCAAGAAGTCTAGGTGGGGACTGGAGGTAGAAACATGGAGGAATGCTGCTTGCTCCCTCTCTCTCTGGCTCTCTCAACTAGTTTTCTTACATAATTAGGACTCATCTGCCTAGGGATGTTTCTGCCAACTGTGGGTGGGCTCTCTCATATGAATTATCCATCCATCCATCCGTCCGTCCGTCCGTCCGTCTGTCTGTCCGTCCGTCCATCCATCCATCCATCCATCCATCCATCCAAGACAATCCCTTATAGACACGACCATAGGCCTATATTATCTGGGCAATTCCTCAATCAAGAGTCATCTCTTCCCAGGTGGTTCTAGTTTGTGTCAAATTGATAATAAAATTTAACAACCACAAGTTCCTAGTGAAAAGAATTACAAATTCTCCATTATAATTGCCTAGGGCTGATAGAACCTTATTTTTGTCCAAATCCTGAGATGAAGTGAGACTATGAGCAACACCATTAGACATGACTCAGCTGCCCTTTCTCCCTTGTGCCTCAGTATAATAATATGTCAAAAGGGGAGAAATAGTTTCAGTCCAACTCAGGATGAAGTTGTTGTATTAGACTTTGAGCTTGATATTTTTTTAAAAAGAATATTTATTTATTTTTATTTTTAATTAATTATGTGTCTGTGTATATGCAATTATGAATGCAAGTGCCCTTTGGAGGCCAGAAGAGGGTGCCAGATCTACTGGAGTTAGAGTTATAGGTAATTGTATGCCACCTGATGGGAGTGTCAGGAATTAAATGTACATGGGTCCTCTGTAAGAACAGTATTTGCTCTTAAGCACTAAGCCATCTCTCCAGCACCTTGAGCTTAAATTTGAATCCCTGTGGTCATCTTCCTGGCATGCAGATTCTGGTTCCGTGACTCCCTGGAGTGGGAGCTGATATCCTGTTCTACAAGCATACACTAGGTCACTGTGATGTTGCAGTGACCACCTATGACCTTTATGGTAGCCACACTGTGGTCCATCAGGAGCATCTGATGGCAATGAACTTTCCGGTGTTGTTCACTCTTTTTCCTGGAGAGTCCATCTGTGCTTTCAAAGCATATTATTCACGTGAGAAATCAAATCCTGCATCACTCCTATGTGAGGTTTGTTGTAGTCCCCTCTGAAGGGAATCCCTCTTTCTTTTTCACTCCCAACCCCCAACTGCCTACGATATGGCTCCCTAGCTAGTTAAGCTATTTTTTGAGTTTGAGTTAAAACCATTTCAGACATATTTTTAACTACGTCCTGTTCAAAAAGCTGTTAGCATTTGGCAATCATTCCATCTTGAGCTTGAATCCTGAGGAGGATTTTTTTTTAAAACCCACAACCAAGCAAAGTATATTATTTAAAAATAGTTTTAGTGTGTGGGCCAGGAGCATGGGAATGCAGCTAGGGTGTGCTATGGGCTCTGAAATGACCCTTGCCTTTCCTGTCTGAACCTCTGTTGGACGTGGTGATGTGTACATGGGAGAGGATGACTTGGGTCCTACCCAGCAGGGGAGGAGAGAGATGTGCCACCTACATTAAGAACTAAGGTCTGACCGTCCCCAGGTCCAAAATTTGCAGTAGCATGGGGTTTGAGCTTCCGTGACCTTGAGGTCTCAGTGATGTACTTATATCTTGCTTTCCATTAGAAAAAAAAAGAACTAAGGTCATCAGTGTTGCTTCTGGTTGAACTTTAGAACAGGGTTATCAAGAATGACAGCAGGGGTCACACTTTTCTTGTTCATGATCCTGAGATATTCCAGAAGTAGTAGGTCACTATCACCATTAGTAAGGTAAGAATGCATTGTGGAGGGGCTTCTGGGAGTTGTGACAATGGGAATGTTTGTTGTATTTAACAAATACTTATAGCAGCCTTTCCATAATGACATCAGCTGAGTACTTTACAAGTATTAGATTATCCAATCCTAAAAGCTACTTTCCATGGTCAGTGTTTTTATTACCTTCCATAGTAGGCTTTGTAGCTGGTTTGTGGGCAGAGCTCAACCCTATCCTTCAGAGTATGGCATTGGCAAGCATCTCCTTTGCCACTCTGCTTGGGTGTCTATTCTGAGGCACAGGCACTGACTTGTTAGTACTCAGTCCAAGAGTGGCTATGCTGTCCTAGCCTCTTCTTTGCTCCATGAGGAGGAATGAAGTTTAAGACAGACAAGAACTTACATAATTGATGGGAGGAAATGAGGATAGTTTGAAATAAACAATCAGTATCGATGAGTAAATCTCTGCCATGAAAACATTCAAGACCATTAAACACTGAATATTCCTGGACCATGTTAAGGTTTGATCCCTAAGCAGGGCATTTTAGAGGTGCTTTGAAAATGATTTGAGGGCTAGTATTGGGTTCTGCCTCAATATTTTTTTTCCTTGTAAAGTCTCTTTTTGGTTAGGTTTTTTTCACTACCAACAGCCTATACAAATTGCCCATATTCAGATGCTGGAGAAGGATGTGGCTACAGTGTAGACATCCAGCTTCCTACCTGGATCTCCACCAAGGCTGGAGTCCATAGTCCTTTGCTGATGGTCCTTCTTAGCTGGCAAAAGGCTGATGAATTCAGGGAGATGACTGGAAGGCTTGTACTGGCCGCAAGCCCTGGAGACTCTTTTGTTCCATGGGATAAGCAGGATTCTTGGAGTTAGAACCAGTTCCTGGGAGCTGACCTCCTCAAAGCCTGAATGTTCAGATGCCCCCCGGCCTGTTGCCTGCACAGAGACAAATCTTGCATTCACCTGCCCTCACTCCCTTCCTCTGCCAGACATGGTTGTTCAGATTAGCTCCTGCTGTTTTAGAATTTTGGAAGCCCTGCTGTAGTCTCCCTGTGACTCCCTGCTGTCTCTGTGTCCTGTGAATGGACTCTTTCAGTGCAAATCTCCTCCTTGAAAACTGCTAGGTTGCTCTATGGCACAATCTGTCATGCAGAGTGAATGTCTAATAAAGCTAATTAATAAGAAGTCACTTATTAATAACAAGGGAGTCATCATAACATAGAGGACAGAAAGTGAAACAGACTCTATCAGGCTGGCAATGTAGTACAGCCCTTGGGAGACAAGTGCAAGAACACAAGGAATGTTTGCAAGGGACCTTGGGCAAAATGCTTTGGGCTAATAGCATTGGGGATATGTTTGAAATCTGCTCAGGAGTAGGGCATGTGAGGTTAGTGACTTTAAAAACAACACAGCAGAGAAGGTTGGGGGACTGGAGAACTTGACTCTATGGGGATTAGTAGAGATGTCTAATGTCTATTCTAGTGACTTGATCTTGGTATAAGAAGTTTTTGAGAATTGTAGGATTGTTTGGAGTAGAGTGATGAGAACACAGAATGTAGCACCCATTTAGCCAGGAGACACAGTTCAGTTGGTAGGGTGTTTGTCTAATATGTACAAATCCCTGGATTCGACTCCTAGCTATGGATAGATATAACATGGTGTTACATATATGTAATCCTGGAAGCAGGAAGTAGAGGAGGAGGCAGGAAAAATCAAAAGTTCCAGGTTATCTTAGCAAATTTGAGGTTAGCTGGCTTATACCACCAGATCATATCTCAAACAAACAAACAACAAGAACAACAAAACACCCAAGCTCCAAACAAAATAAAGTCAAACAACCAAAAAACAACATCCCCAAAACAAAAGCAAATTAACAAATAGAAAGAAACACTCATTTAATAGGAGGGAAACATGATATCATTGATGATTCCAACCATATTCCAAAGACATTTGGGAAAACTTGTAAGTAAACATTAGAATCTTAACAATAGAGGGTCTAGGGAGATGTCTCAGAAGCTAATAGCATTGGCTATGTAAGCATGAGGACTTCAGTTCAAACCCCCTGAACCTTTCTAAAACTGCTGTGTAGACTAGGGTATGTGGATAAACAGGAGGATCTCTGGGGCTTCACTGCTGCCAATATAGCTCCCAGATCAGTGAAAGACCCTGTCCCTGGGGCAAATGACAGAAAGTGATAGATCAGGATACTTGATATCCTCCTTTGGCCTCCACATTGGTCCAGGTGCATATACTGGCACACAGACACTACACTACACAAACACACACACACACACACACACACACACACACACACACACACACACACACAGGTGTAATAAAGTTACAATTTTTTCAGCAAAAGCAACCTGAAATTTATATACCAAGCAAGAGTCATTAGGGAGTCTAATTATTAGGGATACTAAGTCTGTTTATTGCGAATTCTGATTTTATATGCACAGTCTAATTTATAAATGTGCATTGTATAAACTTCAGTAGAAGACACAATAAAACCAACTTGCACAAGTTAAATGGAATGCTCTGTTAGTGTCTGACACATGCTTACTAGTGTACTGGGAAGATGGTGATAACTCCAGAAATGAGACTTCACAACTCCATTGTGCTGCTAGAGTCAATCCAGTTGCTCATGTAAGACCCAGTTCATCTCATTGGTTACTGTTCTCTTAAATTCTTCTCTGACAATAACAGCAGAAATTCTTGATACCTTTGGGGAATTTACTATTATAGATGCTTAGTCATGTTGCTATTCTATCTCTTGTGAATATGCATGTGCATGGTCATTGTGTGTGTGTGTGTGTGTGTGTGTGTGTGTGTGTGTGTGTGTGTGTGTGCACTCACCCCACCCATGAATGAGTAGGCTAGAGGTTAGTGTCTTCCTTAATCATTCTATGCCTTATTATCTTTTATCAATGTATTTGTATGTATGTATGTATGCATGTATGTGTATGTCTGCGTGAGTGTATATCATGTGTCTGAAGAAGCTAGAAGAGGGTATTGAATGCCCTAGAGCTAAATTTATAAAGCATTTGTGAAATTCTCCAAGGTGGGTACCAGGAAGTGAACTCTGCCTTGGGTTCTCTGTAAGAGCAGGAAGTGCTCTTACAGATCAGCCATCTTTCCAGTGCCACACAACCTGTTTATTGAGATAGAGTCTCTCACTCATGATTTAGCTAGGCTAGCTGGGAGGTATGTCTCAGTGATATGCCTGTCTCTATGTCCCCAGTTCTAGGTTTATAAGTCATACCACTGCATTCAGATTTTTACATGGGTACTAGGGAACTTGGATGTTCATGCTTGCCTGACAAGTACTTTATTGACTGACTTATCTCTCCAAACCTTTTCCTTTAGGCTTCTGCCTTCACATCCCTTGGGTCTTTTACTGATAGGTTACATCTTCTGAATTTTTCCTGATGTATTCTGGAAACAAATAAGGTGCACAAGCTTTGAGGAAGTCTTGTTAAGGAGGACACAGATATGGAACCAGGACAATTCAGGTCTAGAGTAAACAGGCAGAGTTGGAAAGCTGTATACAAGATCAATTCATGAAGACATATTTGTTTGTGTTCCTGTGTGTGCTGGATGCATGGGGGTATTGAAGAATGGAATACACCACACACACACACACACACACACACACACACACACACACTCAAAAAAATGAGATTGTGATCTGAAAGACCAAACACACTACAATACAATTGCAACTCTGCAATTGTCTGTGACCATCTAAGCTTGGACCAAATGCAGCTAGTTTACTGTTCTTTTCCTTATATATTCTGTCTCCAGATTAGAATAACTGCTCATGTATTGACTGTCCCATTGAATGTCCTTTACACTATCCTATATTACATTTCCTTTCTTTATATGAGCACATCTCTGCCTCTATTCAATGGGCTGAAGAGTTATTGGTCTGTGACAAGTCCACTTGGTGTTTTGTGATACTTGGAACACACAGCATTAACCTTGCCTCAGGTGGGAGGATGCTAGGATGCTGGGAGACTGTGCTGCAAGAAGCACAGACCCAACAACTGCCATCCTGGGAAGGGAAGCATAGTAATCCTAGTTCTGGAGTTATGTACGCCTGATTTGAAATTTCTGGTCAGCTATTTCTGCCCAGAGGGCCTTGAGAAAGCTCACGATGGACTCCAGTCAGTACTAGTCTCAGTGGACTGAAAAAGATGCTGGTCTGTGGCGATCCTAGTGACTATTATTGCCAATGCTGTTGGCCTAAAGATCAGCAGTGTGCAAATACATCCTTGTAAAGGTGAGGTAGGAGTTGAAAGGACTTGGGGATGTTTTCTTGCTATGAGCACCAAGGTCTGACACTGATCAAAACCTCTGTGTTTGTTGCCACCCACTGTCATCCTTTGTTTAGGCTTGACTAGGGGACTGCTTCCTCATAGAGACTAGTTATCAATTTGGCGACAGATCTCTGAGGGATTTGGAGTGTGGTGGAAATGCCTGGACCCTGTGCTCTGAGAACAAGTCAGGGTAGACACCTCCTTCTGACCCCCTAGGGCTTGAGCCCTGTCTCTATATCCTTTGGCTTTCAGTTGCTCTGGGATAGATGTGCACTTACTGTGAGTTGGCTTTCCTTGGTGAGGGCCACTGAATGGAAGTATCATTTGTCACTTTCGTTTAGATGTCCCTGGCTGCCTGCCCTTGTGTCTCATCTAGATCCAGCAGTCAGAGGTGTTTGTTGAAGGAATGGTTTCCTGTCCTAGTTACAGCCTCCACCTCCACCAGATGCTCAAAGATTGCCCTGATTTTGCAAGAGAAAGTAACTATTCAGAGAAACTGAGGCACACATTAGGTTAGTATCCTCTCTACCTCTTTAGTCAGCAGTGTACAAGTGCACATGAGGAAGTGGGCAGTCCTTTTAGTGTCCAGGAGTGTGAGGATTTCTTTTCCTTTCTTCTTTTAAAAATCTTTATTTGGAGTCTTGCTCCAGTTCTGGAGAGGAACCCTTCTCTCAGGCTGGAGTGCAGTCAAATGATACTCCAGAGCCCAGTTCTTACTCACAGAGAGCTAGCTTCAGAGTGCCCCTTCCCTGCTAATACCTTCTCAGCTGTTTGCAAAACACCCAGGGAGGAGGGGAAGCCCTGAGCCAGGCAGCCTAGCTGTCTCTTTAAATGCCGGGGTCTGTGTGAGAGAGGGAGGGGCCAACTTTGGAGTGCGTGAAATTCCTGGGCTCCTCTGGCAGTCTCAGGCTCAGAGCGCAGCCCTACACATCTCCTCTTGCATGCAACTCACTGAGCGAGGGAGAGGCAAAGCATCCTCCCCTCACGCAGCCACCGGCAGCTTCAGACAC
Organism: Tokudaia tokunoshimensis; assembly: GCA_036184795.1. Lineage (NCBI taxonomy): Eukaryota > Metazoa > Chordata > Mammalia > Rodentia > Muridae > Tokudaia > Tokudaia tokunoshimensis. The sequence continues at coordinate 104,256,419 of BTHU01000012.1, forward strand.
ACCGGACCTGCTTTTCGCACCTCCAGCTTTCTCCCTTCTTCCCTGCCACTCCCTCCCAGAGAGAGAAAACGAGAGAAAGAAAAAGGAAAAGGAGTCAGAAAGATTCTGGGATTTGAATCTTTCCAAGGAGGAAACACCCAGCAAACTCAGTTGATTAAGCACCAAACTGACAGATTCCCAACTCTTCGATTCAACCCAGAGGTAAGATTCTGGGGGGAAAGGCAGGCAGGCAGGAGGCAAAGGGACTCCAGGTTTTGTACATTCCGCAAAGATGTTGCACCTGAGAGGGTAGAAGTTTTCTGTTGGGAGCGACCAACCTAGATTTTTTTCTTTCTTTTCTTTTTTTTCTTTTTTCTTTTAAATGCTAGATTTGAGGACCACAACTGACCATGGGAATGGATTTTCAACTCTTCTTGTTTTACTTCGGTTTCTCCTGGAAGTTGTATTCTTTTGCTTGAGACGTTAGGAAAGTCAGAAAATGTTTTAAATTTATTGCATTCTTCCTCTTTTTTGTAATCACTTATTTGTTTTTTTACGACTTTCTCCTATTTGATTGGATTATTAATCCAAAATGATGTGTCTATCACTTTGTTTTAGGTTGATCCTTTTTTTTTTCTTGACATTTTGAAGCCACTTTCTCTCTTTTCCTGGAGAAGGGTCTTTGAGAATTACAAGAAGGCAAAAATAGGATGGAGATGGGATTTCCCTTAGCTGTTAAGAAATTGAGGGGTGTGTGTGTGCGTGTGTGTGTGTGTGTGTGTGTGTGTGTATACACGCCTCACGTGTGTTTGTTGGAGGGGGTGTGGAAAGGTCATTCTTTAGTAAAATTTCAACTTGGTCTCCTCTTATCTTGAGGAGAAACTCAAGAGCTGAAAAGGTTTCGTGTGTGTGTGTGTGTGTGTGTGTGTGTGTGTGTGTGTGTGTGTAGGTGCACAAGTGGATGTGTACTCCTCTCTTTGGATCAGTTACAAGGGAAATCTTCCTCCTCTGCCTTCCATTTGTTTATATTAATGATTTAGTAGCAAGCTTGTCTGAAAACTTCCACTCTGTACAAGCACTGTGGGTTTTGCAAGCTCTGAGTGACCTTAAAGCCTGGTTCTATGTATTGGTTTTTTTTTTGTTGTTGTTGTTTTGTTTTGTTTTGTTTTTCAAAGCTCTGTGTTGTATCCAGAGTTTGGGCTCTTTTCCCCTCTCTCTCTCTTTTTTAACCACAAAACTTAACTGCTCTAGAAACATTGTACTGATTACAATGAAAAGAAAAATCTATCCCCCAGCCTCCATCCTTCCCTAAGCTAGTGATGTAATACCAACCTATGGACTCTGCTGCCTTGCAGGTGACTTATCTTGTGAGTACTTGTTAAAAAAATTAGTTGTTCCCTTCCCCCATTAAATGTAGCCTTCTTTTGATTTTGCTCAGAAAAACCATTATGTGATGAGAAAATAGTATATGTATATATTTTGCGCATTAATATTGGGTTTAGATAGAGCGAGTTTTCCCTTCCTTGAATCTTATTTTGTATTATTATTATTTTTATGCAAAGGTCAGAGATCGTGGAGAGCTAGTCTAGAATGGAGTGTTCCCAGTTGGACCGCATAAGAGTAGATAGATAGACTAGGAACTGTCTTCTCTCCGCTTTTTCCAGCTAGCTATTCCCGCTTTGGGGAGAGAGTGTTCCTTTTGCTACCCTGATCCACCCCAATATTCTAAATTAATTTCCCTGCCTTGGGCCTAGAGGATGGCCCCAAGAGAGAGGGGACACTCCTTGTCACACCTGGAGGACGGTGTAGTTTTGGGGGTCAGATGACCGTATGTCTTTGTGATGAAGAGTCTGAAGGAAATTTGAACTGCCAGCACACGGGGTGACTTGGTTGCTGGGATAGTCTATCTGGGGGCACCTGGAGGTTAGTCAGGGGAGCCCACAGAACAGTCCCTTTTCAAATGTGCTGCTGTGGGTAGAGCCTTCCTACATCGTTCAAGGGCTTCAGCGTCGCCTTTCAAGTTACAATGGTCCCGCTGGCTATGATGGGCAAGTTTACCTAAGGGCTGCTGGGTATGTGTCGAAAGGATGGTGGGAGAGACCAGGCAAAGCTGGTATTTTTCTTTCTTAATCTTCAGGCTTAATCTGCCTAACTCATATCGGGGTAAACGATATTTCAGACGGGTACTGCGTGTGCAGATGTATTCCTATTGTTTGATATTTGTTGTTGTTGGGGAATGGAGTAAGGGCTCTTGGCCCATTTTCTGCAACCCTGGGTTCACCCTGAAAACCAATCTTCCCTTTTGGAGAAAGGGGAAAAGGCTGGTCACTGGAAGTTCGCTATTAAAGTGAGCAACAGGGCTGGGTTAGAAAAATATTTTTTTAACCACTGGACTGTGCAAATGCCCCTTTCTGGAGCTTTCTGGCCCTTTCTAATGAAATATTAATTTTTGAAAATTGCTTCTTAAGAAGCGAGACCAGGAATCAAAGGAATTCTAGATTTCGAGAGACTACTACGTCTTTTCTTCTCTGGTAGCTCCCTATTATTTATTACTGGGGGGCTGATGGGGTACGGCCTCCGTTTTTCTTGCTTTCTTTTTAGTGCTGCGTTCCTATGTTGATGGTTGCTGCTTATATAAGGAAGGGATGTATCGAGGTGGATTGATGCTTGAGGTTTTGAGATCGGCTACTGAGATTGGGTGGCGGTTGGTGTGTTTGTCGATGTGCATGGTAGGAAGGTCTTTTCTTTTGGATGGTGGGGGACAAGGGAATGGTCGGAGAATGGTAGATGAGATGCTCCAGTGAATGGGGACCTGAGGGGACACAGAGGTGAGGTTGGAAGTCACCGATCTGCAGAATTTCTGTCCTGTACCCCCCTTTCTCTCGCTCCTTGAAAAAAAATCCATTATCTCTAAAAACACATTATTCTTCAATTGGCCTTTTAGAGAAAAGAGAGAGAGAGAGAGAGAGAGAGAGAGGGAGGGAGGGGAGGGGAGGGGTTAATTTGGTGAGGGGGCTTGGTTGTAATTAGCCCACTGCTGCAAAACTGAGATACACAAATCCATCCATCGGCATCAGCTTTGGGGGCTCTGAGAAAGCAGCAGAGAGATGGGGTCGGGTTGTCAGCCTTGGATGAACAGTGTAGGCGCTGGGGTTGATGTTTGGGTATTGTGTGTGTTTGTGTCTCCGTGTGCGTGCAATTTTGTCCACACCATCACCAATTTCCCCTCCACCCTCAATCCTGCCGTTGTCTCGCCTTCCATTTCTATCCGATCCCCTCTACCCTCTACCCAACCCCCTTTCCTTCAGCCCTTTCCATCTCCATGAAAAAATTTTGATTCTGATGACTATGCGGCTCCTTTCTTTTCTTTTTTTTTTTTTTGTCTTTTTTGCTACACAACAGTGGTGCGATGGCCTTTCCTACATGCCACACGGATGCAGCCTTCTGATAGGAGGGCTAAGTCGGCACATCCACACACGCAACAGCACACGCTTTTGCACACACATTCTCTCACACGCTGGCGACCAAGGGCTTGATTGCATTCGGTTGGTTTTGTTGCCTTTGCCTCTTCCCCCACTTCTACCTCCAGCCATGGCCCCTTTGCCCCTCTGGATGCGGGGAACGCAGGAACGCTATAGCCTCCTCTTCTTTCCATCGCTGCTGCTGTTTTACTCTCTTGCTATTATGATTTTCTAAGTGCTGTGGTGTGTCGCAGTTCATGGGATTAGTATGTTGTGGGGGGAGAAACCTCACGAGGAGGTGGGTAGATAACATTAATGATTTTTTTGGGGGGGCCAAATAAGCACTCGGTGATAATGATCCAATTTAACCATCCATGAAATCTATGTTTGCGGCACACTGAAGGGAGGTTGCAGGGGAAAGCAGGGTCTGGACTGGATTACCTCTGGGAAACTTGATGCCTGGAGAGGAGACACAGCCCCCACCCCCATGCACATGGCTATGTGCTCTCACACACGCCAACACACACACACACAACCCTGATCAGTGGACTGTGTCAAGCCGGAGGGCACTGCAGAATATCCCTGAGACTTGTGGTTTGTTGGGAAGGTAGAGCGATGTCTTTGTCCTACCTAGCTCTCTGATATATAGACGATGCAAGGTCTTGATATTCTTGGTGGCCTTTGTGTTGCCTTTTTGTATGGGGGCTAGAATGGTGTTTGTGATTTTTCCAGATAGAGCCATGCCTCCGATTGGATGACATGGGATTCTCGACCCTGTACGTGTGTGGTTCATATAGGAGACTGACTGATTTTGTGTGTGTGTGTGCTGGGTGGCTGTGTGTAGTGGATACGTGTCTACCGGGAAGGTGGAGTACTATGGGGAAAGGAAGGCAAAATTGGGGGCATTTATCAGGGGAGGGGAGAATAGAGTCTTCAAGGAAACAGAAAAGAGGGTAGGGGGGAGAAGCTGCTTGCAACTCTAGCAGGAAGTCTCAAGCGAGATTCCCGGTCCACCAAGCATAACTGTGGGTGGGTGAGCTCATGGGTGATGGGTGGGTGGATGAAGACTGAAGGGGGAGGAGGGACAGGTGGGTAAAATGAAGGGTTTTCCCTGCTACCTCCCCAGAGCACTGGGCTGAGCTCAGAGGAAGGCTTCGCTTTCCCAGAAGGTATCAGCCACCTCTTGGGTGGTGTGGCCTTGTCGGAGGCTGCAGGCTGCAAGAACTGAAACTGCCCTTGGTCATGAGATCAGCTAGAGTCTCCTGTTCTCTCTGGCTTCAGCTGCTTTCCTTACCAGACGCCATTTTCCCCTTCTTCTTCAGCTAGAGGTGTGTCATGTTATTAGCAATTATAAGTGAAATTGGAAAACATTAAAAAAAAATCCTTAAAGCAAAATGTGGAAGGTCCCATCTCTCCTGTGTTGTTCTCTCTCCCTGGCACTGACCTTGAGGAGGTAGGGAGAAAGAGTTACGTCATTGCTGGAGAAAGGGGAGAGTTGGGGAGTTGGATGCCTGGGAGGTGGATTACTGTGGCAAACCCAGAAAGGAGCTTGCTCTCAGGATCTTGGGCCGTACTCTCCTTGTATGGCCTCTCAGATGTAGATGGGAGAGTTTCAAAAGAGGCAAGCATTGCTTCCCAAGCATGCCACTTGGAACTATATTCTGTCCCAGTTGTGGTCAGGCCCCAAGGCCTTCAGTATGCACTTTCCAGTGAAGACCCAGTTATGTAGCAGTGCTGATCTGTGGGCTAGCTGAGCCAAGTGCAGCTAGGCCAGCCACAGGTGGCAGTGCTCGGCTTAGGGCAAAGGCTGTGGTAGTAGCAATCAGTCCTTCCTGCAAGTCATGGCTCAAAGGACACCTCCTCAGAGAGGCCTTTCTTGTCCTACTTTGTAAAATAGCCCCCTTTAATATTCTGATGGTTCTCCTGCTCAGCTTACTGTCTTGAGTTTTAATAAGTTACTCATTACTGAACATTGTGCAAAATATTGATATACAGTATTTAATTTCTGCCCATAGAATGCAGACCTCTGTGAGGTCAGGGACTTTATTTTTATCCATGTTCCCAGTGCTGAGGACATTTCCTTTACACATAGTGGGTGGGTGTTCAATAAATATCTGCTAGTTGGAGGAAAGAACCATATGGGTTTGGGGATGGAGTTGCCTGTGTTCTGGGAAAGTTGAACTTTGCTCAGGTCTATCTTAGTTCTGCCTCCAAGTCTAGATCAGTTAGGGTAGTTGTCAAGTGTGAACTTACTGAGTTCAGTAGAAAGCTCTCATGTGGCTCAGAGTCACTATGCCCCCTCATGCTCTCTCACCATCTTATCCCTCAGCCGATTAGAAATTTGGTACTTATTGCACACTACCTCAGACCCAAGATTTTTTTTTCTATGTAGCATCTCACTTAACCCTCCAAGTAATTCAAAGCAGCATACTAATAGTATTTGCTCTGTTGACAGAGAAGGAGACTCAGATGTTACTCAAGTAATCTGATAAAATGACAGACCAAGGACTTGACCTCAAATGTGTCTCATTTTCAGAGCCTAATCTCATGACCTTCATATTATGGTGCCAGAAGGAAAAAAAAATAAGCTATGTTCCTTTTCAGTGCCCTCAAGTACAAAATCAGGAAGTGAGGCTCAGTAATGGCATGGCTTATTGAAATCATATATGACACTGGTTTGGACAAAACCAGAATCTGGGTTTCCTGGATGCTGCTGTTATGATCCTTCATAGCTGTCTCTTGACTTTCCTTCATCCATCAGGGAGTGGGATTTTGGTGAGAGGGGGTGGCAGGTGTGTCTTAGAGGAGAACAAGCAAAATGTTTGTAGAGTTAAAAAAAATTATGGATGATGTTTCAGGGTTCTCAGGCTAGGATGTTCCTGGTGAGCTCTGTTCCCAGGTTGCTAGAGCCAGAGTGAGTCAAGGCTATCTTTTGAAGGCATTCAAAGAAGAGATTCCACTGTGTGTGTGTGTGTGTGTGTGTGTGTGTGTGTGTGTGTCTGTGTGTGCGCGTGCGCACACACGCGTGCAAGTGTGCATGTGTGTGTCAGGGAGTGTTCAGTGTTCTGAATGTGCATGCCATCCTGTCCTAGAAGTTTTTGGAGCTCCATGATGCAATCAGCCCATGACTGCATCCTGACAGTCTGGAATTGAGGTGCTGATAGGCTCTCCTAGGCTTTTAGCTCTTGATTCTTATGGAGGGATGTATAGACTCACACAATGCATGTTTCAGTTTTGTTCTCAGAGGCTGGTTAGAGATACTAATGGTGTCACATATGTGTGAAAGTCTTTTACCAATCTTCTCTGCTCTACCTTAAGGTTGGACTTGAATGATCCTAAGTGGGGGTTGGAGATGGATGACCTTGAATGCATGTTAGAGATTAATGATCCTAAATAGGGGTTAGAGATGGATGACCTGAATAGGAGTTAGAGGTTCTAGCCAGGAGTGTATCTGTTTGTTTGGAGGAGATGAACAGAGTAAATTGGAGCCTTAGAACCAGGGAAGGGTTATCCTTGGCCAGAACCTTGAAGCTTGACATCTAGTCATTTCTGTGTGACCTTGAGATGGTGTAAATGAATGTCCTAGTTTGTTGACAGTTCCTGTTTAGGACTATGTCCTAATCTAATTATTAGGTCTCAACGCTGTCCTGGTTTGGATGATAAAATATATGGTCATCCTTTTTTGAGATGACATCACCTACTTTCTCTTAACGGGACAGAGGAAGGAAGTGGGTATGCTAGAATCAGAAATCCAATTTTATCTCCAGGAGGTAGCCAAGAAGAGAGCCATTCTCTAGTAATGCTACCAATTGCCCCCAGTTTACCACAGTTTATGACTTAAATCTTCTAACTAGTCCCATCACTACTGTGTGTCTATCTCCATCCCAAGCAGTCCTACTTGAGCTAATGATAACATTTGATTCCTGATTATGCACCATGCACTTTGCCTAGTTCTTGATCCATGCTATTTCGATTAGTTTTCTGACCACCCTGAGGAGAGGAACAGTTATCATTTCTACCATAGCAAAAAAGTAATGGAGGTTGAAAGATATTAGGTAACATATCCAAGGTCCACAGATAGGGAGTGGCATGCCTAGCTTTGAAGCCTTTGGTCTTAACCACTGTGCCATACCCCATCTGTGGGCTTGATGCTGAGAGCTGTCCCACACTCTGGGATATGCTTAAAAAGTTGGTATGCATGTGGGGAACCAGGATAAAAAAGTAAGACTGATCAAGGAGGGGAGCCGCTCCTAGATTTTCAAATAGTGTTTTGGAAGTCTGTCTCCCATGTCTCAGTGACCTTCTTTACTTCATGTATCCACCCGAGGAGGGAGTTAGGTGGTTTGGAATGGTGGATAGTGGGCAGAAGATAGAGAACCTGAAAACCATCTCTGCTCTGCATTGTGATACAGGACCTTAAGGGGATGGGAGGAGTGTGGCATTGTGCTGTCCATGGTCCTGGAATTAGTGCCTGACCTTTACTGTGAGAGTCAGCTAAAAAGCTAGCACCTGGCTCATCTGCTATTTCATTAGATGGGTACCATCCTCATTTGATGGGGAAGTTGGCAGTTGGAGAGACCAGCTAGCATACTTAGGATTGTCATCAAGAAACAGCGGGCTTTAGTTCCAAGCTTGGGTCTCAATGGGGGCATGAAAAAGAGGGGCATCGTTACTGATAACTAGAAGGGGCCATATTTCTGAGAGAAGTCTTCATATCAGTTTCCAATGTCTGGGCAAGGTTTTAAGGTCATTATCCTGGTCAGCCATTACTGGTCTCCAATCTCCTCACCCTAGGTATGGCAAGAGACCTGCTGCTGACCTGAGATTTGAATGAGTCTTGATTCAGTTTGGAGAAAAGCAAAAGATGGGGGCCCTGCATGGTGTCACAGAAGGGGTGTCCAGGAGTTCCCTCTTTTTCCAAAGAGCAATAATCTATGCACTTACTACAAGCTAATTCCCAACCACTCTGCCTTGTAGGGTGAAGGCAAGAAGGGACTGGAGGCTTCTCTCCAGAGACAGGAAGAGAGGAACCAAGAGGGAAGAAACCAGGGTTTTCCAGGCTGGCAGACCCAAAGGAGGAAAAAGGAATTTCTTCTTGGTTGAGAGGCAGGGACAAGGAGAAGTACTTTTCTGACTGAGGGGCCCCTCTGCAGCCCCCAAGCTGAGCAGCATTAGCTTCATTGCAGTCCCATTGAAGACTCTGTTTATTTTTCCAATAATGTGTTAATTAAACATCGATTTCCGGGTAGAGGAAAGGGAATTGGATTGCCAGAGCTAAATGGAGTGAGGTGGATTGGGAAGTGGTGAGAGGGGCCCCATGCTGGAGTCAGCATTCTTCAGGATCACCCCAAGAGGGCGGAGGGGTGCTAGGGCAGCCTTCTGGCTCTTAGTTTGCAAATGCTGTCTCTATAGGAACCTTTGAGAGAGGTATTCTTTCTACTTTGACTATCAGCTCTCTGTGGAATGTTGGTCCAAGGAGGGGGTACTATTATTTTTTACTTGTTTTAGGAACATTTTTAGCTTACAGAGAGATGGTCTGCCAGGTTTTGCTCTTGGTACTCTGTAAGAGTTAGCACTCTGTTTACTTAAGCAAACACAGAGTAGGTACTTTTTATAATTCTACTTTGGAGATAAGAAAACCAAGGTTCAAAGATATAACAAATTCAGAGACTAAGACTCAGCAAGGAGAAGGAGTTCTATGGGCCCAGGAAATAGCTTAGCAAAGCATTTGCCTTGCTAACAAAAGCACTTGAATTTGGATCCCCAGTAGTGACTTAGGGATGTTGTTGTAGAATCTTTTGTGATCCTATTGCTGGGAGGCAGAGACAGGCAGCTCTACAGAGTTCACCGGCCAGCCAGTCTAGTCAGTTGGTGAGCTCCAGATTCAGTGAGAGACCCTGTCTCAAAAAATAAGGTGCAGAGTGGTTGAGGTAGACACATATGCACACACAACTGCACCTCACACACCCACATGAACATACACATACCACTTGCATACATACATACATACATACATACATACATACATACATACATACATATACACATACACCTATATAGTCAAAAGAGAATGGGTATTAGAAGAACATAAACTATCAGTGGTTGTCAGAATAGCTACCGAACTGTCTAAGCTCCTTTAAAAGAAAAAAAAGGCATCCAATAGAAACAAATAAAAGCATTTGATATTTTCTCATTGACTGAGATGGTTTGGGCTCTTACTGTGCGCCAGCAAATGCATTAAGTGCTTTGCACACAGGGTTGGAGGATTTAGTGGGTAGGTATCAGGTCACACCACCTCTATTGTATAAATGAGGAAACTTCACTTTCCTGAAGTTGCAGAGCTGGTAAATGGTGAAGCTGGGATAAAATTTTGATAAAGATGTCTTTGAATTTCATTACCTTTTACTCTATACTACGAACATGGATCATGGCTCAGTAAGTTGCCTAAAAGTTATAGAAAACAAGGACTCCGAGATGAACCCACTGGTCAGATTGTTGGCTCCAGGAATATCGGGTCTTACAGCATAGATTCACATCTGAGCCCACGTCTCAGACATCAGGTGTCTGAATGGAAGAAGGCGTGTGTGTGTGTGTGTGTGTGTGTGTGTGTGTGTGTGTGTGTGTGTGTTTTGTTGACCTAATTTCTAAAAGTCCATTAGAGCTATAGTTCTCAAATTTTGCTATCTATTAGGGCTACAGTATTAAGATTCAAATTCAAGCTGCCCTCCATAGCAATTTAGTTAGGAGTTTTAGGGACCTGTGCATCCTATTCAAAGCACCACAGATTTCTATAGCAGTGCTCAGTGGAGCCTCTTATATAGAACAGATAGTGGAGGACTGGAGTAGTTTTATACCTCTGCAGTGAAGGTGAAAGTGAACAGGGACACATCCACAGTGTCCAGTGGGGCAGTACTTATGCCCATCATTTTCTTTCTTAGCAGGAAAGTAGCTTTCCTCAAATCTCCAGGCATCTTTGACAAGATGTCCTCCAAACCTACCTGCTGATGTGAGGTGTGTGGAGAGGGTAACCCTGGAAGCTATCTGCAAACTAGGCACTGTATGGGGAAAGGAGAGGCTATAATATTCAGGCCTAAAACCCCTTGATTCCAGATACACGAAGAGTCCTGCTTCCCTTTCCCCTGGAGTATGTGGACTGCCATGGTCACCTGTTGATCTGTGAGGTTTGGCTCCCTTGGTTCAGGACTCACTATCCCTTGTTGCCTTGTTGCCATGAGAAGATCCATTTACTGGGACTGGGTCCCTATAACCACTGTAGTACCTTGTTTTATAGCAGTACTGAGGGAAGGAAGCTGATCTCATTTTGGAGACTCAGTAAACCCCCTCTCAGGCTTTAAAAAACACCAAACCAACTAGAGTAACTCTTGCAGCAACTTGAGTGTTGAGAAGTAAGTCAGCACCAGCCATGCTGGGTTTCCCCCCAGGGATCAGTAAAACATCTTTGGGGCTCATTTTAAGCTTTTCTTCCAAAGCTGTCACAAAGTAGAGAATAGTTGGAACCTTTCAGAGCTGGAAGGGACAGTGGTGATTATCTGTGCCCATGTTAGTATTCTATTCATTTTTTCATTCATTTGTTCATCCAACAGACATTTATTAAACATCTACTACATCCAGGCACTGTACCAGGATCTGGGAATACAGCCATAATTGTGAGAGGCATTTGGTTTATCCCTCCTAGAATTTCAGCTTGGGTGGAATGGCAACTAGACAACACAAAAATATAATTACACATTGTGATGAGTGTTCTGAAAGAAAAATACTGGGGGCTCTCAGAATGATAGATCTCTAATTTGGCATGCTGGCACCAAGAGAGACAGCAGCTTCAATATATCAAGCACTCACTATAGGCAGGCAAGTGCTGTGTAAGGGGTTCCCATACAGTACCTCATTTAATCCTCTTAGTGAATCTTGGAGGGAGAGACACATTACTATGCTTGTCTTGTTATAGAAGAAGAAACTGAGGCATGGAGGGTCACCCAGAGCAGCACTAAAAATGAAGCATTATGTTTTGACCTGAAGGAAGGATGAAAGTAAGAAAAGACCTAGAACAGAGATGCTAGAGCAGGAGGAGATGATGATTCAAGGACAGGAGTAAGAAGTTTATGAGACTTGTATGTGATGCTTAAAAGTATGAAGTGGATAATTGATATTCACACCACTAAGTTACCAGGCCAGGTCAGTTTTATCTTGGCTATGTGCAATCATTCTATAATTTAGACAGACTTCCCACTCCACGTTGGACACAATAACCACAATTTTGCCAATACAAACTGACAAGTATGTTATTCAGGGTGAGACACACCTGTGATCCTAGTACTAGGGAGAGGGAGGCAGGAGGATCAGGAGTTCTGAGGTTCGCATGGGCTAGGATATGCTAGAGGCCAGCCTGGACTACACAAAGAAACCCAACAGGTTAAAAAAAAAACCCACCACCGCCACCCCTCCTCCACCATCACCACCACCACAACAAAAGACAGCAATTAAAAAAAAGTCAAAAAACAAAAATACCTATGCCTACCCCTCCACATTACCCCCTTAAAACAGCAGAGAAGAAAATACTCATTCTCCTGGTTGCTCAGAGCTCTTGGATGCTAGCCTTTTGGGGAATCACAAAAAAAAAAAAAAAAAAAGAGAAAAAAGTAGAAATTCTAGTCCTTTGTTGCAGGGGATGGAAGCTGGGCTCTGGGAGGTCCTGTACCAGTCAGAGGGAAAGTAGCTGGGAGTGGTAGGACTGCTTGGAGTCAGGTCCCTTGTCTTTTAGTTTCTGGCTGTGAAATGATGTTACTCTCTGGTGTCAGCCCTCTGAGCATGCCCTTTCTAGGCTACTTGAACCATGGCCTTTTGAATGGTGCTACTCACAGGTGGGGAGGCAAAGGATATGGCATCAGGAACTACAGACCTACTTCTTCAGGGACACAGGTAACCAACACAAAGGGATGCTAAAACACCTCACAAAGCAAGGCTCCCTCTGCACTTGGAGGAGAGTCTACTGCTCCTCCCTCTTGTAACAACCATCAGGTCCTGCCTTCTAAGTTGGTTGGCCCAGGAGTCCATAGCCTATGTCAGCAGCTCAGGTTTCTGCTTCCAGCTCACCTTTCATCCCTGCCTATTGCTAATTGTTCAGTTGCTTTTCTCTTGCAATTCTGCTCTCACCAAGCATGACCATCCCCCTTACATACTCTCCTGAGGTTGACTCACCTTAGTTGTGTGGTCCTCTTGCCAGCCTCAAAGTGATCTACCTTAAACAAATGGGAGTGGAGCTGAGACAACGTTCAGGGTCTTAGGTTCTGGCCTTGGGTCAGAATCATTAGAGATGGGCAGGAAGATGTTGAAGGAGACAGGAGCCTAGATAATGGAGCACTGATGAAATATGAATTTTGGCAAGTTTTTTAGGATATGTGGTTTGTTTCTTTGACATTGTTTCCCTAACTTGGAACTCAGCAAGTTCGATGTGGGAACAGATGCCCCATGGAATGAAGGCTTTTCCATGTTCTGACTATACTCTCTTCTGGAGATTGAAAGGATAGTTCTGGCCAGGGGTAAAGTTGGGAGTGGACAGGATAGCTCTCTACTTGGGTTCCACCAGGGATAAAGCATCCGGACCACCTCTGTACTGGCTTCTGATATTGCCAAGAGCAATGTTTGAAAGCAACAGTTAGACTCTCCAGCTTCCCTTCCTGAGATCTAGACAGAAGAAAAGGCAGGCCACCTTCTCTAGGAAGGGGCAGGTGTGTGGGAAGTATAAAGGCTGGAAGGAGTGGGTTTTGGAATGTACATGCTCATCACTTAGTCATTTCTTTTGCATATGTGGTGTTATTATTATTTTTTCTAGCATCTAAATGCTTATAAAAATGACTTGATTTTCTTATTACAAAATATGTGTGTGTTATAGGACATTTAGAAAAATTCCAAAAACAAAAGGAAAGAGATACCTGGCAGTTCCCTCTCCAGACGGTCAACTGATGAGGGATGGTAATTTCTAAGTATCCGCAATCCTGGACATGTTCTTTTGTTTTTAAAGAAGTTCATTCACTCATTTAACAAGTACTAATCGAGCACCCACTCTTTGCCAGGCACTGAAATCACATTTTGGAAGCTGTCACACTAGCCTGGTTTTTCACTTAAAGATGCATCACGAACATGCTCCCACAACAGTCTCTCATGTCTCCAAGCTTCCAGATTTAGATTTTGGGTGTAATGAGGCAGTTGGCAAATGTTGCCATCTCAGGTCTTATCTTCAGAAGGAGGGGAAGCCTGCTGAGCTCCTCTGTCCTTGACACCCCCTTGAGAGTAAAATGTGTCCTTTGGCCCTGGAAGACAAGTGAGAGGCAGAGGAAACTTTGGAGGGTGAAAACAATGCTCCCCTATTCTTTAGTTTTAGAATCTGAATTTTTCTGAATGAAGAGGGGAAATCCCATTTTCTTGCATGGAATTTGGTTCTTGAGAGGATTGGGGGTGGGAGTGGGGTGGGCCTACAGTTCTGATACTGCATATGTTGCAATGCAGAGGTGAGGGCCAGGACCCTTTAGATGACTCACTCCCGGGGTCTGGGCTGACAGCTGAACTGGAGCTAGAGCCTGGGTTGCTGGGCGAAAGAAAGGTTCACAGACAGATGGAGGATTGATATGACTCAAGCAGTCCAGCTTTCCCTAGGGGGACAGAGGGACTTACTTGAGTTAGGGGTGCAGATTTAATCTCACTACCACTCTATGCATATCTGAAGTCCCATCTCCGCTTGGGAGGAGTGTGAGTGAGAGAGAATAATGTACTCTGATACCATTGTCACTCACAGAGGAAGGTGGTGCAGGGAGGACTTCCACAAGTTCAGTGACACATGTGTCAGGCACAGTGCAGAGTATGGAATGCTAGGTATAAAGAGAATACTGTCCCCCCTCTTAAAAGAAAGCTTGTGTGGTTGTATGCCATCACTTTAAGGGACCTTGACTGTGTGGGAGAGAAGAAACACAGGTGTCTGTGGAAAGGACGATGGATGACCTCCTGCCAAGGGTGGAGATGAGGACAGGTTCACCAAGGGGGTAGGATTGAAGATGGCTAGGGATGACAAGAAAGAAAAACCAAAATCATGGAATTCCCCCAGGTACCAAGAGGATTTTTACCACCACCCCCCCACCAGAGGGAAATGTACAGAGTTGGAGGAAGGGCTGTAGATAATCTCAGGGGATGGTAGCTGTGACTCTGACAGTCCCCAGATTTGGTTTAGCCTAGTTATGTCTCCTGTAGTCAGTGCCTCAGACTGGCCTTGCTCAGGTACTCATGGCTGCATCTCTTGGCTTCAAGACAGAAAATGCTTTTTCCTCTTGCCAATGGATCAAGAGTCTCAGACTTTATTTCATTCAGACCAGCCTAGGTCACATGTCTCTATTTAAACCAGTCACAGGACATTCAGGTGCTGGGGTGGAGGCAACCTAGCCCCTACCATGTGGCTGCCTCTTGATGGTGGGTGGGAATAGCAGTTGCTCGCGAGAAGCTTGAGGATGGGCAAAGGCAGTTAGGTCCTAGCGTGTGTATTCCTGTCAGAGCAGTTGCATGGTTTGACACCTCCCTGCAGGAATAGAACAGTTGCTTTGGAACTCCCCCTGAATTTGGTGGTGAGGACATTGCTTGTCTGACACAGGCTCTGGTCCCTCAGTAGAAGCCACCAAACTGGGCCAGTGAGCTAAGTCCAGAATAGGGCCCACGTGGGCGTGTCTGACTCATCCTGGTGTACATGGGGAGGAGGAAGGAGAGGCAGAGCAGGAGGGTAGCTAGCTACAAAGGGCTGAGTGAGCCAAGTTTCCTTAGTCCTGGTGCTCTCCCCCACCCCTGTGGTTCTTCAGATAAAAGGGGCCTTGGATCACCTAGGCCTGAGGATTAGTGCTTTCAAGGAAAGAACTCTCAAGTGCCGTGGGCTCTCTAGGCAGAACCTGGGGGACAAGAAGCAGAGTTCATGCTTTGTAGACCCTAGTTTTTTATTCTTTTGCAGCTTATGCTGGTTCAGCTCCTCTAGCATAGGCTTTGATTGATGGCTGCCTTGGCAAAATTACCATGTCTCTGGGCATCTGATGGCTTTAGGACTGCTGTGCTGGTTTAGGTTCAAAGTTAGCTGATCCTCTCTGTTCTCTGGACAGTGGAGAATTAATTTCCTTTAGTCCTCAGAAGTCACAAAGATGCATTTTGTTTTTTGCTTCCTTGCAACTCTATATGTCTGTCTGTCTGTCTGTCTGTCTGTCTGTCTGTCTGTCTGTCGTCTGTCCATCATTGAGCCATTTTAAGGTAAGACTTCCACCCCGTGCTGACAAAAGGATTTGCCAATCGCCTTCCTGTATTGTAGATTTACTGACACTGAGGGATGGAGATGGCTGCAGGGTAATAGTGTGACGCTCCCTGCTAGGCTGCTCTAAGCTGGTTCTTGGGTGAGCTGTAGACTTTAAATGCTGGTGAAAGACACATGTTAGAATGTTAGGTTTCTCAGTCACCAACCCTATGACCTTGGACACTTGACATCTAAAGTTTGTGAAATAGTCAGGAATAGCTAGGAGTGTCTCTGGGTAGGCATGTGTTTCTTCTTTTTGAGAGCCTCTGGCGTGGCAGTGAGAATGAAGCCCTGAGTTACTGTGGCCTCCACGTTCTCTCTCTCTGTCTCTCTCTCTGTCTCTCTCTGTCTCTCTCTCTCTCTCTCTCTCTCTCTCTCTCTCTCTCTCTCTCTCTCTCTCTCTCTCTCTCTCTCTCTCTCAGCTTTCTGTGTGTGCTATCCAGATTCTCATGGTGAGATGGCCCAGAGAGGAAGGATTAGCAGCCTCAGTTGAACTGGGAGTTTTGTTCTTGAAGCATGCAGTGGTTTGAATTTTAAGAGACATAGTGAGAGAAGTACATGCTTGGGGTAGGGGCATGCATGGAGACTTAGTAGTAATACCTTGCTTTTTATGTATTTGTTATTTTCCTCCTCCGAGTGTGTAAGTCAGAAATAATTATAAAATTTCTGTAGTTGGCGATGGATGGCCTAGGATCAATTAACTGGATTAATGTCATCTAACTCATGATTCATTGAGCCATGATTGGAACCTTTGAAGTCTCAAGTCAGAATCGTCTAGATAGGAGCCCATAGTTCTGTCGTGGCCACAGCAGTAAAGATGGCAATAATCTCATGTTGATCAGATTCGACCTCCAAGAAGCTCCTGTTAGAGAGTATAAGGTAATAGTTTTCTTCTTAGGCAGGTATCAATGTGTGGCCAAGGCGGGCTTGGGATTCATGAGCAAGCAAATCCAGTCTGTTCATCTTTGACATGGACCCAGAGTAGAACCATTTTTACCCCTACAATCTACACTCTCCCCTTTTCCTGCTATATAAATGGGCTTTCACTCATCTCATGCTAACCATGGATGCTGTATATTTGTTTTACTCTATATTGTACATTTATTTATTTTCCCTCACTCACTTACTCTGTCTCTTACTCTGTGTGTGTGTGTGTGTGTGCACGTGCACGCATGCCCATAAATATGTGGTGATTAGAAGTCAGCCTATGGGAGTAAACTTCCCCTTTCTACTGTGTAGATTCTTAGGATAGAACTTAGGCCATCAGGCTTTGGGGCAAGAACCCATATCCACTGATCCATTTTTTTCCAGCCTAGAGGGGTTTCAAAATGAATCTCTTATATGTTACTTATGTTAGAATTTTCCAAGTCATCCTATATGAAGCCTAGATGAGCCGCAGGGTCTGCGGGGTCCTTCTCATTCTGCTCCGAGCATGTCAGCACTTTTCCTGCCCCTCCTTTTACTCTCCTTGCTTGATCTACTTTGGTCACACTAGTGGTTTTGCTGTTCCTTGAAGTTTCTAAGCCCATTCCAGCCTCCAGCATTCTTTGTCCTGGATATTCCAGGCCCAAGCTGGGCTTCCCCAGGTCTGCTTATAATTAAGCTTCCTTGGACAAGGTTTCCCCAAATTTGCTTTCTGGTGTAGCACTTCCCTCCACAGCACTTTCTTCTTCATTTTCATTTTCTACAGGCCTAGGAGCACCTGACATATGTTGCATGTGTGTCTGTTGTAATTGTTCATAGTCCCACCTGAATAGGACCTCATGCCCCGAGGGCTGGTGGGTACATTGTTTTGTTCCTGTGTTATACCTCTTAGGTGGTGAGCACTGAGCCAACATCTGCAGAGTGAATGCCTTCCCCTCTCTTCCACAGTCTGGGTTCACTTGGCGATTGCCACTTTTTACCCCATCCTTTCGATTAGAATGAGGACATCTTAAGCAGTCTCAGTTCTCTTCCTGGAACTACCTGTGAGATACTGGCCTTAGCACTTTTGGAAACAGTTTTGCATTCTTTCTTGTTATAAAAGGTATGAATCTGTTCAGTACAAAATAACAGCAGCACAATTATCCAAAAGGCCAAGGCAGATTCAGAAAACAGAAATTCACAACAAAGAAAAGAAAGAAGGGGCTGGAATAATAACTCAGAAGTTAAAGTGCTCACTGTGTGGGCATGATAACCCAAGTTCAATCCATAGCACCAACCCATATGAAAGAGCCAGGCATGGAGATGTGCACTTGTAAGCTCAGCTCTGAAGAATAAAAGCAGGATGATCCCTGGGACATATTGGCTAGCCAGTCTATCCTAATAGTAATGCTCTAGGCTAACAAGAAACCACCACATTTCAACAAACTTCGTTGAACTGGGTGTGATCTCACAAACCTTTAATTCCAGCACTTGAGAAGCAGAGGCAGGTGGATCTTTGCGAGTTTGAAGCCAGTATGGTCCACATACTGATTTCTAGACTGGCCAGGGTTACTTAGTAAGATCTTGTCTCAAACAACAAATGAACAAAACCCAAACCAAAACCCAAAGTGTCAGCCCTCCTCCCACCAAACTAAGAAAAACAAAATAGAAAAAAAAAATCACCCAACAAACAAGATGGATAGCACTTGAGAAAAACAACCAAGGTTATACAATTATTTCCATCATGTAAACGCACATACATGTACACACACACAGTCTCTCTCTCTCTCTCTCTCTCTCTCTCTCTCTCTCTCTCTCTCTCTCTCTCTCTCTCACACACACACACACACACACACACACACACACACACTGACACTGGCCTCCAAGCCCTACTGAGAGTCAGTCTCTCTCTCTCTCTCTCTCTCTCTCTCTCTCTCTCTCACACACACACACACACACACACACACACACACACACACACACACACACACACTCTTAGGAAGAATATTTCTAAGGTAACTAAGGACACAATGTGCCCTATGGAAAGTAGAAATGGCCGGGCAGTGGTGGCGCACGCCTTTAATCCCAGCACTTGGGAGGCAGAGGCAAGAGGATTTCTGAGTTCAAGGCCAGCCTGGTCTACAAAGTGAGTTCCAGGACAGCCAGGGCTACACAGAGAAACCCTGTCTCGAAAAACCAAAAAAAAAAAAAAAAAAAAAAAAAAAAAAAAAAAGAAAGTAGAAATGTAGGGAATTGGAAGATGTTGGGGCCAATCAATGATTTCCTCCTCCTCCTCCTCCTCCTCCTTCTTCTTCTTCTTCTTCTTCCTCTGCTCCCCCTCCTTCTCCACCTTCTTCTACATATGAAGGGAAGTCAGTTTCAAGATAACAATCTTGTATAAGGGAAGAAATCAAAGTGCATTTTGAAGGATGGAAGACAAATTAATTTTATCTCTTCTTTTGCTTATTTTTCAAAGCACCTACTTCAATGGGACTTTCTTTAAGGTCATGAGAGCTGTGTTTTAATACAAGAAGAGTCATCATTAGTAGGATATGAGACTGAGGCAGGAGAATGGCAGCTATTGGAGGACTTAACTATAGCAGAGGCTGCATACATGGCACAGTCTTCCTCCCACTCCCATGGGCATATGTTTCCTACTTGAATGCCTAAAACTACAAATAGTGCTAAGCCTGTGTATCCTGTGCTTCTTCCCATATATGTACAGTGAAGCTCACTTTATAAATGAGACATAGCTAGAGATTAGCCATAGTTAATAATTAAATAGAATTGTAACAATACATGTGGTCAAATTGATATTATAGCTGCTCTTGCTTTGAGGCCATTATTAAGAAAACTAACATTACCCAAACACTAAGCAGTGTGCTTCTCTAATAGTAGAATGATACTAGGTGATTAGCAGGTGAGTGTAGCATACACAATGTGGATTCTGTGGACAAAGGGATAATTCAGGTTCCAGGAAGGACAGTATTCACAATGGTGGGTAAATGAAACTTGATGAAGTTTTTCTGAACCTTCCCATTTAATGTTTTAATATCACAATTGACCAAAACTTACTGAAACGGAAATATGAAAGAGTAGATAAGGCAGGAGTGTGAGTATTGTAGTTATTTCATTCTCATAAAGATCTCACTTCTGAAAGCTGAGTATAATATGGGGTTATTAAATAGTTTCTTCCTTTTTAACCCCTTGAACACTTGCCTTTAGAGTACATGCACATGTGTGCATGTATGAGTATATGTGCATGTGTGTCTATGTGCTTCTTAGAGAACTGGTCTTATTGGGCTCCAGTCAATTAAAAAAATCTTAATTGGGCACCTCCAGACACTATAGTAGGTGCTAGAGATGAGTCAGCTCAGTGGCTGTAGGTGATAGCTGGTGGAGTGGAGACCTTTTGGTGACTCTATTGAACAGAGTTGATGAATTAGGTATGGGAACAAGGAAGAGGTCCAGGTGGGGGGCTCTCTGGATGTTGATGTGAGTAGCCTTCAGACGGTTGGCTCTGGAACTCCTCTCCCAGGGATGGCAGCCAGATCCAGATCTCCAAGGCAGGCATCACATATTTCAACAAGGCCAGGCTAAGAGAGTCCTTGGACGTGTCAGGACTACCACTTGAATCTTTGCCTTCCTTTCTTCCTTCTTTGAAAGACATTCCCACTTTCCCAAACTCTGATTTCCCCTCTATTTGTCCACGGTTTCTGCATTCCTGACCCACCGCATCTCTACAGGACTAGAACATTGAAAGGACAGATGTATTGAATTCTTACTGATCTGAGAGAAAAATCAGAAATCACTCAACTTGGGATTCAGTAAGGCAGCTAGATCTGGTTCCCATTCGGATTCTGTGGGTGTTGTCATAGTCAGCTCCAGCTGCTGAGGTTTTTTGTCAGCTATGGGATCTGAGTGCTAATAGGAAACTTTGGAATCCAGTGTTGCCTCTCGTTGCAGAGACACCTAAACTGACACATAGAGAAATAGAGGTAGAGGTTTGGGGTTACATAAATAAAGTTAAATAGCAAGTTGGTGTTGGTTTGCCTTGAGATCTGGACACAATGGTGCTTAAAACACCATGAAGCTGAGTAGAAGCTGTAAGAGCACACGTGTAGAAATTCTAAACAGGCAGGGCTGTTTACCCCTGTAATGCAAACCAGCCTAGCAGTCTCTTTGGGTGAAGGCTAAGGTCTGTGTTCTCACAGAATTGTTTTCCCCCTAAGAACTTTGGATACCAAGTAAGAGTGGAACTAAAAGAATCAGTGTTATGCTTGTTCTAGAAGACCAGTTCAAGGTCATCAGTCAGCCCTTGCCCTTGGAAAGTCCTCTCTCAGGGCACTGGAGTACTGTTGGTGGTGGCTTGTAAACTCTGCCTTACTTCCTCCATGTATTGCCTGACCATCTTGCTGCATCTCCTTTGCTACTTGGAACTTCTCTTTGATTCAGACTGCTGAGGTTCCCACTGCCCCGCTGCCTCAGGAAATGTGACTCCTGGAGAGAAGCTAAATGCTGAGTTTGGAGCGGTGACATGATGCATGGATACTTAAGTCCTTCTGTCTTCATGGTGTGAGTTTTCTGGGGGCAGTGGGCTGAGCACAGTGCTCAGAACCCACAGATTAATCTGGCTTGGCCTTGCTTTGGCGTTTTGATAGGTAATGTGGAGTGTGATGGAGAGAACCTTGGAGTCTTTCTTTGACGTTTATAATGAGCTTGTATCGTTGGCATTTTTCATGTCTGGTCCAGCACAGTTAGGAGTATGTATGTGTGTGTTAGGAGTGTGTGTGTGTGTGTATGTGTGTTTGTGTGTGTGTGTGTGTGTGTGTGTGTGTGTGTGTGTGTGTGTGTGTGTCAGGGCTGAGAGGTCAGAGGACCCCTTAAGGTTAAATTCATTCTATTGAGGTTAAGTTTATAACTACCTGCATGAGCCTCCTGACTTGAGCTGTGCTACTTCTCTGTGCTCCAGGACAATTGTCGGTCTGTGGCTCAGACTGTGAGCACATGGAATATGTGGACAGAGTGAGCGTATTACAACCTTGATCCCCCTTGTGATCAAGGGCTAGCCTGGGGTAGTCTGGTTACGCCTGATAAGACAAGGATGAGGTAAATTCATATTGACCTGGGACCTCAGACTGAGTATGTTGGGGGAGGGGATATTAAAAAGAGGATACTGTTAAGTTTTAGCTGAATGAGCAAGGAGTATACAGATGGATGGTTAAAGTGGGGGCAGGATGCATCAGCCTCCTGGAGTGGATTCTCTGAGTCCTCATTCTGTACCATGCCCAACTGGGCCTGCATTTCAGCCTTGAGCCTTTGCCAGAGCCCAGCCAGCACTCACTACCCCGGCTGGCACTGACCCCTTGGCACTGGCTTGAATGCCATTTGTCTTTGTGTCTAATCTGCAACGTGTGCAGATGCAGAAGTGGTTCAATTGATGACCTGTCTTCCGGAGCACTCAGGGGATCCTGGGGGGGCTCTGTTTCTCAGATATTTCTGAGGTCTTAAGGAGCCCTTGGTAGAGATCTGTGTGGGGAGGTTAATGGTGGTGGCCCTGACTACTCCAATCACTCTTTCTTTCCTTGTCTGGCAACTTTGGTTCAATTTAAGTAAGTTTTACATTTCAAACTGAGATAATGTTTAAGGATTATAGTTCTTGAAGGTTTAATTCACAGGAAAAGTAAGAAAATGAACATGAAGAAGCTATGATGAACCAGGCACAATGCTGGATGCATTCTTTGCATTATCCATCTGGGATTAAACTGTCATCCTGTAGGGGATTCACTGGTTGTTTCTTTCTTTCTTTCTTTCTTTCTTTCTTTCTTTCTTTCTTTCTTTCTTTCTTTCTTTCTTTCTTTCTTTCTTCCTTTCTTTCTTTCTTTCAGTGTTTGTTGAGCAAGAAAGCAACCAAGTTCAGACCTAAGACTTTAACAATGACAGTAAGAGCCATTAGGACCAGGGAGAGGGGCATCCTTGGACTAAAACTTACATCTTTGATGGATGTGAACTCCCCTAGTAAGGAAAGGCTATTTTGTTTCCTTTATTCTGCAGATGAGGAAACCGAACATAGAACCAGGTTGTTCACTGTTAACCAGCAAAATGGAGGAGCTCTTTCTCAACCTAAACAATGTGCCCCACTACCATTAGCAGAGCCCTTTTCATCTCAGTTGTAACATATCAGCCACATTATTTTATCCACCCTTACAAACTGTCTCTGGTACAATTTCACAGATAGGAAATTGGACCATAGGGCAGGTTCCTTTCCTAATATCACACTGCTGAATATCGGAGGGATTCCAGCACAGGTCTGTATGACTAAGCCTAGGTGTTTAGTCACTGTGTCACAA
This sequence comes from Tokudaia tokunoshimensis, assembly GCA_036184795.1. Classification (NCBI taxonomy): domain Eukaryota; kingdom Metazoa; phylum Chordata; class Mammalia; order Rodentia; family Muridae; genus Tokudaia; species Tokudaia tokunoshimensis. Next base: position 104,279,443 of record BTHU01000012.1, read on the forward strand.
GATGCCAGGTTGGTTGCTTGTAGAGAGAGCAAGAGTTGATATTTATTTTTTTTCCCTTTTTAGAGATGTGATTGCTCTCCAGGGAATTCCTTGTTATCCCTCTAGAAAGCACAGTGTGGGACTCAACACACAGGTCTCCTCCACCTCCTGGGCAGAACCCCTGCTCTGAGTGCTACCTCACTCCATGGCTGTCTTAGTTAGGGTTTTACTGCTGTGAACAGACACCATGACCAAGTCACATGTTATAAAGGACAGCATTTAATTGGGGCTGGCTTACAGGGACAGAGATTCAGTCCACGATCAACAAGGTAGGAGCATGGCAGCATCTAGGCAGGCATGGTGCAGGCAGAGCTGAGAGTTCTACATCTTCATCTGAAGGCTGCTAGTGCAAGACTGGCTTTCAAGCAGCTAGGATGAGGGACTTAAAGCCCACACCCACAAGGCCACAGCTATTCCAATAGGGCCACACATTCTAATAGGTCAGGCATATACAAACCATCACAATGGCTGATGGCCTGAGCAGTGATATAACCATATAACACCCCAATGTCCATTGCTGATGTTTAGCTATAAAGGACAAATTCCTAGTCTTATGTGAAAGAAAAATGCAAACAGACATTGAATACCTATATAGGTTAGGGATTGCACTGCTCACAAGAATGGAACAAAATGTGAGCTATTATTTTGTTGATGAAAAATAATTTTCAAGGATAGTAGAAACAAAGTCATATGGGCATGTGGTAACCAGTTGGGTGGTCTTGTGTCTAAAGAATCTCACCAGCTAGTTGGCAAAAGTGACACATGTGCTTGTGGTAGATGCATTCATTTCATCACTATTGAGTCTCTGCACAGTCCAGATACTGCAGTGGCTATGGAGATGTCTGTGGATAAAGGAAAGACAAAGTTCCTGTTCTTGCAGAGTTTCCCTCTGGTGTTTTGGGGAATGAAGGAAGAACACACTGAAAAGAAAAACAAGTATAAATGAGGTTAATGATGTGATGTGACGGAGGACTAGTAGGAGCTGTTAGAACTGAATAGGACTGTTGTGGGAGGCAGAACAAAGGGAGTTTGACTCCGCTTACCTCACACCATTGCCACATTGAGATGTTGGGCTGTAGGGAAGCCCCAGGACACTGCTAGGGGGTGGGAAAGTGCACCCACATGGCTGAGGCACGGGGTAGTTGGAGCTGGTTCAGGGGGTCCCTGGACCTGTGGTGATGAGGCTGGAGTCATAGGGTTCTCAGACCCTTGGACATCCCGGCTCTGCTGGAAGCCTAGGAAAAGCTGAGAACAGAGTTGGGGGCCCATGGGGGCTCTGGCTGGTCTCACTGGGAGAGTCCTTGGCTTGGTAGTTGGCAGGTTTAGTGGCGATTATAGCTAGGAATGCAAAGAAGCCTTCTACAGGAAATTGGACAGTAGCTCTGTAGGAAAAGGCCTTCTCCATGGCTCCCCATGGCAGATCCCAATGAAAAGAGATAGTCTGTGGCTCCAAATCATTTATTGTCATGGTGGAAAGTGGATGTATAAAGCCATACCCCACTTCTCAAGGTGGACCTAAGATTAAGTAGCTTTTGCAGAGAGGAATGTCTGGGAAGGAAAGTTTATTGGCTATGCCCTCCTTTCTAGGTATCTCATTAGCATGGAGATCTCGGTCTTGAGTCTACATGACCACACGCCACATCTATTTTCCTATTGGTCTGAGATTTTAGGGACGCCTCATCTACATGTGGTGGGGCTTGTAGTATTGCCCTTATGTGACTCATGGCCACACATCTATGCGGCGGCTACAGCTAGTGACAGGGACCTGGTGCCCAAGAGAAGATGAAGCTCCTTTTGTCCCTTCAGGGTCTCTGGGGTTTCAAAGCCTTTAGCTCAACCGAGGACCAGGCTACCTTTCATGGTCCATTGCCCTACATAGAATGTTGATGATGGTTGTGCAAGTTGGGAAGACTTCCTTGCAGACGACAAGCTTTGAATTGAAGGACAGGTAGAGGAAGGATTCTTGGTCCATCTCAGGAGGAAATGTTAGGATTCCTCCAGATGGTGAAATCAAGTCTACCTAATGGGAAGGTATCTTGATGCCAGGGGTGGGGCATATTGCAGACTGTGGGTGCTGTGTGCCTCATTTTGCTATCCTTCTCACTTGTTCTTCTTAGGAGAGCCCGTGCCTTACTCACAGCAGTTTGGAAGTATGGCAGTTTGCTTCTGTCTTGAAGTTCTCTTGTTTCCCTCCTTCCTCTGAACTCTGACCGTGGCTCTATGGATACCTGCACCAGCATATAAATTATCCAGTGGGCTTTAGCACATGCCCAGCAGCCAGTGCACTCAATAACATGCATGCATAATCAATACAGGAGGCTGCAGCTGCTTTTAGCCAGGGCACTGGAGAAAAACATGGGCTTTCAGAGCTCTTCTGCTGGCTGACATTTACTTTCCCTATCACCTCTGTCTGTCTTCTGACTTCCATCTAGCTCTGTAGGTGCCTGGTAGGATGTTACAGTGGTTCAGGGTTCCTGTCTCTGTCCTAAGCCATTATTTCCAGCATTTGAAGATGTCTGGTTATGTCGTAGTTCAATATTGGCCCCTGGCATCCCAGGTCTTTCTCTCTATACATTCCCTTGCTGTTCTTGGCATTGCCAGGCCTTTGGAGCATTTCTAAGTTATCTAAGTCATAGCAAACAAGCTGGCATGTAAGGTGTGACGCCCCCTCTTTCTTTTCTGGTTGGATGTAAGGAATGTCCTGGGGAGACAGGCTTAGCTCCATGTATTTCAATGAAAGCAGCTGAATTTTGTCTGATGCTCTCTTTTCTGGGGTATCTATGAGACATCACAAGGGCTATTGTTTCCCATATCCTGCTCCTTTTCTTCTGCCCAGATCAGGGAGAAGTGATAGCTTTGAAAAGCCCTTGATTTCACAGGGCACTTGGTTTTCTCATCTGACAGGTTTATTCTACTCAACCACCTGTTTCTAAACATCATTTGAGTGTCATTTGTACATCAAACAATGTGAGCTATCACAGGTCTCCCTGAAAACAAGAGATAGAATCACTTGGAGATGTTTTCAGCTGAGGAATGAGTATAACTCCCAAGAGACCTATGCTCTGGGCAAGGTGAGGGACCAGGCTCTGCTCCTCACTTGTGTCCTATGGTTGCTGCCCTGCTGGTCACTGTCCTGTACAGCTCTGGGTTGGGAACTGCCCTGCTTGGCTGGCTTCGGCCTGGCAAAGGACTGTTCAGAGAGAAGCTGCCATTGACATCATACCTTCCGGGTGGACAGTGGCCTTGCATTGTATCATGTAACTTCCCCTGCCTCCACTTCCCTACCTACTATAGCTTATTGTTGCACAGGGAACACCTGGGCTACCCAGCCTCATTCTAGCTTATAATCCTGAACTTAGAAAGGATGGAGGATGCATCAAACTGATAAAGAATTTGAAACGTGGAAATTGTGCTTGAAATGTACAAAGACTGATGAGGATGTAATCCTTCCTGAGATTAAGAGATGTTGGCCAGCAGAGAGGAGATGTACGTACACTGTAGACAGAAAAGCAGCCATTTCACCAAAGAAAGAAAAGGTCTAAAAGAAAAGGAGGGGAATGGAGGGCATAAGTATCTCTTCATGAGTTGTGTGACTCTACCATGTCTGCTTCCCTTGTACTCACAGTGAGACCTACTCATAACCTTCCTTTGTTAGAAGACTTTGCTTCTTGCAAATCAAAAGTTCAATAGTGGTCCAAGTCTCTTTTGAGTTGTGTAGCCCCCAAAGGAGAACAGAGGAGCATGTAAACCTCAGATGGATGAGATGGGAGCAGATTCTGGGTTGTTTTTCCTCCCAGGTAGCTTCTTGCCAACTTCAGATGTCAACTTATATCCTGTGGCTTCATGGAAATTTCTAGAAAATTCCTTAGCTTCTTTTATAGCTGAGAGTTTCTTTCCAAGGAGAGACAATGGACATGTTTTGGTTCTATGCTAATGGAGAGCAAAACATCTGACTTGTGGCTATCTGGGAACAGGGCTTCTGGTTCAAGAAAAGTTCTGGGGATGCCAGGATTTGGGAACACCCCAGTATGGATTAGAGAGACATTGTCAGAGTCTTCATTGTGGATGTCTATGTGACACTCCAATGAGATGCCTAGAAATATCAAGTCAGGCATTATCTTAGTAGAGCTAGTAAAGTAAACAGAGGCTAGAGTGGCTGGAAGCTGGGTATGCAGCAAGTTTGCTCTCATGGGAGGTCACTAAGGTGGTTATCCAGGTTGATTTCAGGGCCAGCTGAACCTAAGATCCCTCTTTCAGTGCATGGACATGGCGGTGTGAGAAGGTGTAAAACAGCTTGGTTTTCCTCCACAGTAATGATGATAATTACAGTTAATGTTTGTGCTGTGCCTGTGTGCTCTGCCAAGCATTTCTTAGTGTGTCCTCTCTCTCCCTCCCTTCCTTTCCCCCACTCTCTCCCTCCCTCCTTCCTTCTCCTTTCCCTTCCTTGTTTCTCTTTCCCTGCTCCTTTTCTTCTCCCCTTCTCTCCCTTTCTCTTTCTTTTTCTCATCTCTAGAAGATCTAAACTGCTTCACTACATTTCCCAAGACTGCTCACCTTGCCAGCTGGAGATGACTGGGATATATGTATCCTGGCCCCTCCCACCCAAAGACCACTCCTTCTGTGTGAACTCATTCCCTTGCTTTGCTAGCAACAAGGCCTTATTCAAACCGTAGGTGGGAGGAGCCTCAGGGAGTGTTCTGTTTCCTGCTTTTCAGGTGGGTAACTTTGTCTCCTGGGAGTCTTGATGAGCTCTGAAGACTGTTGTTCAGTAAGACATCTGCTGACATGAGCAGCCCTCTTACCCTTTTTATAAGATGGAAGAGATCTAAGCTGCTGTGAACCAGGGAGGAGCTTGATACATTATGCACGAGTGACTTGTTCCCCTGGAATGAGTGCCATAGACTTTTGTCCCTGCGCCAAGTGAATGCCAGCTGTTTTGAAACTAAAGTGGAGCTCTGGAAGGTAGAGAAGGACAGAGAAGATGAAGGGAGGGTTTGTTCAAACGAGCTTGAGATGGCTTCTGGGGTTGAGCAGTCTCTATCAAATCTGGTGTAGTGGGTGTATTTCCAAAGCTGCCTGCTGGTGGTGTGAGGTTACTTGTTGACTCATCTGGCTTGGGGTAACCTTAAACAGCACAGTAGCAGGTGATCTTGGGAAATGGGGTAACTCTGATCTTTAACTAACTGTTAATAGAGATCCTTAGAGCAATACATTATGTTATAGTATGAATGGGTCCCCTTAATTAGACAGAACCATTAGATAAGTTTGGGAGGAGCTTGAGTGACTGCAGGGGTTGTGAATGTCCAACTTGGGGGGGGCGGGAGGGAGCCCATGGAAACAGCATTGTGTATCTTAGAAAACCCAATAGTTCTCACAGTGGGGTCTCAGCATCACCTGAGAATGTGTATGGGTCCTACTTAGAGGTCCTGAATGTGACACTCTAGGGATAGGGTCCAGCAATCTGAGCTTTAAAAGGCTTCTCTGCACCTCCAGGAGATTCTGGTGCCTGGAACCAGAGGCTTTATAAGTTAAGTGAGGGCAAGTGGTGCTGTGGTTCTTAGACATATTCTATAACTCTCAGAATGAAGATGTAATGCTTTGCACTTCCTGGCTTTATATTATACACTGAAAATATCTTCCTATATCTTTTTTTCAAAATTTAATTTGATTAATATCAGGAGTTCTTTAGTAATTCAGGCAAAGTTCCTCATGGTATAGTTACTCCACCCACCTTGTCAGAGAAAAATGCTTTATTGGACCCCAGTGGGTGGTGAGATCCAGGTTGACTATGGGTTTCAGGGGGAGGTTGCTTCTCTAATGTGGCATGTTGTAGTTGGGTGAGAATTTGGGTTGTGACCCACTTACCTTAGTTTCAGGGGTCATTCCATGTTTATTCCTGGCCTCAAGATTCAGATTCTCCATCTGTGAAATGAGGGTGGGTTTAGCTCTCTAAAGCGTCTTCGTGGAGTGATAGGTACACTGTGGTACCCAGAGACATCCCAGAGAAAAACTGTGGTTATATCATGCTAGAAATGGAAGCATCAGCACTGCCATATTTCCACATTAATATTGGAAGCACCAGCCTGCTGACCATCTGGAAGAATCTCCTAGGGCATTGAAGGCTCTGGACCCTGATTTGAGAACTGCATTTTAGGACAGGTGCCTCATTAATAGAAATGACTTCTTGAGAACATGGCCAAATAGGCCCTCTGACTTTGTAGAGGCAAAATCCTCCACCTGTCAAGCCTTTGAACAGAGAGGTCACTCTCTACAAAAGAGTAGTCCCCTGCCCCAGGTCTTATATGCTCTGACCTTTCTAAGACTTGTAGATTTGATGGTTTCCAATGGGAGACTTTAATGGCTCTATGAGATCAGCTCTGGATCAATGGCAAGGCAGTGGAAAAGTACTCAGCCTATGGGCATTCTGTTCTTCTGTGGCTGGAGACACTATTTGGATATGGGGATAGACAAGAAGAAACAGAAATCAGGGTGTAACCGGGAAATACCTGCTTTCATGGCTCCCTGGAATGCCTATATGAGGGGGGAGAGAGAGAGAGAGAGAGAGAGAGAGAGAGAGAGAGAGAGAGAGAGAGAGAGAGAGAGAGAGAGAGAGAGAGAGAAAGATTGACCTTTGAAGCCAAACTGATTTGTGTTTGCTATACAAAGAGGCTACTGGCAAGTATTATGCTGGGGACAGAAGGAGAAACCTCAACCTCTTGAGTTGGTGAGAGGTGGAGCCGCCAGTGGAGACAGTTGCTGCTGTGATGTGGTCATTCTTTCAACGTCTGAGTGACGTCACTAGGGTTGCCAAGGACCAAGGCCATTTAATCTAAGATCTATTTCAGACCAGGCCCTTGCCTGAAGGGAGGAATGGGTAGCAGGTGCTGTGTGTAGAGGAGGAGGATTTCTGTAGCTGTGGCTGTGCATGGGTGAGCAGGGTGGGTCCTCGGTGAAGCAAGAGGGGCGACAGCAGAGTGGACAGTTTGAGACAAGCTGCTTTCATTCTCCTGCTTAGCACCAAGATTCACTCTTGTCCATAGACACAGAAAATTTGACAGAAAGTTTAAATTTTTTTAAAAAAGTGAAACCTAGGCAATTTAAATCTGATTTTTACAAAAGAACCACAGGCTCCTTGCTAGTTTGAGAAGTAGCAAGAATAGGGGTCTTACTTCTGGGGTATGTCAAGAGCAAGGCAAGGTGACATTTGTCAAGAGTAAGTTTGCCAAGTGTGAAGACTAATTCAAGGCAGCTGTGCTGCTGCAACCTTCTCTTCTGCCTCTCCACCCCCTGTCATGGTTGCAAGGGATGTAGGTGGTAGGGCGGAGCTAAGTGGAGTCACCTTAAAGTCCCATTTGATGCTTAACTCCAGGATTCTCATCAGCCTGTGATGTGGAAAACCAGTGGCAGTCCTGGGTGTCTCTAGTTTTACCATGTGCTACAAAGTGGGTGGGACACATCCTTATGCCAAGCCCAGCCCCCACGGACACCCAGAGAAGGGAAGGTGGTTGCTTTTAAGAGTCTTGCGCCTTTGCTAGAGACAAGGAGTAGACAAGGAAAGGGGACCAGCTTTAGAGACTCTGGTACAGGATGAGGCACCTCATATGTATCATGTCACTCTCATAGCAACCCCGCAGGGTATATAGGATTAGCACTCATAAGGGGGCAAAGTTATCAAAACCCTTGAATAAAGAGCTCAGGCAACTAGCAAGTGAGGTAGACATAGCACCAAAGCCCTGGCCCATCCTGTGTTGGTATTCTCTCGATTTCGTGGGAGCTAGGAGTTTGTTAACACTGTTGACACCAGAGATGGAATAGACAAAGGCTCCCTTCAGAGTTCTGTGCCTGTTTCTGCTCAGATAATGCTTCCACTCCTATTTGTATCCAAAACATCCCCTCCTGATGGCGCATCACTGGGGTGGGTGTGTGGGGGTAGGTCAGGAGTGTTGAGGGGGCACCCCTCTTTGTTTCAGGCATCCATCATGACCACAGTGAGAATCGTCCTGAGAATGGACACTAGGATCCCTTGTTGGTGTTTCTCTGTTGGAAGGTGTTGTCTACTGTAGCTGTTTCAGGGTTAGACACCAACAACTTGTAGCCTGGAAGTATTCCTCTGGTTGTAATCACTGTCAGTTAACTTGGCTTAGTTTCAAACTGGGTAGGAAGTATTGTAGGCACGTTTGCTGTTTGTCATTAATCTTTTTCCTCTTGGGTTTATAATCTGTGGCTCTTAAGGGTAACATCATTAAAGTTATAATTTACCATACATACATACATACATATATACATACATACATAGTGAATGTATATACTTATATTTTTAAGTAAATATAAAATATGGTTCCCTATGACTTTTAAAATATCCTTATTTTATTTATCTCTCTCTTTTCTCCCCCTGTATTGCCCCCCTCCTCCACAGCAAAAGTTCTCTTCTCCAGTTTTTCCGATGTCCCTTCTTAGAGTCTGTGTCCTGCTACCTCCCTCTCTTGAGACCCTTCTCCCTCCTGCCCCTATCTCACTTGGTTCCTTTCTACTTTCCTGGTTTATGTTGTTGTTCAAGGCTATATACTCACATCTAAAGATTTGGAGATAGGATCCACAAATAAGAGAGAAAATGTGACATTTGTCTTTCTGGCTATGGATTATCTCCTTCAACATAATATTTTCTTGTTTCATATATTTACCTGAAAAATTCTCATGGTTTAATTTTTTCTTTACAGGTGGATGGTATTATATAGTGTACAGGTACCATACTTTCCTTATCCATTTATCGGTTGAAGGACATTTTGATTGTTTCCATCTCTGAGCGACTGTACATAGAGCAGCAATGAACTAAGCTAAGCAAGTAGATATGGAATAAGATGTTGAGTCCTTTGGCTGATGCTGAAGAGTGGGATAGCTGGGTCATCTGGTCCACTTTTACCTTTTTTGAGAATTCTTCACACTGATTTCCATAGTGGGCTTTACCATCATGCAATTCTAGCAACAGCGAGTGAAGGTTTACCACATCTTGATCAGCATTTGTCAATTGATTCATATACATATATGAAAACTTCAGAAACTGGGAACAGAGGCACTAAGTAGGATGAGGAGTGTCTCTAGAGAGGGAATTCATAGGACACAAGAGCTATGAAGGGACATCAGAAGAGCTAGAGGAGGGGACGTTCACTGGGGAGGAGGGAGGGCAGTACAGAAGGAGAGAAAAGAGGGATAAATAACACCAAGGATATTTTAACATATATAAATGATTCAATATATTCTGATCATGGTTTCCCCTCCCCCAACTCCTCCCAGATGCTCCCCACTCATCCAAATTCATACTGTTTCTTTCTTTTTCTCTTAAGAAAACAAATAAAGAAACAGGCAAACAAACAAACCAACAAAAAACAAAAAACAAAAAAAAGCACAAGAAACACACCTACCCATCCCCCACACTCCCATAAAAACCACAAGATAGAAAATGATAATATACAAACAAAAAGACGAGTAAGACCCCCCCAAAAGAATTTCCCAAACAAAACAACATGAGACAAAATGTCTAGAAAAAAATACTACTGAGTTCATGTTGTGTTGGCCATCTTCTGCTGGACATGAGGCCTACCCTTAAATGTGGTTAATATACTCAGTGAGACTCCATTGGAGAAAATTAATTTTTCCTTTGCAAGCTGACATCAGGAGATAGCTTCTTGGTTAGGGATGGGGGATTGTGTTAACTTTCCCTTTCAGTGCTGGGACCCCCATCTGGTCCTTCCCTCAGGGCGCAGGAAGCTATGTGGAAGAGGAGATGGAAAGGTTTTAAGAGCCAGACAGAATGGGTAACACCAAGGAAATGGCATATTTCAGACACAACAGGACTGAGACACATATAAACTCATAGGCTGTCTGTCCAGTAAGCTGCAGGGATCCTCTTATCTCTGTTCTGCAGTGCACACCTGGCTTATTTGTGGACATTTGGGATATGAGCACAGGTCCCCATGCCTTTCAGCAGGCATTTTACTTACTAAAGCATATCTTCAGCCCATTAAAAAATTTTTATAGAAATACTCTGTACATAGTCTGCTTTCTCATTAGTTCTCCTGTCTGCATGCATATGCATACGTGTGTGTGTGTGTCTGTTTTTGTATGTCTGTGTATGTGTCTGTCTGTGTGTGTGTGTTTGTGTGTGTTTGTTTGTGTGTGTGTGTGTGTGTGTGTGTGTGTGTGTGTGTGTGTGTATGTGTGTGTTGATAAAGCTCAGGACCATGAATATGCTAGGCAAGTGCTCTATAACTGAGATATATTTCTAGTTTTTTGAAACAAGGTCATACTATGGAGTCCAGGCTGGCCTTGAACTCATGAGGCTACCTTGCCTCCACTCAAATTTATAATTTTTGTTTTTATGCTAAGATTAGACCACAGACTTGCATTAGTAAACTAGTTACTCCTGCTTTAATTGTGAGCATTTTACTGTATCATAGGTATTTTATCTTTTTCTTTAAAGATCATAAAGGTATTAAAGCATCTTGTAACATAGATGTAATTATTCATTTTATTCCTCATGATTGAATGTGTGGAATTTCCTTTTTTTTAAAAGAATAATAAGATAATTGTGTTTCTCCTTTCTAAGTGATACCATTTTATCATTATACTAATAGTATATAAGAATAAACATTTTCCAATATTCTTACCAAATTTTGCCCTCTTGATAGGATAGAAAAATGCCTCTTTCTTACTTCAGCTTTGAGCCATTCAAAGAAAGAGTCTGACCATGTCTGGATGGGTTCTTGGGGATTTTAAGGAAGAACAATGTTAGGTATCTCATCTTGCTTTTTTCCCCCTTCTTTTCTTTTCTTTTTTTTCTTTTTTTTTTTAAATTTTATTTTCTAATTTTATTTTTTTATTTACATTCAAAATCATTTCCCCTTTCCCATTTCCTCCCTCCCTGAAAGTCCCATAAGCCCCCTTCCCTCCCTCTTTTCCCCATTCAACCCCCTCTCCCTTCTCTGTCCTGGCATTCCCCTACATCCAGTCTTTCCAGGACCAGGGGTCTCTCCTTCCATCTTCTTAGAAATCTATTGATATGCGAATTGTGTAAACGGTGCTGGCTCAACTGGAGGTCAACATGCAGAAGAATGCAAATTGACCCATTCTTATCTCCTTGTACTAAGCTCAATTCCAAGTGGATCAAGGACCTCCACATAAAACCAGACACGCTGAAACTAATAGAAAGGAAACTAGGGAAGAACCTTGAACATATGGGCACAGGGGAGAATTTCCTGAATAGAACTCCAATAGCTTATGCTCTAAGATCAAGAATTGACAAATGGGACCTCATTAAATTACAAAGTTTTTGCAAGGCAAAAGACACTGTCAAAAAGACAAAGCAGCAACCAACTAACTGGGAAATGATCTTTACCAACCCTACATCCGACAGAGGGGTAATATCCAATATATACAAAGAACTCAAGAAGTTAAACTCCAGAGAGGCAAGTAACCCTATTAAAAATAGGGTACAGAGCTAAACAAAGTGTTCTCACCTGAAGAATATCTAATGGCTGAGAAGCACCTAAAGAGATGTTCATCATCCTTAGTCATTAGGGAAATGCAAATCAAAACAACCCTGAGATTCCATCTCACACCAGTCAGGATGGCAAAGATCAAAAACACAGGAGATAGCAGTTGTTGGCGAGGATGTGGAGAAAGAGGAACACTCCTCCACTACTGGTGGGATTGCAAGCTGGTACAACCACTCTGGAAAGCAGTCTGGCGGTTCCTCAGAAAACTGGGCATGACACTCCCGGAGGATCTGGCTATACCACTCCTGGGCATATACCCAGAGGCTTTACCTGCATGCAATAAGGACACAGGGTCCACTTTGTTCATAGCAGCCTTATTTATAATAGCCAGAAGCTGGAAAGAACCCAGATATCCCTCAACGGAGGAATGGATTCAGAAGATGTGGTATATTTACACAATGGAATACTACTCTGCAATTAAAAACAATGAATTCACGAAATTCCTAGGCAAATGGTCAGAACTTGAAAATATCATCCTTAGTGAGGTAACCCAATCACAAAAGAACACACATGGTATGCAGTCACTGACAAGGGGATATTAATCCCCCTTCTTTTCATTTGCCTCTTAGGATGTTTTCCTTTGCCAATGTAATGCAAAACACTAATTTAAGAAAAAAGGTATATAACGTCTTTTAAGAAACATGTCTCATGGTTTTATTTATAAAAGCAATAAGGTGACATAGCTTAAAATTTTACAGTGTGGAACTGATTAAGTTAACTGGTCACAGAATACTATTCAGTCATTAAAATAATTTAATGGCAAAGAAAAAATCAGATTATGATCACAATGATCCCAATTAACTAATATGTGCATAGAAAAAAGTTACCAGTGTCAATGTTAGTTATTTCTGAATAGTGTAATTATAATTTCTGTTGAAATTTCAAATTTCTTCACAGGTCCGTATATATTGCTATTATTATTATCATAAGCAATGCAAATGTTAGCAAGTGCATTCTAAAATATGATACATGGCAACAAATAGCTCCAAGTACCTGAGTTCTGGTCACTTAGATTCTCCTAAGGGCTTTATGAGTTTATGTCTTTTCACACTTTGATGTATGTGGAGCCCTTAGGAAGCTTGTAAGATCATATTTATAGAAGGGACTTCTAATGAGGCTCAGCAAAGATGAAGAGAAGTCTTCTATCAGCACCTTTGCCACTAGGGTTACTAGAGACCAGGGTCTCTTTAGGTGATTACTACCTCAGGACACAGGTTAAGCTGAATGTGCCACTCCAAGCACCAGTGTGTGTCAGGTTCCTTGAGACTGTGTTTAGAAGTGAAAGGTAAGGAGGACCAGAGGGTGAATGTCTAATTGTCATCAGGGGAGTTAAGTATTCATAATGACAGGTATAGTAGCGGCAGAATCTGGTGCTAATCCCCTCACTGTCTAACGAAGAAGCAGGGCTACAGAAGGATAACATCACTTGCTCCAAAATAATGTCTCTTATTTTTCTCCTCACAGTGTCATTCTAGGTGGTGTAGTATGCTTTGTGTGTCTGACTGGCTGAAATGAAATGCAACATACATGATGGGTTTGGTGTACTTTCAGTGGCTTAGGTAGACTTTGAATGAGAAGATCATTTAGTGGTATAAGAAACAGATTTGAGGAAGTCAGTGTGGTTCTTTCTCATTTTGTTATATGGTGGGTATTCAGTGAAGTTCAGAAGAAGAGAAAACATTGAAGTTTGTAATCATAAGAGGTAAACTAAGGCAAGCTAGCAGAGAGAAGAATCAATAACAGAATGGATTATTTTCTCTTCCCTTGGATAGCATGTGAATATGTTCTTATATTCCAATCTTGAAAGCACTCAATGGCAAGGGTTTTCTTCTCACTGAGAATTCTAAGAACTGGATATTTCATCTGCTGTATGACTCAATGCCCCCTCTTGGAATAACCTACTTGTCTTTGAGTGTCATTGCTCTGAGGATTAAAACATTGAATTCACCTTGGGCATTACTCTGGGGGCTTGTCCAGAGGAGGCAGCAGTTAGAATGATAGAGGGCTGGAATTCACAGCCAACGAGTAGCTCTTCAAACAAGTGATGTGTGTCGTGGAATAGACGTAATTGAGGAAATGAGCAGAGAATGACAGCTGCCTTCAAAGATGTGAGGGCTGTCATGGAAAGAAAGAATAAAGTTGTCTTAGGTGACTCCTGTCAGCAGAGCTGTGACTGATGAAGGGGATGCTATAGGGAGAATCATTCCAGCTCAGAATAAAGACCTTTCTAGAAAAAGAAGTATCCAGACAAGCTTCCTGATGATCGTTAGAGGAGATTCCTATACTGTGTGGTCATGATCATTTCAAGCCTGTGCTCTTAAAATTCTGTAATCTGATGTCTACCCAATATGTATATTCATTGCTGGATCTTTATTAATAGGTTATATGTTCAGCTTGATGTTGAAGATACAATGGTGGGCAGAACAGACAAGATCCTTGAGCTTGTTGTCAGCTATCAGAAATATATTGTAAATACATTATTCTAAGATATGACTATGTGTACAAATGCACATAGAAAGAACCCTAGGTTAGCTGTGTTGAATTGTTAAGGCTTTCTGGAAGAAGTAAGGTCACAGACATAAGAAATAACCATGTCGTCACTGGACTAAGAGGGTAGATAATAATCCAGGCAGGGTGAGCAGTCTGGGCAGAGCTGAAGGAACAACACAGATTATTGAGAGTGAGCCCACAGACCAGAATAAATGTGGTACGAAGAGGCTGACAGGCAAGTGGTGACAGACCTTGTCTTGCAAACCTGAGTTTGGACTGTAGCTGAGAGCACTAGTCACTAAAAGTCTCTAAAGGAAGAATTTACATGGCAGGACTCAATCCATTCTGAGACTACTTTGGTTCCAGTGTAGGAGCAAGCTGGGAAATCAAGATTGACATCAAAGGCCAGCCATGAGTCTATTTTATCAGTTGAGGTAAGGGATGGCAGGAGGATAAAGTATTGTCCTGTCAGCAATGATAGGAAGATGGGATGGAAGAAAGGAAGAGTGTGTTCAGCAGCTAGGAAGTTGGACGTGACTGAGGAATGAGCCCATGGAACACATCTGGGGCTAGAAGGGAGGACAATGAGCCTATTTTGGAACATGCCATTTTTGAATTTGTGATGTCAGTGGGAATATCCTTTTCATCAGATATCATAATATATCCAGGGGAGATTCGTTTTCTCCTCCATGATGCTGTGGAGGAGTCTCTTTAAGGCAGGAGTTTTCCTTCCAGAACTCGTTTGCACCTACAGAGCATAGATTCTTCCATCATTCCTGCTGAGGTGGGTTGCTTGCCTCAGTGAAGTGTTCAGATTCAAGATCTCATGAAAAGATGTCCATGTTTACTTAGAATACAGGCTCCCAGGTGGTCCTCACTCACTCTTTTTCTCTCTCTCTTTGGTTGGGCCATTTGTATTTTAAGTATATCACATCTTCCTCCCCCCTACTTGAATCATCTCTGAAGACATTGGCCAAGGTGGTGAAGGATTCTATACTGTGACCTGTGAAAAGGGGCTAAGAGTGAAGAAGGAATATTAGGTACAAGGCTGAGATGAGACTGTGTCCCTTCTTTGCAGGAAGGGCTCTGATCAGTACCATGGCAATCACATAGACTACAGACCTGAATTTCCCAAGGTAGCTCAACGTATCTTGTTTTAAAGTTGTCATCTAGTCTTCTTGTTGACCTGTTTTATAGATTCATAACTGGAAGAGAGGCTGATAAGTATGTCTAAAGTGTGGCTCAAAGAAATTTTCCAAAGTCACCCTGTCATCAGGCCTTTGGCTGCTTTTTCCTCTCTCACCAATTTGGACTTTTAAAGGCTCATAGCCACATAACTACCAGTTATGTTTTTTCTTATAAAGACTCATTCTTCCTTTTTGTTTCTTCCCCCATGACCTGGAAATGTCTGTGTCCTCCAGTGACCTAACAATTCTTCCTTCTCACTCCACCTTTCCTCTATGAATGGTCTTTTCCAATCCCATGTTTTTTACTGATGTCCAAGAACAGCTGGCTTCCTACTTCATACCTCTAGCCTTAAATTCCACCACATGTTAAGATTTCCTGCCTCCTGGCTTCTTGACCTATAGGTAGCTTTTATTCAATAGAAAACCAAATGCTGGCTTCAGACCTAGAAGATAGCTGCCTGCTGGTTCTTGGCAACTGAGAGGCAATAGTAAGTTGAGAATCCAACTGAGCTTATCTAAACCTTCATGTTGTTTTCTGAATGGATCTGAGCTGGAGATTCTGATCTGGAAATGTGGGTATAGCTTCAATGTCACTCGTCCTCCACCATCATGGCTTCTGATTCTGTATTTGAACATTTTTGAATTTTGAGCTGGCGATATAACTCAGGTGGTAGAATACTTGTCTAGTGTGCATAATACTTAGGGTTCAACTCCAGCAATGACACATTAGCACACACCTGTAATCCCAGTCCTCTGGAGGTAGAGACAGAAGGATCATCCTTAGGTATGTCTTTAGGTACAGGCCATCCTTAGGTACAGTGAATTTAAGTTTTCTGGACTATATGATATGCTATCTCAAAATTAAAAATAAAAAGAAGAATTTTTTTTTGTATTCTAATTATTCTTTTAGTTTGGTTGGTTTTTTGTTTTTGTTTTCCCTACCTCCTGTGTTTTCTTTCTGTTTCTTCTTCCATATGCTGTACTAGAAGTCTTAAGGAAATAAAATCTCATCATACTGCTCCTTGTATAAAATAATGTCCCTCAGAAACATCTCTGTAGTGTGCTATGGGTCATAGTTAATAAGCCGTGATTCTGTAGCCAGACTGCCTGTTCTCAGACTCTGTTAAGGGCTGAATGATCTTAAGTAGATCTCTTAAACTTTCTGTTCTTCAATTTTTCCTAGGGGTGGGCCATAAGAATATGTATTTCTTAGGTTTGCTAGAAGTATCCTGTGAGTTAATATTTGTGCTTAAAATAGTACTCAAGACACAATTCACATATCAAATGATGCCCAAGAAGAAGGGAGGAGAGGCCCCTGGTCCTGGAAAGGCTTGATGCAGCAGTGTAGGAGATACCAGGACAGGGAAGCAGGAGGGGGTTGATTGGGGAACAGGGGGAGGGAAGAGGGCTTATGGGACTTTCAGGGAAGGGGGAACCAGGAAAGGGAAATCATTTGAAATGTAAATAAAGAATATATCTAATAAAAACATAGTGCTTAGCATAATGTAAATATCTCATAAGGTTTTATTAAGAAATAAATACGTAGGCCTTTAGATTGATAGGGAAGCTCTGCAGTATTGGGCATGGCTCAAGTTCAGTTTCTTAATTCTCCTGCCTCAGTACAGTGCAGCCAGCCACATCCACAGCAAGTGGCTATTTTTTTCACACTGTTATATTTTTCTTTGTGCTTCCTTCTTTCCTTGGGTTTCTCTTCTTCCTTTTTCCAGTCTTTCTTTGCTGGTGAATCTGTAAGTGAATTACCCATCTTGTAGAATCTTCAGCACAAAAATCTATAGTTATTAGACAAGGTCATTCTTACAGCAAGGTGCTCATCAAACACTTCCTCCCCTGAATTGCTTTCTTACCTGGATATTATCAAATCTCTTGGTCTGGACCTTCTGGAATGGGGTAGACATGGCTCAGACTCTGTTCCAGCCATGTAGAAGCCCTGTGATCTGGAGCACATATCTTAATTGATAAGAAGAAGTGATAAGTGGCATCTTATTTAGTCACATGTAATGACATGTTATGTATTCCAAGCATGGGCTGGGGTAAGATCCCAACAGGTCCAGTGTTGTTATAGTACTGTGCATACACAGCATCCTATGCTGTTTAATTCATGCTTTACATGTGTGTCCTCATCAGGTTCTGCCCCTGATTCACTCTGTTTTGTAATTCTGTATCTCCTCCAGTCAGTTGTTGCTTATATGGCTGGCAATAAGAACTCCCTGGGCCCTATACTTACTATCTTTTTGGGATGAAGTCAGTGATCCAGCCTCACAGGCCTCTCTATCCTTGCTCCCAGGAGGTCTGTTTTGTTTTTCTAGTGGAAGGAAGTGAGTCTGCACCTGGAAGGTGGCAATATGTTCTAAAGGAACAGGTGTTGTGATGGGGCAGAGGTGTGAGTGGTAGGGAGGGAGAGAAGGGTCTAGGATTTTGGCAGGCAGGGCTGTGCTGGCTGTAAGAAGATGCAGTAGAGAAGGGAGCATCTAGACCCTAAGGTAGATAGATACCAGGATGGCTCTGTGGATGGAGAGAGGACTGTGAGTAAGAGTAGGGAGAACACAGAATCTGTATGCAGCCTCTCCTCAGGAAGGTATGGTTCCCGCCCCCCACTCCCCTCCCTTTGCTCACTTGCCTGGCTAAGAAGACAGAGCCATGGTTTTTTTTTTTTTTTTTCAGTTGTATTTTTCCCTCAGCATCTCTACTCCCTGCTTCCCTGTGTCCTTTCATTCAGGATTACCCACTCATCAACACCGGGCACACATGTTCTCTTTTCTGTCTTTGCTCGTTACCTTTTTAAGACCCACTTTCATCATTTCATACTGTTGTGTGCACTTGAACACAAAACACTGTCTGGCACATCCCAAGTGCTGAGTACGTATTTGTGAAGTGAGTTACTCACAACACAAACCGCAGTGGCTATTCATGTTTTTGCGTACGATTGTTTAGTCATTTGGTCTCTCAAACTTTTGAATTACAAGTCACATGAAATAAAGTTTGCAGTTTAGTCGGGTTTGGCAGCTGTCAGTACCCGTGTAACAAATACCATGCTCGATACCTGGAACACACCTATCACCCCAGAAAGAGTTCCCTCCTGTGCCTCTTGGTGGTTCACACCCCTGATCCCAGGCAAACACAGAAGAAGTTTTGTTTTAATGTTACTTAGATATTGGTTTTCTTTTCTCCTGCATTTCATATAAATGGGCTCAAGTTCGTGTCCTGTTTCCTTCAGCACAGTGCTTCTATGTTGGGCACAGTGGTGGCTCATTCGAGTAGTATGGCTCATTTGCTTTTTGTGGTGCTTTGTGACAGTGGGTGACACTAGGGTTCCGAATCAAGGTTATCTGGTTGGGATGGAAGCACTTCTGGTTAGGAAGGGGTAAAACTTCCAAGGCTGGCAGTTTTACCTATGATCAATATAGAGTAGCATCCGCGATCATAGTACCTCACAAAAGTGCACAGAGAAGATCAAGGAGTCAAATTAAACACGCAAGTTCTTAGAACAGTGCCTAGCACATTGTTGGCATTTAAGAATTGCTAGCAATTAGAATTAGTATTTTCATTTGGTAAATGAAATTTTTAAACATCCTAAATTACAAACTTCTCAATGGCAGGATAGACTGGAACCACAGTTCAACGACTTGCCTCGTATACTACTATCTCCTAGGTTCTTTCTGTTCCCTTTCATGCCAGACACAGAAAGAGGATAGAGGGGGAGCAAGGGGTGCTTGGGGACATCTGATTCCCCTACTTCAGTGTCCATTGATGCTCTAGCTAATTTGCCAACCCTGTTTCTTAGTCTTCTCTCTGCCTTGGTCTGCTGAGGGCTGGCTTGGGGCACCTTGCCCTTTGTTCCCCTCCTGGGCTTTCTCAGGCGACTTAGCCTTGCATCAGGAACACCTCTTGCAATCACATAGCATCATCCCTGCAAGAAGCTAATTTGATAAACCCCACTCCAAAGCTCATTGAACCTGTCTGTAACGATGCTTAATTAAAGCACAGAAACTTTGAAGAGATAGCAAGTTACTGCTTAATGTAATACCGGAGTGCCACTATTCCACCATCTGCCTCCTTCTCTGCTGTAATTGCTTCCTGACATTTGTTTATTTTAATTAGGAGAACAGTCTTGATCAAGAGGGAGGGCAAGCGGGGTCAAAACTATTGGGGAGGAGGAAGAAAGTGGAAAGGGGGGCTATAGTGTAGTGGTGATGGCCTGAAGTGGAATCATTCTTATCTTTCTAGAGCCTTCCATCTTCCCAGGAGGATGGAATTAAGGGAGTCTCTCTTAATGATAACGTAAGGTTGAGTCTGGGATAGTATTCTCAGGACCTGTGGTTGTCCTTTGGGGGATCTGAGGATTTTATTACTAGAAGTTAAGGTTTCTATCTTGTTAGGAAGGATAGAGTCCAATCCCAGTGTGTTGATCTCTGCAGAATTATTTAGATTACTGTGACCCAACAGAGGCACTTGCAGCACCGACAGGGTCACAGAATAGAGGAGCAGGGCAGCTCACTCACGTCCATCATTTCTATTGGTTCTACAGAATGCCTGGTTATCTTTGAGAGTGTGCTGGTCCTCATGCATGAAAATTATTCATAAGTATAATTAAGGCTGCTTTGAAGAAAGCACTTTCCTCTAGAAACATTTTTCCCCTAGCTTATGTTGGAGAGCACTGTGGATCTTTGTATCCTCCTAAGTGAAATCAAAAGCTTGAGATGCCCTGTGCAACAGGTGATTCTCAGCCTGCTGGCTCTCTTGAGGACCTGCTGGTTTCTGGTCCCTCCTCAGCCTTGAGATGCCATTGTAGGAAGGATTCCTTTTGGTGCCCTTCTCTTGATCAGGTCTTGAGAGTGGAGTTTTGTTTTCTCTAGGCCTGTCAGGTTGTCTAAACAAAGTTTACATTTTCCCTGACTCAGAAGATGCCCTCAAGGCAAAAGTCATTTCCACACTTCCCTAGGTTCCTTTTTCCTTTGGACTGTCTTCCCTTACTATCTGATAAGCATTATGATGATTTTAAGAGGACCTGGTTAATATTTCACCCATATTTCCAGTTGTCTTACTAGAAATAGCTCTCCATTACCAGAAGGTCTCTGATAGTTTTTAAATTACACATGTTTTTGCTTATGGCAATAAACTTTTTATGTTTGTTTTAAATGAACTCTCACACAGGATTTCCATACCAAAAGCATAGCAATATGAAATAAAAAGACAGAAGTGAAACTATTCTAGTTAACGTCGGGCTGCTGAGTCCCAGAGTTTACCAGCTAGCTTTTCTCTTATTGGACATGTTAGCACATTGCTAAGGACCTGAGTTTCATGGGTGTGGTTCATAAAATTATTTTCTAGGGAGCTTTTGATTTGACTGATATTGAGGAAGCACAGCTTTTAGCAAGACACATCTAGTGCTTTCCTTGGAAGCAAATGGTTCTTGATATTTTCAGATCTAGGCTGCAAGCCTAGATCTTGAGCAGAGTGCTGTAACGAATGGCAGAGTGTGCTATGCCAGTGTCAGAGAGCCCCTGTGAAGGAAGGGCTGTGAGAAGGAGGATGCTCTCAGCCCTTTTTAGGAAGATTGGTCTGAAGCAGGAGTAGGATGAGAGGGCATGGATGGGGTATGAGGCAAGGGTTCTCTAAGGGGTCTGCATCAAACAGGATTGCTTAGGGATGTGACACAAGAGAGAAATTACCTCCATGAGTATAGAGGGGAGGAGGGAAGAAAGATTAGGCAATGGATTACCTTTTCTCTCTTTCAAAATACCTGATGAAACCAACCTAAAGAAGGAGAGGGTTTATTTCAGTTCTTAATTTGAAGAGATTGAGGATCTGTTCTGCGGGAGAACGTATGGCTGTGTATGCTTGAGGCCATCGGTCATTTTATACCTCTTGGTTAGGAAACAGAGAGAGATGAACCAAAATGGATGCTGGGCTATAAAACCCCAAGACATGTCTCCAAGGACCCACTTTTTCAAGGAAATCCCTATCTCTCATAGGTTCCATAATTTCCAAACCAGTGCCGTCAACTGGGGACCAGGTGTTCAAACAAAGGAGCCCAAGGGGACATTTCACATTCAAACTGCAACAGATAAGACCCTCAAATGTCATACAGCTCTGAGAAATCCCCAGCTACACTCAGGGGAGTCTTCTAGCAAAAAGGTTGATTGTAAGAGGAATGAATCCCTCACAGGGCAGGGCAGAACTTTTATTAGTGTCCCTGTAATCTTTTGCCATTGGCTGGAAGCATCCCCAAGGGAGTAGACTTCATCCAAATACTTGATAGGTCCAAAGGGTGGCCGATGGGGATCTTGTCCCTTCTCCTTTCTACAGCAAGTACTCTTGATGGAGATATTCGTGGTGTCTTTGTGAAAAAGTCACCCAAAGAATAATGAAACATTTACTGAAAGCAACTTAGAAGAGCAAATGTGTTTTTCTAGACCAAGGAGGCAGCTGGTGTGGGCCAGAGGCTATCTAATCCCTAGCCTAGTTCTTTAGAGCAGGCCTTTGGTCACAGATCTCTCTTCATTTCCTGAGGGCCTACTGACTTGTCAGACCATATAATGTCATCTCTTCTCCTAACCTCCTACACTGTTTTCCACTGCTTCTGATTGCACGCATCTTTCTTCCTAGCCTTTTCAACCTGAGCCTTCTCTACTCCTCCTCCCTCACTGTGTACTAAGCCTTGTCCTTCTCCCCATTCCAGCCCTTTGACCTTTCGGTTTCCTGAAATAGGTGTTTCCTATTTGGCTTGCTCATTGTCCCTATAGCATCTTTCTCACAATGCTGTCTCTTCCTAAACTTCTCTTTTCCTTCCCTAATTCTGTCTTTTTTTTTTCTAGCACTAGAGGTGCTTCTCTGGGGAAGGTCAAAGTCCCCTCTTCATGGTTCTCTCCATTTCTGCCTATGTGTGGGAATCTATGCCTCAGAGGGCTTTGTCCCAGCATAGTCTTAGATTGCCCAAGCTGATTGTTCAATCTCTGATTCTCACACTTGACTGAAATCTCCACAAGTGTAGGGCCTACACCTGTCTTTGCAGATCAATGCACACCAGGTCCAGCACCCTGGAGATGCTTAGTCAAAATGATTTATTCTAGGGACTTGTCTAAAAAGAGGAGAAAGGAAAGGGATCATTTGGTTATCTATTAAGTAAAAATAATGTACAAAAGAAAGGGAAGGTGGAAACAGATATTTTCAGAGACTGCATGGTGAGTGGCTTTAAGGTCTTTGTCAATCTCTTTGCATAGCGGAGAGGCTGAGGAGGTGGATGGAGTCCCCATCCGTACCTGCGTTGGGAACAAATAGGATTCGGATCTGAGTTTGAAATATTTCTCATTCTTTTTTGACTCTGGCTTCAGTGTCTTGCATGTGTGACTTCAAGGCAGATGCCAGGGTTCAATGTGGACTACACTCTCACTGTTGATCTAACATTGAGTAAGCCATTAACCTGTTTGACTGTGCCTCATCTGTAATATGGGGATGCTAATGGTTTCTTTAAACAAAAACTTGGAAAACTAAAGGGGATAATATACAACAAACCCTATATTGCAAATGTTACCAGTGTATGATGTTTTATTTCTGTTTGGTAAAAGGATTCACAAAAGGATGGAGTTAGGAGAGGGTTGGGCAACATCCAGGCTGTTTCTACTGATTTTACTTCTGAGCCTACTCTGGTCCTATATATAGAATATTTCATATATTTTTAAATTGGGAGTTGTCTGAAATTTCTGACATTTTTTGTAGCATCAACTCTTTGAAGGAGAGAAGTCTGAGGATTTTCTTGAAGGCATGTTATAGCCTACTGGCCCATGTGTCCCATCAATGAAAGGAAGGAGCCAAAGCTAATTTGCTCTAAGGACTCTCTCAGTTGGAAGCCACACAAATAATCCTTATGAGTGGAAAATATTGGAATAGGGAAGTGAGGAGTTATTACTAGATAGATGCGCAAACAGAGCCCAGAGCACAAGGAAACTGTCATCACTTTAATGTGGGAGGGTTGTTAGATCCCAGGAGGGACTTTCTGGTACCACATGTAGTTATATGTGAGAAATGGCGAAGGAAACAGATTTTGTGGAAATTGGTTTACTGGAAGTGTTTACCAAGAGAAGGAAAATCCAGTGGTAGCCATTTTGGAACTGGAAACAGACTAGGAAAG
This sequence comes from Tokudaia tokunoshimensis, assembly GCA_036184795.1. Taxonomy (NCBI): domain Eukaryota; kingdom Metazoa; phylum Chordata; class Mammalia; order Rodentia; family Muridae; genus Tokudaia; species Tokudaia tokunoshimensis. Next base: position 104,302,860 of record BTHU01000012.1, read on the forward strand.
GTTTGACGTGATATCTACCCTGTTAGAAACTGTTGTCACAGAAAACACTGTGAGATTTGGGGTTCCGATGTCCTTTTGTGCATGTTTGTGCCAGTCACCTCTTTTGCTGTCCTGACAAATTACTTAGCATAAGCAACTTAAAGGAGAAAGGATTTACTTTGGCATATAGTTTCAGGGGTATCCATCCATCATGGCAAAGGTGTGGCCAAGCAGAGCAGTTCTCATCAAGGTGGTCAGGGAGCAGAGGGAAAGGAACAGTGGAAGTGGTCTACTTTTTCCAACCAGGCTCCATCTCCCAGCAGTCACCACCTCCCATAAAGCTGTCGTGTTCTGAACCATGTTGAGATTAACAGCTAAGATTAACTGTTATGACCTTGTCCTGTGTTGGACTCAACTGTTTAATGTCACCGCCTGTTTGTGTTGTTGGTTTGTGTAGGTGTGTGAGCCTTGTGTGGCCTTCTACTTCTTGTCTGTGTTCTGAGCTTTGGCCCTTCCTGTTTTCCTCTTCAAGAACATCCATCCAAGAGAGTCATTCTTGCATGCAGTCCACACAGCAAAACTTGGCTGATTACACATGTCAGGCTTAAACATAAAGTAAAAGAGAAAATGGGAGCAAGTTTGGTTCTTTTTTTTTTTTCAATTGGCTTTAGGTTTTGCTACCATGTTTGGCATCTCTTTCCTTCCTCTATTTTAGCCTTCTGAGACTGGATGAAGATATCTTAGCAAATGTAAAAATAATCACATTCAAAGACAGATTTTTTCCCCCTTAAAGGCATCAAGTTAATTATATTTCTTGGGGTTGTCTGTTCTTCAGTCTAGGTGTGAAATACAGCTTGTAGATAATAATAGTTTGCATTTTGTAAACATTTTAAGTTAATTAATTTATTTTTATTAATTTATTTACTTTATATCCCGATCACAGCCTCCCCTCTCTCCTCTCCTCCCAGTCCTTCCCTCTCACCCCACTTCCTCTGTCTTTATCCTGGGAGAAAAGGACACCTCCCACAAATATCAATTCCCCTTGGCTTATTAAGTTGCAGTAGGATTAGATTTACCTTCTCTTATTGAAGCTGGACAAAGCAGCCCAGTTAGTGAAAAGGGGTTCAAAAGTAGGCAAGAGTGTTAGAAATAGCACCTGCTCCAGTTGTTAAGGGTTCCACATGAAAGACCAAGGTGCACATCTGTTACATATGTGTAGGGGGCTTAGATCTGTCCCATGCATGCTCTTTGGTTGGTGGTTCAGTCTTTGTGCACTGTTAGTTGACATATTTAATTTCACTTGGACTTTCCGATGTCTCTCTGATTGGCATTTATTTACATTCCTGTTGCTCAGATGAGGAAACTGAGGTCCAACCCTACAAAACTCAATGAACCTATGTCTTGTCTTGTCTTGTGTGAGGTCCTTTCTTTTCTATCTTGTTTTGCATGGTTGAAGTGATAGCAGCTGAGACTCAGGACCCCTGACACATCACAGTATGAGCTTCATAGTCGCTAACAGGAGCTTCCACAGGTTGGAGAAAAATGATGATAGTCCCAGCCATACAGGAAGTTTGTAAAAGTGATTAGTTTCTTTCACAGTTTCAGCTACCTAAGGCAACTCTATCTGACAAAGTGCCACAAGACAGGTAGGTGTCTAAAGGCAGTGGGAATGCATCCTCTCAGTTCTGGTGCCAGGCTGGCAGGACCATGTTTCCTCTGAAGGTTTTTAAGGGGATGCTTTACATCCTTTAGTAACTTCTGGTGTTTTCAGCAACCCTTGGTGCTTTTTGTCTTGCTGTGACATCTTTGGAGTCTGACCTCGTTTGAGTCTGCCTCCATTATCCCATGATTGTTTTATTGCTATGTCCTTGTGTCCAGGTCTCTTTCCTCCTCTGAGATCCCTATTCATTAGATTTAGGCCACTGCCCTCTTAATTTCTTTTCCTGCTACTTCAAAAACCAACCAACCAACCAACAAACAAACAAACAAACAAGTGACTCAAGGGAGAAAGGGTTTATTTGAACACTCAGTTCAAGGCCGCTAAGTCAAAACAATAGGAACTTGAAGCAGCTGGTCACATCGCGTCCACAATCTGAAAGCAGAGAGCAATGAATGCTTTTGCAGCTTGCTTTCCTTTTCATACCATCCAGGACCCAAGCTTAGGGAATGGTGCCACCTACTTTTAGTGTGGTTATTCCTACCTCAAATAACATAATCAACATAATTCCCCACATCCATGCCAAGAGGCTAAATAGTCTTTCATGTGTCTGCCTAGAGGCTTGTCTTTTAGGTTATTCAGGTTGGTACCATCACACTTCTGATATGACTTTGCCTTAAAATCTGAGCATGGACTCCATTCCCTAAAAGAGATACAGGGGTTAAGACTTTAGCAAATCTTTTCCAGAGATATAGTTCAACTCAGGCCATCTAATCTTGGCCTGCCATTCCTATTTATTTGATAACAAAATTATTTTTATTTATTTTTAAAAGATTTCATTTTTAATTTCAATGCTCTCTCTCTCTCTCTCTCTCTCTCTCTCTCTCTGTGTGTGTGTGTGTGTATGTGTTTGATTATGGTTATGTGAGTGCACATGCTGGCTGAGGCTAGAGATGTCATAATATCCTGGAGCTGGAGTTACAGGTAGTTGTAAGCTGCATGACATGGTTGTTGGGGACAAACTTAGAGACCTCTGGAAGATTAGTGTGCACTCTTAACCAATAAATGAGCCATCTCTCCAACCCTTCCTTTTTTCTTTCTTTCTTTCTTTCTTTCTTTCTTTCTTTCTTTCTTTCTTTCTTTCTTTCTTCTTTCTTCCTTCCTTCCTTCCTTCCTTCCTTCCTTCCTTCCTTTCTTTCTTTCTTTCTTTCTTTCTTTCTTTCTTTCTTTCTTTCTTTTTTCTTTCTTTCTTTCTTCCTTTCTTTCCTTGTTATGCTGTTTGTTTTTCTTCTTTTCTTGAGACATTTATATTTTGAGACAAAATCCACTCTGTAGCTCAGGCTGGATTCAAATTCATTGGTGGTCCTCCCAGTTTCAGCCTCTCAGATGCTGGGATTATAGGCGTGAACTACATTGCCTGACAAAAGGTCTTCTTTTAAAAAGTGACAGTTTGCTTAATGTAGATGGTAGTTTTTTTATTTAATAAATGTCTAAAATTCAGGAAAATACAACCTTTCATATTTCTGTCATTACAATAAACGTGTTTGTCTCCAGTAATTTCTTTTGCAGGGGAAAAAAAACATGGCAAATATAGATTTAACAAGTACAACTATTCATTTTCAGAGTGAATTGTTCTTTCTTTTTTCTGAGTAGTGGTTCTCAACCAGGAAAATTTTGGGGAATGCTATTGTCACCTAGTAGAGGCAAAAGATATTGTTAAATGTTCTTAAATGTACAGGTAACCCTCATAGCAAAGAATTACCTAGTGTACAATACTAATAGCACTTAGGTTGAAAAAGCCCATTTTAGAGAGAACTCTCATGATATTGACAAGAGCCTGCAGGATATGTTTTTCATGCTTTTATATACATTTACAAGCCTAGGTAAACAACATATGGCATTATGTTGTTCTGTATGAGTCTTCTTTAAATTTATATAAATAGTATCATCAGGTATTCTGTATCTTGCTTTTCCTAAATTTTTGCAACTACCCATGTTGATATATATGCACATATATAATATACATATTAATATCTCTAAAATGGTCTGTTTTTCTTGAAAATTTGGCTTAGTCTTTAGCAGCTGAGCTGCTTCTCTGACTCTGTTTTTCTTTTTCTAATGTCTTAACTGGGGACCATGACTAATGTAGAAACAGGAGAATCACTTGGGCCTAATGTAGAAACAGGAGAATCACTTGGGCCTAAGAGTTTGAGGCCAGCCTGGGTAGTATAGTACGACTTCTATCTAAAAAGAGGGATTATTGGATGACATAAAGGGTTGTTAGTCCATATTCTCCATTAGCCACACTGTGGATTGGGGGGGGGTGTAATTAAATTTTATTTCCTAGTAATATCTCAGTATAGAAATCTAAGCCAGATGTGTGGTTGGAAAGCAGCCCTATTTGGGAGATGCTAATCCTTCTAGGATGTTTGTCCAAGGCCTAGGACCTACAGTGGCTTGTATCCCTTCTCTCATCTGCTGTCTTTCTTGGCTTTTCCTATGTTTAACATTCCATCAGTATTATCCTTTTCCTTTGGGACTAGAACTGACCAAAGCATCAGCCTACTGTGGAATTGGGGATTTCTGAAAGAGATTCCTCTCAATTAACAGGCCATGGGTGTCAGATAAACTCTTGGCCATAAGTCCAAGTTCCATGTGTCTGCTGGCCTTGTTTCTTCTGAGGCCTTTCTTCTTGGGTTATAAATTCTGGTTTTGTCTCCACTTTGTCTGCACATCATGCTCACTTTGTTCTTGGTCATGTACACATTTTCTGTTCCTATAGAAGGACAACATCCAGGTTGGATGACACCCATATTAATGGCCTCACTTTTGATTAATTACCCTTTTAAAGAATATAACGATAAATGAAATCACACTGGGTACTGGTTGTTTAGACATCAATGTAAGAATCTTGTGGGGATCCATTCAAGGGATGTCAAAGCAATCTCTCTCCCATGTACAGGACAAATATTCCCAGGAGATGGTGAGATGACAGTACACCATGCGTGAAATCCAATACTGAGAACTTTCTTATGATTAGTTGGAGGATTTCAAACCCTACATTAAGTTTAAAGACAATAGATCCAGGAAACTAAGATCTGGAGGAAACCAGATAGGATAATATTTTTGGAGACCTCCTGATCTAGTTTTAAGAAACCTTATCAGATAGCCAGAGGTGATTATATAGTCAATGTTGACATGGTTAATGCCAAAACTAATCAATCATGAGTCTAAATGGAACACACTTCTGTCTGAGGTAGAAGACCTAGACTTGCTCTTGACTTAGTTTCCTACTGGGTTACCTCAAGTGGCTTATCCCCAAGGCATTAGTTTCCCTGTCTCTACAATGGAGGTAATAAGTGTGTTGGTCTATTTCTGCAAGAATAGGATGAGAACAGTGCTTGGTATCTGGTGAATTTTCAAAAATGTTGTTTCTGAAATCCGTGTGAGGAGATTGGACTCTTTCCTATTTGCCGCAAGGAGCTGCCTTAGAAGTCTGGGAGTGATCTGTTTAAGTGTGGGTTTCAGAAAGTTAATTCAGGCTTGGAGGCTGTGCAGAAGGAGAGGTGGCAGTGGGGGAGACATTGGGAGTACGAAGATCAGCTATTAGAGAGCTCTGTCTGGATTGTGTTAGTGAGGTGAGTGGGTTGTAGGAAGGAAGGGCAGAGGGATATAGAAAAGGGCAAAGAAGAAGCAGGAAAAAGAGAGATGTAGAAGATAATACTGGAATGTAAGAAAGATGGAGGAGAGTAGTAGAGAGAAGGGAGGGGAGCATGTCTTGTTGAGCCTGCTGAAGGGAGGAGGACTTAAAGGAGTGACCAATTCAGAGCAATGGTTAGAGGGACATGGGTGAGGGAAAGAATGAGTTTGTCTTTGATCCACTTATAGCTGAGTTGCTTGGGGACCCAGGACTGAGACTCCCAGAGAGAGTTGTGAAGGCATCTGCAGACAGAACCATGAAGAACACTGGTGTCCAGAGGAGGGAATAGAAGAGCAACTGGAATGAGCCTTCAAGGACACCTAGAGAGGAAGGAGAGAAGCTCAGGGAATGACAGGAAGGGAGCCAGAGTGGGAAGGCTGCAGGAAGCATGGTTAGGGACAGGGCAGGGATATAGGTACTGGTTTGAGTATTTCAGAAGCCACTGATAACTTTGAGTGAGTTGGGGACATGTCGGGTTTAGATGCCAGAAGGCAGAGGATGGGGAGAGAAAAGAAATCTCAGAGATTATGAATTTTGATAGAGGAGAAGATTGCAGAGAATATCCTGAAGAGGGGGAAGAGTCTTGTTTCTTTTTCAGGTTATTGGCAGGCTGCTGAGCAGTGGGTGAGGTGGAAATGCTATCATTGGAGCCTGGAGAGAAAGAGAGAGAGAGAGAGAGGGAGAGAGGGAGAGAGGGAGAGAGGGAGAGAGGGAGAGAGAGAGAGAGAGAGAGAGAGAGAGAGAGAGAGAGAGAGAGAGAGAGAGAGAGAGAGAGATCTAAGAAATGTTGCTAAGATGAGGGCCTGGGGAGGTGGAGGGTTTGGAAGAAGAGAGCTGGGAAGTCAGATGTGAGGGGACCATTTCTTTTTTTTTTTTTTCCTTTTTTAAATTGAGAGGGGAAAGGAGTAGGTGTGTTCTGAGAAAGTGTATAACTGAAGGAAGGGGAAAAGTTCAGGGTTTTGTGAAGGTCTTCCCAGCAAAAAATGAGCTTCTATTGGCATTTGCTGGGTGAGCAAGGTGGAAAGGGTTTGGAAGATATAAAGAAGAGGAGAGAGATTGGAGGAATGTTACAGATTGCTGACTAATTGGGCTAGGAGCAGAACATGGTGATAGTTGCATTATTTGACATCATTTGGCTGATGGTTTCTGAAATGGGCCCATTGTTCTGGAGCCAGGGAAGCCCAAGGAAGAGGACAAGGAATGAGAGAACCGTGGTGTTCTCTTTGGATAAGAAGTGAAGATGATGAGACAGGAAAAACATGTGATGCTGTGGGTGCAAAGGGTAGGGAGTTGTGACTGTCCTTAGGATACAGACAGTGATCACAGGGACATGGGCCTGTCCTCAGGTTTCATATGGGGCATCACAGGGACATGGGAAGTCGAAAAATATTTGAGAGAGCGGTTCAGATGATAAATGGTTATAGGAGAGTTTCAGGTTAAGTAGCTATTGAAGGACTGAGAGGAAGAACATAGGTGTCAGGAGCCATTAAGTCAGAGCAGTGAACACATGGCCACTGAGTCCTGTGATAAGAGTTAGTGTACACAATGGAAGTTACAGCAGCTAATGTGGAAGAGTGATTTGGGGGAGATGCATCTGTAAGATACCATGACCTAACTGCAAAAGTCTTGCTGGTGTGCCACAGTAAGCATTGTTTGGCTTACAGATGAGAAGCCTGATCTAGACCAGGATCCATGAGGTAATTCTCTAGATCTAGCTAGTGGCTAGTGAATGGGGTTTGGTTGGTTAGGTTGGCCATAGTTGGGCTGGATGCCTGACACATCTTGGAACTGACAGGTTAACCCACCCATGCTGGCAGAAACTCAACCGAGGCCAAGAACTCTTTTCAAACATTTTGTCATGTCATGCCTGAAAACATTTCTTTGACCAAAGCAAATTATGTAACAAAGCCCAAAGTCGTGGTATGAGGAAGTATACTACTTCTGCAGATGGGCAAGAGTGATACTTTTAAATAATACTACCACCAGTTAACCACAGGTGGTAGGTCAGAGCTAGGAGGAGGAGTAGAGGTGGGATCACAGTCAGCATTGCACGCTCAAGCGATCTCAGAGTATTCAAATAATGACAAAAAGAAAAGATGATGTCTACACTGCTTCCATCCTCTCACACAAGAGACCTGACAAAGAGTGTTTGGCAAAAAAATAAAATAAAATAAAATAAAATAAAAATAAAAAAAAATCATTTAATTAGAAAAGTTAACATATTCTTTTTTTTTTTTATAGAGACTAATATGTACAGCAGGAATTCTCATGGGTTCAGGGAGAAGAGTTCAGAAGAAGTATTAGGAGGCAGTTGGTTATGGGGCACTCAGAGAGCCTTACACAAGTTCTGGTCTCAGACATAAAATGAGAAGAAAAATACTCTAAAGTAGTCACAGACAGACTGACAGACAGAGATGTGACAGACAGAAGCTACATGCATATGTATGCATGCATATGAATCCAGCTGCTAGAAGAGCTCCAAGTTGATCCAAAGTCAAGACTCTGGAAACCTTCCTGCTACTGGAGGCGCTGTGAAGATCAGCCCCTGCATATTCTTGAATGGAGCCCTAGGACCTCAGCTCTTCCCAGGAGATGTTTCCAGGGAGAGGTGGTCACACAGCTCCGTACTATACTTGGATTTCACAATTGCTTTTACTCTGACAGGGTGCTGGTTTTTTCTTTTTCTTTTTTCTTTTTCTTTCTTTCTTTTTTTTTTTATTGGCACTACAAATAAGGAAGTGAGAGGGTGGGTGTGGGAAGGAAACTATTTAAATGGAGATACAGTAATAGAAATACATCCATCCTTGGAAAGAGAGACTAGAAGAAGGATGGATGGGGGTGAGACATCTCTTCTCAGATCTTGCCACTCCTTTCCAGTATTATTGCCCTTCCCTCCTACACTAGGCCCTATGCTCCTGGAGAAGAAACACTGGCTTGCCTTAATTATAGCTCTGTCCTCAGGCTAGCAGTTCACATAGAACACACAGGAGAGGGCTCAATGAGTATATTTGATGGATGGGTAGATGAATGAATGAATGAATGAATGAATGAATGAATGATGGGAAAAATCATAAGCTAGTGAATCCATCTTTGTAAAAAAAATTGAAATTTTCTTTTGGTAATGCCACTCTTTATTTATTTAGGGACTTCTTGAATTTTAAACAGGATGACTAGGCCTTTGTCAAGAATGAGACATAGCCCTTGCCAGATGGCACCTATCTGCACTTGCAGCTTTGGGAACAGTGACTAACAATCCAGACCCAGTCACAATGGATTGTCTTGAGCCTCAGTTTGCCCACCTGCAGAAGTGGGGGGTGACTTAGACTATTCAAACTCCTTTTCTTCCAGGGTTCTTGGAATCTTCGATATCTATTGTTCCTTGTGTTCTTTAAAACAGGCAAATAGCTTTCTTTCCCTTGTTTTTCATTTTTCTTTTCTTAAACATTTTTAATTTGTTCTTTGAGAATTTTGTACAACCATTTTAAATTCATTCTGCATCTTCCAACTCATTCACATCCAACCCTGCCTTATCTATCCCTCCAACTTTGTGTTCTTAAGAAAAAATCCTTCAAAACCAATCATTCTTGGATATGTGGTTTTCCACTAGAGCATGGTCACTATCAGGGACTACACGCTTAAACAAAAACTGACTCTCCCTCCTCAGAAGCTTACAGTTGTCAATCGTTACATGGCTAAGGTTGTAAATGTACAACTAACTCTGCTCTTCTTGCTGAGATTTAGGTATAGCTTGTTCTCTCTCTCTCTCTCTCTCTCTCTCTCTCTGTCTCTGTCTCTCTCTGCCTCTGTCTCTCTCTGTCTCTCCCTGTCTCTCTCTGTGTCTCTGTCTCTGTCTCTCTCTCTCTCTCTCTCTCTCTCTCTCTCTCTCTCTCTCTCTCTCTCTCTCTCTCTCTCTCTCTGTCTCTCTCTCTCTCTCTCTCTCATATGACATTGATGCTTGAGCCATGAGAGAGGAGGATATGGTAAATGTGTTCCCTTTAGGGCTGAGTTTCTGCAACTTTTTTAGAATATATTGTGGAGCCAGTTTTCTAAAGAGCAAATTTGGGGAAATGAAGGTTTAGAGCAGTGGTTCTTAACCTTTCTAATGCTGTGACCCTTTGGTACAGTTCCTCATGTTGTCGTGACCCCAACCATGAAATTATTTTTATTGCTATTTCATAACTGTAATGTTCCTACTGTTATAAATCAGGATGTAAATATTTGTGGGTTTTGATGATATTAGGAGACCCCTGTGAAAGGGTCATTTGAACCTAAAATAGGTCAAGACATGCAGGTTGTGAACCACTGGTTTAGACTTATTCTGGTAGCTTGACCCTTATAGGATTTTTTTTCTGAAGGTCCTTCCCATCCCACCTTCCTAGATGTGCTCAAATTCAATGTAATCACGTCTCAAAATTTCTCCTGTTCGTAAGATGCTATGGCTACTTTTAAGAGCATCCAGTGGCTGAAGACATCTGGTTATCTTTTATCCTGATGATATCAAAGGATGTTAAAGTTTCAGGATTGACTTATACCTGCTAAACTTATGGTTTACTCACTATATCCAGAGAACACTGTATTCTGAGAGAGGATCTGAGGCCTTCAGGAAATTATTTGCTTAGGGAAATATGAGTTTGAGAGGAATGAATTGTATAGAAATATGGTCAGAGTTTAGGCCAGCTGGAACAGAATAGGATTGGGATTCTTCAAAACCAGGCAGATTTAAGACAGAGCACTCATTGAAAGGGATTGTTGGCTGCTTTCTGACTCTTTGGATTACCTACTTAGCTGCAATATGGCCTCAGTTTGGGGATCAGTCTGGATACTGAGGTGTGTAGAATATAACCATGGATGATTAAAAATGAGAAATAGAGGCCAGTGCAGGTGTCTTTCATATTTATCCAAAAGAGTTACAACTTCATCTTCATTCTCTTTGTGTAGTGATGTGCCCCTTTCAAAACCAGACCCCATACCATCTAGAACCTATTTAGTCCATCATTCTCTTGGATTAAAATTCACTCAGTGGCTCTTCAAGAACTTTTTAGCTTACAACCCATGGCCATGGGAATTCTGTTCCCTACAGGGCTTTTCATTTTCACATGTGTCTCCCTTTGCCCTCTGCCTTGCATTTCAGTCAGACAGAATGGTGTTCTGAACACCCCAGGATTATCACTGTCTTTCTGCCACTATTCATGGCTTTCCTTCAATTGGGATATCTTTCCCTGGGTCTAGTTTAGTCAAACTGCCCACTCCTTAAGTATCCATCAACTCCCATAGCAATTCTTTCACATGTAACTACTTTATCTAGTTTACTGAACTCTGCCTAGAATGTTTGGGACTCTGGGACCTTATAGGCTGGTGGGGAAATGACGGGTGTTTATTAAGTATGTTGAATCAATGAGTAAAAGCAAATTTGATTGAATAAAGTAGAGATTGTGACCTGTTGACTCTTTCATCCCCTATTAGGTATTTGCTGTGGTGTGTGTGTGTGTGTGCGCATGGGGGGATGTATGTGTATATATATATTTATGTGTATGTATATATATGTATATTGTATATATGTGTGTGTTTGTATGTGTATGTGTGTTTGTATTTGTGTGTGTGTGTGTGTGTGTGTGTGTGCGGGAGGGTGGGTATATATATATATATATATATATGTGTGTGTGTGTGTGTGTGTATGTATGTATGTATGTATATACGTGTGTGTGTGTACTTATGTGTGTGTGTATGTGCGTGAGGGTGGGTGTATGTGTGTATATATGAATATATGTGTGTGTCTGTATATGTGTGTGTGTATGTGTGTGTGTGTGTGTGTGTGCAGGTGCAAACTCACATGAGTATGAAGTGTATGAAGATTTATCTAGTCTGGAATAATGCATATCTAGCTATGCTTGGCAGAAAGCTGGAGTTACAGGGTATTTAAAACAAACAGATGAAGTTTTGCTATCTTTCAAGCATAACACATTTTTTAAAAGAGCTATAAATAGATACTAATAAGTAAGGTGGGAAAATTAATGCAAAATTACAGGTTGTATTAGTCTTGATTGTATAATAATGTATCATAAACAAAGGACCATAAACATCCCTATGTTATTCTTGGAGCTCCCAGGCTGAAGCCATGCAGGTAGAATCATTAATTTTTTGAGCCTTGATTTGCAAAGGATACTAATTTTCTACTTTTAAAAAATTAAAATTCTATTTTACTGTTAAGTAAAATGAAGATATCATAGAGAAAAGTGGAGTTAAGGTTTTTGGGTTTTTGAAGGCAGTGGATATTGCATTTGAGCTATTGTAGGTCTGAATTAGCAGCCCTGGCTGAGGGATTTTGCTGTTACATAGGAACTCATTACTAGAAGAATCTGGCAATGGTGGGTCCTCTGTGTACTGTCCAAATGCATTTAATTACTGCAGGATCAACCCATGGGTTTCATTTCATATGCTTCTTGCAATTCTTAATTCATGGAATGATTGTCTGTAGTAGGGTCTACATTGTTGGGTTGAGAAGTGTTCTGAGGCTCTGTAAGATATTAAGGCACATGATAGATTAGTGTTCTGTGGGCAAATGAAGGGGCCACTCACATATTTATAAGTTTTATCTAAAAGACCCTGGATACTTACACAATTCTTATTTGTGTGATTTAAAAATAGAAACACGAGACTTACTTATTGTCCAAGTGCTAGAATTTAAGATTTAATTACATTATTTCCTCAGGAAATGGTGCTCTGACTCTGAGCTTCAGTTTCTTCATTGGTTAAAGGAGTTGAAAAAAAAAAAGTAACACTTTTATGAAGGATAGACAAAAGTGTTTTGTATATGCTGACCTAATCTGCACACATTAGCATAAACTATTTTTAAAGGGGCCTATGAGGTCATTGTTGCATGTACCTCCTACCTACTTACTGGTGTGCTTCTTATCAAGGTTTCAATGTATATTGCCTGTTTTAGAGTCTCATTTCATGGCTCATGGGAGCTATGCTTGCTGTTGATCAGGGAACAACACCCAGCCCAAGGTTTTCCTCAAGACCTACTTTGTAGACTCGATGTAGTAGTGGTCTTCAGAAGAGACAAAGTGAATACAGTTGAACTCCATTGTATGGGTCATGGGCTTGGAAATTTCATTCCTCTTACCTTATTATAAGTGTTCATTGTAAATTTGTAGCTAAGGACTTAGCCTTTGTTCCTCTGGCACAACATGATTGAAGGTCTAACAGTGGATTTCAACCTGTGGGTCGTAAATCCTTTGGGGGTTTCATATCAGATATCCTGAATACATTATGATTCACAACAGTAGCAAAGTTAAAGCTATGAAATAGCAACAAAACAATTTTATGTTTTGGGGGTCACCCCAACAAGAGAGACTAAATTAAAGGGATGCAACATTAGGAAGGTGGAAGACTTCCTGCTCTAGAATTTCATAGACTTCAAGTCTTCGCCAAGATAACTAGGGTGACTGAATTCTATTCTATGTATTTTCTTTGCTCAGCCTAGGCATGTTCTCATGATAATGGAGCAAGGATAAGCAAGCATACTAAGTGAGTCCCCTCTCAAGCCTCTGCTTATGCCATTTTGGAACTATCCCACTCAGAGAAAACAAGGCACAAAAGTTAATGGGTAGGCACAGCTGGGAGAAATAGAAAAGGGTGGTTAGCAAAGGGTATATGGCAAAGAGTAAGCCATTGTTCAAACGACATTATTGGAGAAATCTCTTAAATCATAATGTGAATAGGATGAAATAGAAATAGTGATGATGGTACTGATGGTGGTGGTGTGTGATAATGATGAGAAAGATAGTAATAGCTGGTATTTATTGACTTGTCCAGCCCTCCTTAACTGCTAGAAGTGTATTGCTATGTGTATCTGACCAGAGGACTTTATAATATAGATCCCTCTCCCCTGGGTGCCTCAGTCTATCAAGCAGTGACTTTCTGAGCAAAGATGGGACTGTGGTTCTATCATCTGCATTGTTTCTTCTCAGCTCCTAGGCAGGTGGCTATGTAGATGGATATGACTTTACCACAGTTATAGAAGAGAAGGTGGGAGAGTGCTAACTCATGCCACCAAAGGCCTTTAAGGTAGAGGAGACAGGGGTGGGATGGAGAGGACAAGGAGCAGGTATTAGAAAGCTTGGGAGGAAAATCCCAAGCAGCAGAGCAAAGCTCTGAGCCTGGGCTGTGCTTAGTGAGTCTAAGATTTATAGTGCAGTTCTTATTTTACAGCTTGTTCAGTAGAATGGCCAAGCTGTCTGCATGGCTACATGGCAGATTCTGGATTTCCGTCTTGGTGTGTTGTAGGATCAATAGAGGGATCTGAGTGCGAAAATGACGTTTTCTGAGTTTAAAAACAGTTTCTCTGAGAGCTGAGTGGTCAAGACTCAGTATGGGCAAGGATGGATGCAAGAGGCCTTGTTAGGAAGCTGGTACCCCATCTAGGTGCAACAAAAGTGCTGCTAGAATTGAATTGAGCAGGATGCAGCAAGGTCTTGGGTTGTAGGGCCAAACTTAGATTACCTCATCAAACTGTCAGGGGGCACTGGGCATCCTGAAAGCAGCAAAAGAGAGAAGACAGATTGGAAGAGTGTCTGGCATGGACTCGGGAGCATACTTAGCTCATTCATTCATTCATTCATTCATTCATTCATTCATTCATAGTACAGTTTTCACTTTACACCTTATCGCACTTAAAAGCTTCTTATATGGTTTTGGTAGTGATCTTCAGGCAGCATCTTGGGTTTAAAACAAGGGTAGGTTTTTGATCCTTGTAGGTATTATTAAGGGTAGGTGTCTGGTGCTCGAAGGTATCATTACGACCATTCTTTATTGTTTTCTTGTGGATGGTGATCTTCATGTCACAGTGTTTTACACAGAGTGGGATGCATGCAGGCATGGGTGACACTTTGCAGCAAGTGTCTGATGGCAGTGACCCTCTACTGCTTTTGAATGATAAACTTCTTAATGGCCTCATGTTTAAGTTTACAGGCATTCCATCTGTGCAATAGATAGCCTTCCCATGGCTATGTTCCTTTTCAACACCACTGTCTTGGAGGTGAGGCCCTGAGATCTACCCTGTCTTATCTTGGATTGTAATTTTTTTTTTTTGCTCATCTCTAAAACAAAGATTGTCATATTTTCCTACTGTAGACTCTTCTGGTTGCCTCATGCTATTAGGCTATGACTTTCTTAGTAAAAGCAGGGCTGTGGTCTGATTATTAATTGGTCTGGATTAAATGACTTCAAGTGTTAATGTACTTGGTATAGTGTGAGGCATGTATTGCTTTTGTGCTTGATCAATGTATGCGTTAGAAGTGTTAAATGTGTCAGCCTTTCCAGGGCTTTCCAAAAATCATGAGAGGATCAAATTACTATTAGTCGTGTCCTGAATGCTTATCATTACTACTTCCTTCTTAGAGGCTTCTTTCTAGATGCTTGTGGACCCTGTTTGAGCCTTTCCCTCATTGTATCTTTCTGGAAACATCATTTGTGACTATGCTCCTGCCTCGCTTCCTGCCTGTGCTCTGCTTCCCTCTCCCCATGCACTGACTTGCAGGTATTGTGTGCTGCACCAATTCTGTCTGAGGCCCAGCTGCAGGGGTGCTGTGCCAGATCCTGCATCCCAACCAAAGGTGAACCAGGGATGTGTCCTGCCTTGTCTGGACATTTACAGTCTGAGTCAGTCCAAAGCCTCTCCCAGTTCATTCTCCTCTCCCCCTGCCAGCTGCGGCACCTCTTGCTTTGTTAATAGAGAAATTGTCAAATAATGGGAATAATTAGCACAGTGGGAGCTTTACTGTGTCCTGGAAAGAGAACAGAGAGAGCCCTCCAAGCAGCCCAGACGTAATTGCTAGGCAGGCTTATTTTCTCTTGTCTGTGTCTTTCCCCACTTCTCTTGCATTCGTTTGATTTTTTTTTTCTCTCTCTTTGTGTAGAGAGAGTTGGCTAGGAGAAAAGACCCATAAATTGCACCCTTGCTGGGCTGGTGCTGTGAAAGCTAGGTACCATAGTCTTCTAGGGCTAAATAATTGCCCTCTCTCCCCACCCTCTTGCAGGGGAAAGATCAGCAGCAGCGAGCTTATCTGCCCCTCTTATTTCCCTCCCATTCTCTCCTCTAGCCCTCCCTGTTCCCCTTCCTCAGTCCCTCATGTAAAGAACTCACAGGCTCTTGACTGAATCTTTTTTAATGGTCCCAAGGGGAGAGGATCTTGAAGGGTGATTATCTTCATTATAAATTATTAACTCTCCTAGCAGCCAGATGGCTTTCCAACTCATGGCTGGAAACTCCAGGCTGGGAAGACCCACCGGTAAGCAGAGGAGGGGACAAGAGGAGAGTTGGCTGCTTGGAGAATGACCCCAGCTTTATGGGTTTCTGGCTGCTCTGGGGGATTTTGGGGGAGTTCATCAGTGCCCCATAAGGCTCAAATTCTGTGATCTGTAAGAAAAAACTAACTGTTGCATATTACCCTGCCCCCCCTACAGCCCTCAGGCAGCAGGGCTCTGGCTGGAGATGGAATCATGGTGGCATGTGGAGAAGAGATTAATGCCATGAGTTTCTTCTTTATACCCCTTAGAAGCTTGCCAAGACCTGATAGGAAGATGTGATTATTAGTTTGCTTTGTGTGGTCTTTGATGTCCACAGCATCCTAGAAAGTGAACCCAATGATCTCCCCATTTTACAGGAGGAGACATACCTGGAAAGGCCAGATAGGTTCTAATGTAGTGACTTGGTTCAGAGCTAGAGAAAGATTGATTCTGATAATTCAGTCTAGTGCTCATTCCTATGTCAACCAGAACTGTTCATCTTTCCTTTTCTTTTCTCTTCTTTTCTTTCCTTTCCTTTCCTCTTCTCTTCTCCTCTCTTCTCTTCTCTTCTTCTCTTTTCTCTCTTCTTTTCTTCCTCGTCCTCTCCTTTCCCTTCCCTGTTCTGTTCTTTTTCATTTCCTTCTTTCCTCCCTCCTTCCTGCCCCCTCTTCCTTTTTCTTTTTTTTTTCATTTTTGAGATAAGATGTTGTCATGTAGCCTTAGCTAGCCTAGGACTTGCTATGTGACCTGAAGATAACCTCAAATTCATGATGATTCTCCTGCTTCAGACTTTCAAATGCGTGGATTATTGGTGTGACTTGCTACATTTGGCTCAGACTTCTTATCCATTGGCTTTGTCTTACTCATCTTTCAAATTTCCATGAAAGAAAGTCTTTCTTCATCTCCAAAGCCTCCTCTGACCCACCCAGGACTACCTCTGGTTCCACTGGACTCTATTATATTTTACCCATATGCCCACTTAGTACTGAATGTACCCCAAAAGATGTCCAGCCCTTTCCAGGTTAGGGAGAGTCAGCTCATCTGGAAGTCCTTGTAAGTTCAAGACATAAATACTCTTTTTAGACCTTCCAGTCACTAAACTGAACCCTACCCAAAGGTCAACGGTCCTATGGTCCTTTTTCCAATTTAAGGAATGCTCAATCTCCTACTAAAAATCCTACTTGAATAGCTGATAGTTGCATCTGTAAGCCACCAATCCTGCCTTCTTTAAAGGCTCCTAAGAAGCTCCACAATGGCTCCCCACTCTCTCTGTGTGTACACACACGTACGTACATAGTGTACATGTGGTGGGGTATGTATGCATGTAGAAGTCTGAGGGCAGTCTTGAGTAATGTTCTTTAGGCATATTTACCCCCCACTCCCTTGAGATAGTGTCTCTTTCTGGCCTGAAAATCACCTAGTAATCTAGGCTGGCTCATTGGGAAGCCCTAGAGATCCTCCTATGCTGAGATTTCAGTATGCAGCACATGCCCAGTACTTTTTATGTAGGTTCTGGGGATCAAACTCAGGACTTCCTGCTTGTGCTGGACTCTGTCACTGCCCTCAGGAGTGACTCTCTCTATGGCCTGTGATAAATTTAAAAGAAGCCCACCTGTCTCGAATGCTGTCCCTGAGCAGGCCAGGTGGAACTGCATTGCACCCTGAAACAGGAGCCCCAAGGACAAACATTGACCACACTAGAAGCATTCCACAGTGGCTGGATTTCTATTTCTGCTGAGTACTGCAGACTTGAGCTAAGTGTGCACTCTTTTATTATCTCCATGATACATACCAAGCATTAAGACACAGAGAAGCTGTGCATCTTGTTTAAAGTCACACAGGCATCAAACAGTATATCTTGGATTTATCTGTCTGTGAAGCCCGTGTCAGCAGTTACTACTCAATACAGCTCTGTGTTCTGTGTTGGACCCTGAAGGAGTCCCCGTGCTGTACCCAGTCCACTCTCACAGTCTACCTCATCCCTTTAGCCCAACATCTTATATTGTTTAAACTCATGGCATTCTTCTTTATTAGCATGAAACTGCCTTTCAGGGCTAGAACAACAAGTAACAAGTTCTCCTCCTCCTCCTCCTCTTTCTTCATCATCATCATTTATTCTTGTGTCTGGAATGTGAGTGTTTCATGGTTTAAAAAAAGATAACAAAAAGACTTCTTTTTCCATTCACTACTCCTCAGCTTACCTAGCTTACCTGTACCTCTTTCAAAGTGTGGAGTTTAAAATAAAAATACAACGAGAAGTACCAGACTGTCAGAGACAACCATCTTCTCTCTCACCTATAGCTTATATTTCAGTTCATGTCATCTTAGATTACATTTTGCTTTCTGGCAGTCAGGAAACACTGAAAAAATGTATATATCATTCATATATCTTCCCCCACACACATGAATGTGTGTGTGTGTGTGTGTGTGTGTGTGTATGTATGTGAGTGAGACACTGAGCCCATATCATTTCTGAATTCCTGTTTATTTCATAGCTAGAAATTATACGGTCTTGTGTGTTCGTTGTGTTGGAGGATCAAGTTGTATTTTTTCCATTATTATCACCATTAGAATTTGTTTGACTAGACATAGGCTGTAGTGTAAGCCTACCATGATCCCTTGATATCCCCAAAGCCTCATATATATACTCTCAGTGCCAGCTCAGAGACCAGAGGGTTCTCTTGCATTTCATCCAGGCATTTGATGAAAATGAGGGATGGGCATAATATGCTCTTCCACCTCAGCCTGTCTCCCAAGCAGGTCCTACTTTCTTTGCTTTCTTCTCTTTAGCCAATGGCAAGTCTTAGTCACTATACCTCACTTTCCTCATACTGTGAGAAATGTGTCTAGAAGATTGGTTAGGGCCCACAAATTACTTGGGTATATTTTTTCTGTCATAGATTAGTATTCCCGACAAGAATGGAAGTTAGCCCTATATTAATTTATTTTTATTCATGTGTTCATGTGTGTGTGAGTGTAAGCCACAGGTAATTGAGGAGACCAGAAGCGAGTGTCAAATTTCCTGGAGCTGGAGTTACAGGCATTGCAAATCACCTGAACTGGGTGCTGGGAACCTAACAAACTTGGGTCCACTGGAAGGGCAGGAAGTGTACCTATGCCTAGCCATCTCTCTTGTCCCTACTTCTTATTTTTAACGGGAATTATTTTTAAAGTAAAACAGGATGTGAACATTAATGTGAGCTTAATGTCCGTCATTCTTTCCTAACATGAACATGTTTCCTTTTTGTAAGTCCTTTTGATGAACTGGAGTATAGATCCTCAGGGACTCTTGTCCCCTCCCTGACCTGAAGGGGAAGCATAGATACTTCTAAAGTGGGGTAACTTGGTGTGTGTCTAAAAGTGGTTCAGCAGGCTCCAGTGGAAAACAAAGCCATAGAAGGGGAAGTTATTTTCTTAGACATGAGAAATTGTGAAAGGGAGGAACAACATTTGAAAGGACTGGAAGAGACAGGGATGATTGCAAAGCTTAGGGAATGGAGACTGGTTCGTGTTTTCCTAGATGAGGGATTGGCTTTATCTTGGGAAGTGTGAGTAAGGAGTTCCAGTCTCCAAACACAAAATTAGCAATAACTTTCTTTAAAACCCTCTCCAGACACCCATGAATGAACGCACACACACACACACACACACACACACACACACACACTAAAACACCCCTCCCAAACAAACCAAAAACAAACCCCTAGGTGTCATAGGAAAGTAGATAGATATATAGTACATGTGAGGCACTATGTGTTCTTACTTGAAATACACAGATAGAAAGGAACATAAGTCTATATACAGATAGAAGGTAGTTGCTTAGTCTATGAGTTTGCACACACTGAATACACTGAAGCATCACTGAGACTCTGAAATGAATTCCATTCCCTCTTTTGCTCCCTTCTCCTCAGTAACCACCTATCTGATGATCAACAGCATTGAATAAATGTTTTTTTGCCTCTTTTCTATTTTATATAAATGAAAACATATATAATATGTTCCCTTCTATCCATGTCTTATGCTTGTTTCAATATTCTGTTTGTAAGAGTCACCCATGCTGTGTCTAAAAATGAAGACTAGTCACTTTCAAATTTGGACATTACTTTGCATGAATAGAATAAAATTTGTTGTAGTCAGTGCTGCAGGTAGACATTTGGTGATCTGCTATAGAGAATAAGGCTATGAACATTCTAAGATGCCTTTGGACATATTAAGCATTTCTTTTGGTATCTACATAGTGGGGGAATTATGAAGTTATGAGGAATTAAATAGTATTCCACTTTATTAGATATATCATTGCAGTTTTAAAAGTTGTGCCTATATACAGTTTTACAATTGATAGAGCTCAAAATTACATTTTTGGATAAGTACTGTCAACCTCTTCCCTTGTTTGGATGTACAAAGATTCAAAGGACTTGCCCACTGTTAAGTACTGATAATAATGAGAGTCTGGATTTAGATACAGCTGTGCCTGACTCAAAAGTCAGTGTTCTCCATTATTCTCTACACTACTTTCAGAACTTAGAAGACTCTGTGCCTTGACCCCTCTTTGCCTGCAGCAGAGCCTTACTTACATTTTAAAGCAGGTGCAGTGTTGGTAGTGAGTGGGTGGGTGGGTAGGTTGTGATTTAGTTGAAGGAATAAATTTCTGAGACTATTTAGAACAAACCTCCATCTATCTTCAAAGTGAGAGAAGAAGCACAGTGTCCTATGCGTTTACCCAAGATCATGGGTGATATGTATCCAGAACTTCGTTGCTGAGAGAGGGCAGCATGTAATTCTCAAATCACAGGAGAGTTCTTTCAGAAATGGATGAGATAGCACTATATGGAAGCTTTTGTCAACTTACCAAAGATAGAACTTTTGATAGCCTAACTTTACTAGAATAGTATTTATCAGGTCTTAGTCTTGCCTCAACTCAAACTTGTTTAAATAAAAAACAATTTAGTTTATATAAAGACCTAGAACTCTTTCTTTTCCAGACCTCATTAGATATAGATTTTAAAGCAATGCCTTCAGAAATATGTCTTTCTACTTGTCTTAGCTCTTCATTGAAAAACAATTATCTTTAATAGTATGAGTAGTATTTGTCACCAAGTATTGATTTTGAGATTTGTTAAAAAAAAGTCATGTTTCCAATAAATCCAATTAAAGATAAAGCATTAATTATAATTTGACTAAGTTTGACTGTGACCAAGAGGCTGGAATACTCTAATGGGCTAGCCTGGGTCATGTAATCTGAGATTAAGTTGAATTACATTTGAACAACACAAACTGGGACTGGTGGTAAAAAATAATCTTCTACCTGTGGAATAAAGGGTGTAGTGAGGGGGCATCTAAGCCACCATAAGCCCTTAGAGTCTGAAGAAGGGTCCAAGAAGGGAAATAGTTAGGAAGGTTCTAGACTTTAGAGGAAAGGCTGAAAACCCCACCTGGGCCTTGAAGGGTATAGAGTAGAGGAGGGCCATCATCATGCCATCCTAAACCATTTTAGTTTTAGACACTGTCCTGTCTCTTGAGTCTGTTTCTAGCTCAACTAAACCTCCATGGCCATTGGAAAAGGAAAGGAATGGGCAGGGAGGGCAAATGGCAGCCAGATTTTCTGAACCATCCCTGTGGCAAAAAACCCACATGTCAGAGTTGTGTGAGGTCTCCCTCGCATCCTAAGCAGCCGGAATATGAGACATTTGCAAAGATGTTCACCCAACATTAAAACAGTGCTGTTCGATGATTATGTAAATTAGCTGGCAATTAGATAATGTCACTCACTTTCCCTCTCTAGCTTGGTTCCCACACAACAGATAAGTGTTTGAAACTTTAGTACCATCTTCAACCTTCCTTCTGGGTTCTAGAGCCAACCACCTGATCCCTAACTGTCTGTGGTGACCTGAGACTCAGGGGTGGGTGGCCATTGGCTGACTGGGTCATGAATGTTCTCGCTTTTGCTTTGTCCCTTTTCTTGAGCCTGGCATTTTCTGCTAGATGACTGGAGAAAGCTATAGTACAATTGCTAGTGGCAGTTGGGTGGGGGCTTTGAGTACTTAATATAAGGTCATATATAGCTTTTGGCCAGTTGGGCAAATTCTGAAAGGTAATGGGAATGTTCCCAGTTCAAGAAAGAAACTTTAGGACAGAATGTTGACAGTCACTAATGTGTTGAGTCTTGATGGACTAGTTCTAATGAAACCATTCCTGTGTCAGACCTGCTTGGAACCTATGGGATTAACAGCTTAGCTTCTCTCCTTCAGACCCTTTGATCCTTTCTGATGTATAGTGTGTATACATCTGTGTATGTATCTATTGGTATCTGCAATGCTAATCTGACTGAGAGGGAAGGACAAGAGTCTGAAGGTGGATTCTCATCTGCATAGATTAATGTGGTTTCTATAAAGCAAGATGGGTAAATTCCCACAATCCACTCTTTTTTTTTATGCTAAAATTGAAGATTTACGTGGAAAATATTTCTGATAAAATAGAAGAGATATATAGAAAAACACATTAAAATTAACAATTTTCATGGAAAATTAAAGAGTAAAGTGGTAGACATAAAAATATAGCTAAATTAATTGAAAAATGAAATAGAAACATTTTGTGATAGAATTGACAATTTACATGGAAAATATTTCTGATAAAATTATAGAATAATGTAGAAAAATATGTTAAAGTTGAAGATTATCATGAAAAATTTTACATAGATATAATAATGGTAGGCATAGTTAGGTAGACTAGAATTTCTCTTCTGGAGAATGCCGATTTTCAATTTGGTTGGCATATTTTATTTAATACACCAACCACATTCTTAGAGACTGTCAAGTCTCCTTCCATTACTTCCTGTTATTCTGGACTATTCTTCCTGGATGTTTACTTGGCTAAATTTCATCTTGTCACAGACAAGATGTTGCATGTAATGTTGACATATAGCTCTGGTGTGAGTATAGCTGACTTCATTTTATCAAAACAACACTAACCAGTGTGTGTACACCCCCGCCACCCCTATCCCTACTAGTTACCATTAGTACATTTCTGTGTTCATAACGGGTATCCCTTGAGTCTATGGGATGTACCCATGCCACACTACAGTAAATACTGTTTGGGTAAAATACTTTCACAGAACCAAGACTTTCTGATGATAGGTTTGACCAGCTCTTGAGAATATAGATTGGTTGTTCATGCAGAACAGGGATTTGTCCCTGATTAAAGGGATAGCATCTTTCTTTTTTAAAGAACAAAATGAGCTAGCTTTGCTGAAGTCTTTATTGTAACTAGAGTTAGCAGGAATGCTCTGAGGCGACCATTGAGGATCACTGTGAATTACCCACTGTGACAAGGAGGAAGCAGCAACTGGCACAGCCCTTGAAAATTATACTGACTGCTTTATCTGAACAGAGAACTCAGCAGCTTGTTTAGATAGATCAGCAACTTTGTTCAGGAACCAGGTCCTGACTCAATGGATATTTCTAGTCATAATCAAAAACACTCGATTCACTCTGTGTCTGTGACAATTCTTAGCTATTCATAAACTTTCTCAATATTGTGTACATATACATTGCCCTCCTCTCTCTCTCTCTCTCTCTCTCTCTCTCTCTCTCTCTCTCATACACACACACACACACACACACACACACATACACACATACACACACCTACCTCATGTAGCACCCATTCGTTCTCATTTTACAAATAAGAAAGAAAACAACTTAGTATATAGTGATCATTTATGATGTATAAAACTTATGCTGGGGTCATACCACACTAATCTTACTTCTTTTTTCCTCAGTCTTGGCAAGAGGCCATTATTCCATCTACTTTTTGAATTATAAAATAGAAATGCAAACAGGCTAAAAAATATTGTTTCAAGGATAGGAATTAGAACCCAAACTCAGCCTTTCAAATTGTTTAATCGTAAAGTTTGTATTTTAAAGAAAGTTTCCCTGATATTTGGTTAGAGACGGTGGCCTTTTTGTCTAGAAATGCACTTTCCCTGATTTTTACCTATATTTCTTTCTAAAGTTTAAGGTCTTGGGCCTCTTATACTTAAGTAGTGGATGGTAAAGTTGAAAAAGAAAAAAAATGTTTTTAATAGATAAGGAAGCACATATTATATACAGGTGTTTGAATGTTTTAAAATGTAAATGTTTGGCTATTTCCAAAAATGTGCTGACATAGCTTTGGGAACTTTACACGACTTTTGCCTTTAAATTTGTAAAAACTAAGTGTGTACTTAGGAGCTGGACTTGGGCTCTTTCCCTGGCACTGGAGAACTGGGCCCTTGTCCTGTGTGAAGTACTTACATTGAAGAAGCATCTAGAGCAGCCTGGGGTTATCAGCACTTCATCAATCTTTGTGTCAGAGGATGTAATAGATGGTGCTTAGCTCTAATCTTCACCTCTTCGCTCCCTTCCCCAACAGGTCTTTTCTCTGGAGTCCTGGGAGCTCTGTTATGGGCAGTACTGACTCTGGCCAGCATCATGAAGCCTGAATCTGCTTCGGCTCTGCTCTGGGCCTCACTCAACCTGAGTACTCAGTTGCTTGCGGTTCCCCTTCCCAGGGCCTGCTGCTACTAGACCGTCAAACCTCAGCACTGGGCCTTGGCTTGGGCCTGCCTTTCACCTGGCCCACCACCTGGTTTCCTCCTCCTCTATTACGGCGCCCTGAGCTCCAGCCCTATCCTTGGTCTCCCTGGCTAGGACATATTTGCCAGGAGGAAGACACAACTGAAGGCTTGTTCCCACCCTGGGCTCCTTCTACTCCTTGAATCAAGGCCTCCGGATCCACATGGATAGCTGAGATCTTTTCTTGGAGAAAGATACTTCTTCCTCGCCTCCTCCCTGATTTGCCTCACCCGACATCCCGTCTGTTTCTTCTGCCTCTTTGTTGGATTTCTTGCCTGTGTGCTTATCTAGAGCTATGCTGTTCTTTTTCCTCCTTCCCCTTTCCTCCTAACATTCCTGTGTGTGTTCTTGTGTCTTCTCTTGTACCACTCTCTTTTCTGTCTTTTCCCTCGCCAACGCCTATCCCCTGCCTCCCCACGACTGATCCCTGGCCTGCTTGCTCCTCTGCGCTCTGACCCAGCAGCCACCATGAGCTTTACCCTCCACTCAGTTTTCTTCACCTTGAAGGTGAGCATCTTTCTGGGCTCCCTGGTGGGGCTCTGCCTGGGTCTGGAGTTCATGGGCCTCCCTAACCAGTGGGCCCGCTACCTGCGCTGGGATGCAAGCACACGCAGTGACCTGAGCTTCCAATTCAAGACCAATGTTTCCACTGGGCTGCTCCTATATTTGGATGATGGTGGTGTCTGTGACTTCCTCTGCCTCTCCTTGGTGGATGGCCGCGTTCAGCTCCGCTTTAGCATGGACTGCGCCGAGACTACTGTGTTGTCCAACAAGCAGGTGAACGACAGCAGTTGGCACTTCCTCATGGTGAGCCGTGACCGTGTGCGTACCGGGCTGGTGATTGATGGTGAGGGTCAGTCTGGTGAGCTACGGCCCCAGCGGCCCTATATGGATGTAGTCAGCGATTTGTTCCTCGGTGGCGTTCCCGCTGACATTCGACCTTCTGCCCTGACCCTCGATGGAGTACAGAGCATGCCTGGCTTTAAGGGATTAATGCTGGATCTCAAATATGGCAACTCGGAACCTCGGCTTCTGGGGAGCCAGAGCGTCCAGTTAGAAGCAGAGGGACCCTGTGGCGAGCGTCCCTGTGAAAATGGTGGGATCTGCTTCCTCTTAGATGGTCATCCCACCTGTGACTGTTCTACCACTGGCTATGGTGGCACACTGTGCTCAGAAGGTAAGACCACCCTCTTTCACCTGCTGTAGGCATTCCTGCTGGATTGGGTGAAGACGGGAGGTCTGGCTAGATACCAGCTCTATGTGCTAGCACAGCACATTATGGTAGATAATTGGGCTTCCTTCTCCAAGGAGGTGGTGGAAACTCATCTCCTTGCTCTCAATGGGGGAAAAAAAGCACCAGATCTCAGCAGGAAGAGAATAGAGGCTACTCAACCATTCACTCTGACTCAACTCAAAGGGCTAAATGGCGTATACTGCTGAGTCTGTGAACAGCTCAGCAGGATTAGTGGAGTGGGGGACAAGAGAGTCATAAGCAAGGTGGCTATCTCTGCCCCTCCTAACTCTTGGAGACTTGGAGCACTGTGGGTGAATGGGAAAGTTCCCCATCACATCTTCCTCATGACCTTCCTTAGCCCAAGGAGGATGGACTGTCCACTCTGCGCATAATCCTTTTACAATTCAGTCTTGTTATTCTATCCCTTAGGCTATGAGAGGCATCTTGAAGGCAGTCACAGAATCCTTTTGAGAGCCATCTGTCCTTGTTCTAGCAATGAGGCTATTCCACAAGGCTCCACTTTAAATATGGTTCCCTTTCCTGGTTGTTCCATATACTGAGATATGTGTGAATAGACACAGGGCTGGACAGGAGCCCTGTCCTGTGGAGTTCCCCAAACTACACTAGACTACTGCCCATATCTAACTATAGTTTGAGAGAAATGGAGAGAGGGAGGGAAGAAGTGAAGGGAGGAAGGAAGGGAGAAAGGGAGGGAGGGAGGGAGGGAGAGAGAGAGAGAGAGAGAGAGAGAGAGAGAGAGAGAGAGAGAGAGAGAGAGAGAAGAAAGTGGAGGGAAAGGGAAAGAAATATTTTCCTGCACACTAAGTTCATAACTTCTGTTTGGTATTAGGCCTGAGGAAGTACTTTAATATAGCAAATATAAATAATATTTATATTCCTGGCCCTCTGCACTCACTTCAGGCTTTGATTTGGGGAAGAGAAATCACTGAGGTGATCAAGTGTGTGGGAGCCAATGAGGGCAGGCACGCATCTTGAGAGGTTAGGATATGGAGGCTGTGGGAGACACAGGTGTGTATCTTGGGAGAGTAAGGATGTAAATGGTCTACACCATGATTCTTCTTGAGATGTTTTGTATTGCTAACCATACTGGCCTCTTCATGGAGGTGCTGGTGTTCTGTAAGGAAGATCAACCCCGATTGAGATCACCTTGGAAGAGCTGAAAAACTTTCTGACCATATTCAGGCTTATTATATCCACAACTCCAGGGGTGGGATCTCATCAAGTCTCTATTTTTAAAGCTTCCAATATGATCCCAAAGAACTATCAAGGTAAAGAACCACCAGGACAGGGTCAAAGAAGTCAGAGTGATGTTGGCAACCAGGTCCTCTTCTTGGGGATCTTAGTCTCATTAATAAAAGAATTTAAGAATGGACTCAAAAAAACTTGAGGAAAACTTTATTAGATTAAGACAAGCAAGTAAACAAGCAAGCAAGCAGATGACAGGCAAGCTGTAATCTCAGAAGAAGAGCGATAATCCCAGTGGAGGAGAGAAGGAAGGAAGCCTTGCCATTTGAAGTAATCTGGCATAGAGGTCAATTGCATGGTGAGCAAGCAGCCACATGGTTGGAAGATGAGTTTTAGAGAAAGAATAAAGACCCACAAAGTATCAGAAAAAGCACATTTAGGCTGTGGCTAGGATCTGAAATACAAAGACAAAAGAGAAGAAAAGGGATACTGATGCCAATCTGAAAGACTCAAAAAGGTGCATGGACTCAAGTTAGCCAAACCGCATGTGGTACCTGGGGGCAGGGCTTTGAGGAAAGATTATCTCATGAAAGAAATAACTGTTCCACCGATCTCTTTAAAGAAGCTTAAGGTGAACCTGCCTTCCAAGGGATGGTCCTGTCTCCTGATGGATGGTCCCTTAGCCAGGCCATTTACATGCCCAACTGGAACGTTAGTTCTCCACCCTGGCCAGAGATTTCATTTTCTTGACCAGGAGGAAATAGTTTCCCCTTAATGGGCCTTTGATGCTGTGTTAAGAGGGTGGGGCCAGGTAAGTATCTTATTCCGCCTTCCCAGGATCTATTCAGGTAAGGACCCTACTGTTTTAGGTTTTGTTTTTAGAGTATGTTTGTGGATATCTTTAAGATATTTTGAGAATTGTTCATCCATTATAAAGCAGGTTATGCTTGCTATAAATTTTATGTACTAGGAGCTATGTGAAAATATTTTTTTAAGTCAAAACTAAGTTGATTTTTACAGGTGGAACATGTTGGAGCCTGACATGTTGGGAACTGGGTTGGAGGCCCCATTTCAGGATGTACATTGGGCTGATATGGAAATGTTCTCCAGCTGTTCTGCTTCTGTTCCCTACTGGCTGGGTTTTATATCTCCCTTCCTATGGCTGGACCAGGCACATATGATGTCAGGAGATGCTGTGCACATATGATGGCCATTTAGGTCCACAGAAATATCCAGCCTAAGGTCCCCAGACCATTTCCTTCCCAAGATATCTAGAAAATGGGTTCAGCACATTTAACACATGTAGTGTTAAAAGGTTGGACACCCTTGTAGGCTTTGATTCTTTCTCATTGAACTCATAGGGAAGAAAATTGTTGAAGAAAGGACCAGATCTGACTCAAATACATCAATTTATGCTGCTGAATGCAGTTATTAAGGGGCTTCTTATAAGCAGGTGCCTTCCAGAGCAGACTAACTCTCCAAAGCTTCTTCCTGAAGACACCTCTGACATGATCACTTGATTTCTCATTTGCCTGGAGGATCTACGATGTATTCTGCTCTCAGAACTTACACTGAAAGCTGGCATTCTTCCTTTAGGGGACCAGAGTGTCTGCAAGTGTGTTGTTAACTTGCTGATCATCTCTGATTGTGTGTGTGTGTGTGTGTGTGTGTGTTGTTGTTGTTATTTCAAAAAACTCATTTCCTCCAGGCAGGTTTGGATCAGCACTTTCAGCAGGAAGAATCAACACTGTGTGTGTATATATATATATATATATATATATATATACATATATATATATAATTTGCCTTTCTCTATTTTTGTATGTATGTGTTATTCAGTCTTCGGTGGAATTTCTTCAGAACAGATTGAATGCAGTTGATTTTTTAATGCTTAAATGCAATATGTATATTTTAATAATTGTTCTTTCTGAAAGGTTAAGATTTCTTCTCCTGTACAGAGAGAAGCAGAGCAAATAGACTCTGTGATAACTAACATCTGGCTAGCCTGGAAACAGAATGATCCAAAGGTTTTGGTGAAAATCAATATTGGGAAGTTAACAGAATTTACTGTGGATGAAGCCCGCTGATCCTAGTAATTGTCATCATATCTGGCCAATGACAAAATTACATTGAAGAATATTACAAAATATCTGTTGCCTCCACACATAGGTTGGAGAGTAAGCATAAACACTTACCTCCAAAATGTGGAAGGGGAAAATCAGCTGTTTCTGAGTGTCAAGCAGATATCACACATCGTGATGAGGAATCTAAACAAATACCTGCCATGTTTCTAAAGATAATGTGAAGTGGGTAATGGACATGCAGCCACACCTTTCCCCTATCATATCACACACACACACACACACACACACACACACCCCAGAAGAGAAATCGGGTTGCTCTCTCACAGTAGTGGTTCCTATGTATCAAGCACCCAATTGTCCCAGTTTGTTGTATGGACCCTTCCATTTGAATGTGTGAGGATCTGTTTGATGCTTTACCAGTTCTGAGAGCAGGGACAACCTGGTGGGTTCCTGTAGCTCCCTGTAGTATAGTTGGGGCCTCTTGGAGATATCCTAGCAGTCCAATAGTTTGTAGCATGCCTGCAGTGTTATTGTTTTCTTGACCTCTCTGGCTCATATGCCTCAATGGTTCTATAATGTGCCCATACTGTAGCCCAGAAAGAATATACGGATTCACCCATTTCTTTATGTTTTGGGGTATTCTGATTCCATCTGAGAAGAGTAGAATACAGCAGAGATATTTGGTGTGGGAGACCTGAGCCAACCCAGGGTGAGGTAGACTTACTGTCCTCTCTCTTAGGTGAAGGATTATGGGATCTGCTGGCAGACTGACTTCTGAACTTGGGAAAACTTGAGTCTGCTGCTCATGTCCTTGGTAGTCACACCAAGCATCATGGCACGCAATATATGTATAGAGAAGAGGTTTTAGGTTTTCACTTCTAGGTATTATGTTTATATACCTGATGTTTTAATTCTCAACCAGTAAATGTCCATAAGGACAGAAGAAGGGCAGATAAAACAGTTTTAAAACCATGAATGTGGTTTGGAATTTAGTGAGTACATCATGGCCCAGCACTTTTAATGGTCCTTTTGTCTAGCTCAGTCCTATGATGGGAGCCCTGAAGCTCTGTGGCCAGAGAATGAATAGCTGTCCCCAGCTTCCTCTAGGGACAAGTACCCTCAAAGGCTATGGAAAAATTGTTATTCCCTTGAAATGAGTTGAGATAATTATTTTAAAGGATTCTTAGTTATGAAAGTACACACACTGAATTTCTCAGCAACCTTATAGTTGTGAAGCATCAATTCACTGCCAAGGCATATAAAACTTAGTCCAAGTTTCCCCGGAAGATTTCATCTAACATGAAGTCAGCCTGGGGTGGGGGGGGGAGTGGGAAGGGGAAACAACAGAGAGGGTTTGAGCTGATCTATTCTCCTGAATGAATCTCACAAGTTGAGCCTATGTGATGTCCCATATCATTTGGTTGAGCGGTAGCCAAGCTGGTTTGATTGATGTCTCATCACTACAAGTGGTCTTTGTATATCTCCCAGAAAGCAAATTTCAATGACTTTTCTTTCTACTGAAAATCATACCTCTCTCCTCCAAGACTCAGGACCAGAGAATGGCATCCTCCCAGAGAAGCCCTCTTACACCCTAAGCATTCTCCCAGGTTCTCGGTATAGTGTTATGGTACCAGGAGTGCCCCAGTTGGAACTTTCTGTTGAAGTAAAACATGGTCATCTCCCGTCCTTTTTCTGAGTGCACACCCTGTTGCAATTGTAACATGGCAATCCATGTCTTAGACTCTGAAGGCCTTAGAAACCTGGGGGATATGACACAGTGAGCAATCAAAGGAAAAAAGGTAGCTTCCTTCCCAATGTTTCTCTGTTGTACGGGAGTAGGAAGAACAGCAGAAAGATCTTACAATGAACACAAAGGAGGGACTGTGCTCCAGAGCCCTGACTCCCCACCTAGTATTCAGACTTTCTTTGGAGAGCCCCTGCTCTCTACCAGCCCAGCCCAGCCAGCCAGCCAGCCAACAGGGGCTGTCACTAAACGGAGCTTGAATAGGGGTCTGATTGCTCCTTTTTCCTCCTATCCTCCTGATTACCAAGTGAGATTTCCTGGGTATGCTGTATGCTAAATGGCAGAACAGCCGCCTGCCACTTGCTCCAATTATCCCTCTTTTAACTGCTGAGGGAGGAACAATTTTTCTAATCTCTCCCTCCCATAACATCCCTGCCTCCTCCCTTAAAGAAATAAGACCCCCTTTCCTTGTTCTCCCTTCGCTGGACTGAGAGCAGCCTTCTTTTCCCCCCTTTGCAGAGACCGAACACCAGCTGCAAGCTGAAAAGGGGGTGGGTGCTGGGGAATGATTTGGACCACATTCAGGGAGGTTGAGGGTCAGGCGGGCATTGTGCCAGGAGCCTTGGAGTGGCACATGAACTTGAATTTGCATTCGGTAATGAGATACCACAGGCCCAGCGCTGGGGGCTAATTATTTTTAAGACCCCTATCTCCCTTTGCAGGCTGCTCTGGAAAAGATGCTTTCTGGTTCCTGGGGCAGCTGTCCATCAGATGAGTTCCCCCCTTCATTCACCATGCAGAGATGTGGGGTGCAGGATGTTCTTGGGGGATGGGATGAGGATGTGCATATGTCCTCTGGCCACTGAATTGCCACTTTTCTCATTGGCTCTGCAGAGAAGGTCCATAGTAATGAATGCTTTGGGGTATGGCTCTGCCCAGGTCAGTTATCCTGTGGACGAAGTAATAGAGGAGTTATTATCACTTTTGCCATTGTAGAATATTGCTATGTACCTGAAATTCTGGCACATTCATATTTATTGACTCATCTAATCCTTACAATCCTGTGAAGTCAAGGTGATGGATGTCAGTTTTGCAGGTGAAGAAACAGGGGCAGAGAAATTTGGAACTCAGACAAAATTTAGGACAGTGGCTAAGAGTGTAAGCCCCAGGGCAAAAATAATTCAGACTGATATCTGCTCTTGTCCATTTAAATAGACTGTAAGTATTTGGATAAAGTTTGTGATCTAGCTTCATGAGCAATAATAACAATAACCGGTCATATCTAACAACCACAGAGAATTTGCTTGATAGCCTTGTGGTTGTAACTGCTTTGCATGTATGTAGTAGCTCCTACAACCTCAACTCACTCTTGACACACAACTATATTTCTACCATGTAGGTAAGGAAATTGAGAGATGGGCTTAAGTGATCTGTCTAAGATTGTGCTGATAAAAGGCAAATCTGGACTTGGTACCTAGACTCTTTGATTTCAGAGTCTACCCTCTTCATCATGGTCTGTTATAATCATAAGAAACCAGGCCTCAGAATTTCTGAGGGTGTTTAATGAGACAGAGTGTAGAAAGTTCTCTGCATAGTCTTTGGGGCTGCATTGACTTTGGGGCTCCTGGGCGGTGGAAGAACAGCTGTGTATCTGTGCGGCTTTGCAGAAGTTTCAAGGCATTCCTCTGAGCTTTGTCCACCTCTGCCATTTTCATGTATCTCAGTTTTAAACATCCTGAAGCAGAAGGAAGGGGACTTCCAGGGGCACTAAAAAAAAATCAAATATTATTGCAGTGTGCCTTCAGTCCAAAAGCATGCAGTTGCTGACTGTGATTTTTCTCTTGGACTCTATTCATTGTGTGTGACTCCCGAACAGCCAAGCAAGTCAGAGAGCAGCTTCACCTTTGTGAATGGGTGAAGAGATACAGATTCCCCCCCCCCCGGGTGTCACTGAACTTGGTATGCATAGAAGGTGTGAGACTGAACTTGGCCACTGCCTTCTCTTAAAATGGAGTGCCCAGACCCCCAACATGACATTTTATTCCCACTTAGCTCCTCTCATTAACACAAATGGCCTGTGTCTCCATCGTGAAATGGAGCATTGCCTCCCTGGACGTCTAAGATAAGCAAAATGTCAAATTCTGGGTGCAGGAGGTTATCAGCTGGGCCAGTTCCAGGAGCCTTGCTGATCCTAGCCAGTGAGAGCAAGAGAGAATATGAGAAAATGTGAAAACAGATGAAACGAGCATTTCGTTCCCATTCTAAAGACCCCGATTTGCAGCAAAGTAACTGGAGGCTGGACAGAAAGAAGTACAGCAGCTGGAGGAGCACCGATGGAGAAGAACAGTTTCTTCAGACTTAACCTTTGCGTTCCTAGGTGCCAGGAGATGGCCATCATCCACTCGGGGCTGGTGAAAAATGGAGGCTCCTGGGTTATTTTATCAGGCTTCTGATTTCCTACTGCTTTCTGTTTTCCTCGCATGTAATACAACTGAACTCCTTTATCTGTGTTTATCCTTCTCTTTTTCTTTGCATGTGTGTAAGAGGAGGGGCAGGATAACGGAGGTGGATTTATGATGATGAAATTAAACCTCCACTAAGTCTTAACTTGACTGAGCCCCTTACAAGGTACCAGACCTAATCTTATATTTGCCAACGTTTTTCTTAAGGACCTCCAGATATCATGGGCTTCAGGTACCACCTCTCTGCACTCACCCTGGTGGAGAAGACTCGTTGCTGTCCAGTGATAGCAATGTCACGCTGAGTGTATATGTGTGTGTGTGCGATTCTCTGCAATCAGTGACCACACTTCATCACAGACACGTGTGCCACTTTGCAACCAAAAGAGTTGGAAGATTTATGGTGGGGGGGGTGGGGGGAAGGGGAGAGTGGGAGGAGGGAAGGTATGGAGGGATACACTTTGTAAAGGGGAGCAAGAGGTAAGTTAGGGAGGAATTGTTTGCAAGTATTTGCTGCAGATTCAGAGGTACAAACTAGTATTTAAATGGAGGGATAACCATAGTCATTCTCCCAGACTCTTCTAGCTAAAGTGGGATGTTTGGTTTGCTTAGCTCTCTGGGGCTATGTTGCAGGTGACAGGCTGTGGCCAGTAAAGAAGAAGGACAAAGCATGGCTCCCCAGGCCTGTCTTCCTGCTCTGTTTGGAAAGCGACACCACCAGTGGGTTGTTATTACTGTTGCGGTTCTCCAGCAATTGGTGTCTTTGGGTGACCTATTTAAAAGCGATATGGGGCTCCCTTTAAATGTGTCATTGTCTGTGCCTGCTTTTAGACCTTGACTGCTGTCCACAAGGTTCTAGCTGCTGTATTTTCCAAAATTCTCTTTTCTTATAATCCCAGGAACCAATAGCTTTAAAAATAAATTGACCTCATAGTCACCGGGCTGAACTGCTTATGTCTTTATGCAGTGATAAACCTGGCTTTGCATCTAGTCCTAGAAATGATGAATGCTTTTAGCTTTTGTAGGGATAACCCTATAATGTACAAGGAAAACAAGGCCCTGAAAGTGGTATTGATGACAGAGAGGCAGGGCAAGAACTGTGGAACCATTCAGTTCTGGGTACAGGTTTTCCATCTGTGAAATATTTAGGAGCCTTATTTAGATAAATACAGTGTGTGCATGTGTACATGCTGGTATATGTGAGTATATGAGTGTGTTTATATGTATGTGTATGTATATGGTGTGTATATGGGTGCATGCACACACATGTGTGAAGGCCAGCTATTGTTCTATTGTTTCACAAGCATTGTCTACTTTTTTTTTAAAGGGAGGATAATATCTCTTTCACTAGCACAGAATTTACTAAGTAGGCTAGGGTGGCTAGCCAGTGAGCCTTTAGTAACTACCTGTTTCCATCTCCCTAGTGCGCCCAACATTTACTCTTGAAAATTAGGGCTCTGAGGATCAAACTCAGGCCCTCATGCTACAGGGCAAGCAGTTTACCAGTTGAGCTATCCACCTCCAAGTACAGCGTCTTATCAGCTAAGTAAATGACAGGGGAGTTTTTCCTCCAAGTTTCATGGTGAGACACTATTCACCTCTCTCTTGTCATTTTGTTTTTCCTCTGTCGGTTTGATTTTCCTGAAGTTGTTCATTGTGGTGGTGTGAAGTCTGTAGAAGAAAGACTCTCTGCAGTCCTATGACTGTTGGATGCACTTGGGATGAAATCTCTACCTTAGAAGACAGTTCAGTCCAGACAACCCCATAACTGCTCCTGTAGGTGCATTTGGAAGTATGTTGCCTGCAGCCCTGGAACACAGAGAAAATGCCCTGAGGGAGTGTACAATTTATTAACTTAATAAGTTGTTATCAAGTAAAAAGGAGGACACCTCTTGTGTGGCGAGATAAGCTGGATAGCAGAGCTGAAATCACTTGCTTGTGATCCAAGCAGCCGGAAAAGGGCCAGTGAGGCTGGGAGGGCAGGGGACACTCAAGGATTCTCCCTTCCATCTCACTTTCTGAAGCTTCTTACCTCTCCAGATGGGGCCCTGTTTCTTGCATGCTTAGTTCTGAAGGGTGAAAGGAAATAGGGAAGAGTGGGCTTGGAGAGTGATGAGCCTCAGATCTGAGGGATCCCAGAAAGACTAATCCTCCTGCAGTCTCTTTGCTCCATCTAGGTCAGAAAGGACAAGGCTGCAGCCTGCCTTCTTTTTGGGGGATGTGCTGAAATCTGAAGGGGCTCTTACAGTGCAGAAGAAATCTATGATATTAGAAGTACAGATCCCATGACTTTTTTGAGGATTCTAACATATTTCTATGGCCTTCCAGCTGTGATCTTTCCATGGAAGTCAAAGCACATTTTAAAGGATGCTGGGGTGATGAGTTTAAGGCCAATTAGGTTTAACTACTTATTTGTTTAGACTTAGAATTAACTACTACCATCTGTAAAACAAGCAACATCACCAGCAGGCTAGTCACCTGTAATGATAAGGGGCTTGGTGCTTTTCAGGTTAGTTTAATATATCTCTAATTAGTTCAAAGTATCAAGACTCTATGTCTTCAGGCTGCACCGTGCTCCCGGGCCACATCACTGTCCCATTACATTTAGAGCAATTATTTTTGGGCCATGTGGGTAAGGAGGATGAATGAGAGGGTAGCTGGGTACTGATCTTTCTAGATTTTTTTTTCAGGAATTAACCATATGTCAAAGTAAAATTCATAAGAGATTCTCTTGCTAGAGAAGGTATTTTCAGTATGTAGCCTGAGGGCTACATGCACCGTAGGATAGGTATGAATGTGGCCCAGCCTAAAACCATACTTAAAGCGATATTTTTCAAAACTTTATTGCAAAGCTTAGACTGTGCTAGAAATTTTCCCCATGTGAGTATAGACTGGAATCCACTATACAAATTCTCTCCTGGGCCTGAATAAAATGAGGCCAGTCTTGGCCCTTGGTTAACCCTATATCAGCTGATATGGAATTGACATGATAGTAAATAACAAGGAACAAGTTATAAATTTTATGCTTTAAACTGGTTTGCTTTATAAGTGATTCTATTTTATATGTATGAGTGTTTTCCTACCCAGATGGCTATCTACCATGTTTGAACTTGGTACTGGCAGAGGCCAGAAGAGGGCTTTGGATTCATTGGAAGTAGAGTTATGGATTGTTGTAAACCCCTGTATAGGTGCTGGGAATCAAATCTGGGTCCTCTTCAAGAGCAACAAGTATTCTTTTTTTTTTTTTTTTTTTTTTTTTTTTTTTTTTTTTTTTTTTTTTTAATTTAATTTTATTTTATTTTTTTAATTTACATTCCAAATCACTTCCCCTTTCCCGTTTCCTCCCTCCCCGAAAGTCCCATAAGCCCCCTTCCCGCCCTCTTTTCTCCGTTCAACCCCCTCTCATTACTCTGTCCTGGCGTTCCCCTACATCCAGTCTTTCCAGGACCAGGGGTCTCTCCTTCCATCTTTTTAGAAATCTATTGATATGCTGATTGTGTCTAGGGTATTCTGAGATTCTGGGTCAATATCCCCTTATCAGTGACTTCATACCATGTGTGATCTTTTGTGATTGGGTTACCTCACTAAGGATGATATTTTCAAGTTCTGACCATTTGCCTAGGAATTTCGTGAATTCATTGTTTTTAATTGCAGAGTAGTATTCCATTGTGTAAATATACCACATCTTCTGAATCCATTCCTCCGTTGAGGGACATCTGGGTTCTTTCCAGCTTCTGGCTATTATAAATAAGGCTGCTATGAATATAGTGGAGCATGTGTCCTTATTGCATGCAGGTAAAGTCTCTGGGTATATGCCCAGGAGTGGTATAGCCGGATCCTCCGGAAGTGTCATGCCCAGTTTTCTGAGGAGCCGCCAGACTGCTTTCCAGAGTGGTTGTACCAGCCTGCAATTCCACCAGCAGTGGAGGAGTGTTCCTCTTTCTCCACATCCTCGCCAACAACTGCTGTCTCCTGTGTTTTTGATCTTAGCCATCCTGACTGGTGTGAGATGGAATCTCAGGGTTGTTTTGATTTGCATTTCCCTAATGACTAAGGATGATGAACATCTCTTTAGGTGCTTCTCAGCCATTAGATATTCTTCAGGTGAGAACTCTTTGTGTAGCTCTGTACCCCATTTTTTAATAGGGTTACTTGCCTCTCTGGAGTTTAACTTCTTGAGTTCTTTGTATATCTTGGATATTAGCCCTCTGTCGGATGTAAGGTTGGTAAAGATCATTTCCCAGTTAGTTGGTTGCCGCTTTGTCTTTTTGACGGTGTCTTTTGCCTTGCAAAAACTTTGTAATTTAATGAGGTCCCATTTGTCTATTCTTGATCTTAGAGTATAAGCTATTGGAGTTCTGTTCAGGAAATTCTCCCCTGTGCCCATATGTTCAAGGTTCTTCCCTAGTTTCCCTTCTATTAGTTTCAGTGTGTCTGGTTTTATGTGGAGATCTTTGATCCACTTAGAATTGAGCTTAGTGCAAGGAGATAAGGATGGGTCAATTTGCATTCTTCTGCATGTTGACCTCCAGCTGAGCCAGCACCATTTGTTGAAAAGGCTATCTTTTTTCCACTGGATGGTTTTAGCTCCTTTGTCAAAGATCAAGTGACCATAGGAGTGTGGATTCATTTCTGGGTCTTCAATTCTGTTCCATTGATCTACATGTCTGTTACTGTACCAATACCATGCAGTTTTTAACACTATTGCTCTGTAGTACAGCTTGAGGTCCGGGATACTGATTCCCCCAGAGGTTCTTTTACTCTTGAGAATAGTTTTAGCTATTCTGGGTTTTCTGTTATTCCAGATGAATTTTTGAATTGCTCTTTCTAACTCTATGAAGAATTGAGTTGGGATTTTGATGGGGATTGCATTGAATCTGTGTATTACTTTTGGTAAGATGCTCATTTTTACTATATTAATCCTGCCAATCCATGAGCATGGCAGATTTTTCCATCTTCCGAGGTCTTCTTCAATTTCTTTCTTCAGAGACTTGAAGTTCTTGTCATACAGATCTTTCACTTGTTTGGTTAGCGTCACGCCAAGATACTTAATATGGTTTGTGGCTATCGTAAAGGGTATTATTTCTCTTACTTCTTTCTCAGCCTGCTTATCCTTTGAGTATAGGAAGGCTTCTGACTTGCTTGAGTTGATTTTATATCCGGCCACTTTGCTGAAGTCGTTTATCAGCTGTAGGAGTTCTCTGGTGGAGTTCTTTGGGTCGCTTATGTATACTATCATATCGTCTGCAAATAGTGATAGTTTGACTTCTTCCTTTCCAATTTGTATCCCTTTGACCTCTTTTTCTTGTCTGATTGCTCTAGCTAGAACTTCAAGTACTATATTGAAAAGATATGGAGAGAGAGGGCAGCCTTGTCTAGTCCCTGATTTTAGTGGGATTGCTTCAAGTTTCTCTCCGTTTAGATTGATGCTGGCTACTGGTTTGCTGTAAATTGCTTTTACTATGTTTAGATATGGGCCTTGAATTCCTGATCTTTCCAAGACCTTTAGCATGAAAGGATGCTGAATTTTGTCAAATGCTTTCTCAGCATCTAATGAGATGACCATGT
The DNA here is from genome assembly GCA_036184795.1 of Tokudaia tokunoshimensis. Classification (NCBI taxonomy): domain Eukaryota; kingdom Metazoa; phylum Chordata; class Mammalia; order Rodentia; family Muridae; genus Tokudaia; species Tokudaia tokunoshimensis. Next base: position 104,341,393 of record BTHU01000012.1, read on the forward strand.
GGTTTTTTTCTTTGAGATTGTTTATGTAGTGGATTACATTGATGGATTTCCTTATATTGAACCATCCCTGCATCCCTGGGATGAAGCCTACTTGATCGTGGTGAATGATCGTTTTGATGTGTTCTTGGATTCGGTTGGCAAGAATTTTATTGAGTATTTTTGCATCGATATTCATAAGAGAGATTGGCCTGAGATTCTCTTTCTTTGTCGGATCTTTGTGTGCTTTTGGTATTAGTGTAATTGTGGCTTCATAGAACGAGTTGGGTAGTGTTCCTTCTGTTTCTATTTTGTGGAACAGTTTGAAGAGTATTGGTGTTAGGTCTTCTTTGAAGGTCTGATAGAATTCTGCACTAAAACCATCTGGACCTGTGCTTTTTTTGGTTGGAAGACTTCCAATGACAACTTCTATTTCTTCAGGGGTTATAGGACGGTTTAGATGGTCTATTTGATCCTGATTTAATTTTGGTACTTGGTATCTGTCAAGGAAATTGTCCATTTCCTCAAGATTTTCTAGTTGTGTTGAATACAGGTTTTTGTAGTAGGATCTGATGATTTTTTGAATTTCCTCAGTTTCTGTTGTTATCTCTCCCTTTTCGTTTCTGATTTTATTAATTTGGATACTATCTCTGTGCCCTCTGGTTAGTCTGGCTAAGGGCTTATCTATCTTGTTGATTTTCTCAAAGAACCAACTCCTCGTTTTGTTGATTCTTTGTATGGTTTTATTTGTTTCTACTTGATTGATTTCAGCCCTGAGTTTGATGATTTCCTGCCTTCTACTCCTCTTTGGTGTATTTGCTTCTTTTTGTTCCAGGGCTTTCAGGTGTGCCATTAAGCTGTTAGTGTATGCTGTCTCCCGTTTCTTTTTGGCGGCACTCAGGGCTATGAATTTTCCTCTTAGCACTGCTTTCATTGTGTCCCATAAGTTAGGGTATGTTGTGCCTTCATTTTCATTAACTTTCAAAAAGTCTTTGATTTCTTTCTTTATTTCCACCTTGACCAAGTTATCATTGAGTAGAGCATTGTTCAGCCTCCATGTGTACGTGGGTTTTCTTTTGTTTTTGTTGCCATTGAAGACCACCCTTATTCCATAGTGATCTGATAGGAGGCATGGGATTATTTCTATCTTCTTGTATCTGTTGAGGTCTGATTTGTGACCAATTATATGGTCAATTTTGGAGAAGGTACCATGAGGAGCTGAGAAGAAGGTGTATTCTTTAGCTCTAGGATGAAATGTTCTATATATATCAGTTAGTTCCATTTGGTCCAAGGCTTCAATTAGATTCACTGTGTCCCTGTTTAGTTTCTGCTTTCCTGAACGATCCATTTCAGAGAGCGGGGTGTTGAAGTCACCCACTATTATTGTGTGCGGTGCGATGTGTGCTTTGAGTTTTAGTAAAGTTTCTTTTACGAATGAGGGTGCCCTTGCATTTGGAGCATAGATATTCAGGATTGAGAGTTCTTGATGGTGGATTTTTCCCTTGATCAGTATGTAGTGTCCTTCTGTGTCTTTTTTGATGACTTTGGGTTGAAAATCAATTTTATCCGATATTAGGATGGCTACTCCACCTCGTTTCTTGGGGCCATTTGCTTGTAAAATTGTTTTCCAGCCTTTTACTCTGAGGTAGTGTTTGTCTTTGACACTGAGGTGCGTTTCCTGCATGCAGCAAAAAGCTGGGTCCTGTTTACGTATCCAGTCTGCTAGTCTATGTCTTTTAATTGGGGAATTGAGACCATTGATATTAAGAGAGATTAAGGCATAGTGATTATTGCCATCTGCCATTCTTGACGCTATCTTTATGTTTGAGTGGTTATCTACTTTTGGGTTTGATTCAAGAAGGTTATTATCTCATTTTTTCCAGGGTGTTGTTTCTCTCCCTGTATTGGAGGTTTCCACCTATTATCCGTTGCAGGGCTGGATTTGTGGAAAGATATTGTGAAAATTTGGTTTTATCATGGAATATCTTGGTCTCTCCATCTATGGTGATTGAGAGTTTTGCTGGGTATAGTAGTCTAGGCTGGCATTTGTGCTGTCTTAGTGTCTGCATGAGATCTGCCCAGGATCTTCTGGCTTTCATAGTCTCTGGTGAGAAGTCTGATGTGATTCGGATAGGTCTTCCTTTGTATGTTACTTGGCCCTTTTCTCTTACTGCATTTAGTATTCTTTCTTTGTTTAGAACATTCGGTGTTTTGATTATTATGTGACGGGAGGTATTTCTGTTCTGGTCCAGTCTGTTTGGAGTTCTGTAGGCTTCTTGTATGTTCATCGGCATCTCTCTCTTTAAGTTAGGGAAGTTTTCCTCCATAATTTTGTTGAAGATGTTTACTGGCCCTTTAAGTTGCAAATCTTCACTCTCATCTATACCTATAATCCTTAGGTTTGGTCTTCTCATTGTGTCCTGGATTTCCTGGATGTTTTGGGTTACGCGTTTTTTGCATTTTGCATTTTCTTTGACTGTTGAGTCGATGCTTTCTATGGAATCTTCAGCACCTGAGATTCTTTCTTCCATCTCTTGTATTCTATTGTTGATGTTTGCATCTATGACTCCTGATTTCTTCCCAAGGTTTTCTATCTCCAAAGTTGTCTCCCTTTGTGATTTCTTAGTTGTTTCTACTTCCTTTTTTAGTTCCTGGATGGATTTGCTGAGATCCTTCACTTGTTTGTTTGTATTTTCCTGTATTTCTTTAAGGTAATTTTGCATTACCTCTTTCAGGATTTCTTCCTGATGACCCACGTTCTCCTGCATTTCTCTGAGCGATTTTTGTGTTTCTTCCTCATGGGATTCCATCTGTTGATCCATCGTCTCCTGCATTTCTTTAAGCAGTTCTCGTGTTTCCTTTGTAAGGGCATCTAACCGTTGATTCATTTCTTTAAGCAATTTTTGTGTTGCCTCCTTATGGGCATCCGTCTGTTGACCCATATTCTTCTGCATTTCTTTATGCAAATTTTGTGATTCCTTTGTGAGTGCATCTACCCGTTGATTCATCTCGTTAAGCGATTTTTGTGTTGTCTCCTTGTGCGCCTCCATCTTTTGATCCATGTTCTCCCGCATTTCTCTAAGCGATTTTTGTGTTTCCTTTGTAAGGGCTTCTAACCGTTGATTCATGGTCTCCTGTAACTCTTTATGAGATTTATTTGTGTCCTTCTTGTGATCCTCTAATAGCATCATGAGAAGTGATTTTAAATCCAGATCTTGTCTTTCGGGTGTGGTGGGGTATCCAGGACTTGCTGCTGTTGGAGAGTTGGGTTCGGATGGTCCTACATTACTTTGATTACTGTTAGTAACATTCCTACGTTTGCCTTTTGCCATCTGGATACCTCTGGTGTTAGTTGGTCCTGCTGCCACTGGCTGTTGGTTGGACCTCCTGTGAGCCTGCAAAGCTATTTCTGCCCCCCCCTGGATTACCAGGATTCCCCTGGCACCGATTTCTGGGGCCTGCCTGCTCCTGAGTGACTTTGGAGCCCTAATGTGCTTTGCCCCAAGTGATCTTATATTGGGGAGGCCTTGCACATCTAAAGGCTCAGCCTAGTGGATTCCTGGAGCAGAGGTCGCCAAAGGGAGGCTGGCAGGCTCCTGCCCTGTGCAGGGGTGTGTGATCTCTCCTGGGGGGGGGAGGGGGCGTCCCTCTGCCAGGCAGAAGTCCCACAGCAGATCTGGCGCGCTGGTCACTGCAGATCAGCCCAGCACCTGGGAGCAGGTTACACACAAGCTGCCTGAACCCGAAGCGATATTATGCCTGTCTGTCTCTGAGCCTGGTGGTCCCAACTACCTGGTCACTGGAGCAAAGATGGCGGAGGGCACTCTCCGTGGCGCTGCTCACCCTGTGGTCACGATGGCCCGCCGATCTGGCACCCAGACGACCACAGCGCCAACCCGCCCTCGGGCACAGAAGGAAGCCCCAACAGGCCGTGTCCCAAGTGATGTTATATTGGGGGGAGAGCCTGGGTACCGGTCTCTCCAGCGCAGTCCGCGGGAACAGAGGTCGCGGAAGGGAAGCTGGCGGGCTCCCTCCCTGCGCAGGGTCCCTCCACCAGGCAGAAGGTCCCACCGCGGAACTGGCGCGCTGGTTACTGCAGATCAGCCCAGCACCTGGGAGCAGGTTACACCCAAGCTGCCTGAAACTGAAGCGATATTATGCCTGTCTGTCTCTGAGCCTGGCGGTCCCAACTACCTGGTCACTGGAGCAAAGATGGCGGAGGGCAGTCTCCGTGGCGCCGCTCACCCTGTGGTCACGATGGCCCGCCGATCTGGCGCCCAGACGACTACAGCGCCAACCCGCCCTCGGGCACAGACGGAAGCCCCAACAGGCCGTGTCCCAAGTGATGTTATATCGGGGGGAGAGCCTGGGTACCGGTCTCTCCAGCGCAGTCCGCGGGAACAGAGGTCGCGGAAGGGAAGCTGGCGGGCTCCCTCCCTGCGCGGGGTCCCTCCAGCAGGCAGAAGGTCCCACCGCGGAACTGGCGCGCTGGTTACTGCAGATCAGCCCAGCACCTGGGAGCAGGTTACACCCAAGCTGCCTGAAACCGAAGCGATATTATGCCTGTCTGTCTCTGAGCCTGGCGGTCCCAACTACCTGGTCACTGGAGCAAAGATGGCGGAGGGCAGTCTCCGTGGCGCCGCTCACCCTGTGGTCACGATGGCCCGCCGATCTGGCGCCCAGACGACTACAGCGCCAACCCGCCCTCGGGCACAGACGGAAGCCCCAACAGGCCGTGTCCCAAGTGATGTTATATCGGGGGGAGAGCCTGGGTACCGGTCTCTCCAGCGCAGTCCGCGGGAACAGAGGTCGCGGAAGGGAAGCTGGCGGGCTCCCTCCCTGCGCGGGGTCCCTCCAGCAGGCAGAAGGTCCCACCGCGGAACTGGCGCGCTGGTTACTGCAGATCAGCCCAGCACCTGGGAGCAGGTTACACCCAAGCTGCCTGAAACCGAAGCGATATTATGCCTGTCTGTCTCTGAGCCTGGCGGTCCCAACTACCTGGTCACTGGAGCAAAGATGGCGGAGGGCAGTCTCCGTGGCGCCGCTCACCCTGTGGTCACGATGGCCCGCCGATCTGGCGCCCAGACGACTACAGCGCCAACCCCGCAACAAGTATTCTTAATCATGTAGCTATCTTCTACTTCCCAAACAGGTTACTTTTAAAAGTGGTTATGGGCATAATTTTGAGTTCAAAAAGGGAATTTGAACTGTCCAGGTGCCATGGATCACACGTAGCTGTTGAGAAGTAGGTATAATTTGTAAGAGTTGACACGTTTTTAGGATCTGTGGAGTTTAGTGCTGTCAAAAGTTTAATATGTGCTCATCCCAATTTTCAGCCTTGAGTTTATGCAGGGTGGGACTATTCCGCTCTCCCTCATTTGTATAACCAATGGCTGTGTCTTAATGTATCTCTTGGCTCTCTTTGACTCTCATGATTGCTCAGTTGGGTTTCCCCATTCATGTTACAGGGGTGTATGGAAGGATGGACTCTCCTTAGGAACTATAGAACACAAAACTGAGAAGGGGAGTTACTCTTTTTCCTTTGTAATTTTTTATACACACAGAATTGTGTGAATATCATGTCTGACACACAGTAGACACTTAATAAGAGTTTGTTGCCTTAATATGGCATGTTGTGTATAACCCCAAGAGGTACATTTATGTTTCAGTGTAGACATATTTTTCTGAGTTTTCCTATTGGTATGTAAGGGCTCACTAACGTGTGGATAGATTCAGGTTTCTATGCATATGAGCTTAATAGTGTCTGTTGAATAAAGGAGTCACTGAATTCATTCATTACCTAGACCACACTGGCTATCATTAGAAACATCATCTCTCTTTCAGTGGGAAAGGTAGTGGTTATGTGAGACAGCTTTTATTGAATCATTGTTAAGCATATACATAGTCTCTTTGGTTTGATCTGCTTGAAAATGAGCTCGAATGACTGTTTTCTGGTGGTGGTTTTTGTTTACAAACCAATGGTTTTTTTGTAACAATTATAGGCAGCCGCCAGCATAAGATCATGTAAATGACTGTGAATAGCTGTTTGAGACGGGCATGTTGTCGTCACTGGAGATGAAGAGGACCCATTAGTTCCTGTAGATTCCCTGGAGAAGATAAGCCTCACTGGGATCAGAATAATTGTCCTTAGATATAGGAAAAGCAGTCATATAAAGGAGGAAGTGGATATCTGGGCAGGAGAGCAGAATAAACTAGAACTACAAAGGAAGAATTATATGATAGTTAGGGCCACCAGCCCACAGGTCATATGCTTTGTCAAGAGGTATCACTGAGGGGTACACAGGGTGCTGGTGTGGACCTGGGAGGAGTAGGCCTGAGTAGCATGTACAAACCTTCAACCCAAGGACTCCCTGACTCTGGGACTCTCTGCATCCAGACCATCCCACCCATTTTATCATGAACATCTGCCTTTGTGTGTATGTGTGTGTCTGTGTTCTAAACAAGTGGATTTTACTTTTATTTTTTTAATTAATCATTTTATATGTTTACATTTCAAATGATACTCCCCTTCCCTATAACCCCTCCACAATCCCCCCATCTCATCCCTGCCTCTCCCCTGTCCCCTTTGCCTCTATGAGGGTCCTCCTCCACCCACTCACCCGCTCTTTCCTCACTCCTCTAGCATTCCGCTATGCTGGGGCATCAAGCCTCCCTCCCCTCCCATTGATGTCAGATACAGCCATCCTCTGCACATATGTATCTGGAGTCATGGATCCCTCCATGTATATTCTTTGGTTGGTGGTTTAGTCCCTGGGAGTGCTGGGAAGCTGGTTAGTTGATATTTTTCTTCCTATGGGGTTGAAATCCCCTTCAGCTCCTTCAGTCCTTCCCCTAACTCTTTCACTGGGGATTCCTGGCTCAGTCTGGTGGTTGGCTGTGAATATCTGCATCTGTATTGGTCAGGTGCTAGTAGAACCTCTCAGGGAACAGCCATATTAGGCTATCAAGGGGATATGTCATTAGATCAGCAGCTTTAAAAAAAACAATATAAGAAAGAAATAGTCAAACAGTTATTATATATGAAATTTTTCATGCATAAACATTCAGCTACTGGGAGACTATTGTAAAGATGTTCTTTGCTAATGATAACTTTTATTCAGAAAGGCTTGGTGGGTACTTTAATTAGAGTGGAACTCAAATCTACATTCTCTATAACAGCTACTGTAAGAAGATATCACTCCTAGAGGTAACGCTGTTAGGTAGAGGTTGCTTCTAGAGTATCCCTGATGCCAGGGTGGCTGCTCTTGATGGTCTCTCTGAGTGTGGTGGTCTTGTTGATCTGGCCAGGGGCCTCCAGAAGGTCCTCAGTTTCATCTTATCCTTTGGAGGCCTCACAGCTGCTAATATTACCCCAAAGCTGTTTTCAGCTAAAAAAAAACACCTGCTGAGGGCAAGTTTGGTTTCCATAAGAGTAAGTCCTTACAAAGCAGACTTTGATGTATAACATCAGTGTGGTAGACTATGCCTTCTATACCTACTGGAATAGGTTCATCTAGCGAATGTTCACTAAGTGAGGGACTGTTATCTACTACTATGGTCTCTTCCCTTAAAGACCTTATGGTCTAGTTTGGAAGCTCAATAAGCAGAGAGGCACACACGTGTCAGAACGACTCTAGGACCAGAGACAAGAAAGGGAGTCGGAGTAGGAAGAAACTCCACAGAAGAAATTCTTGGGCAGGACTTGTAATTTTTAGTTGGCAGGTCCGGATGAAGAAACATTTAGGGTAGTTCTAGGAATCAATTGGATATGAATACTGTTTGCAGGACTCAGTGTCATTGTATGTCATGGTCTTCAGCCAACAGAAGTGTATGATAAGAGCAGTTAGGTTGGGAGGCCTTCAATGCTTTGAAAGAATTTTGAACAGTTTTCATGGTTAGAAGCCTTTGGAAAGTTTTCCAGTTGGGTAAGTGAGAGGCAGGTTTGAAGTTTAGGGAAGGGTACTTGATGGATTAGTGATTGGAAAGCTTCAAGCCAAAAGGTCAGAGGGAAGGTCTTGTGTGCGTTTGTGACACAGAGCATATATTAGATACGGAGTAATATAGGAGGAGTGCTTCTAGCTTGTGTCAAGTTGATGCAAGACTACTCAGCACAAATGGATTTGAGTACAGATGTCAGGTGTGGTGCAGTGGAAAATGGAAAGTTTGGACTTGGAGAAGGTTACCCCAGGGAAGGAACATGGTTGACAGGAAAGAAGCCTAAACTCAGATCCTTGGGAACCCTCCTATCTAGGACTGTAGAGGAAAAAGAATCCATAAAACAGACTACAGCAGATGACCAGAGACATACAGAAGGAGAGAGTAGACAAAGAAAAGTTCTTTAAAATTCTTTGCTGGTGAATAAATGAGAGTCCCAGATTTTCAACACAGTTGATATTACACTTGAATTTAATAATCTGGCTGAGGATTGGCTTAATTTGTTTCAAAGGGTATTCTTGTTGCCATTTCTTTTAACTTCAATTAAGTAAGGTCTATCCATTTGAAAACATGCCTACAAATAGAAACTTGGTTTTCCTAGACAGGTTACAAACCTGGGGGTTTGGGAGTGTTTTATATGGTAGAATTTCTGTCTCCGAAATGTAGTGATGTTTTTGAGAATTCTGGAACTTTGGTTAAGAATGTGCTTTTGTTTTAATCCCAGGTTTGAGGATGTGGGGCTGCTGCAGACTGTCCACAGCAGCTGATTATGATTTGCCTCATGCTCTAGCAGAAGTGTGGTTTTCCCAGTTGTAGATAATTTCTGTGATTGTGTGATATTTGGAATTCTGGGAACTTTGCAGGGCTCTTGGAGGTGGGGTGAGTGGTTGTTGGTCATTTAGTGAGATTGATTACAGTTTGTTAGTAGCTGTGGTCAAAGCAGAAACAAAAGGAAAGAAATTAAATTCAAGGATTTCTTCCTCCCTCCCTCCCTCTCTCCTTCCCTCTTTTTTCCTCCCTCCCTTTTTCCCTCCCTCCTCTCCTTCTCTTCCTCTTCCACCCCTCTTTCTATCTTAGTTTCTTTATCTAGTGTTAGGGAGTGAAATTGTGAGGCAGGAGATAAAGGGTAAGAAAAGAAGGACCCACAAAGTAGCAAAGAGCAGCTACACATAAAGTACCAGGATTCCCTGTAAGTCAGAGACTCAGAGAACTGAAAGAAATAAGACAGAGTAATGAAGTGACTTGCAAATTTGTGCACTGTCTTGAAGCTCATGCTTTTAAAACTTGTGTGCCTTCTTTAGGTTTTTCCCAGAGTCAGGTACCTACTCTTGGGGGGTATCAGCTGAATGCTTTATCCCTTCTTCTGGAACTAGGGGAGGAATTCCTTTACCTTCTTTGGTCCCTGTGGGCTGAAAAACCATGAGGCTTCACCCCAGGGATGTTAGAAGGCCCAGGCTCAGCTAGAAATGTAAGTGCTGGTAATGAATTCACTTGTGGTTGCTTTATCTCTACCCAGGGGTGGCATGCTTGGAGAGGAAGCAAATGCTTTATTAAGGAAGTAAAGGCTGAGCCCAGGCTGCCTGCTTGCTTCCCCCCTCCCATGTCTGACTCTCTGGGACTGGGAGTGGGGGCTGTGCCCATGTTGCAAATGCTTGCTCTGCAGCATAGTTTTCCAGGAATTTCAGGACACAGGAATTTTCACCCAGCTGTGTTGCATGTTGCTGTTCAGCAATCTGAAGTTGCTTATCCAGCGTAAGTCAGAATGGGGAGCCTAGGGAGGAGGGAGGGGGTGCCTTCTAACGTTTTTCTAAGCAGAAAAAAAATGGAGGTGTTAGTGGCCCAGCTGGTGTGTGACTGAAACCAAGAAATGCAGCCTCCTACGTGGGCGTACATGCTCACATGAACCCCCTCACTGAGGCCTTGGGTTACTATTTGAAAGGTACTCTATGTGGTTCAGTGAGTACTTATTGTAGTCCTACTGTGTGTCAGGTGAGGCACTGAGGTTAAGAGTGTTGAGCAAAAGATGGGCACATGCTCATATTGCTGCATGAGCTGATTTTAAAGTGATAGATGCTCTGAAGTCAGAATGAAGATTGGTCTCAGTGGCCCAGGGGTCCCTCTTTGTGCCTGGCAGAATAAAGACTGACATTTGAGCGTATGGCCAAGATACTACAAAGCCTTTTTGGATTGACTGTTCTCATCCTAGGAGCTTCCCTAGCTAGAGGATGCTGGTTGAGGATCAGGAGTGCAACTACAAGAACCAGGACTAAGATGGAGCTGTGCTCTATTCCTGTTTCCTCCATGGTGCATTTGGGATTTACTGGGATTGAGGCTAAGCCATTTATCTGCCCATGGAAACAGCTTAGACAGTAGATGTAGCATTTCAATTCTCAGATACCTCTCCCTTCACCTCCCATTCAATTTGGCATTGAACAGTGGTTCCCACACCTATTCCAAACCTTCCCTGGTTAGCCTATCTTTAGTATGCTGGAATCTGCACATTTCACTTACCATCTTCTAAGATTCCTGTTTCCTACACATTCTGGATGATTTTTACTCTGCTCTGACATGACTTGACTGTCTGTTCTGAAGAAGAGATTTGCATCGTGCCCTGGGACACCCCCCCTTTCTACCACTGTTAACCACAGACTTCTATGGTTGTAATTCCATATTATTTGCAGGTTTACCACCCCAATCTCCATCCCATCTCCAGTTACTTTGTTGTTGATTTCTTGTCAATAAATCCTACCTGCTTTTCAAGCCTTTATAATAGTTTTTAGCTTATAAGTATTAATTTATGTAATCCTCTTAAAATAAGCATTTCATTTCTGTAGTCTTCTGAGTATCACATATTTTTTTAAAAAGAGTCAGTTATTACATTTGTTCTTTGACAACACACACCCATACACACACACACACACACACACACACACACACACAGAGAGAGAGAGAGAGAGAGAATGAATTCAGATTATTGTCATTTTCTCTCTCTCTTCTTCCTATCACTAATACCCCCACCTCCCTATTAAACCCTCTACTACATTCATCTCTTTTTATCTTGTTTTGTTTTATGATCCATGGGCATAACCAGGACCATCTATGTAACCATGAGTTTGTAACTGTCCCTTGGAACATAGTGGGATCATCACTTGATAAACAGCTAAAGATAATGTCTGCCACTTCTCCAGCATCTATCATTATCCTAATTCATCAGGGATGAATAAATCCATGTTTGCTCCTCTTTATTCTACAATTGGCTGTTGACAGGCTCAGTCTTGTGCAGAACCATTTTAAGCAGTTCCTAGTGCTGACTGTATTGGCTATGTAGTGTCCAGGAGACAGAGTTTCACCACTCTTCTTGTCTTAGGGTACTTATATCCTTCCAACCCTTTTCTAACACATTGTTTGGAGGAGGTGACATGAGTGTCCTGTTTAGGGATGAGCACTTGAACATCATTTATTTTCAGCATCTTAGGTAAATATGTATCTCTGAACTCACTATTCATTGTGAAGAGAAATTTCTAATTAAGACCAGTATAACATTTATCTTTTGGTATATATATATTTAGAAGGCAGCTTGGCACTGTGTTGATTTAGCTAAACAACATTAATTAATTCCCTCTTAAGACCATCTGAGCCATAGATTTTTAAACTGGGTTTGAAGTATTAGACATGAATTCCCTCTTGTGGAGTGGGCCTCAAAACCAATCAGAGAGTCCTTGGATCAGAGAGTATTTGGTTGCCTTCACAACAGTTGTGACACTGTTGTACCAGTAAATTCAACCTGCCTGGAAGATGAATATTGTAGTTCATAGGGTTCTCAGCTAGAACATTGATGCCTTTTCATTCTTGGCAGCCTACCTTTCACCATCTGGAACTGTGAAAGCTGGCCAGAGAAGAGCAAACTTCCACCTCTGTTCCAGGTTGATTTCTCTGTAATTTGCATGACAGGTGTGGGGTGCTTTCAGCGATAAGGTTTAACAAACTAGTTCTGATGGGCATCCAAGAGAATTGATGAGAGTCTGGATTGTTTTAAGAGTCTTTGGGGTCCCCATGACCAACAACTCCTTAGGAGGTATTCCACACATGTCACTGGGAGTTGTGTTTAATAACTCACGACTGTTATATACAGCATTATTGAGCCATGCAGAAAGGCATCTATCTATCACCTATCTATCTCTCAGTTTTTAAAAAGTTGGCCTACAAAATAGCAGGTTTTCATGTGGCTTTTCCAACCTCTTTTTATGAAACTGTGTTATAAAGAGGCAAAATGATTTGCCTTATAATAGTTTGAGGGTTAGAATCAAACTTGGGTAGTATCTGTACTGCATTGCACTAAAGAAAAGGCACATGATTAAGGAGAAATGGTTGACTCCAACGACAGCTAGCTGGTTGACAAGTGCAGTTCATAGTGACCACAACAGACTTGCTGTGTGTTTGGCCTGAGTTTACAATGTGTGTTTGTGACTATGAGGAACATATCACTGTGAAAAACATGAACTAATAAATGTAAACTTTACTGTGCAAGTGTTAGAGATGGGAAGAATAGCTGAGGGAGAGTAATGAGAGAAGAATGAGGTGAGGCATTTTGAAGATGGAGAGCCATCTGCATCCACTGTCCCTTGCTGGACTTCAGGAACAAGGTGGCAGGAACAATGTCTTTCACTTTTACTTATCTGCTTATAATATGGTTTGTGGCAAATTATGAATGGATGGATGACAAAGATAAGCTGAAACTGTTGGCCTTGTCGGGAAGTGGGCATGCCCAGAACTCGGAATTTGAAAGGCAAGGACCTGGGGTCAGAACCTTATGGACACTTTATTGTAGAGAAGGTGAAGGTGAAAGGCAACTGAGCCATGAAGGCTACAGTGAGTGTCACTAGCTACCATCTCAAGCAACTTGTTCCTCAAATAGCTGCACAGCAAGACTCCCACCCACAGCCCGGAGATGAATTGAACATTAGCCAGACAGCTGTGTTCTCTTCCTAGTGCTCAAGTTCTAGCTCCTGCACTGTCAGACCCTCCCACCTGCCACATGAGGAGAAATCAGATGTTGCCCTTATCGGCTGATGCTCTCTAGCTATTGTTGCTAAGGGCATTTGTATTTCAGAATATGTTAAGAGTTCTTGGCTTGGAAATCCTATCTGAGACTGGGGAATCAGCTTCTTTGCCAAGGGCAGTGCCTCCTGGGTTTTAGGCTAACATTTTCTGACTTACTATGTTGTAGGCACTCTGAGTAACTTTACTGTTTATCCCCCATTTCATAGATGGAGAGACTGATGCACAGAAAGACTTCCTAGTCTACCCTCAAACAGTAGAACAAAAAGAAAAATAACAATAGGCCAAAGACTGCAGTGAAGTGTCAGCATTCTCCCTCAAAACAAGAGAAAGCAGAGTATAGTGTGATTTTTGTGACACCACACTCAACTTTTTACAGTTCTGATATTGGGCTGCTTTCTTTGGGGTGGTAAAATGCCTTTTTAAGAATAAGAATATGGGATACCGTAAGTGTCAGGGCTTTTTGGTTGTTTGTTTGTGTTTGTTTTTTTATTTAATTTATTTCAGGGTAAAATCAGAACTAATTGGCCTCTATTAGTTTCTGGAATTGCTTTACAATAGCTTGAAGTGTGCTACAGGTAAATAAAAGCTATTATCTAAGAACTATTGTTGTAGGTGGGAGCTACATCCCAGGTATGCTCTTACCAGGAAGGATGTATTTGTATAATTTTATTCTCCTTTTATTCTGACCTTTTATCAGAAAATAAAAACCTGCAGCTAGACGTGACCTCTGAAATCATATAATTTATTTATATTCAGCATTTGTCAAGATGTTTGGATTGCATAGTTGAATCCTGGGAGTTCTTTATCTTTAAACTGACATAGTCAGAATTAGACTGAGACTCGAATACATTTATCAAAGAGCCATTTTTTTTCTGAAACAAATTAGGTCCAAGCTTAGATAAACCATTTCTTATTATTTCAATTCATTTTTATTTTACTGAATTATTTTTAGCAAGACCAATTTTGCTTTGCATGTTTTCTATCAGGAAGAGTTGATTTATTGACCAGTTATTGTTATTTGTGTGTGTGCCTATCAGATTTTATCTAGCCTACATTGCTAGAATGTTCTTTTATGGCCATTATTTCAACCACATTCAGTTTTCTCAGGTCCAATTTGCAGGTCTATATTTTACCAAGAATGTTTGCTTCTTCCCCCCAATTTTTTAGTCGACAGTTCTATTTTGTTTGTATTTCTTCCCTGACATATACATATATATGTATATACATATATATGTGTATATATGCACACATATATACACATATATGTGTATATATATGTACATGTGTATATATATTTGTGTATGTATTTTTCAGATCAGTTTTTGCAGTTTGAAGAACCACATTCTTGATTCTAATACTATGAAAGTCAGTCTTCTCCTAATAGGTTCTCATCATACTTGAAGACTCAAAATATTCTGCATTGTTTATTAAGATAGGTGACTCAGAGGACAAAGAAAATCACTGCAGATCATATATAAAGTGAGGGCCGTGTGTTTAGGGGCTGCTTCAGAATATTTAGTCTCTTGTGTTGCTAAGCAGGGGTGATCTTGTGGGTATGCCTTCCTCCTACTGCCCACTTCCAACTTCTCTTTGAAGCTAGCACAGTTCCTACCAACTGACCTCTCAGAATAGGGAACTAGGGCCATAGTTCCAAGCCCCTTGACTTCTCTCTACTTTCTAGCCTGTGTGCACTGGGGTGACATAATTTATAAACAAGAAGGCCAGAGAAAGGAAAAAAAATCCTCTGGTGGAAAATGAGGTCAGTGGCAGTTTGGGAGGGGAGGGAGTCCAGGCCTTGCTCTCCCATCCTTTCTGCAGCTTGGTGGCCTGCAGCCATCAGGTCAGTGGTGCTGTTGGGAACTGACATCTGTGTGGGGGTCAGGTCAATGCCAGTCAGTGCACGTGTTTTTATGAGGAGGCCTGTAACACAAGAAAGGTCTATTTCCCAGTCACTGGGACTCCCCCCTCTCAGAATGTATTTGTCTGGATTACTCTGAGGGGGATATTAGTGTTGTCTAATAGTGGCTCCAGATTTATCAAGGGATTTGTTTGATTAATTCCAGAGCATTGGACAGCAGATGGATTAGAGCTCAGGCCTGTGGGGAGGGCCCACATCCTCCACCCTTGGCCCTTTCTAGGGCGAGGGAGACTTTCCTCTCTTGCTGTATATCCTAACTGTTCAAGCTCTAGCGTTTAGGAACTCATTGGGGGACAGTTAAAAACATTGTCCATTGCCAAGATACATTAGTAGGTGTCCAGAAATAGAGGTAACTCCCCATTCTGTCCTGCTTTCCCTCTAAAAGCTCAGAGATATGGCCACTTGGCTTTCTTTCCAAAGTCTAGGTCATCGGCCTAGAGCCTGGCTGTGGATCAATGGGAAAAGCAGTGAGCTGGGAGGCTGATGACCCGAATTGGCTCAGATATGTAGACATGTACATATCTTTTCAGTTTGTGCTCTCTGCTCTTGGCATCACAATGTCCTGTACCATACTCTGGAAATAATCGCAGCTACTGTGCATTGCTGGTTTGTCTGGCTGTTGTGGGTTCGTTCTTCAGTTAAACTTTAAACCTCCAGAGAACAAGTCCTGTATTTGCTTTGTTCATCTGCTGCCACCCTTGTGCATTACCACGGCCACTAGGGCATGGGTAATGTGCAAGGAATGTGTCAATGAAGTGAACCTGAAAACAAAAAGATGAATCCTGGCATGGTGGCTCTGCCTATAATCCCAGCATTCTGGAGGTTGAGGCAAAGGGATTGAAGACAATTTGAGACTAGGCTGCATTGCAGAGTTAAGACCTTGCCTCAAAGACAGAAGAAACAGCTCAAAAGCCAAGAAACAAAAAGGATGGATTCCAGACATCCCAAAGCTCTTCTACTTTGGAAAGTCTGTTCATCTTGTATTCACTCTGAAACAAAGCCCACTTGGTAGTATTGTTTTTAAACCACTTTTAATTTTAGTGCCACAGCTGCTAGAAGATAAAAAAACTGGTGATTAATAATAATGGCAAGAACTTTAAAAAGCATGTGATGTATGTGATATTCTTTTTTAGGGAATTTTCCTCCTCTTACTTCTTGAAAGTATGCTATCTGCTGGGCTCTCTGACCTCCCTTGGGGAGGGCCTGTAGGAGTCCCACTGATCCCTTTGTAATGGGATAGGTACTGATTAGTAGGCTTTCTGCAAGGGTTTCAGACTTTGTTAGGGCCCTAGGACCACAACAACCTTTTGCTTTACAAAGGGGGTGGGGTGGAAGGAGGGAGGAGGCAGCCTTGCTCATTTTAGGAAAAGGAGAAAAAAAAGGCAAGGAAAAAAAACTGTTTGGAGAGGTTAATAAGGAAAAGCAGAAGTGCTAATAGCACGGAGCCTCTTGGGAGGACTTTTTGCTCGCTTTTTTGGCTTTTTCAAGTAACTAGAAACTCTTTGTCTCACTACAAGGCCTCTGCGAACAGCATTCCTTGGAGTGCTACTTGAGGCAGTATGTGGCCCCTTCCTTTTTAAGTCAATGGTAAAAGCTGCTAGTCAGTCCTTAGACTCCTTTTATCCAAAGCCCATGTGTGCTTTCATATTCTTCCTTAATACACTATTCCCGGGTATTATTAATCAAATAAAAGGAAAGTGATGCCTATTGAGCCAGCCAGGTGGTTAGGCATTTTATATATATGAGCCTCTTCTGCCTTGCTGGGAAACTCTGAAATGGATGCTGTGATCAGGTTACAGAAGTTAAGTCACCTCCTGAAGATCATGCACAGGTGTATTGGCATTTGAACCTTTCTTTACACTGTAAGTCTCCCAGAGTCTGATACTCAGGGTGTTAGTTGACTAGTGGTCAGTTACGGTGACAGGTTCTCAAGAAGGTTCCTCTCTACTTAATTGTTGCTGTCTTTCCTCTAAGGGCCACTTTCAGGTTTCTGAAAGAAGAGTTTGAAGCATCCTCTGTCAACCCTATGTCCCCCATTAGCTTTAAGTACAGTAATAGATGGCTTTGAATGGCTACCCTAAGGAGTTCAAGTGTCTTCTTGGTTTGTTAGATTTATAGCTAACTGCATGCAGGGTAGTCTTTTTGAGTCTCCGGTGCCCAAGTCTGTATGTGACACACAGGAAGTGGTTGGTGAGTATTCCTTATCTCAAATTGAACCAGATATAAAGTTCATCCTGAGAACAAAGAAAGGATGTGGATTAAGGTTCCTAGTGAAATTTAAACCTTACAGCTATTTTGAAAACCTCAAAGCCGGCCTTTCTCAAACTCACTCTGCGATAAGTAGGTGTTTTATTTGGGCAAGTATTCCAAAAATACACATCATATATGGCCAGTGGGACAGTATCCTTTTTGGATGGCACAGTGTAACAGTGTATGTTCTTATAGGTGAGGTTTTCTGAAGTTTTAGATACTTGATTGCATTTTAAAAATTCAATGCCTTCTAAATTTATTGGATCACAGACCTCCTACCTTTTTTCTATCCCCAAGAAATGCAAATTCACTTCTTGCGTAGAACTGTATTTTTATAAAATTCATATTTTGATTTCTTGCCCCAGCTTGTCTTCTTTCTCTGAAATATGGATCCCATGATCACACCCTGTGGCAGATATCATGAATATTACAATATACACTGTGCTGTGGAATGTTTAATGACCAACAGTTATTTTCATCAGTTACTCACCAGTCATAGAAAAATCCATGTTAGTTTTCTAAAGTTTGTCTCCTTATCCTGGAAGGCAGTTGAGTTGAGTGGTTGGGCTAATAACTAGGATGATATGCTGGAGGGAGAAGGGCTGTAATTTTAGAGAAATTGAGTTTAAATATAAGGACATAGACTTAAAGAAGTTAACTTCTAAGCCTTGGTTTCCTTGGTAAGAGGTGTAAATAACAATAGCTCTACCAACAAGAGTTAGTGAAGCCGTATGACCACACAGCCCTGCTTCAGGTGGTGAATTGCAGTACAGGATATCTTCTGTATTACAGAATCCCTGAAGTTGTCTTCTGAGGGCATGCCTTTTAAACTTTTATTGAAAGATCCCTTTGTGTTTAGGGAGCCTAATGAATTATCTTAGCATAGAGGCAAATAAAGCATTGATAGTTTGATGTGTATGAGGTGCATCCACATTTATAGTTTCATTCATACCACACAGCAAGCAACCTGGTTATATAATAGTGTTCCTAGTCCCATTAATCATGGGTATGGAAAATGAGGTGGAGAGAGAATGAGTAGCCCAAGGTTACCTGGCTGATAAGAGGCTGGAGAACCAGGTCTCCAAAGCAAATTTCTACAAATGAAATGTGGTTTTCACACACAATGAGAACTTCATCCCTTACAAAGAAGGGGATTCTGACACATGTCACAACATGGGTAAACCTTGAGGACAGTATGCTAAATGAAACCAACCAACCACAGAAGGATGAATACTGAAAGAGTCTACTTATGTGAGGTACCTAGAGTAATCAGCCTTATCAGATGGGAAGTAGAGTGGTGGCTACGGGGGAGAGAGGAATGAGGAATGAGCATCTTGTGGGTATGGATGGGGTTTCAGTTTTGTAAGAAGATGCTGGTGATGGAGATGGAGATGGATAGTGGTGAGATTTGTACACCTGATGTAATGCATCTAAATTATTATTTAAAAATAGAGATTGAAAATGTAGCTCTGTAGAACAGCTTGCTGAAGATCATGGGCTCAATCTCCAGCAGAAAACTAGGCTAAGATGTTAGGTTCATGTAATATATATTTTACTTTTGAAAATTAGGAAGACAAAACACCAGAGGCTTTGACTTCAAGTCTAGAGCCTTTCCTGCCTTCCACCCCAGTGCCCACTGAGCTCCAACTTAGCATATTTTCATTCCACAGATCTTCTGGATACTCAGTCACAAAGTCTTGTAGAAACTCTGAGAGACCACCCGCTGCTTCTAAAACAGTCTTCCAATTGAAATGAACTCCAGGAATGGAGA
Source organism: Tokudaia tokunoshimensis (assembly GCA_036184795.1). Taxonomy (NCBI): domain Eukaryota; kingdom Metazoa; phylum Chordata; class Mammalia; order Rodentia; family Muridae; genus Tokudaia; species Tokudaia tokunoshimensis. The sequence continues at coordinate 104,360,304 of BTHU01000012.1, forward strand.
ATCTTTTCAGAGAGCCAGGGATTCTTGGAAAGAAGGCAGATCCTCCTCCCCCAAGGAATCACTGGGCTGAAGTAATACAGTAATTCTGATTAGCAGTGTGGACCAGTGCTTCCTGTGTGCAAGGAATCTTGCTCAATGCTTTGCACACATTAGCTTCTTATGACCTTTCCACCAATCCTTCTAGGTAAGAAGGCTGTTGCCACTTACACATGGGGGAGTTAGGGATCCAAGAGGTCAGTTAATATGCCTGAGTGAACATGTGTGGAAGAATTAGGATTTTCATCCAAGTCAATTTAAATCCAGAAGCTGCCACCTATTCCCTCTGTGTCGCAGGAGATGGGAAGAACTTATGAAGCCTATGTCTAGGGAGTTTTCTACCATAGAGCTTGATGGATTTCTTTCCTATGATGTGTTTTTCTAAGTCCTACTGCTGATGGGTGTCTTCACATTTAGCTCAATACCTCTCTTGGTTTCCTGTTGTTCCTTACGTGTCCTCACTTGGGTGGGTTATACTGAAATTTGCAGGGAAAAGCTCCTATTCCTTTCCTTAGGAAACTGGCATATGAAGCTGGTCCCTTGGCAATGCACACTGGCTGTGAGGACTTTTCCAAAGGCCTTGTCCTTTTGGGTGGGAGACTGCTGTAGCTGTATACCTCATGACCTATGGTTGGGAAGTGTGATTCTGCTAGGGATGCCTTCTGTTTGAAGGCTTAAACAGGTCAATAGAAGCTCGGTGTGTCACTTTTCATGTACCAGGTATGTGTCACAAGCCAGCAGAAACAGTAGTGATTTCAATCAGTGTTTCCTGAATGTTTACTATGTGCCTGGCTTTACGCTAAACACTTCCTATGCATCATATCACTCCATCCTTGCAACAGTCAGAAAAATTAGGGACAGTCAGTTCTGGAATAATGCTTGTTTTGAAAATGCAAATTTGTTCCAATGCAATTGATATATTAGGGAACACTTTGAGCATAGTAATTTTCTTCTGATTATACATGATTTTGTTCAGGAGAAGCATTAGGTATTGTTAGCTGAACCAAGTTCAGCAAACAAGCTTCAACTGTGCTCCCAAAGCATGCTCACCTTAAACCGGAGCCAGACAGCTCCCGTGTCTGATGTGAGTCCCATCCTGTATATGATGTTGCAACTTCCTGCACAGTTGCAAGTGATTTGATTGCTCAGCAGTTCACAATCTCCCTACTTGTGCAAGCAAAGCTCAGATCTTTAAAAATGTTCCATATCTCTTGTGTTCCAACATGTTTCCTATTATGCATGAAACTGGTTCTTAAGTTTTTGGTTAGTGGATTTTGGTTAGTGATTTTTATTGTGTGACCCAGGAAGGTAAAGATGGTTCCAGGGAACCTGGCTGTGCTATAATTATTCCCATATAGCAAAAGAGAAAGTTGGAACTAAGAAATTTGCAAAAACTATTTTTAATAAGTAGCAAAGTCATATCTCAAATAGATTATTTTACCTCTATTGTTACACTCAGAATCTCCAAGACTCCATCGGGAGATTGTCTGCAGGTATCTGTATGTATAATATGCTGACTTTCTCCTCTCTTATCAAACTCTCATTCTTTCAACCAGAGTATCTAAAGCTCATAAGTGCCCCTAAAGGTGTTTGAGTACAGCAGTGGCCTGGACCATAAACATGACTTTTGGGACTTCTTTTTTCCTGCTCCCCATACTGTTGCTTCTGAGGCTGTCAGACACCTATTAGGCACTACTCAGTTCTTTGTCTTAACTAGAGTTATGATGTTGTTAAAGAACAAAATCACATACCACCAGAGCTCAGTAATGGATATGTAGACTCTCAGGTCAGAGATGAAGTTAACTTCAAGATCCACTCTTTCCTGTTTGGGGAGCCCAGACAAAGCTCAGCCTACAGGAACTTCCTTGCTACCGGCAGATCTCTTTAGGTCTTGGCTAGAGGAAATGTTTCCATGTGTGTGTGTGTTCTTGGAGAAGGGACAGCCTTAGACTTACACTCTCTCAAGTCTAGTGGATGAGATAGGCCATTGGGAAATACAATTTTTGTTTTGATTTTCTTCCTGAGATGTGACCTTGTATAATACTCAATAGAAGGCCACAAGATGTCTTCTCTGATATATGAGGGCCTGTGCAAGAGTATACATGGAAGCTAGCAACTGATCTCTCTACCTCCAGCACTATGGAGGCTGCTGTACATTAATAGGGGATACCTAGCCCATGAAGCCCACAGCTCTGTAGGCAACTTTTCCTTGTCAACTTATGTGTGTGTGTGCGCATGTGGGTATGTGTGTGAGCTCCTGTGCACATGTTCTTGTGTATGTGTATATGTGTGTTTACTCACGAGCATGTATATATGTATATACATGTGTGTAGAGGCCAGAGGTCAACATTAGGTGTTGCTCCTTGGGTGTTCTTAACCTTGTTTTGTGAGACAGGATCTCCCAGTGGGACTAGAAACTGGCCTGTTAGTAGACTGGCCAGCAAGCTCTAGTAATCTGTTACCATGCCTGGCTTTTTTGCATGGGTTCTGGGGGGGTCTAACTCTAGTACTCAAGCTTGCATCTCAAGCACTTTACCTATCAAACTATCCCCTCTGTCCCTTGGCCACTTCTTAACAATGGAGCTCATATAACAGCGGGCCGGTCTGTTTTTGGAGAATGGCTCATAGAAAGAGGCCCCTGTGGAGTTTGGAAATTAGTTTACTTCTCATTTGTGTCTTCCGGGATCAATTGCTTTCTGTCTTATTTTGAGCTATTTAGTCATGAGGCCTTGTGTGGTATATTCTGAGTCTGAGAGGTCTTAGTGACAAGAGAGGTTGTGCATCCTGTTTAGGTTTCAGTTTCGTTACCTGTGAAATGGAATGACTAGTGCTCCTTCCTGTTAGGTGTGTGGCAAGCATTAAATGAAATGGTACATCTGAAGCCCATGGCATAGTGCCCAGAACACTGAAAATTATATATATAATTGCATTTATCTCACTTTCTTCTTATAGTCACCTTTCTTTGGAGGTGATGCTATCAGCATGGCAAATCACACACGCGCACAGAGAGAGAGAGAGAGAGAGAGAGAGAGAGAGGGGTGAGGGGACCTGGCTCTATAGACTATAACTTAGCTCCCTAAGCTGTCTGTCCATCAAGTCTTAGCTGTAAACTGCAGGTGACAAGAGCTCCCACTTTTTAGTGTAGTTGTTGTGCAGTACCTGACACATAGAAACCCCCAGTCAATATTAACTGGTAATTTAATTTCCTTTGTGTAGAAGAAGATAAGCATTTCATATATATATTACCAGAAATCCATTCTGAGGCTGAACAGCAAGGATATCAGACTAGGCTATAGCCACAGATGTTTCTAGCTCCTGTCTGCCTGTTCCTATTTCTGAGGCTAGTATCCCCAGCATTCCCTCTGCCAGCGCCTGGAGTCCATGTGTGCAAAAGCATCCTTGGTCACCAGAACTGACCCAATAAAACACATGCATAAGTAGTGTGTATTTGTGTGTGTGTGTGTGTGTGTGTGTGTGTGTGTGTGTGGTATGCCCATTGGTGTGTGTATATATATATATATATATATATATATATATATATGTGTGTGTGTGTGTGTGTGTGAGCATGTTTGTGGAGGTCAGAGGACAACTTTGGAATTGATCCTTACCTTCCTCCCTATCTGAGACTGGATGGCCTTGTCATTTCCTGTAGCACATGCCAGGCTACCTGACCTGTGAGCATCCAGGGATTCTCCTGTCTCCCCTTAGGAACAGTGGGATTGCTGAGTGCTTGCCCTTGCCTGGCTTTTTACATGGGCTCTGGGGATTTGAACTTGGGTCCTCACCCTTGTGCTGTAAGTACTTTTGTCTGCGCAGCCATCTCCCTAGCCTTGCATCAGTATTTGAAGGGAGCAGAAAGTGGGGGCCAATGGTAGAAGCAGGGACCATTGGCAAGCAGATGCAGCAGTATGCTCATCTGCACCAGTGCTTTTCAGCCACCCCCTGCTGCTTTATTTTCTCACACTGCTGGGCCTGTAGTTTTCCAGAGGGCCCCTGCATTCAAATCTATATTCTATTTTCTCCCCTAGAAAATAGGTCAGACTCCAGGCAGAGTTCACCAGGTGGTGTCCCCTAAGGTTTGCCTGGGACTGTCCTTCAGGAGTCCAGCGGTGCATCCTACTTCATGCTTCCCAAGCCTCCACTAGGAATGTGAGGCAGTATGGAAGAAGAAATTGGGAGAATTTGGGACTTTTGGCTCTTTTTTGCAAACTTCACTTTACATCCTGCTCACTGCCCCACTCCCAGTTACCCCTTCCACAGACCTTCTCCCTCCTCCTTCCCCCCCCTTCTCCTCTTAGCAGGTAAGGGCACCTGGGTGTTCCCCCACCCTGGCACAACAAGTTTTGCAAGGCTAGGCACACTCTTTCCCACTGAGGCCAGGCAAGGCAGCCCAGCTAGAACATATCCCACATATAGACAACAGCTTTTCGGATAGCCCCCGCTCCAGTTGGTCAGAACCCACATGAAGACCAAGCTGCACATCTGCTATATATATGTAGGGAGACCTAGGTCCAGTGTATGTATGCCCTTTGGTTGGTGATTTAGTCTCTGAGAGCCCCAAGAGTTCAGGTTAGTTGATTCTGTTGGTCTTTCTGTGGAGTTCCTACCCTCTTTGGGGCCTGTAATCTTTCCCCCAACTCTTCCATAAGAGTCCCCCAAGTTCCAGACAATGTTTGGCTGTGGGTATCTACATGTGTCTGGGACTCTTGGCTCTTTTTTTTTTTTTTTTTTTGGAAAGGAAAGGGTTTATTTTTATCTTTTTTTTTTAATTTTTTTTTATTTTCTAATTTATTTTTATTTACATTCAAAATCATTTCCCCTTTCCCGTTTCCTCCCTCCCCGAAAGTCCCATAAGCCCCCTTCCCTCCCTCTTTTCCCCATTCACCCCCCTCTCGCTTTTTTTTAATTGAATATATTCTTCATTTACATTTCAAATGTTATATCCTTTCCCGGTTTCGCCCCTCCCTGAAAACCCCCAACAGGTCCTCCCATCCCCTGCCTCCAAGAATGGCTCTTAATATGATCTAGTCCAAAGGAAGGGTAAGGTGGGAGGGAGCTTCTCCAGAGAGGATCACATATCAAAGTGTAGCAGTGGTAGATTGAGGGGCTATTGTTTTCCCCAGTAGTTAGATGTTCCCCTGCAGCAAGTTGCTTCCTTTGAACTCATGGCTGAAATCATTGTTGACTATGTAATCAGCATGTGATGCTGAAGAAAGAGGGCAAAGGGTGATGGTGGGTTTTAAATCCTTTCTTTTCTTTTCTTTTCTTTTCTTTTCTTTTCTTTTCTTTTCTTTTCTTTCTTTCTCTTTCTTTCTTTCTTTCTTTCTTTCTTTCTTTCTTTCTTTCTTTCTTTCTTTCTTTCTTTCTTTCTTTCTCTTTTTTGCATCCCTTGGTTGGAGTGGAGAAGTCCCGAGGGAGGTAGCTTCAGACTAGGTCAGGAAGAGTTTCTATCAGGGTTTGTTTACCCCTTGAGCACATTTTGGGCATCTGGGACCTGCTGAGGACTGTATGCAAGTGGCAGATCTGGGGGGGAAGTCGCAGGTTAAGGGTTCTGGTCCTCAGAACTCTTGTCCTATCAGTAGAAAGCACCTTCAGAGCATGTCCTCCGTGTAGCCTTGCAGGTGATGTTTTCTTGCCTGAACAGTCTTCCTCAGGTATATGTAAGACTCCCCTTCTTCAGATATTAGTCCAAATATAACATCATTTCCTCTGAAATGCTTCTTTAGTAATCTTTTCTGACATGGGGACTCCTGCCAGCACTTACCTTGTTTCTACTTTCTTCATGTCACTAATCGCTATGTCATGTCACATTATAAACATATGCCTGTATTATTTATACCTCCTATTTAAACTCAAGAGTATCACCCGTTTCGTTCACTCATTGCTTGTATCTTCTATGGAGAAAGTATGGTTTGGCCTATAATTGGCACTCCATTAATATGTATTGAATGTGAATACAGGATTTCCATGGATACAGCTCGCTAAGATAGACACCTTGAGGGTCCCTGTTTATAGGAGATTGAGTCTCAGAGATGCTGAAGCAGTAGCCTGTGAGTGGAAGGCAGAGCTGGGATTCAATTCTAGGTCAGTTAACCCACCCCTATCCTTCAAAGAGGCCTTGATTTCTCCCATGTTGCTTAAGGAAAGCGTGGAGTCAGAAATGGAGGCAGTCTGTAGATGGAGATGAAGATGGGAGGTAGTAATTTCCTAATAATTCCAGTGAAATTCCCTTGGAAGACTTTCATTGGTTGGGGCCTGGGTCACATGTCTCTTACTGGTCCAGAAGATAGCATATTCCTAAAATCTGAGTGGAGTCACATGACTCCTCTTAGAACAGGGGTAATCTTTACCAACTGAATTGAAGGTGGGGAAGGGGATTGTTATAAGAGAGACAAGACAGAAGCAGCCAAGTTTCTTACCCTCTTCTTTTAGACATCCTCCCATCCCCCAGTCCCAAGGGATACCTTTTCTCTTTACTTCCTGCCTTTTCTATTTCATTTAAGGGGTTGAGGAATGTCAGAATTGAGTCCAGAAATCCAAGTAACTTATTGCTTCTTGAGGTGTCTGTATTCCTATAGCTGGAACAATGATCACAGTGGCCCACACTCACTGACAGAGCCAGGAAGTGAGCTCAGGTATTACTCTCCCACCCCTGCCTGGTGCAAAGGACTTTTAAGGATGTTATTGTTGCCCCGCTGTGATGAGTAGAGTTACTGTGGTTTTGTGTATGACCACAACTGCACTGAGTTAAAGTACAAAGGGTAAAACAGAAGAAGTAATCATGGGATTTGTGTTGATCCCTGGCTCTGCTCACACCAGACTCCCCTTCTGCACGGATGGACTGGGTAAGGAATGGGAAGGTGGGGTCAGAGCATTCATTCAAGTTCATAACTACAAGTAATGCACCCGAGTCAGAGGCTTACTGCCTGTGGTCTCTTGGTGTTTCCAGTGAACCATCTGGTCAATAAATGTTGGCAAATATGTCTGTGGTGATTCAAAATGATAACAATCAGAGCTGCTACTATTTATGCAGGGTTTGCCTGGTACTAAGTGCTTTGCAAACATTTAAGTCTCCTAACACCCCCATGGGGGAGGCTCTGTTCCCATTTTTATAGCAGAAAAAAGATGAATTAGAAGTTCCGTGATTGGCCTAAGGCCCCAGAGCAAGCTGGTTTGTGAGCTCAGACCTGTCCATCTCCGAGTTTAGGATTGTAATCACAGCACCAAAATAGGTAACTAATCAACATGTAAAGACCTTTGGGTTTCCAAGAGATCCTGCCTCACTGGGTCTTTGAGCTCTCAAAGAGTGTGTATGAACAACAGTGTTGACATTCTCACCACAGATATCCTGTTTAATTAAGGGGTATTTTAATGAGACCACTATTCTAGGAAATCCATCAGTCACAGTTAATGGCACCACTTAGTTATTCACACAACATCCTTCTCCTACCCACCTCCTCTACTTTACCTCTTTTCTTTCCCCCTCTTACCACTCCACTCCTAAATCTAACTTATGGGAAAACCTGAAAGGGGGTGTGTCTAAGAATGACTCAGAGTTCTCTAGAAGTGTCTTTGAGCATACATAGCTACCAGGGATTGCAAGGCACACACTGGGTGAATCCTCTGCTGTTGCGGCGACTATATCACTGCCAGATGCTAGGGCACAGCTCAATTTGGTAAGAGTCCTGGGTATTCCTGGGATAAAAACCCTAAGGATGTGCTGTACCAATCTGATTGCAGTTGTTCCACTATTGGCATGGAGAGTGTTGTCTGTCTTGTTCTGGCAGCAGGTTAAAGCCAAAGAGGATTCCTGATGATCGACTCATGGGCACCATTGGGATAGTCTAACCTATCTTTCCTGTGGCGTAAGAGAGCTTCCTTTAGCCTAAAAATTAAACTGGATCCTATGAATCTTGAGAGATCTGAGCTTCAGTTGAATGAATGTTGAACTAGATGGGAGCCAGAGATGGAAGATTATTTTCTGAGCTCTGTCTCTGAACTGGTTGTGCAACCTTGGAAAAAAATCTATCAGTGTCTTTACCCTTCACCACCACAACAAGAACAACATTAGAGAAGCCCATGGTCTTCCTTATCCACCATCCAATGATTCTAAGCATATCCATCAGGATTGCCTGGTGATCTCTGGCTTCTGAAGCAGCCTCCCGTTGCCCCAACTGTGGTAAATGCTGCTAAACTGAGTTTTTAACAGTACCTTAGGCTGTTTCCACTTAGGTTTCCCAACACAATCCTATTTCACATCTGAGAGATGGAGGAGAAAAAAGACATCCCATTGTTGATGAAGATGATGGGTATGGACTGTTCTGTGTGTCTTAAAAGTTTATTGGCTTCATTCGTGTGCTGACCTTTCCAGGGCTCTGTGTTCAATTACGGTTGACAAAAGTGATTTGCATGGATAATCTTTGTCATTAGTGATGGGGTGAAAAGCATGCAGAAAAATTATTGGTGTTAGGAGGCAGAGTTTCAATTTCTATGGTGAGTGTTTGGTTCACACGAAATCTCATGCACACACTGCTGTCTGTGATGAAGGATGGTCACTGCGAATGTGGAGAGGCAGGGGACTGAAAATGTTTTGTCATCTTCTGCCCTTCTGCCCTACACTAACCAATGCTGCAGCTTGCTCCTAGTGCTGATGCCTCTTTTTCTTTCTTCCTCAAGGGAGTGGTTAATTCGTTTTTCTCTCTGCTGGGAAACCTCGCTTGACTTTGTGTCCAGTGTTTGGTATCTTGGGAATGAGGAAGACTGTGTGGGTGTCAGTATGCAGAACCAACCAGAATATTTTAACCGATATTCTTACAGGATTCTAGGTTGCTTGGCTCTTTGGAGCCTATCTGATTCCAGGATGATATCTTTCCGGACAGATGGATGGCTTACCTCTTTTGCTACATGCACAGTGAAAAGGGAGCTTGATTCCTTGGCTTGCATGGGTGGTTTTTGGGTGAAGGTGGAAATGTGGGAGCTTGCATGACCTTAATACTCATGCAAGAACACATGGTATTGTGTGTGGGTGCACTGCTAACACTCGTCTCCATTTCTCTCTCCTCTCCTTTTCCCTTGCTTTGAAATTGCCGCCACAGATGTCAGTCAAGGTCCAGGTGAGTCTTTGCACAGCTGTTGTGGGAATTTGCCTTCTGTTAGACTGTGCATGGTTTGATTCTGAGTGACCCCTTTTCCTAGGGATTAAAAAAAATCTTAGTATGTTGCATTTTCATGATTTTTGGTTTAGAAGAAGAAATGTCTTGAAAAAAGGGGGATTTTTTTTCTTCTTCTGGCTTTGAAGAACTATTTTCAAACCAATGGAATGTGTTTCCCTGACTTATGTGATTACTTCCTTATGAGTTCTATGTGAATCAAAGATGTGGAAAATTAACATTTAAGGGAAATATTTTAAAAGCTGGTATGATCCAATGTAATGAACACTTTTGCCTTTTTTTTTTTTTATAGCTATAGCTTTCTGTGCTTAAAAGCTGATGCTATGACTTATTCAACCCAGAAATTATATGGGTAAATGAAGGTTTCTTTCTTCTATTTTCATTTTCTACATTAGTATTGATAATATTCTATTTATTATCTAATTATGCAAGTAATACATGTTCACTGTAATAAAACAAAAGAAGTGTTTGGTTGAATTTTGTTAATAGAAACCCAGAAGGCTCATCATTGAGGTTACTGTGCATTTCTATTGAAATGAATGCTCACCCAGTGTTTTACTTTTAAGCCTTGTATGTGTTTGGGCATATACATGTATATGAATATATGTGATCATGATAGAAGACCCAATAATTTATAGGTAAGAAATGTGAGATAAAATAGGGATCAGATATAGATCTATTCTAAGGGAATTTTGAGTTAAGAATAGTAAATTTCAGACAAGAAGGAGACCATCTTCGATATTTTCATGTTCACTTACTTAGTCCTTCTTATATTTAATCCTTAAGAGCACACATATAAGATAGGCACTGCTCTACACAATTTAAAGTACATAAAATTTAGAGTCTGACAGGTTAAATAGTCTTGCCAAAAGTCGCGTGGTAATAACTGAACTCCAAAAGCAGTTCACACTTTAAAGGTATATGCTAGGTTCATCGCTGAAAATTCCCAATGGCTGAAGAGCTTGTAAGTATTCCTAATGTTATAATTGCCCATTTGTTTGTTTTTGCTTAGAGGTAATATGACCTTTTTTTTGACTACCATCCCTTTCTCCAAGTAAATATATCCTTTATTGTTTTGAACATCTAAAAAAATACTCATACTTTGGTTGGGTTCTTCTGATGATTGTTATAAATGTGATTACACAGTGTAAAGTTGCAATATAGTATTCTTACCAAATACAGAGGAGGTTTTCTATCTGTTATTTCTTCTTTATTTGAAACACAGCACAGACAACACTTCCTGAAAAAAAAAAAAAAGAATCACTAGGTTTAGAGTCATAGCTCACTTGGTAAAGTGCTTGCTGTATAAACATGAGGCCTTGAGTTCTATCACTACACCCTATATTTAAAAACAGAGAATCTCAGTGCAAGTTTTTACTTTGTAATTTTAGCACTGGGTAAGTAAAGATTGGCAAGATCCCTGGAGCTTGCTGGCCCATCAGGGTAGACTTCTCGCTTGGTTCTAGGCCAGTGGAGACCCTGACTCAAAAAGGGTGGACATTCCTTGAAGAATGACTCCCAAACATGTCTTCTGGCACTCAGATGCCATGCATACACCTAGACATGCATTTGCATGTACATGCACACACACACACACACACACATCACTAAACCCATTCTTTCTATTTAAAAAGAGTTTAGTTAAATCATTCGCTTGCCAAATATGTACCAGATAATGGGGATGGAATGATAAAGCAAACAGAAAACAGCCTCTGGTTTCATGTATTTTTATTCTAAATGGGGACAAGTACACGGACACACACACACACATACACATCTGCATATGTGCATATATATGGCTACATATTACATGCATGTATTAATGCATGTTTTAGCATGCGATGACTGGTAAGTGGTGTGGAGAAAATGGTATATTGTAGAAGCAAAGTCACTAAGAAGAATGGACAGGAGAAGCCTCTCTGATAGCAGAATATTTAATCCAAGGAAGTTGAGGAGCAAGATGAATATCTCAGGTCTTGATTTTCAAGGTGCCATTCAGCTTCAGTCTTCCTGCTTGATGACAGAGATGTTTCCAAGGGTGGTACATGTGCCTACATGGTCTGCCTGCTGAGGGATGAATGGAGCTGAAGTTCAGCCTGCATTTCTCTCCCCCAGCCTGTGTTCATGGGGAACCCCTTTTCTAATTCTCTCAAAGTTACCATATTAGTCCTGTGTGGAAAAGAATGCTAGAGGGGACCACAGGCCACCTTTGACCTATCCAAAGGGGTGGAGGTCTGTGACTGCCCCTTCTTTAGATAATAGCAACTGTTAATGCCCTCCATCTCTGACACATCTTCATCTAATGACCATCATCTCACTTTATTTTCTTAATAACCTTCTGAGGTATGTGGCCTGAGCCCCATTTTATTGCAGATTGAGTAGGAGTTCAGGGAGGTTAAGTGGCAATGTTATACTCACTCAGTTACTGAGTAGCAGGACCAAGTGGGGTTTTTCCTTACTCTAAATTTTGCAACCTTTATTTTGTCCTTGAAGTATCTAGGAATGATTACCAATGAATCACTCTTCCTCATTTTTTTTTTTTTTTTGTGGTTTCTAAGCCTGAAGAAAATCCTTGGTTTAGATCTTTCAGTTGTGGTCATCATTCTGGGAGGAGCTGGCCCACTCAGGTCAGGCCTACTGGAGGTTAGTGGTTAGCTTTCTACCATCTCTTAGCTCCTGGCCAGCCAATCTGCTGTTAACAACCCCGTGGCTCGGACACCTGAAGCCTTTTGTGGTTCTCTGATTTTTCTTTTTCCGTTCCCCTCAGGAAGACATATTGGGGATTTTATAAGCTAATGTAACTGTTTACCCAGAGGCTGCTATAAGACTATAAAAGTGATGATTGATTAATTGATGAATTTTACATGCTGAGTACATTGGTTAGAAATAACCCTACTGCAAAATGCAGGTTGGGATAGTACTTGTGGGCAGCGCCTTTCCCAGAGTTCCAGAGATGGGCTGGGAAATCTTTGACAGTGAGTCCTGGATACAGATCAAGTTGTCTGGAACATGTGTGTTCCATTGGACAACCAGTAGAAGTTTAAAGTCTTTCACCCTAGGCTAGGGAAAACAATTTAAAATAACAGAAGCAACAGTAAGCATTTCTAGTACCGTGTCCAGGTCTTGGGAAGGTGCCTGAGTGTTCTCCGGTGTCTTGGTGGTAGCTCTCCCAGGTGGGTGTCACTGTTTGTACTGCAGATGAGAACCCTTACAGTTAGCTCCAGTTGTCTTCTCCTGCCCGGAACTAGACCAGAACCTCAGAATTCACCTGCGATCAGAGTCCATACTCTTTTTTTCTTCTAAAGCCCACATTTCCATAGTGGTCCTGTGTAGCAGCCACATGTTTTTCTTATGTTAGTACTACAGTAGCTGTGCATAGTATATAGAGCCCAATCCATGTCTATTAAACAGAAGGAGTGGCTGCAAGCCTAAGGGGGGCAATCTGACTCTATAGAGTCCTGAACTTAAGGGGTGTATTGTTCAGGGAATATAAATGATACAATTAAGGAAACCGAGGCCTCCAAAGACATGTAGCTCATGTGTTTTCTGGAAGGAGCTCTGTTAGGAATTTTATCCACCTTTTATCACTGAGATTTATCGCTGGTCTCTCTGGACAGCTTTTGGGTGGGCAGTCCCATCCCTGTGCTGCCCTCAACCTTCTCCCCACTTCTGAATGTTCCAGAACTCTCTGCTAAGAGGAGGAAGAAGTGGGAAAAGCCCTCCTTTCTACACCCCACTCTTGGTACCCCTCACTGATACCTGAGGGCTGTTTATGGTGTTGTCAGACTCTTCCCTCAGAAAAGATAATTTCTTAGGCTCTGCCTGCTGATTAGAGCTGGAATTTAAATGAATAACTGTGACCTTGTGGATGTGCCCTAGTTATTCACAGGCCCAGTGAGGAACTAGGCCTCTTGTTCTGTCCATCAGAGCTCAAGCAAGTGCAGGAGGAGGGGCTCCTGTCTGCAGGGGCCAGTCAGAGGTGTGGTCTACTGTTTCCAAAAGAACTAATGCTGTAGCTTATGGCTTCCACTGTCTGCTGACTCTTGACCTCTGCCCCTCATTGCCTTTCCACTTCAATGTAAGTCAGCCAGGGGACCTAGATATCTGTCCTGCCTGGCTCCAAGGAGTCGCACAGTCTAGCTGAAGGATGCTGATGTGAACCTGCAGGCAGGAGACAGCATCTAACATGTGTGACTCAGGGCTGTGGACACAAAGGGGATGCTGTCCAAGCACCATCAGGACAAGCAGTACTGGCATTTCTGAGAGCTCAGTATAAAAGCAGAGGCTCGGGGCATACCTAGAGATATTAAGGCAGAATCATCATTTTATCAAAGGCCCAAAAAGTCAATGAATTACCCTTTGACAAACACTGGCCTTGGACTTCCAGTCTCTCCTCCATTTGGGGTCACTTGGGCCCTCTGTATTGAGAAAGTTGTGGATCACCTTGCTAAAGCTCAGTCCTTACCTCTTATGGTACACAGTGCATGAGCCACCTGCATGGTCTGGTTGACAGGAGGAGCAGGATAGATTGGGATTGAGAAAGAATGAGCATTTATCCACCCACCGAGTCTCTGGGGACCATTTTTCAGGTATGTTCTATGTGGCAGCTTAGATGCTGTAGGGGAGGACAGTACAGGTTGGAATGGGTTTGGCAAATAAATATCAAGGAAGGAGCTTGATGTTTTGAAGTTGTAAAAACAATCAAAAGAATAATTGGCAACACCAAAAGTTTATGGAGTTTGGCTTTTAATGCTCATAAAGTTTTTACCCAAGAGCAGCTATACTTCCCTCCCACGACCCCACTAAGGCAATCTGACCTGTTCTCATTATTTTACCCTTGTAAAAGAACAGGCCTCTACTTTCCCTGTCTGTAAAATGGGGGATGTAGATGCTTAACTCATAGGGCTGCTTTAAAGATGGAACTCCATGTATAGTCTTTAGAACTCAGATAACATGGCAAGCAGTAGGAAACAGCTGCTATACAAAGTCTCATTTCATCCTTGCAATAAGAGTTTCTGCTTTGTAGATGATTTTCAAAGGTTAAAAAACCTGAACTCAAGTAAACGTCTTTTCCTTGCCTTGCTCTCCTTGATGTCCAGAGGTGTGTTCCCCATGTACGATGTAGAACCTCTCCACACACACCAGATCCCCCCCCCACTCCTCTCTTTTGGGTCTTGATCGTCATACTTCTCGTCTAGAGGTGTCTTTACATCCTGCATATAGTCATCAAGCATGGCTTAGGATCACAGTAAAAGGAGTCAAGGGGACTAATGTGTCGGGATCCTACCATTATACAGATGAAGGACCCTAGGCTCCGAAATACATAGGATGCTATGCTCAAGGTCAGAAAAAGTTATGCTCCAAGACTTAAATTAAGTTCTAAGTTCTGTGCAGTTTCTGCTTTATCCAGAATTTGTGTACACTTGGCCAAGAATGCAGCCAGCCTTCCCAGGTAATCAATTTTCTTCCCTTTAATGTGAAGGATTTGAGTCAAGAGGTTTAGGAATCTGTCCATTGTGAGTGCTTATGGCCAGATCATCTGATTGAGATACTTGGGAACTGAAAGAATATCTTCCTGTCACTAAGACTAACAGCTCATGCCTTCTGTACTACCCAGATCATATTTTATCTCTTCTTTTCCATTCTTTTGGATAATAGTCCCACTTGATTTTTCTCTTATTACCTTACTAGGAAGAACATTTGACATTTATTGAGCTTGTATTTCGAGCCAGTCGCTGAAATGCTAAGTTTTGCATGTATTATTTCATTCCTTAGACACCCCCATAAGGTAGATTCTGTTACTAGGTGTATGTTACCCATGAACAAACTGACTCATTTGTTAGGCAGCCAGTGACAGTGCATTAAAGTTGGTAGAACACATGAATGCCACGGTCTGAAGACATCTTCAAAGGAATCCCACCAGAGCATATACACATGCCAGAAAGCTCACTCCTAGTTTTAGTTTCGTGTTCTTAGCTTTGAAGGGTGACAGTACACTGTAGATACATAATAAAAGCTTCCTAGGTGGATGAAGAATGTGCAGGACTCAGTCTACAGTTTTGCCCCAGGGTATTATGGAGGTTGTCGTTTCATTGGAGTTTATCTAAGACAGAAGGTAGGCAAATGGACCAATTTGTAATTAGTGTTCTTTTTAGGCCAGCTTGGTGGGAGATGCAGGTTGCAGAGAAAACCATCTTTGCTGAATGTAATTGGATTGGAAGGGGGTACTTGGCTGGACCAACACTCCTTACTTAGTAGCCAGTTGTCTAGTACCGGCCTGGGAAGACCTTGGTTCCCATAGCTGTGTGTGATAAGTATGTATGGATAAGGAGCTGTCTCCAAGACTGCCTCCCTCTTTGGCTATCTTAAAACTTCACTCTTGAAGCTTTTGAAAGACTTTTAAAATCTCCTTTATTGTCTTAGAAAGGCAGACCTAGGCCAGTGGTGGTGGTACATACCTGTAATCCTAGGCCTAAGGTGTTTGATGCAGGAGAATCATGAGATCAAGGATAGCCTAGGCTACATAATGAGTCTGAGAGCCGACTATACAATATATAAAGACTCTGTCAAAGGGAGGAAAGAAGGAAGGAAGAAAAGGAAGTGAAAGGAGGGGGAAAGAGAGAGGTTTAAAAAAGCACACCAATCTACTGAAGGATAGTTACAGTCACATTTCATTCATCATTTCTGAAGGGCGAGATGAGAGTTAGAGCATTGTCCCACAGCCTACCAACACAGTCTGAGGTCATCAGACATGTGTGTGGGATGCTTCTTTGTTACTTCAATGATGAGAGGCACCAGAAGCATTAAGTAGTAAAGGACAGCGAGTTCCAAGCATCCTGTGGTATATGGGAAAACCCATGCAGAGATTTGTGCTATTCAGAACATCATTGACGAGAAGAGCATAGAAGAGTTATTCTCGGGGTAAATGAGGCTAAAGAACCTCCACCTTACCCAGCTAAGTCACAAAGCCCGTTCACAGAGATCTCATCGGGCTGTAGACCAGCTATGGAGGTCTGATAAGGACATAGGCTATGCTGGCCAGTTTGCTGGGCCAGGCCTCAGGAGGGGTGGGAGATGGAATGTGGCCCAGAGTCCAGGACAGTGAGTTCCCTTGTGGAACAGCTTTGCTGACTGAATACAAACGGAAGCATCTGAGGATGCAGTGGGCAAGGGTCCATTAGTGCTGCCAGCTTATTAGAGAAATGATGCAGAGCCTGGGTGGGTGGTGCACACCTGGGCGGGGCACTTGGGAGGCTCTGACAAGAATATCGTTAGTTCAAGGCTAGCCTGAGCTACGTAGTAAGGCTTACCTCAAATCAACCTACCAGTCAATCAAAATGTTGGCAAGATATAGATGGGACCAGAGAGGGCCAGTAACAGATCAGTCTTCTAAACAGGGACAGACATTATAGGTCAGTCTTCTAAGCAGGGACAGACATTAGAGGTTTTCAAGCCCTTCCTGTGGACTGTGAACTGTGCCGTGTGCTTCCTTTGTGTTGCTGCATGGTTTTCCTAGGGACATGTTTTATAGGTGAGAGATAGACACATTAGAAAGAGACATAGAAAAGTTAACTTACCCAATATCTCAGAATTTGAAGAAGAGCTGGGATTTTGATTTACTCTTTGGATTACAGAGAGCAGAGGTTTGCAAAGCACCACAATGGCCTGGAGAGTTAATAAAGGAGAGCCAGTCTCATTACAGAAAGAGTTCTCCCAGGTGAGTCTGATCTGGCCAATGTCAGAGAACCGCTGCTGGGAAGAGAGTCCTGTGGAAGATGAGGGGCGTGGCACTTCACTCTTAATTTACTGCATGTGGATGTCAGAGGAAGGAGGGAGGTAGGAAGAGAGCAGGGGACTCATTCGCCTTTGCGTTCCATTGACATCAGCTGTATGACTACCATCCTCACAATTTACCCTTACCCCATATCTTCCTTCCGTGCTCCCCCACCCCCACCCCCATGGGTTCCAGCAATGCAGGGCATGTCTTATTCTTTGAGGATAGAGCCTTCTCCATGCTGCCTGTCCACTGCTCACCACAGGATCTTGCTAGAATCAGTTTGTTTTGCATGGAAAGGACCCAATGGGTCATCAAGACTCTGCGACGGAATTTTGAATCCTTTTGTGTAAAATTTGATTCAGATTTACTTTGAACCCCTTTGGCAATGAGCAGCTCATTGATCCCTTGGACTTGTCATTCTGTTCCAGCAGGGCAGAATATTTGAGAGCTCTTTCTTTTCCTCAGTTGCTACAGCTTTCCACACCTGTGTGGCTTTCAGCCCTTGGAGACCCACAGAACAGATCTAATTACACTCCGAGTGTTTGAAGTCAAGGCTTTTGTCTTTGAGGAGTTTCTTTTCTAAGGACTAAAACGTCTCCAGTTTCTTTGGCTATTCTCATCTAAGGGTTTTTATTCTTTTATCTTGGCTATTGTTTCTTGAAAAATGACTTTTTTTTCTTCTCTATACTCATTCTGAAGGATGCCCACACAGCACACAGTTCTTTTGGTATGATTGGTATCAGTTCATTACAGACAGCTCCATTGCCCTTGTTCTAGATTCTACACCCATTCAGGGCAGCACCAAACACTTTAGCTTTCTTTTTTAAATGATTATAGTGTTAAGCTGAAGTTGAAGTCAGTGAAAACCTTTTACTATTTTTGTGTGCACTGCGAAGCCATTTCTTTCCCCTTCCTGGACTTACACAGTTGGTCTGTTTCTCTTAGCATGGGGCCCCTCTTTGATTCTGTTAAATCTGGCACACCACGATCTGTTTGGATGCAGTTCTTTCATCAGGACATGAACTGTTCTTTCTAGTCTTATGTTAGTCATGAATGAGAAGCGGTTTCAGAGATGATCGTGATGGGGAGATCAAGGGCTTTCTGTTGTGGGATGAGCTTTTCTGAAAGTCATTCTTGCTCATCCTTTAACCCTTAGGGAGAAAAGCAGGACTGCTTTTGTCTCTTTGCCATCTCTGGCATTCTTTCAGGAGAAAATCTTACCACTTCTACTCACTAACAGGAAGATCAGGAGAATGCTGTAAAAGTCTTTGACCCTGTGATTATGCCATATTGATGCTGTCGATGACTCATTGTCGTGATTGGAAGCAACATTTTCTGTTTAATTCAGCCACGATGCTATCAGAACAAAGTTGGCCTAGAAGCAAACAATAAGAATCTAATTCAGCTACTACGCTTCAAAGGACTGGATGGTAAGGACTGACAACAGCTGCAACAAAGAAAGACAAAAGGCAGATGTGTGTCTAGCTGGCCTCTACTTAATGAACTAGCATCAGGACCCCTTTTCTCCTGCATTTCTGGAAACAACTGGCGCCACCATCACTGCTACTGCTGCCACCACCACCACCGTGGCCAGGCTACTGGTCAGCAGATCCATGGTACTATGCCAAATTAGTGGAAAAGATGGTTTCTCAAGTTTGAGCTTAGGACTTGTTAGAGAGTCATCTAGAAACTTGTACAGAACACCTGGAATGGTAGTAGGCTATTCTTGAAACCTACCATTGTGGTCATAGGTACTATTCTTACACTAATACTTTGAATCAATTAAAATTATTATTCTATAATGTATCAGAATGAGCCAGATATTGAGATCTTCATCTGATTCCATGTACTATGTTGCTTGGTCTCTGTGTGTTCTTAGATCTTAGTATTATGGGGGCTTGGATTAGTTAGTTCTTAAAGGATCTCATGGAGTCTCTTCTGTTACATTTCTAGCAACTAAAGTTACTTTCTTATTCCACCTTCTGCTCTTGATGGATGTGTATGTCTCTTCATACTGCATCTGTAGTGTTTAACATGATTGACAGTGGTACTCATATCTTTGCATACTTTTCTAATATCTGGATGAACATCAAAGTTCCTTCAGCCATTCTGCATTTGCTATGGTTTTTGAGCTTCTGGTTATTCTCTTATCTACCCGACTCATGACATTTTTAATATATGATCCTATCCTCTGACCCTAAACCCTGTGTTTATTAACAGTCAGTCCTGAGAAGGGGGGAGACTTGAACTTTTTAATTTCTGGAGTGTTGGGGATATGGGTTCTGCTTGTGTGCCAAAATTTATATTTACCCTTTGGTACTTTTTGAGACACTATGTAGTCCAAGCTGGCTTTAAATTTATGATCTTCCTTCCTTAGCCCCTGAGTTCTATGACTATGAGTAGAAACCAACAAGCCTAGCTCTTAAAATTAAATTTCATTTTTTGTCTCTTCCCATTCTTTGAATCCCTATTATAGTAGCCAGTAAATTATCTATTCATATGAGCTATAGGTCATCACAACATCTAGACAGTGTTCTATGAATATTCTTGTCTAAGTCATTGATGACAATAAGGGTCAGCCCTGGGGTAGGCTGTCAGGTAGGAGTGTATTTCTGGGAGAAAAGGAGACTACCACCTGTAATGAAAGTCAGGAATTGCCCAGAGAAGAACTGGTCTTAGGCAACTGTGGACTTAAGTAAATTTTTGTTTCATCTTTCTTTTAAGTATTCTCACCACACCTCATGCCTCTGTTCCATCTAGAGTGGCAGACTTCAGCCCAGATACCTCTTTCATCCTTTGTCCCAGAGGCCTTATATGCTCCTGTCTTTGAGGAAAGATCTTTAATTTGTCTGTGCAGATGATCTCACACAATAATGTCAAAAAAGCTATTTGAATACGTCTATGTCTAGATTTGCATCAAGAAGGAAATGGTTTAAAAACCGCAAAAAAAAAAAAATGATCCCATAAAGGAAGAACCTCATGTTTAAATAGAAATATTTATTGTGGTTAGAAATACTATTTAGTGGTTAAACACTTATTCCTCAGGCATGAGGACCAGAGTTCAGATCTCTAGAACATCAGAACCCACTTATCTGTCGAGTGGATGGTGTGACCCACCTATAATTCCCACCTCTGAAGGCATCCCCAGAACAAGCTGGCTGGTGAGACCAGCCAGACGGATATGCTCTGACTTTGGTTGAGTTACAATCTTTCATTGAATAAAGGTAGAACCGTGATTGAGGATGTGTCCTGACACCAACCTCAGACCCCACATGCTGTTGTACATACATGCAAACCTAAGGAACATGCAAAAATGAAAAAAATTTAGAAATGTATATTAATTTACTTCACTCTTTAAAATGCAAATCTCAGTGTCAGGATTTTTTTCCCTCTACTTTCCCCAATTCCCATTCATCCCACTCTAGAGACTAGGTCCTTGCAGCTGAGATTTTTGCCAACCTTTCCATACTCGTTGTCTCTTTAGTTTTTCTGAAGATACTAGGAGAATGTTTCCATTACCTTTTGATTTTATGTAATTAAAAGAAAATCCTCATGGATCTGTAAGGATTCAGTGTTGGTGCTTGCAACAAATAGTGACATTTAATGTCACTCCTTTAATACATTAAAAAAAGATGATAAATGAGAATTTTTCACTTGGGTAAAATTATCTTGAAAGTGAATGAATTAAAAATCCTGGAAGAGATAACTTGTTTGTTCCACCCTGAATTTTTTTTATCGTCCTCTATCCTTTTTTGAGATACTTCTCCAATTACTGAGTCAGGTGAAGGAAAGCAGGAAGGAAGGAAGGAAGGAAGGAAGGAAGGAAGGAAGGAAGGAAGGACTGAAAAACATCTGATCTAGATGGGATGACACCAGTTAGGGCACGGGGTGGGAAAGGACATTAGCTTAAATAATGGAGATCTTTACCTTCTGGCCTGGTTTCTGAACATAGTAGTATCCTTCTCTTGCCTGTTTCAATAAATGGTTTTTTACCTTCTGACCTGGTTTCTGAACATAATAGTACCCTTCTCTTGCCTGTTTCAATGAATGGTTTTTAGTCTCTGTATTAGTCATTCTCATGACAGGCTTCATCATGGCCACAGCTGCTGATAAATGACTTAGCTTTCATAGCCATTTCCATTTTTCCTGAGTGGCAAAATCAGCTCTCTCCATGGGGGTTTTCCCAAAGGGTATAACATAGTTTAGGCAGACATATGTATATTTTGCATATACTTTACATATGATTTGCAGGCAATTTCAACTTTGCACGTCTTACTGAATGATGATATTTTCTTCCTTTTGTTCTAGTATATACTCTGGGAGCCTGCGTATCACAGATATACAGACACAAATAGCACTTAAAGGAGTAGAGGAGGGAGCCATTCATTCTGAATCCTTGTAGGGATCCAGCATGTTCCTAGATCCAACTAGAGTAGCACTTGGTCAGTGTCCAGATAAAAGACACTTTATTTCTTTCCTTCTATTATTGTTGTAAATATTTCCTACTGCAGTTCCCTAAGAATTCTGTGTTGGCAGTTCTTAATGCCATACCAATCATATAGTCATTTATTCATATCTCCTGCTCCATACCTACTTTATGTGAGTTTCATTGAACTGAGCTTTGTGTCATAATTTAGTTTTTGCTTAAATCTAAACATCTAAGGTTGTTTTAAAAAATTATAATCCCCTTTATTTCCATGGACCCTTGACTCAGCTTATGTCTTTATGACAGTCTTGGAATTTCAGAACCCTAATAAATGCCATATTTTAACCCAAGTCAGCAAGCTAGTTTTGAAGTTGGATGTGTGGTCAAGGGCATCACTGATGTTAGCATGCATTTTTATACTCTTCTTTTGAGGTTGACCAGAAAGCCCATTTTCATTTTAACCTATTCTCCATGAACCATACATATAACTTATATCTAGTGTGGTTCCCATTTTATTTCTGGCTAGTTATATGCTTCTCATTTTAAGTTTTTGAGAATTATTTTCTATAGAAACTATATAGTCCTATTTTTTTAAACTATAATTAGAATAATGTTGAATCCATAGACAACTATTTCAGCATCCTCTCACCCTTATCAGGTTAAGACAGAGCTATAGCCTGTTTCTTTCAGGATTCCCTCACTTATTTACCTCCTATGCCATGAAGAGAGTGCTTTAAGTCTTTACATTCAACTGGATCCCCTCTCAGACCATTGCACTATAATGCTAAATGTTTGATGGACATTTTTGTTTGAAAATTCTTTCTCTTCAACTTCATCCCATTTCTGCTTTTGTCTCGTTCCCTTACTTATTTCATCCATGGTATTACAATAGTCATTTTCCTTAACATTGTTTTCTTCAGGTCATTTGCCTGTCCATGAACCCTGAGTGTCTCCCATTAGTTGTAAGTTTAAGTCCACCATCCTGTCAAGTCTTGAAACTTATTTCTTCCATGTTTAGATTATTAGGATTATCGACTTTTTAAATATAAGCTAATTATATATGTCCATTCCTTTATCAATATATAGTACACATGCCTGTCATGTGCCCAGAAGTGTCCTTGTTTCTGGAAAGCAGGACAGGGTGGTCTTGGTACTACCCAGAATGCCAGCTCTCTCTCTAAATGTTAAGCCATGTTTCTTTTTTAAATGCATACATTTATGTGTGCCTATGTATGTAGGTATATGGGGGTGGGTGGGGAGGACAAAGAATAATCTTGACTGTTTACTTCCTTTGAGATAGTGTCTATCATTGGCCTGGAGTTGACAGACTAGGCTAGACTATGCTGGCTGACCAGTGAGCTTCAGGGATTCCCCTGTCTCTTCTTCACTGGGATTACAAGTATGAGCCAAAATGTTTGGCATTTTTATGTGGTTTGAAGGCTCAAACTCAAATCTTTACATTTACAAGGCTAAGACACAAATGAGTCATACCCCTAGTCCTTAAGTCACTTCTAAGGCATATTTCAAATCTCCCTGTCTTGTAGGAACTTTTGCTGAATATGCAGTATCCTCTTATCAGTCCCTACTTGTCTTATTGCCTTATTCATAATTTGATCCTTAGCTATTTGATACTCCCCATTCATTTTTCATTCAATTGCCAAATATATACTGAGTGTCAGGCACTAAATACATAAATGTTTCTCTGTGTGTCCACATATTTTTATAGGATAGTAGGCATAGCAGCAATCATTACACAGCTCTTACCATGTGTAGGCATAGACCAGCATTTCTCAACCTGTGGGTATTGACCCCTTTGGGGGTTGCCTATCAGATATTTACATTATGATTCACAACAGAAACAGATATGAACTAGCAGCAAAATAATTTTATGGCTGAAATCATCACAACATGAAGAACTGTATTAAAGGGTTTCAACATTAGGAAGGTTGAGAACATAGACTTACATTAATATATTTAAATCTCAAAGCAATATATGAAGTGATCATACTCACCTATATTTTCTAAATAGGAAAAAAATCAAAGTCCAGAAACATGCAATTATTTTCTTAAAGTTACAAGGTATAAAATGGCAGAGGTGAGATTCTAATCTAGCTCTAGAACCACATATTACATCTCCTGTTCTACACTGTCATGTTTCAACACCAAGCCATCTGTGTGAATATAAACACACATCCTCCGTCCCTGAAAGGCACTAAATTCCTGGAGGCCAAGGAATTTGCTGTATTTATTTGTATTTCCATTTCCTGGTCTTTGCAAATAGTAATACTTGATAAGATTGGTGTGTGGGTTGCTGGTAATTTCATTAGCTGTTAGAGGAACTGAATTTTATTTATTTGCTATTTTCAAAATTAAAATATAATGACATCATTTCTTCCCTTCATCCCTTCTTTCTAACCTTTTCCATGCTCCCCACAATAACTCATGACCTCCTTTTCTTGGATTATTGTTGACATTTTAATGGCAAATAATGTTTTGAGGTAGAAAAGAAACAGAAACTAGACTAGAAATTAGACTTCTCCAGAATTAATGGTTACTCCATTCTGTAAGCTTGGAGGACAGGTTTGTACAAGTAAAAAATATTAATGTGCAACTCTGAATAGTAAAGTAAAATTCTCCTCACAAAATGTAAAATAAGAAGCAAACCATATGATGACCTCCTCCCTTCTTGCATCCTGTTTCTTTGTGTGATTGTCCATTTTTCTCCATTCTCTTCAATTCCAAAGTTTGACATTACGATTCCATTCCTGCATTCCTGGCTTGATAGATCTACTTAAGGTTTTTAGACAAGAAAGAAGATGAACATTTTTCCTTGATTGATAATGCTACAATGATGTAGGTAGGTAGCCTGATAAAAGCTGATAAGTACATATTTGAATTAAAAAAAATCATGCATGCGCACATATGCACATGTGCACACACACACACACACACACACACACACACAGGTGGTAGGTTATTTGCATTTTAAAAGGATTCTTCCCTTCACAAAAGGCAAACGGATCCACAGCAGGGTTCCGTTAAACATCCAATTCTTCTTGCTGCATTTATTATACAATTTAATTTACCAACATTTGATTTATAGGCCGCTGTAAAGGAGTAGCTCTCAAAGTTTATGAGCATAGGAATCCTGTGAGCAACTGATTTAAGTTTCGGATCTTGCCCAGCTCCTACCCACCCCAGGATTCTAATTTAGCTTAGTTGGGTTGCAGTCCTGTATCTTTATCTTCATATTTTTGGGGAAGTACATTGGCTGGAACCAAATTGGCGGGTTTCTCTGGGGCTCTCATACCCTTTACTACAAAGTGGCCCCTTTGTTACACACATTTTTGGATCGGATGGAGTCTTGCATCTCCTTTCCACTCTGTTGAAGCTATAAACATCTTCAGTCTCAGGCCCTCCACCCAAAAATAACCAAAAAGCCTTTTATGCTTGCAGTTTTATTCTGAGGTATCTTTCCAGAAGTTTGCTCTGATTTCCTAAAGGTGACAGACCTCTCTGGATTCATGTATGCTCCCTTCCTATTACGTTTATTACCACAGACACCAGCACCTGCCCCACAGCCTTTCCCCTTTGTGCTTTTGAGTATGATACTGGTGCCTAGGACTCGGCCCAGAAGTATCAGCTATGGAGGAAAGGTCGTTTCTGTGTATCTTCTCTTACACAAGTCTAAGCTCTTTTCTGTTCTCTTTGTTCTATTCTTCCACCCTGCAGAAGAGCAGAAGAAAAAAGAAAAAGAAAAAAAAAGAAAACATTTTTCTCTTCTTTCTTTCTTTCTTTCTTTCTTTCTTTCTTTCTTTCTTTCTTTCTAACAAAGTGAATTGTGAGGCTCACCTGCTTTGACATGGTTCCATTCTTCCACAACTGTTAATCCTGCTCCTACCACACTGAATGCCAGAACCTGAGCTTTTAAAATATGATTATAGTTTAATGAAATTTGTTTCAAAAAAATAGACTCCATGACATTTATGGCACGTGTGTCTATGTATTTAATATATCACTCTAATCTTTTAAAAGTCAGTTTCTTGACCTACATTTAGCCCCTGATTACTTTTCTAAATCTCTAGTAATCTCCAAAAACATTTAGAGATTTCCATACTTTAGAGGGGTTTTTGTCCTTTATTAATCCTCTATATCCCTGAGTTTTGCTTCGAGTAGAAGATCTCGGGGGTGATCCGGGTTTTGTGAATATTTTCCGTGGTACAGAAACAGCTTAAGAGCAAACAATCTATGCAGTTTGCTACTGGCTAGAAACCTTTTCTGTTCGGTTTATCAGCGCTGATGGTTCTCTTGTCCTGAGGAGTCCTTCAGAACCGAATTTGCCTCCAGAGTGGATTCACCAGAAGCCCTGTTAGTTGTTTACTGGAACATTGTCTGCCTTCTTTAACCCATTCAGTTAAGAGATTGGCCCCCTTCAAGGAACATGGGCCTTCTAATACATCCGAAGAGTCTACTTCTGGATGGAGTTTTACCATTACTAGTTAAGGTAAACAAGATAGAAATGGCCTTAAGGTAGTCTGAGCAATTCTTGCAAGCAGGAAATCTGTGGATGTGTTTAATATCATCCAACTTCTGTAGAAAACAATACAATGTGTAGGGAAAGAAATGGATGGTACTCTCTGGATGATGAGATTATAACTGATTGCTTTCTTTGTTTATCCTTTGGACATTCCCCCAGTTTCTGCAGTGAACATGTATTACTAATGCAAGTAATCTGAAAGAAAGAAACCATTACTTGATACCTTGAGTCTCTTTCCAAGAGACTTAATCTTAATAGATCTATCACAAATCCTACGGATTGCCTAGAATAACAATAAAAATAAAGTCCTTGGTATTATTCAGCAAACAGAAACCTGCTCTTTAGATGGGAGAGCCAGCCTTCTCCTGTAGAGTGGGGGCTGGTGTTCAGAGTGTGCATGCTACTGGGTGTGTGCTGCATGTGTTCTCTCTTTACCTCCTTCTGTGCAAAAATTTAGAGAAGGTTGCTTTGCTTTTGGGATTTTAACCATCTTTTCTCTTTTTTCTTCCCCCATCCTCTCTCTTCTCTCCTCTCCTCTCCTCTCCTCTCCTCTCCTCTCCTCTCCTCTCCTCTCCTCTCCTCTCCTCTCCTCTCCTCTCCTCTCCTCTCCTCTCCAGGCCTCTCCCATCTTATGATGAGTGAACAAGGTAGGTGCCTTGTGCTGTGGTCCTGCGATGCCTGAACTGCTTGCCTCCACACCTCTGGCTGCTCATTCAGAGCCTCCTCCTCCGTAGAAGGCCATTTGCTGCCTGTGCCTCCTGCTGTGGGCCGGGCTGGCAGCAGGGGCCACTCTGCTGTGGAGGAACACCTTTCCTGATGCATCATGGTATCCCACCTCCTACTCTCAGCTTCTCCATTCCTCCTCGCCATTTGTCATCTGGGCCAGGCGGGGCACTGGCCCTGCTGGGCTGCCTCTAAGAGGAAAGCATGAAACAAGGCATGACGTGGTGATAATGGGGGGTGAATGGAGCTAATTTCAGAGCAACCAGGCGGTTAACTTCCTCCTGCTCTTCCCCTGGCCCCAGGCTGGAGCCCAGCTTGGGAGCAAGGAACCAGACTTCTCCTTGAACTTTACTCTGGGTAAAGGTTTGCTGTGTGTCCACCTCTCCATTTCACTGTCTTCTTAATGATACTCTGCCCCTCCTGGTCAAAAGAAGCCATCTAGGGGTCTTAATGTTTTAAATTTTATATTAAAGAAAGAAAGAAAGAAAAAAAAAGGAATCACCACAAGAACATGCTAATGTTCTCATGGCAGGATTCTAACTCATTATACACCCTGAAGAAAACTGCATATAAAGATCTGTAAATTCAGCATCTGCAACCTAAAATATTCAAATATGCAGGGAGTGAAGTGTGCTGGAAATTCAGCTCAGTTAGGCATGGGG
Organism: Tokudaia tokunoshimensis; assembly: GCA_036184795.1. Lineage (NCBI taxonomy): Eukaryota > Metazoa > Chordata > Mammalia > Rodentia > Muridae > Tokudaia > Tokudaia tokunoshimensis. The sequence goes on from BTHU01000012.1 coordinate 104,387,635, forward strand.
TGGGCTGTGAATGAAGCCTTTTCTCCTAAGTAAAAATTTTCCACATTATCAGCCCAAATCAGGATCTGAGAACTGAGCCCACTTAAAATTGTCTTTTGCTACACTGTTCAATTGCTACTATTGTGTTTCTTCCAAGCCTTGGGATGAATGCAAGATTGGTCTACCTGCCTTGCCCTGTCACCAAAAGACGGCTCTTTAATTTTTTCTTATCTGTTTCTTTGCAAAACACATATCAGACTCAGTTCTCCTTTGGGAGGATCAAAGAAAAGAAAGATGTGGTTCCACATGCGATTCTTTTTTTTTTTTCCTGATCTTTGGAGAATGTATGGCCACTTCCTGTCTCCTTGTCCCTCAAATTCACCTATCAGATGGTTTGTCCATAAGGGAGATAACATCAGATCAAGCAACCATCCAGGACTGAAAGACATTGTTTAGCAGGTGCAGGTGGTCATTTGATGGAATCCTGAATGAATAAGTATGCTTCTTTAATATAAGTGTTTTCCCCAGCATGAGTCATAAATTCTAAGACGGCATTGGTTTTGTAGAAAGCAGAAATCACTGTATAGCTGAAAGGGAGGGTCAGGTGAGTTCTTCAGGGTTATGTACAGGTCTAGAATGAAGGCTGTCTGCTCCCATAGCTGGGTGAGGGAAGCAAGTACTCTCACCAAGTAAAGATGAGTAGAGGATAGGCTTGATATGGATCTAGTATTTAGACAGTTTGAGAAACAGAAGCCTTTACCTTTGAAGTAAGAAGAGCAGAGGTCTATGAATTGCTGGAATTTAATGGTCCAAACTTGGTGACAAGTGACACCATAAAAGCAGGGCATTGGTCCTGACACCAGAACTCCCTGCTGTGTTCTCCAGCCCTCTGCTCCTGGTTTCTCTTTGTGAGGTCTCCCAGCATCTCAAGTGCTCCCAAACACTACACAATATCATGTTGCTAGTATCACAGGGCAGGGGAATGGGCTGATGTGATCTTAACTTAGATTATTTCAGACACACAAATGCAGCACAGAATGGCTAGATTCTACAGTTAGTATGAACAACACTCGGAGACTCTGTAGTATACACCTTACTCTAATCCCACATGTACACTTGGGCATTCAAGTATGACCACACTCCCAGCTAGTATCCCTTCTAGAAGAGAAGAAAAGAATCATGCAGACACAGATGCTGTAAATTCCTCCTTTAAGGGGGTTTCAGGAAAAGATGCAGCATTCTTCCAGGTGATGGTACTACTAAGGTTTTAAAGTTGCATTGGAGGGTTACTTTGACTTAAGAAAACCCTTTGGCTTCTCCATTCCTCTTCCTCTCATTTTTTCCACCCCCTAATCCATTCTTCCCCTACAATGACTACTTTTAAAACCATCGCTCTTCTCTCTACCAGTGCTCCATGCCTTCCTCCTGCACATAGGAGATAGGGGCTTCTGTCCAGCTCCCACTAAATCTCCAGAATCAATATTTCATGTCCACTAATTCATGTGGTATTTATGTGTGTTGTATGTACATCTCTTATATTGTATGTCACACTCTGGGTCCTCGTATCTCATGTGAATGTTGGGAAAATATAAGAGAATCAAGATTCTCAAAAGACTTTCCCTAACCATGTTTTGTAAGATTGGTTATATGTGTGCAATTTCCCATCCATGTGGCTGTGCAGTGCTTTTTGCATGTGGACTTTGCCATGTTTTGAAGGAGAGAACTGAGAAGAAATGAATAGGATGAAGCTTGAATGTGAAGCCAATGGAAGCAGCCTGGCTCGCTCCAGCATTTGATCTTTAAGCCTCCCATCATGCATTTGCTTTGTGCTGTCTCCTGAGGATGCTGTGGGGCAACTTCCTGTGCTTTCTGTCCTATGATTTGTCATGTATATGTTATTTCTCAGTGTGTCTGCAGTGTGCTGATGTCCGTTCTCTTTCTCTTTCTTGCCGCCTCCATGGTGGACACCATGATTCCTCTCCTTAACGGGATCTTCTGCTTCCTTTCTGTAGGTAGAAGTAAAGGTAGATGACTTTATTTTTTACCATTCTATCAACTTATCAATGTGCATTTTTAAATTATTCTTGTATGGGGGGGGATTGTTGATTCAATGAGTATCTAGGACCTACCAGAAGTTACTGCTTTTAACACCATGTAAAATTAAAAAAACTAGAAAGCCATTGTCATTGCTGCCCTTCAATGAACCTGGTATTCAATGTTAGGGATGTTTCTGCTTTCCTCTAAAGCCAGTCTTATGCATGATGTCATATGGTGTCTAACAGGAATAGGGTCTCTGGAAGTGGACGTGTTGTGTGTAAATGCATTTTACTTCACTGTAGAGTGTTCTAAGATCCTTTCTTGTGATGTATATTACAGGCACAGGGGAGGTAGGATAAGATGTCCCATAATTGCTCGATTTTATACATAATTGAATTTGGGATATGAGCAGCACCAGGTCGATAGTAGAAGAGAAAGGAAGGGGATTGGAGAATTGCCTAATTTTACTAACTGAAGATTTTAGGGGTGTCTATTGCTCTTCTTTTCTTCAGTGTTGCAATTTCTGTACTTGCAGGAGATGGAATATTAAGACTAAGGGCAGTAGGCTAAGAAAGGTGGAACTAGGGAAACATGGCAAACTGTAGAAACAGAACTGTATTACAGTGGCAGGAGGAAGAGTAGACAGCTGATGTGGGATGTTAGTGGACAAAGCCAGCCTTCTGCCAGGTGGTTAAGAGGAGAGAGGATGAGCTAAGTGGGTGGGCTTCTTATACTTCACTGTGTCTCCGTACTTTGGGTTGCTAAATTCATCCATTCATTTCTAAGCCCAGAGAACCTGCTCGCCTACTAAAATTAGATTGGTTGTTTGGGAGTGAAGGAGGAGTTAACTGATAAATTATAAATATGAATTTCCATTCAGTTCTCCCCTCCTGGATAATTCTCCCTTGTCTTGGTGGGCAGGTGCACTGCTGTTTCCTTCAAAAGTTGCTGAATAGCATAAGTAGAGTGAGTGAATTCTGGTGTGAGGATTTGGCCAAAAGATGGGCCTGACGAGGTATTCAAAATGCTCAGTTGAAGACTTGACAGCAAGCAGGTCACCTCTCATTTCAGTTTTGTGTTTTCTGTACAGCTGCCTTGGGAGTGTTTTGGCCCTTTCCAGTTTGAGCTTGGATGGTTGCCAACTCCTTTAATGCTAAGGCTGGTTGACGGCTCCTTTAATGCTAAGCCCAAGTGGATTCATTCTCAGAAATGTGCTACCCTGAACCCTTACCCCATTGCTGGATTGACACCTTCGGTAAAGAATAGGTGGGGAAGAGGAAGAGGCCAATGGCCAGAGACCTCTTTTATCAATGAAACCACCCATCTGCTCATGATATAACCTATTGAAAATGTGTGATACCCTTTCTCTCCTCCCCTCCCCTCCCCTCCCCTCCCCTCCCCTCCCCTCTCCTCTCCTCTCCTCTCCTCTCCTCTCCTCTCCTCTCCTCTCCTTTCTTCCCCCTCTGACCTCGTGTCTCTTCATCTTTCCCTCTAAACATCCCCCTAAAATGATGTTTGGGGGTATTTGTGGGTTTTTGTACCTTGGGTCTTTCTGCAGGCCATTGCTGTCACCATCACTGCTATCTATATTCCTGTGTGTTGGCCATTGTGCTCTATGCTTTATGGGTCTTTTCATACTTAATATCTACTGTTCTATGAGGTCTGTGATGGCATTATCTATGTTTAATAATACTGATCATAAGGCTCAGAGAGATGCTAGGTGACTTCTAAATGAGAATAAAATCCAAATCAGAATCCATGACTACTCCTCTATGTGGTCTGTCTGAGACACAAGTATGATCTCCATGTACTCCTTCTAACTACCTTTCAGACATTGATTGGTTTTAAGTTCCATCCTGCCACCTTACATTTGCTGTAACATATATCCATATAAATGTCACCTAGTACTGTTACCTCAATATGGCCAGTCAACCTTAATGTCGTTTGCCTACAAACCAGTTTCCTTTTCCAATGCATCTTCCTCAACACCCAGGCTTGACCAACAGTTAACTGCTTTCTAACTTCCTCCTTCGTGAATGCTCCGCCTCCAAGGCAGTCAGAAGAGAGAGCAGTCTGTGATTGGTTCTAGAATGACTTTTGCATGTCTTTCCGCATCCAGAACTTACTAGGTCATTATCCTTTCCTAGCTTGTCTTTCTGTTGCTTTCCACTTCCAGTCAGCCCACTGATGGAAAACTCTGTAAGCTCTGCTGTCTGCCATGTGGAATACAGGATTACCCACTTCACTTTCAGAGCAGTCTCCAGTGTGGCCCTGCTCTTCTAATTTAACCTTCCCCGCCCCCCCCCCCAGCTTCCATCCAAAATTACTGCTTCAGGCAAGCAGACCACCAGCTTACCTTTGGAGACTTCTGACTTTGCCAGGTCCCCTGTTCTCTTACCAGCCCCTTCTCCCCGACCCTCTACCCACCAGAACTCACACTTAGAATTCTGTTTGACTTCATGTCCTTGAGCATTGCATGCAGTGTTGAGCTTTCCCTCATTCTTTCTAACAACTTAGATTAAACTTAATGAGGATTTGACTACTCTTCTCTATAGATTGCAAGTATGTGGAAGGCAAATGGCTAATGTCCAGATGTGTTTAGTATAGTGTGCGATACGAGGAAGGGATTCAAAGTCTCTAGCCCTTCTCTTGCTTTCAGTCATTTTCCCCAAAGTGAAAATAAAGCAAAATTAAAATGAAATCCTTTCCTGTAGTTCATCATCAGCTCAAGAAGCTTTTGGTGGACTCTCACTGAGTCATTGTCAAAGTATTCTATCTTAGGCTTTACAGGTAACCTGGTTCCACTGAGATCTCTGTCACCCTGCAGCCTCCTAAAGCCTCCAGTCCCCTTTATGTTAACACATATTGCTTTTCCTTTTCCATGAGTTTTTCTTTGAGCTCTTCCCATTTTTGCAAATGCCTCCTCTGTATATCCATGTCCCTCTTAATATCCCAAGGTTCAGTCTTTTAAGTCTGATAGACTTCAGGCTTCTGTTATAAAGTGCTTGCATGATGCATGAGGTGTACTCATGTTTCAATCATCATTCACCTCCAGAAAACTATAGGTGACTGTGTCTCAACCATTACTGTTAGCCATACTTCATGAGCTCAGAATTTGGTTCAGAGCTATACATGATGGATACCAATGGAATTGAGTAATGTTTAACTAAATCAAACAATTGGCTTTTGATATAGGTGTAGAAATAGGTAGGGTTTGATTTTTTAGTTGTGATGTTGTTAATGGGGTCATTCTGCTTCAAATACTTGCACCCTTTACTGTTATCCTTATTACTGTAACCTACTAATCAAAGGAGTTTTAGGGGTCATGGAATGAGACCACATATTCTGGCTCCAATGCTCACCACTGCTGGGTCTTCTCTTGGTACTATGTGTACAATGTATACCATGGTAAAAGTAAGAAGGTCTTGAATTATTTTTAAGCATTTGTCAGAGAAAAGAATAGAGATGCCTCAGATCTTGTCATTCTTTAAAAGCCCAGCGATAAAACAGTTAGCCCTGTGATGTTAAACCTATAGAACTGAGCAGGGGTTCAGACATAATGTCAGCCCCTGCATTCAGAAGGCCTTTGGACGGCATGTGGCCAAAGGCAAGAGAGGTTTTACCCAGACATAGCTCACCAGAAGAGTTCTTCAGAAATCATCATTTTCTAGCTTTTAGACATGATCTCCATGGCTTCTGCTTAAGAATTGAGAGCATGTTTGGGTCCATTCCTCTTTCTCTTGCCCATTTGGAGATGTCTACATTGAGGTAAGTGATCAATTACTTTCCCTTAAAATTGAATTTGGAGCAGGAGTTGCAGACTCAGATGCCAACAGAGACCTCACAGCTATTGTAAAGACTAGAACTAGAAATGGGAAGGAAGTACTAGGTGGTGTTGGCAGAAACTGTGGTAAACTGGAATACCCTTGCTAGTATGCAAGAATGTGGGTTGCATATCACCAGGACTTCAGGATAGACTGGAAGCGTGTTTTATAGAACATGTTAGTTTCTAACTTCATTTTGTCCCTGTAGAATCAACAATGTACAATCTACAGTACAGATAAATGTGAATATACAAAGTGTATACCTAGCACTTGCCAAATGAGTCAAGTGACAAACATGTTTTTGTCCTGTGGCTTGAAAGGAAAGATATGGGGTAAACTATTTCTCCAAGATTTCCTGTTGGATGTGAGCAGTTGCCAGGAGAGATCCATTGGAAGCATGCTTAATTTTCTTTTTATGCCTAGTAGTCAATTTTATGTCTTTCTTTTTCCTTCTGCTGCTATCAGAGAGTTTTATACATGTGTTCTGGAAAGCTTGTATTGTTGAGTGGTGCAGGCATGTATAGGAGGCTATGGAGATGGTGGAGAATGACCAGGAAAAAAAGTAGTTATCATCTTTGATAGCTGCCAACTACTGATAAGATATGTATCATATGGGTTGCTATGGATACCTAATTCCTTTCTCTTTTTCCTACAAACTCTCACTGGACAAGTTAAGCCAAATGTATATTCTTTTTTTTTTTTTTTTTTTTTTTTTTTGGTTTTTTTGAGACAAGGTTTCTCTGTGTAGCCCTGGCTGTCCTGGAACTCACTTTGTAGACCAGGCTGGCCTCGAACAGAAATGCTCCTGCCTCTGCCTCCCAAGTGCTGGGATTAAAGGCGTGCGCCACCACCGCCCGGCCAAATGTATATTCTTGGCCTTTAGATATTAGAGGCTATGATTTATTTGTGTGTTTTTCCCATGGAGATTTGATCATTGGCCTTCTACTGCTGAACTAATAAACACTGGCTAAACTGGAAGGAGATAATCAAGCTACATGAACTTGAATGTTATTTCATGTAGACTGTTTTTGCTGGTAATAATATTAAGGGAGCTGAGCTCCCTGTTGTCCCTGCTAGGATTCAAGCGCCCTGCAAATAAGTTACTGTCTTGATAGCCAACTATTTATGCAAATTAGTACGTGCAATGCCAGCTCCTAATTATGAAAATAAACTCATCTGTGCTCTATAAATATCTAATTATAATAAAATAGAGACAACATTACATTTCCATCTCTTGTCTTATTTGTTTCTCATCCACTGATCTTTTTCCTCTTAACAATGAATAAAATTGCTTTGTTTTTTTAAAAGCCTACTTTCCATGTTCCAACCCCCCTTCTTTGAATGTTTTGAAAATCTTTGGGGGAAAAATGAATGTCTTTGAAACATAAAAGGTAAATTGCTTGATTTTAATAGTTTTGTGTTTCAGCAGTGGTGACTTTAAAATGGGCCTTTAAAATATGAAGGGTAGTTTACTTCTTTCCTTGTTCAGAAATTTTTATTGGACATTGAAGACATCTTTTTACATGATTATTTTATTTTGGAACACTTAAAAACTGTGATTGTACATAGGAGATATATTAATAAAACATAAACTATGCCAGTTAAGTGTCTCAATTGAATTCCCCTTGACAATACACAAAATAAAATACTTTATGGATTTCCTGTTTGCATGGGCCTTTACTTAACAAGTCAAATTGGTTGATGTTAAGGGATATCTACTTTTTAAAAGGTGGTCTATATGTATATCCATAAGAACTTGACTTTGATAGCGCCTGAAGGGAAAGGATAGTTGAATCATGGTGTATTATCTTTATGATATATCTCATGTATAAAGAACTCAAGAGTTGCCTGTTAGAAAAATAATGACAAGAGTACAATCATGGTATGATTATTTATGTGCTGAAGCTTATATTGGTCATGAGTCTTTTCTCAGGTATCCAAGGCAGGAGTGTCTGTGTATCTGGGTATGGGTTCAGTTTGTCCACAAACTCACTGATAGGTTTTTGTGGTATAATATATTTCTATACATAGCTTCCATTTGTAGATATAATGAAAAATAATTCATTTCAATGTGATCTATGTCTGAATTTAAGAGTCTCTCCTTCAGCATTTGCAAATCAAGGTTTATTTAGCTCCCAACAAATATTCACAGCAAGTGAATGAGCTAAGGCCTCAGTGAAATTCATGGAGTATCAAGGACCTGCTGGCACTGAATATCCTACAGATGAGGGGAACAAGCCTGTTTCAGACCCTCTGACAATCGATGGCAAGATTCTGTGGGTGTTTAAAAGCACCTTTCAGCTACATCTTCTACATTAAACTGGCTTAAATGGTCTAATTTTTTTTTTTACTTGCTATACAGCTTTTACTATCAAGCTTTTATTTCTAAAGGAAAGTTTTAGGTAATCATTTAGTTATTCAACTCTTCCCCTCTTTAAATTCTCAGACTCAGAAAAGTGAATATGTTTTGTGCGTGTCCATGTAGGATATTTTTAACTTGTGTATTATTTATCTTCATTGGGGCATAGCATATGAAATATAAAATACAATATAAAGTATATCGACTGCATGCTTCTAAGCATGCAGCTTAAAGCTTCAGAAGATATGTACTCATATATATATATATATATGTATATTCTCATATATGTGTATATATTCTTGCCAACACTGTTCAGATTAGGAGCTATGTTGTGTCTGTCACTCTGTAAGTTTATGTCATGATACTCTGTTTGTGTTGAGTATGTATGCTTATTCCCTCTCCAGAACTGAGCACATTTGTCTAGCAATCAACTTCAAGCCCTCACTGGCTTTAGTTTCAGTAAGAAAGATGAACTGTGAGAGACAGAGCCATTGTGGTTTTCACTGTGTGTAAACAGAGGCAATCATGTTGTGCTTTTGTGAGGCAGCTTGGCCTTGTTTTCGATGAAGCTCAGGTCTCCCTTCGCACAAAGACCATATCTAATTGATATCATTGGGTTTTTCCTTTTTTTTTCTCCCCCTAAGGCATTTAGTAGTGAATAGAATAGAAGAGGAAAAGAACATATGCTTTGTAAAGAGCCAGACTAATAATGATTTCTGATGGACATCTGATTCTAAAAGTGTTGCATCTTTCACTAAAATTTACATGTAAAGCAAGGGCAGGCACAGCGACATGAAAGCTAATGCAACTGCACATCTTGACATAATAACAATCACAAGAAACTGGAGATCCCAGATGGCAGCTTGGCCTTTGCCATCCTTTTAATAAGCTACTAACTGCTAATTATTTCACTCTTATGGGCAAGTTAATTTACTGTTGACTCTTAAAGAGATACTACTCTCCCACCCCCACCCCCAGCCCACACAAAACAGAGCCTTTCCACCTGCAGGTTTGGAAACTGCTGCTTAGTCTGGAAGCTTTCCAGCTGATTGTAACAATGATGGCAAGTACTGGGGTGAAAAAATGTTGCTTAATAAACAGGATTTTTTCTGTGTTTTTTTTTATATAAAAATATAGATCATTTTAAAAATTGTTCTCCTAAGGATCCATTGTGTGTGCATGCATGTGTGTGTGTGTGTGTGTGTGCATGTGTAAGAAGCATGGATGGAGCGGCCAAGATGCAGGGAGAATCTGAAATTTGGAGCCTATTTAAGAGTGAAAGAACAGCTGCCTTTTAAATGGTTGCTAATTCTGACAATTAATGCTGTTTTGTGAGTGTGTGATTTTCTGTAATAGCAGTTACGAGGGATGGTGGTGGGTAATAGCTCATTTCCTAAGCTTTATGATAATGGAGTGCAGAGACCACAGAACTGAGAGAAAACCCGGGCCCCATACTCTAGAGTCCTTTTAAATGAAACCCTCACAAAGCATGCGTTTCCTGCCCCGATTTTCAGCTGCCTTAGGAAGATCTTGCATTGGAGCACACGCACAGATTATTAAATGAGTGATGTGCAAGCCGACTTGGGTGCATCAGGAGTGAGCATTTGGGAAAAAACCTTGTTTGTAACAAGCTGTCTGACAATCAAAATATTCACTTAAAGATAAACTAATGAATGCCTGTAGATCTGTTCTTGAAAGGAGAGTCAGAACTTTGGCTTGGTACCATCAAAAAATAAATTTCAAAGCCTCAAGAGTTTTTTTTTTTGTGTGTGTGTGTATTCTATTTTTCCTGAAACAAAATATACAGCAAATATAAACACATGTAGGAAAATCAACCCATTTTCGTGAAATCTTCACCTTGAGCTTGTTGGACTTGTTATCATAGTCAGGTGTTCGTTATTGCTGTTAAAAATTATCAAATGGCTTGCATTATGTTTTGAAAATCGCATTCTTCTACTATTGGTGATAAGTATAGACATGAACTTGGTGATGTGAGTTGCAGCCCACTATCATCGTTACAGTGACTCCTGTGTTTTGCTGTTGATAGGAAGTGTAGAACTCACTCCTGCTGTGTTCTTAACAGGCCACTCTTTGTGAAGCCCATTCATTTACTCAAAACCTGGGGAAGCCTTAAATTATATTTCTTTAAAATTAGTTTATCACCTGGCTTTAAAATAGTTCCAAGGGAAAAAATAAGTGCATATGAAACGTGGGAGAACTTTTGTTATTTCTTAGAACATACTCTAATACAGTGTGCTGTTAGATTGCCATCTTGTGAAAAATGTTTGAGAAAGGCAAATGCTTATAGATCCCTGTCTGTTTGTCTGTCTGTCTGTCTGTCTGTCTATATATATATATCTAATCTCTGTGCACATGAGTGCTTGATACACACACACACGCACACACACACACACAAACAAACACACATACACACAGTATCAAGAAATTCTAGAAATGCAGGTTTAAATGAAATTGATCCTTTTTTTGTGTGTGTGGTAATAAAGAATCAATCCAGGGTCTTCTCCACACAAGCTACCCCTCCAGCCCTTGAAACAATGGTGTTTTCAAAGATTCTGTGGCTTCATTAAGCCTTTGTGATGACAGAACAGATTGTGAATCTCCCAGAAGGCAAATGCACTCTTCAGAGTTACCTATGGAATTTCTCCTCTGTAATTTTTATTTCTGACAAGTATATTGAAAATTAGAACTAATGTTCATTTGAAAAATGTGGGATAAGACAATTCTAAAGTCCCTTTCATGTCTAGTGTGTCTTGAGCCTCTAGAAGGAAGCTTTTGAATTGGTTTCACTCAAGAATGCTTTTAACCACATTTTCTGTTTTGATTGGGAATAGGTTTAGAAAGGTTTATTTCAATAAGGAAATTACTGCTTCCTGGTGAAATGCATAACAGAGATGTTTAAACAACTGCAGCTTTAGACACTAGCCTGGTTAAAGTACTCCCAGTTTGTATTACTTAAGTACTTAAATGGTTGTCCATATAGTATGTGTAAACAGTGCTCCTGGTAATGGCCTGCTGAACCGCAGGAAGAGCTGATGTCAGCGTTAAGAGGAGAGAATTACCACATACATACATAGTCTTATGTTCTTTGAAATTTGGGTCAGGCTCATACTCATTGTGGCTATGCCTATCTACTATCTTAGGTCAATTATCCTGAAATACAGGATTTTCACAGTTTGGTTGTGAAATCTTTTGTCTGTTTTCTTCTAGACAGTGAACATTTAGGTGAAAGAACTGAATCCTGATGAGAATTCCATGTGCTTTGCTTCGGAATCATTAGCTTAGCAAGGGACTGTGGGCTGTCTTCACATACGGCTGAGGACTTTGTACGTGTTGTCTGTTCACTATGAAGTGGTTGCCATTGATCCACCTGCAGTAGATCATTTGCCTGGGTTTATTTATCTGGTAATAGAGATGTAGTTTTCTGACTGAGGTGTGAATGCCTCTTTCCCAAGTGAGCAATTATCGGCATTTACAAGTGCCTTGGTTGTGGCTTAGAGTGAGTTTCCTAGCTCTACACTGATTCATGGGGCAGTTGAAACTGGAATGAAAATAAATCTAATCGTTTAATCCAGAGTTGTAACTATGGATTAAAGAGAGCATGGAGGAGGATCCATTAAGGCATCACACATGCACATGCTCAGTTGTATGTGTGTGCACACATACAAATTATATTTGAGCTTGCCTCTAACAAAACCACTAATTTATGAATCATAACTATTAACAAACATTAACATAATCATAAACACATCTCACCAGTATGTTGTCCAATGGGCTCAGGAATTTGGGCTTTTGTTTATTTTAACCTTTCATATGTTTTTCTTTTTCTTTTTCTTTTTTTTAAACTTGTCATAAGCCTACTTGGAAGATCTGTTGTAAAAATTGACACAGCATTGGTAAAATTGTATTAAGTCACACCATATAGTATTAAAGAAGGAACTGATGAAACTACAGGTTCCCTAATATCAATGACAGTGTGATTTTTTTTTCCATTTGCATGTGCCCAGTTTCTATATACCAAAGTGCCTAGCAGAAATCACCAAATTATTGTTTCAGGGTTCAGCACCATGGAGAGCGCCTATCCTCTCTTTAAGAGGGAACATTGTCCTCTTCCTTCCTTAAACTTTCCACATTAAACAAATATATGAGCCATGAAGAAAATAAAAACATTTGGTATACAGTTACTTTATAAAATGCTGATTTGTTGCCTCAGATCTTAGAAGCATATAATTTCAGAGGGAGAAGAAACTTAGAATTCCTTTAGTTCTTCGGTCTGTAATTTTGCAGATGAATAAACATGCTGAGAGGACATGAGTGTCACACTGATCATCTGTAGCATTGTCAGGACTTGAACCAGACTTCCTGACTCCCATTAATACTGTTTCCTTTTCCTTCCCTCCAAATGGCCACTAAGCCTTAGTTATCTTCACTGCTGAATGACATTTGTTACAGATCACTCATGGGCCACTGATGCATTATAAGTGATTATTATTATCAATATTAATGAGTGGTTATTATCACTAATGCCGTATAAGTGATGCCGTGGAACTGTTTATGAACTTTATAAAGTTTTCTCTTAAATAGCTTGACAGCCCGAGACCTGATTGGCGGTAAGCTGTCCTGTGTTTCAAGGTTTCGTGAAGCCTTGTTTCTCTTAAGAACTGGTTATGCTGACTGTTCTAAATGAAGTAAGATGGTGACTCCAGTTGACCTATAACTTACTTTTATGCCCATTTATTTTTTTCTTCTGGGTGTCCTATGTTTCTGGCTTATGTAGCAGAATAGATGCATGATGGGTTCTTAAAAATATCCGATCTATTCTCTACTGTCTAGGACCTGGGTTTCGAAGTGTCACTTAATGTTTTACCTTCCTTCCTTCCATCCTTCCTTCCTTTTTTTAAGAATGGTTGTCATTTTATTTACAAAGACTTTAAATAAAAGAAATGTTCAACTTTTATGTCAAGTGAGAATGTATTTTTCAGGCAAATACCATTTCTTTCCTTCCTTCTTAATTTACCTTTTTCAGGTTTACATGTCTAATGGGTTAACTTTTGGATCTTAACATGAGGCAACTTAGGGGATTGTGGATCATTGTGCAAAGTCAGTCCTTAAATAGTTCCAAAATTGCTTTCCTTCAAACTGCTTTGATCACAAGGGCTCTCAACTGTCAAAGTCATTTGGAGAACTAGATAGATAAAATGCATGAGCAGTAAGCTTTTTTTCTAGGATAGAATAAATAAATTTGTTTTCTAGTATGTGCTTAGACTTTGATAGTGATTTGTTAAAAGGAAAAAGAAAGGCAATGATATTAAATATTTACAAGAGTGATTTAGTTGCATTATGTTATGCTCTGCATCTCTATTTAATAGTGAGCTCAGCTACTGCTGAAATAAATGTTATTAAACCTGGGGCCTTGTGGAGGTCATTGCCTAGGTTAGGTAAATTGAATTTGTAGAAATTTGTGATTTTTGTCAACTTTACATATCTCTTTATTTTGGTCAGCTTGTCTCCAAAAATAATAGTGAATAAAACACATGTGAGGATTCATAGACTAAGCCCCCAGGTCCCTGCCCCCCATCCTTTCTGTTCAACCTGGTAGTTGGAGCCTTTTATAGTTTCTTTTGTTTTGGACATCCAGAGATGGTGACAGCTCTGTCCCCTGGAGATGAGCAGGGACATGCTGCCTTTCTGTTCACTGGTTCTTCTGTTGCTTTTTGCCTGACAGTTTGTTTTGGAAGATAGCACCTCTCCTCTTCCAGAAGTCTTCTTTGAAGTGATTATATATATATATACACACATACACATATATATGTATATATACATATATATAAAACAATGTATATAATTTGCAATATATTTGATTAACAATATATTATTTATATATAATATAATTAAAATGTATTATGATATATTACATTTTGATATATCTTGCTCTCTTTCAAATTCATGGCCTCTTTTTCCATTTATCATATATATATAGATTTTCAAAGCTGACCACATGTTGTTAGATTACCAATTGGTGTGCTTTTCCCTGGGAAAGACCATTTTTACAGCTCAGCACTCCTTACTTGCCTGTAGGTCTTTATACAGGTTGAGATTTTGTGTCCCCACCTCTGTGTTAGCATGTCTATTCTTGTCCTTATTCAGTTCATGTTTAGGTCATCATGTGAATGAGACTTTATGGGTGTGACTTCTAATATTCCTAGTAGATACACTCTCATAGTAGGGAGTTTGAAGTGATTTTTAAGTATTCCTACCATCCAATCTTTACCTATATGAAAGATTTGTAAAGCTTTTTAAAATTTTAAATCAATTGTGAATAGTTTCATGTTGTTCTTTCCTCTTAGACAAGGTACCAAACCAGATTCAATTAATTTTAATCAGTTTTCTCTTCTGTAAAACAGGGATAACAATATATTATTATGATATATAAATATGTAAAATATATATTATGATATATAATAATGCTTATAAATATGATATATTTTAAATAATAACACATTATTGTACTTTTAGAAAAATTGAGAATTATCTATGCTAACACGTATTAAGTGCAGAATAAAATGTGTGGCTGTTATGAAGTTATATTCCCTTCTCTCTTAGAGTATCAATAAAGTATAATTGAATTTAACAAGAATTGAACACAGGAGATATATAAAATGAATAAAAATTAGTCTTTGTTCATGAAAAGCTCATAAAATAGTAAAAGAAACCTCTATATATTGATTCTCCAAGAGTTAGTCACACATGCACATGCACACACACATGCGCACACACAAACATACACATTTTCATATTTCACTATATATTACATGCTATGTGTAGAATATGAAAACATTTTTTTCCTGAGGAAAGTAGGGATTCGTTTTGTAATGTGGGATATGTGTGTAATAAGTGTGGGTTTATGCATGTATAAGTATGTATGTATTCATGTGTGGATGTAGGTACATATCTGATGATATGCATGTAGAAGTCTGAGGACAACCTTTAGGTATCAGTTATTATTTTTCTACATTTTTTTAAGATAGAATATCCTTGCCGCTATGTGTGCCAGACTAGTTAGTTGACTTGCAAACTTTATGAAATCTGTCTCTGCCTCCCATTTCCTATAGGATTCTAGGATTACAGATACTTTGGTCACTGGGTTTACTTTCTTTTTTATAAGTTTTGGGGATCCAAACTGAATTCATTAAGCTTTTTCAAGAGCTTTTGCCCATTGAGTCTTCTCCAAAGCCCTTGGGTTTTGTATGTTTGTTTTTATAAATAGTATAATAATGTATTCACATCGTAGTGTCATCTACTCATGTTTTCGCACTACCTTGTATTTATTTCATCCTAAAATCTAGGGCTGGAGAGATAGTTCCCTTGGTAAAGTATCTCACATACATAAACACTTTAGTTCAATCTCCAAAGCCCACATAAAAATGACAGGCATGGAGGTGCACTCTTGAGGTCTCAGCACCATGCAGATAGAGACAGAAGGATCGCTGAGGGCTCGTGGATAGCCAATCTAGCCTAATTGATGAGCCAATGAGAGTCCATGATACAAGGAAAATGGACAACATATTCCTGAGGATGCCATCCAAGATTTTCCTCTGACTTCTACATGTACAAACCTATGTACCTGCATATGTCTAAACATGCACACATGTGGATAAAAATATTTGATCCTACAATATAGACTAGTGAGTTGGAAATAAAATCAGCAAGAGACAAAGAAATTATAGTATGTATTAGTCAGGGAGGGCTCTCTGGTATGAGAAACAATTTGCAAGCCAAGTCACTGACTGCTACTCAAACCCTTCTTACTCCTTGCAGTTTGCTGGGTAATGATTGGTGGTACGTGGACTGTGCTCCACACTGTCACTCAGGTACCCAGGACCATGCATCCTGTAAGTTAGTCATTTTACAGAGTGTGATCCTTTGACTAACTGTAGAGGAGAAGGAGAGCCTACAGGATATTTTAAAGCATAAGTAATGTGTATCATTCATTATTGGCAGAACTCAGGCACATGATACTATCTAGTTGCAATCTATTTGTGAGCACAGTGTCAATCTCTACCCTAGAGGAAGGTTATTTTCTGTTCCTGCATCATCTTATGCACATTAGCTTCATTCAGCTCACATGTTTGAACAAATGAAGTACCATCCTTATTTGTATGAAATAGAGGGTCACTGATCATTCTTTTGTCTGTGATAAGCATATGTATGTATTTCATTGTAAACAAAATGGTTTGAAGTTACTGTAACTTCCTTAAACTCATTGGGTCACCCTGAGGACTTGTGTAACTTTTGACTTACCTCTAGCCCAGAACCTGCCTCTCTAGCTTTTTTTTTACAAATCAGTAAATTTGTGATAAATTGTCCTGTAGAAAATTCTAAGAAAGGACATGAACTAGAAAAGAGGTGTTTGAGACTTTACTAAAAGTGTCTTTAAAAAAATATTTATGGGGTCTAAAAGAAATTTCACACTTATCTCGGTTTATAAACCTATTTTCTATATATGGATATTTTATTGTAGATTCTGTTTAGCATTTTCACTTGACCTGGCTTGAGTTGATGAACTAGGGCCAAACATCTGGATCAACCAGATTTTGTTTTATTCCAATTACTGGATAAAAGCATCGTCTATCTGTCTTTCCACTTTATCATCTACAAAGGGTCACTCTTGATGGAGACAATTTCGTTGTTGCATTAGCATAATGAAAAGAGATGCTTCTTTGACAGGCTGGCTTATTGTTTGTGGATGGCCTGTGAACAGTTAGTCAATGATGACCTGTTTTTGCTTGTTTGTTTGTTTGTTTTTAGATTCATCTATTTTATTGATGCATAGAAACAATGAAAACTATGGTATTTTGAAATGTATCCTTCGCTGCCACACCACCTTTTCTCCCTATGTGGAGAGCTTGGTTGCATCCTGCTTCTTCAGTACATGTCAGAGTGAGGATAATTCTGGGCTTGTGATTTCTCTCTCCTTTTATCTGCCTCTTTTTGTGTCTTTGTGTGCAAGTCTATGATTACTATTGCGTTCTCCCCTCCCCTAAATGCTGGCAATTATCTCACAGGTGGAGGGATTAGGAAAGAGCTGGGACAATTGTACTAGGATTAGAATAAAGACTCCCCTCCCCCTTTAAATACAATGGCGGGGGGGGGTAATTGAAGACTTGGAAGGGACCAGGCAGAGCTGTGGGGGAGGGTTGACAATTTGCTTTTGATTCATAAGTCCCTAGAGAGAATGAAGGAAGAATCCTCTGAGAGAAAAAAGAATATTAAAAAGCCAGAGATGCTTAGGGTTGGATTCATGTTTGGGGAGCTGGGTTGTAGGAATTCAGGGTGGCCATTTTTCCTTTCTAAAACTTATTTTGTCCATCTTTTCAAAAATTATTCTGGGAAGAAAAGGAAGCTAACTGGTCTAATATATGCCCAGGCCAAGAGAATTTTGGTGAGACATTATCTTTCTTCCCAAGGGAGAATGATTTATTTAGATAATGCTCTGTCCGGGTGGTTTTTTTTTGTTTTGTTTTGTTTTGTTTTTTTGTTTTTGTTTTTGTTTTTTTTCAGATGCAAGAGCCACACTTGAACCCAGCTACCTTAAACAGTAAAGGGGATTTGTGGCTCTGTTCCTAAGAAGTGTAGTAACACAAGGGAGGCGACCATGACCCAGTGTCTTTCTTCTGCTAGGTTTTCGCTTTGCTTGTTTGGTGCTGGCTTCAGTCTTATCAGGCTTCTTCTCTTATAATTCTAGGATGGCTGATGGCTATAACCCAGGGCAATTAGCTTTTTTATTCATGAGCAGACTTGTTCCTTGCTGGATTAGTTAGAATTCTCCAGAAAAACTGATGTACATATCACTACACACACACACACACACACACACACACACACACACACACAGAGCTCAGGTGATCTTGGAGTCTAAGAAGTGCTAGAGTCTGTCATCTGAAAGTTGGAGGGAAATTGAGAATACATGGTTGTAGTTAGAACTCAAGGCCTGAGAAATGATAGTATAAATACCAGACAGAGGTTAAGAAGAGACCAATGGCTTAGCTTAAGGCATCAATCACAAACAACGAGTACTTTGTCTACATTTTTATGTTATTGAGGCCATCAAAGATGGAAGTCCGCTTTACTCGTTCAACTGATAGAAATGTCCTTCACACACAGAAACATACTCAGAGACACACTCAGAAGTAGTGTTTGGTCTGGATACCCAGGATGAGTCCATCAAGTTGTCTCAAGCTTCAGTAGCTCAAGTCTACTCCCTGTCAACTTACTCAATGAAAAAAAAAAATAGCAAGATCCTCCTAACAGGGACCATCTATCCCATGTATGACTGAAAACCCATTCACTGTCCCAAGAAGAAGACGAAGAAGAAGAAGAGGAGGAAGAGGAGGAGGAGGAGGAGGAAGAAGAAGAAGAAGTAGTAAACTCTTGGAATGATGCTCACTCCTCTCTTTGATAACATATAACTTAAGTATTATGGTGCAGAGAAAACATTCTCCCCATACTACCATGTAAAGTAATATACCTTGTGCCACATGGTAAGAGATTAAAAGGGGAAAACAAGGCATTTACTGTACACTCATTTATGACAAAATGAGGATATAGTTATCCTAATTGATGCCCCTATTCTAATAATTGGCCATATTTGGTGTTTATAACTACTTTCTTCTCTTATCTAATTTGTTATATATTTCCTTTTCTCTTTAAGTATCTTTGCTGATTTGTTTGGGAGATGACTCTCACATACATTCCCAAAGGACTAGCCTATTGTTGGTCCTGCCTAGATTGAGTTGTTCCAGTCCTGCAGAGATTATAATCACAGGACTATGTAAGGAGATGGGTCTCCTGGCTGTTCTTCTTGTATTGATCATAAGTGATAATCCATGTCTTCCTTGGTAGTCAGGATCACTAGCCTAGTTAGTAGGATAACTCCCTTCTCAGCTACCATAGACCTTGGAACTTCAAACTAACCAGTTCCCTCTTAAGTTACTGAATGCCTATAATTATGGGGTTTGCTGGCTTTTGGGGGTCTGAGTCACTTATAGGATAGAGCTGACATTTTCTGTTGTACTTGAGATTTAAGGGAAGACAGGAGATTAGACCTCAAATCTAAATGAATGGATTTGGGGGCAGCAAATATACATGGCTAAATTATAAAATGCAAAACCAAATTCAATCATGCCCTCAGTAGGGACTTGGTAAATCATGAGTATACATCTTCATCCTCTCTCTGTGAGGAGCTCCTGTTTCATAAGGATGGATATCGGCCTACTCAGTGTACCAGTGGAGCCATCATTTGTAGACAGAAGGGAAAGGTAGCAGGTATCCTAGCCTCTGTGTGATGAGGGATCTCGGTTCACTGTTATGAAAAGAGGCAGGCCAGTACCTGTGAGGATCAAGGTTGCCAACCTCATGTCACTTTAAGAGATAACTGCTCTGATGGAGTTTCCCGCCTGCTTAGATCTCTGGGCTCTATTTAGGTCACCTGACATGGATTGCTATTGATGGATAAAGGACTAAGGAGGTCCTCTAGTCTCAAGTGTGTTTTTAACAGAGTGGCTCTTAGTAAATATCTCTTTCTCAGATGCCCTGCTTCTTTCTTAGTCTTCCTTTTCAGCTGCGTGTAATCAGCTGCTGCTCCTTAGCATACTGACCTAATTCTCAACCATACATTTCATTTAGGCTTTTGAAACTGTATAGCTCCTGTTTTACTTACTGCTGGTGTTTGCTTCCACTTGATCCATGGCCACTGGTATTGTCACTCAATTTACTCGTTTCTACCAGTATAGTGGGAAACAACAGACCATGACTGAAGAAGCAGGCAGAATAAAACAAGTCTTAAGACACATTAGCTATGAGTCTGTGGTGATCATGTCCTGTAAGTCAATACCAGAAAGTCTTCTTCAGTGGGCTGCTGTTCCTCAGGCTCCAAGTACCTTTGACTTCCTCAATTCATATTGGGAAGGGCAGAGATTCTTATAGTTTACTGTGCACATGATTCAATCGGCCATTTGTTAAATACAGGTTCTGAGATAGGAGAGTTGGGCTGGAAGATGATATTCTGCATTTTTAACAAGCTCCCTAGAGAAGCATGCCAAGACTACTCATGTATAGGCCAGTCTTAGGAAGTCTTTAAGGCTTTCAGCGTGAATGATGCTGCAAATGAAGCCATCTGGTCCACTCCACTCCATGATCAGGCCAGAAGGTGAAGACCTCAAAGAGGAGAGCAGCACTAAAACACCAGAGACTCCAGTTCTTAGGATCACATTGTTACTATTAGGTAGCTAAGGAGGCATCTGGTGAAACTCAAACCTTCTCATTCTCATTGGATGTCAGAGGTGTGGTTTTGTCTCTGTATTCATATCTATACAGGGCATGATGACACTGGCTTATCTCCCAGAGTCTGGGGAACATTCAGTCATGTCTTTTGTGATAGATACACAGTGCTATTTTGTCACTCTAATAAGGAAAAAGAAATCCATGGAGAATAGTTTGTAATTAATTCTAACACCCTAAATCCCACCTAGTTTTGTAATGAATCATATCAAAAATTCATTTGGAGGAATCTCCAAATATTCACAATCTGCCAGGTATAAATTTCTTGGGCTTATCATCAGGTAAAAGTATCATATATGTGCTCTCCTCAAGTCCCAACCCCTTCCCTGAATTTCTAAGAGTGTTTTCTTACACACTAGTAGTTCTTATATGCCTAAGAGACCCACAACAGTGTGAAGATGTTTTTATATTCTCACCAGCTCACAGTTGGTGCTGAGGCTTGTAACTGGACATGGGGTATGCTGCACTTGATTTTTCTAAAAATATATTATCAGTCTGGAGATCTCTGGGCTCTGTTCAGGCAATTTGATCATACCCTCTCTATTTCTTATCTGTATAATCCCTCAGGAAGACCAGATCTACACAAAAACACACAGAAGTAAATGTTTAGCTCATAACAAAGCAGGGTACTTAACCCTCTGGTTGGTTCCACTGTTTTATTTGGACTAAAGCTAGGGGCAAACTAGAAGCACTGGGCTGCTGTTGGGGACACACACAAATGAATTAGGAGGCTCTCTGTCCAAAGATGCTTCCTGCATCGTTATTGGCTGAGAGGTTTGTAGTGAGGAACAGCTCCAATCCTGGCTGGCAGTGGCTGAACAATGGTGTTTACCTGCTGTCTTCAGGGATGTGGTATGAACAGCTGTAAGGCTAAGTGGTTATTCAGTATTCTGAGAAAGGTTAAAGTGTGGATCTTTGGCTTCCCTGGAGGATTAATCCTGTAACAGGAGAGCCACAGAAAATGTGCACCACTTGGGAAGGGAGCCGGCACCAGGATTTTTGTTATTATTACAGTTACAAATGAAAGTGTTTGAAACTTAAATCTGGATTGAGGCAGTGAGATGAGAAATACACAGAAGGAAATGAATTATTTATTCCATCACTGGGGTCCTGAAAACGTGGAATGGGCGTTAATCTCCTTTGGGCCAGGCTTGAAGTCGCCTGTGCAGGATCTAACCTTATCTACTCCTGGCCAGACACTTCAGCTTCCAGTGAATTGCTTTGAGAATAATCCAAATAAGGCCCTTACCCCATCATTCTGAAGAATGTGAAAATTTACCTAGCATGGAGTCAGGGGAATAGAAAGTGCTTGTGTCTGTGATTTCTCTTAATCCCATGATTTCCCAACAGATGCAAAGGGAAGAAAGGGAGGGGTGCATGTAGAGAGCACACAGGGCCTTGGGGACACTGTGAATCTACTATGCACCATGCAGGGGCAATGTATCCTGGCCAATAAATCATTTTGCATTGCAACCCATTGTGGAGCATATATTGTTCCCATTTCACTGTTGAAGAAATTAAGGCTTAAAGAGAATATCTCACCATCACCCCAGCACTTAATTACCCTTTCTGGGAGGTTTATCGTATCTCTGTCTTGGGCACTTTTTTTTGACGCCCCCCCCTCCCAGGGTTACTGCTTTCCATCTTGCTTGTAACAGCAGAGGCAATATAGACATCTAAAAATTCCCCATGATGGCGAAGGAAGAAACAAGATTTTCAGGGGTTACATTGAAAGATGCAACAATGTCATTCTTCATAAAGATTCATTATCTCTCCTTTTATACTCTCCCGTCCGGTTCACCAGTTTCTTTCTGGATCCATCAATATTTGTACCTCTATACTTGACTTTCTTCCTGTTTCCTCTCTCTGCTCTTTCCTGACCATGAGTTTTACTGCAAAGTTTCCATCAGAGCTCTCCGTTTGATTTAGCTGATTTTCCTTGCTAACACATTTCTGAATCAGTTGCTGAGAGGAAGGCATTGTTACTAACACGCTGCCTTCAGGGTAATGAGAGGTGGAATGGCTAGGGGAAATTTTTTTTTAAAGAATACTTTTAAAGTCTCAAGAACCAATGAAAATAAAGATCTATATTTAAAAGCATGTTGTACTCTTACTATGTGGCCTTCCACCCATTGCTGGCCCTGTACCCACCATATTCATTTTTAAGGTGCTCAAGTGTTAGAGATCACGTTACTGAATAGCAAAGAGTTATCTATCTGATGAACACAGAGCACAGATTGGGGAAGGCTCTGAAGGCTTACAGAACATGGATCTTCCGCTGTAGCCCTCTCCTTTGTCTCTTTCAATGAAATTCGGCTCAAATTGTTATTTACCCCAAACTTTTCATTCTTTTCTACCATGCTACCCCTAAGCCACAAAGCAGATTGTCTTTTCTTTCTACTTAATCAGCTCCTGAACTCTATTATAAGCTAAAAATATTGAGTCTCTGTAGGTTCTCAGGGGTTAGGTTTGTATGAATGAGATAGGCTTGGCCCTTGTGTTCTGAATGTTAACAGTCCCTTGGAGAAGATAAATATGGGAAAGCCATGCATGTGAGGTTTTGAAGAAGGGACACTGAGTGTGTTAGGCAGGATACATGTCCTGATCATCTCAGGAAGCATGATCAAGTCTTCCCATTCCAACTCTTCTTGAATATCTACCTTGCTCTTCTGTGAACATGTCCTCAGAGCCTGGATGCTCCAATAACCATGTCACATTGTATTGTAACTATCTATTTGTTATATAACTGTGCCTGTCATACTGCCTGACTTGATGGACTGTCTTCTGAAGGGTCACAGACATATCTTTCCTAAACTCCATATTTTACACTTTACTGGTAAAAGACTTCTAAGAACCCCCTCAGTTCTTCAAAAAAAAATAAAGTCTTATCTCCCTAGGTTAGCATTCATATTTTAGTTCTAATTTAGCTCCCATCATATCTGCTCACACATTCTGATAGGTATATATCCCACCAGTATATAACCCAGCTGCAACCTTGTCTTCTCCTCTTGGTCCATGCCATGCCCTTCTCTCAGGTATCTAGCCATTTCTAGCCATCTGTTAATGCTAATTTCCAATTTTACCCCCTGGTGTCACCATACCTGACTATGTCAGCTCTTCAGAATGTCATTGTGCATCCTGTGATATCACTTGGTGATACCTATTTGATACCACCCCCTTGTATAGTTTGTGTTGCAGACTATGCATTTCTCTAGTTAGGTTGTGAACCCCTGGAGGCTAGGCTCATCACGATAACTGTTAGGCTTCTATAGATAGGTGTTCAAAGTGTGTAGGATGCTAGGCTTATTGCATGTAGCTAGTCAGATTAGTGTTACAAGGTGTTTGGTACAATGCCAGGCATAAATGCATAACCACAGGATGGGAAGCTCATAGGAAAAGAGCTTGAAGGATTTAAATGTGAAGCAGAAATGTTATATATGCTTCTCAGTTTTCAACCTAAAAAAAGAGGGGAAGATGATATTTTCATTTTTGTGGCAGATAAGGTAAAGGTGGGCTGGGGTTGCAGAAACTAAGATTTGAGGTAGGGGAGAGAGAAATAGTAAGAAGAGGTGATGTAATAGGAAAGAGAAGGGACCCTGACACAGGAGTACTGTGTGAGGTGTCTGGGTTAAGTCCTGACTCTGTGTTGCTGATGGTGAAGCTTGGCCAAGTTGTAGCACATCTGGAGCCTCATCTGCTGAGGAGAGTTAAAACATTTTCTTGCCTACCCCAGGTGTGCTGGGAGAGCAAATGAAAGCAGTTTTTAAACTAGAAGGTGCATTATGAATGGAAGGGAGGGGTGTTACTATAAACAGCAACCCCATTTATTGTCTGAGTCTTCTCAAAGCCACACTATGGCAGGGGAATAGATCAATGGGTAGGTCTGCTGTGACAGGCAGAAAGATGCCAGACTGGTAGGAGCCTGTGGTCAGATCCTGCAGGCCCCACAGTGATGCTGCATCTGTCTAAGTATTCTTGTAACACAGAGGTGCTTCCCCAAATTGAGGATGGAAAGAATAAGGTGTATGGCCCTAACCTTACCTGTGACAGGTACTCATTGGAACCTAGTCCAAGAGTTTGGTGAATGAAGTTTTCATGGCTACTGTGCACTGATTATGAGGTATTCATGTAAGCACTGGAACAAGCAGAAAACCCTGGTGTGATCCCAGCTCTGTACATAACAGCTCTGAGCACTTTCTCTGAATGTGTTATTCCCTAAGCTCCAGAGACTTGGTGGCTTATGTCCAGGACTTCCATTCATCCTTGTAACAGCACTGAGATATTATCACATTGCTGTTCTCCAGCTATAGTGGAAGAGCCGAAGTCAGGCAATAAGGATTTTAGAAGGAAGAAGATAGAAAGACACAGGACCTAGAAATGAAATCCAGAGCTCCTAATTACAATCCTCTGATACCTTGAACCTCTTAGAGAGTCTTCTCTCTGAGACTGTAAGTCTTCTTATCTACTTGCTTTCTACATGGGGTCTGAGAATCTGAGGAGGAAATAGATGTGAACGCATACATGTAAATATTCAAAGCATGGTATATCCTCAGCAATGTCATGGGTCCTGGAATACCATGGCTGATGCAGCAGCTAAGTACCTGTTCGAACTGAAGTATGTTCTAACATTTATCTGTTAATAAAGTGGGTGTCAGAAAGTGGAAGGGAGAAATAAATGCATCAATCTGAGAACAATTTTATTTTCAGAAAGAAAGAAGTCATGTTAACAGCCATTGCCCCCCCCTTTTTTTTTGCCATTGCCCTTAAACTTACCTTCATTTTTAAGTATAAGAAAACTAAATTAAGAGATTAAGCAATGTGGGGGAATTTACAGTCCAACAGATAAAAGCAACAAGAATGCATTTATAAAAGGACAAACTGTGTCAGGACATTCTGATCAGTACCAAAAGCAAGTCTTAGTTCTAGGAGGTAACAAGCACTCAGTGTCTGTAATATATCTGGAATTTAGTAAAATCACTTGGAAGAGAAAAGCTTGAAGTCTTGCCTAAGAAATTAATTCAAATTGACCAGGGGGGAAGCTGTGTCACTCAGGATGAAAGCTTGCTGGGAAATGCATGGGAGCAGTGGGATGACAAATGGCCATAGCTCTCAGGGTGTGATGGGGTCAGGTGAGAAGATCCAATTTAACCATCATCGCTTAATGATCTGAAAGAATGACTATGCTCCTCGTAATGACGTTCATACGTGATGCTAAATGGGGAGGTGTCACAGTGATGGCTCACAGAAGGAAGCAAAGTATCAGAGGATGGCAGTCAAGGTCAGAAGGCCAATACAGTCAGGAACAGTGGGGGATGGCACAGGCAAGGGCAAATGGAAGAAATTTCTTTGAGCAGAATATCCAAACATAGGGGTATTTGTGTTATCCATAGACATGCATAGGAATCCAGGCAGCAATGAAATAAAAGCTTCCCGCTGACTTACTCTTCCTTGGAGGAGGAGGAGACATCATGAGTTATATTTGAGAATGCCTTAATGCTCCTCACTTTAGTGGTCATGTCTTGTTTTGCAGGATTGAATCCCTTCCTTTTTCATTAGTGTGATAGTCTTATAGGCAGAAATTTATGTTTTACCCCTAGTGATTAAAATTACTACTTAATCTATAAACTGGAAAATTATAATAGTTTCTCAAGAATTATGGGAGGGTTAAACAAATATAGCATATAAGCACTGTGTCTGGTAAATAGTATGTACTTGATAAGTATTACCTATTATTACCTGTTAGGCATACCATTGCTCTAGACATACAGACTATATAGACAATGCCCTTTCCACATGAACTAGGGCAAGAAACACACAAAGAACAGTTTGAAAAATTCTGATGAAATGAAAGTAGCATCATCTAGAGGATCAGCATTCTTTCCCAGGTTCTGCTATCGGTCATCGTAGAATTGTTTTTACTTTTTTCCCCCATGTGTACAAATGCCTAGTGCTTGAGCTGACCATCTCTAAGGCCCCATCTAACTTGAAAATCTCATATGTCAATAAAATCCTCTGTGTTGAATTTATAAATTAGATCATTAGATAAATGTCTGACATGGACAGCTCCAGTGGAGGGAAGATTTAGTTTTGCTCACAGTTTAAAGGTTTCATCCTGTGGTTATTTGGCTCCATGGCTTGCTTCGGGGCCCAACCATGGCAAGACTGACCATCATGGTCAGGAACATATGGTGGAGCAAATGGCTTCAGCTCATCGTCCACTGGAGAGATGGGTTGAAGAGAGAGGAGGCATTACAGGAATATAACCTTCAAAGTTAAGCCTCCAGTAATTCATTGCCTCCTTCTATGTTCCATGTTCTAGTAGCCCATCCTGTTATGATTAATCAATAGAGTAATCATTTGATGACATTAACACCCTCCCAATCTAATTTCCTCTCAATAGGCTATAAGCTAGGAACCAAGCTTACAATGCATGAACATTCTGGGGAGACACTTCATTATCTAAATCATAGCAGGTTAAAAGTGAGTTAAATATTGTATTATTTGGGTTATCATCTTTGGGGTATATCTTTCAGCAATTCTTGCTCTGTAGACCTATTCTCTACCACTAATTACTACTCTGGGTAAGGCAACTGACTTACACATTTTTAGCATTAAAAAGCTGGCATCCCAACAACATTCTAGTCCTGAGCCAATCAGGAAAATTGGTCAGCTTGCTCATGGGATAATTATCAAGAGGGTGAACATGGCAGCCCAAATAGAGATCTGCTTCTGTTGAACTCACTGGATTCATCCTTAGATACTTAATGCTTTGCACAAGGTGTGGATTGGTGAGAGCTACCATATTTGGATGTGTTCAGTGGAGTTTTCAAAGACTTAGGAAAACTCTTTATGTCTATATAGACCTAATCCCTCATTTTTAAAAGGAGTGAATTTGTATGTTTATTGCAGTTGTATGTGTGACATGACCTGAGGGTAAAGGTCAAAGGATAACTCATGGGAGTTAGTTATCTCCACCATGTAAGTCCCTTGGATTGAATTAAGGTTGTCAGGCTTGGAGGCAAGCACCTTTGTCCTTGGAGCCATCTTACCAGCCCAACACAGTCTCTCTTAATGCATTTTCTCAGAGTTCATATAGTTGCTTCCATTCTTGATAACTGTTGAGAAGACAAGTCATGAATCTTAGAAGGGCACCATTTAATGTGTCTACCAACCAGTAGACCTCTCTGGAAAGGGTGAACTGAGAAACGAGAAATTAGTTTTGTTTTCAAGACTTTTGACTGAAATGAATAGCAGTGTTCACTTTGGAATTCCTTGTGGACCAAGAAGGTGATGGGTTGAAGGGCGCTGCAAGAGAGTCATCCATATGATTGACAAGCTAGAGGAAGTAATTGATGAAAAGAGAAAAGAACAAAAGGCCATGGTGGAGGTGAGGGTGCGTGTTGATGACAGCAGGGTGAAAGAAGTTAACTAGAACACTCATGAGGAGAGACTGGATTGAAGCCCAGCAGCTGCAGACTGATGGGAGGTGAAAGTCCCTCTGAAGTTACACATTTGAAAATCAGTTCATATTTGCCGAACATCTCATGCTGTGCTATGATCTGTCCTAGGCATGGGAAACACGAAGGCTGTTTCTACCTTGTCTCTTTATTCTGGTGGAGGAGACGAGCATTAAGCAGAGTCATGAAGAGACCTGAGCTGTATTAAAATCCAGTTTGTCTGCTTACTAGCTATGTTGCTTTGGGCAAGGTATAAAAACCATTCTTTGCCTCAGTTTCTTGCCTGTGAATAAGCATAATCATAGTTTCTGCCTAGTAAGGCTGAGAGGACTGAGCCAGTTTATACATTTAAGACACTTAGAAGAAAGCTTGGCACATGGTCCGTGTTACTATGCAAGCCA
The DNA here is from genome assembly GCA_036184795.1 of Tokudaia tokunoshimensis. Taxonomy (NCBI): domain Eukaryota; kingdom Metazoa; phylum Chordata; class Mammalia; order Rodentia; family Muridae; genus Tokudaia; species Tokudaia tokunoshimensis. The sequence continues at coordinate 104,416,049 of BTHU01000012.1, forward strand.
AATAAGGAGCTTAATATGAGATTTGGCAGGTAGAAGTCACTCAACAGATAGTAGATGTTGTTAATACATCATTAATATATTAAAATAAAAAAAATGACGACTATGTCTTAAGTGCAGAAATGACTTAGCCAAAGGAAAATTAGGTAAGGAGGTAAGAGTTGACATCACAGACTCCTATTGCGATCCTAAAGGTGTTGCTTAAGTCGGGTCTGGAAAAGTCAGTAGGAATCAGCTTGCTTAGAAGAAGGGCAATCCCAGATGAAGCTACCAGTGTGTGAACACAGCACTGTCCCAGGCCCAAGGCCATGGCTAGCAATCTGGTCCTTTAGTCTTTGTGCTCTCCATAACTTTTACTTGTAACTGCTATTCCCAAAGAAAAAGTTGCTTACCCCACTGTCCTCATTACAGCTCAGATCCCAGGCCTGAACTCAACACGATACCCTACTGCTCTACAACTACAAGAAACTATAGGAGATTCTTGCTTTGTCTGGGCAGATTCATTGGTTTATAACACTCACTTATTCAGCAAATGTTTATGGAGTGGTTTGTCCCCTGCCTTCCAATTTTACAACAGTGTTACAATGGTGAACAAAGAACTTTCCCATTACCAAACTCACACTCTAGGAGAAAGAACAAATAAAACAGCAAAGGAAAGGTGTATATTGCATTGGGGGATAAGAAGTGTTTTGGACAAAAGTAATAGGAGCCCTCTCATTTCCATGAGAATACTGGCTTAGGAGGACCCAGGGGAAGGGGCAGCAGGGGAATTGCTTGATGCTGCTGAAGCAGATCAATAGATCCACTGCAATGTGAATAGGCTGCTAAGTGCCTAGTCTTTCTTCCACCATCCCAATTTCTCTTGGGACCTACAATAGAAGCAGAAGAGGAAGCATTCAAAAAAAATTGTGGGAGATGTATTTCAGCCTGGACAATATCCAGTGCGAGTCCCCACAGGCCATGAGTGACTAGGAGACTACTAGGAAATTGTTGTAGTTCTATTGCTGTGAAGATACATCATGACCACAGAGACTCTTATAACTCTTATTTAATTGGGGCTTGGCTGCATATCAGAAGTTTAGTCTATTATCAGCATAGCAGAAGACATGGCGGTATGCAGACTGACATTATGCTGGAGAAGAAGAGTTCTACATCTGGATCTATAGGCAGCAGGAAGAGTGAGAGACACTGACTGGATTGAACCTTTGAAACCTTAAAGCCTACCAGCAGAGGCACACTTCCTTCAACAAGGCCACACCTACTCAAACAAGGCCACACCTCCTAATGGTGCCACTCTCTGGTGACCCAATCATTCAAATACATAGCCATTAGGGGCCATTCTTGTTCACACAACCACAGAAATCTATGGAAAAAGTACTCATGAGTCTATTGGATTATTTGCTCAATAGACTATGAGTCTTCTGTTGAAGCTTCCTCTCATGGTGTGTCAGGCTGTGTCTTTTTGTTTTTCTAGTAGCTTTCTTAAATCCCAGATGAGAACTAATAGGGAGAATGTTTGATCCATGTTTCCTGGTGTGAAAGACTTGAATTGCATCAATCATCATTAACTAAAACATCGTATTCAGCTATTTGATGCAATAGAGTTTGATTGACATCATTATGCCATGTAACAGCAATAAAAAATTAAACAATAGCTTATCTTTTTTTTTTTTTTTTTTGGTTTTTCGAGGCAGGGTTTCTCTGTGTAGCCCTGGCTGTCCTGGAACTCACTTTGTAGACCAGGCTGGCCTTGAACTCAGAAATCCACCTGCCTCTGCCTCCCAAGTGCTGGGATTAAAGGCGTGTGCCACCACCGCCCAAGCTTATCTTTTATAAAGACAAAAAGCCAATGCCAATGTAGTAGCAGCTGCCCAACTGAGTTTGATGATCTGTTTACTTAGTCCCTCTTTGCACAAATGCCTGTGCTCACTGTGGATGTGTATTCATGGGATAACATTGGAGGCGAGATATGATGTCCACTTTGGTTCTTCTTGATACCAAGAATTTTAATGTGTGTAATTTTACTGCCATACACATGGAAATAGTTACAGGTTAACAGATTGCCAAGGATGTGGCAGTTTCTTTAGGCAGAGAAGAAAGGATTTGAGATGACATAATTCCTTACCTGCATATAAAAATGATGTGTTTACCCATTCTCAAAGAATGTCAAGTGTGGTTAAGGAGTTGAGATGGATACAGGCCTGATGCTGTTTTTCTCATAGCTGCAAATCTGGGTATCAAAGGAAGTACAGTGGGCCATTGAGGTGTCAGTTTAGGGGGACAGGATTCTATCACGTGGTTTCTGACATAGCATCAAAAACCTCAGGAAGATCTTTTTTTGTGCCCCTCCTGGAAGCAGCAATCTCTAGTCTTATGTTTTCACAGGAAGTAGTATGTTTGGCCAGAGACTGTTCTGCAATCTTTGCCTTTGTCTACAGCATGTTAAAATAAGAGTACTTCTGATTCATAGGAGTTATAAAAATAATACAGTAATTGCAAAGTTCACTTTTGTGACTCATTTTGCTTTAGCGTGTGGTCCTCTACAGGAAAGCCTTCTATCATAGTTAAAAACCCCACTTGCTGTTTGTATTTTATAAGTGCAAAGGTACAACATTTTGAAGTTGAATCATTCTACAATATGGGGTCTGGAGAGCTAGAATGGAGGCCTGGGGAAGGGCAATTTTAAATATGTGCGTATATCTTTTTTTAAAAACAAGAAATAAATGGGCTGATTTGTCATGACTACATTATGTGTAAGGCTTGATCACAGAGTACCTTGTTTTGGATTTGTATTTATTTTTCTCCTATCCTCTCCTCTCTAATTGCCCTCTCCAGAGTGGAGACTTCCACTGCCTTTTGGCTTCATTAACGGCTTTCATTTTCATTAAAGAGCTTTGCACTAATGGGCTGTTATAAAACGCAATTGCTTCTTGCAGCCATCGCCAAATACTCCTGGCAGTTTTCTGCATTAGGCCAAAGGAAAGGGTGTGTGTTTGGGGATGGTGGGGTGGGTGTGTGGGTGGGTGGGTGCAAGTGGGAAGGAGTGAGAATTCGTCACATGGAATATGTATCTACCTCCATCTTTGAAGGCTGACAGAATTTGGAATCCACATCTGGAATTCCATGAGTAGTTACTGAGCACTCTTAAATGCCTCTTGGTTGTCAAAGTTGAATGAAGAAAGGCACCAGGAAGCTTATCCTTCTAGTATTTTGAAATTCGAGGCTTATTTAGAACTAGACTTCCCTAAGTTCCACAAGAACAAACACTGATAATGACAGTTTATTTTAATCAACCTTGTTCCACACACATATGCATTAACCATTATTATATTTGGTTATGAGTAGCAAAAAAATTGATGTATGCAGGCTTATATTTGATCTACTGTCACCCCATTCAACAGGAGGTTCAATATTGTTGAAATCACAGAATTCCATTGTTTTATAAACTATAGGGAAGGGAGTGCTTGGAGATGTTTGACTTCACCTCCTCTCCTTGATGTCTTGGTTAGAGATTAAGGGATGGGTAACAAAATCAAGATGTTATAGGAGGACATCTGGATCCTGGGAGGTTTGGTTTGGCTTGCTAGGGACTCCCCATATGGGAGGCCTTGTGGGCGTTTAAATGCATTCCTACCTCAGTCTTCTTTTCAATTCTCCAAGGATCCTCCATTCTCCAGAATACTAAACATATTGTTGTCCTACATCTACACTGTATGGACCCATCCAGTTTCAGGTAGTCGTGCAACCTCTCTTTCACCCCTATCTTTCCAATACCTTTTCTAAGCAAATTTAACCCTTTTTTAGATGTTTTGTTTCTTTTCTTATCTATCGATTGATTGATTGGTTGGAGACTGGGTCCCATGCGGCCCAGTTGTACCTCAATCATGCAATGTAACCAAGGTTGACATTGAACTCCTAATCCTCCTGCCTCTGCATTCTGAATGCTAAAATTGTCAGGCATGTATTGCCATTCCAAGTTCTTCAGAAAAATAGAAAGATGGACATTTTTACCATCATACTGCATTAGTCTCAAAGCTGAGCTGAACTGAAGCTGAAGAATCCATGTTCTTTTCATGGTGTAATTTATTTACCATAAACAGGAAATGCTGTGTGATTCAATCTATCACCATATAACGACTCATTTGGGGTTTGCTTCAACTCTCTATGTCTGCTCCACTTCATAGTAAGGAATAGCTATCAGCCAACATTTTAAGAGACTGATAGCCTCAAATCAGGGTGAAAGTTCAGTATTCAGTAATTCAACTCCTTGTACTTAGCTATTTCTTTTATGTATGTGAATGTTAATATTATATAATTAGTATGTTTGCAAATTGAATGGTAATAAACAAACTTGCCAGTAGTTATTCCTCTTCTTAAATAAATGATACCAGTCGATTTCCAAACATCAGCTATTTTGTGTTTTGTTAAATTTGAAACATTGAAGCCAGCATATGTTTGCTTCTGTGTTTGAGCATGCAAATTCCAAAAAAGTCAGGCTTTGACTCTTGTTATTTCATGCAAGATATTTTGCTCATCATGAGCCTATAATGTCAAATAATAACCACAAGGATTTACAAAGCCCAGTTTGTGAAAGGTCACCAAAATATATAAGTTGACATTGAGACTTGATACCATAAGCTTGAAATGAGGATGATTAAATCTTAAACCCTCCCTAAAGTTTGGAAAAGCCTGCTTGGATTTGAGTTTTAAAGACTCAGGGATGGTTTGCCTCCTTTCCCTACCTTCTCATCATTTCAGCTACTAAGTATTATTCTTTAAAAAAGAAAGAAAGAAAGAAAGAAAGAAAGAAAGAAAGAAAGAAAGAAAGAAAGAAAGAAAGAAAGAAAAGTCTTCCCTTGTCACTATTATAACAAGTAAAGTGGAATGGAAGAAAAATACTTGAAGTGAAAAGACATGTTTGAAAAATTTTCTAGATCCCAAGATGCATAGCATCACTGAAGTAGAGAGAACAGACTATGTACAGTGCTCCATTTCAGAAACACCAAGAAGTAAATGTTTATCGAGTCTTTTAAAAATCTTTATTCTTGGAAAGGACCAATTATTGTTGAATGTAATCCAGAAAATTGTGTTTGAGAGCTAGCTCCTGGAACAGGTAGGTTGAGAGTTCCAGGTCTTGTGGGCTGAGAATGCCATGCTACCCACTTCCAGGGAAATTCCTAGTGAGTCAGAGGCATCTCGAGGGCTATGATTGGCATCCTAGAGATTGAAGAACATGCAGAAGGCAGGAAGTTACTGCCTTATGAATCTGAATATGAGCACTTGACTACTCCATATGAAGTCATTCTTCCTTGAGCTCTGGAATCTCTCTGGGTTGCTCATCTGACAATGTTTACTACTACAGACTACCTACATTCTTGATGCCTGTGTCTAAACCCATAAAACAGGGGGGAAAAGCCCTACAAAACTATGTAATGGTTGAATGCTAGGTATCTCTGGAGTTGGATGTGGAGAAATGACTATAAATTTTGAACCTAGACAGACCTGATCAGAGCCCTATCTCCCTTTTTATGAGTTATATGACTTTGGTTAAGTCACTGAATCTCTCAGAACCTCATTGTTCTCTTCTAACACAGGCATATGAATGGGGACCTCGTGGTGGTATTGTAGAAATGAATGAACTACACAAAACAGGAAACAGAATGCTGGGTAAAGGAATCCCTTCAATAAATATCTTTTTTCTTTCTTCCTTTCTGTCTCTTTCTTCCTTCTCCATCATTTTTTCTCTTCTTTGCTTCAGGCATATACCTGAACCACATTTTCTCAGGGTTATGTTGTCAAATATATCTTACAGGTAATTGTGAAGACTGTGACTTTTATTCTAACAGAATAAAACTTCAGTGGAGGGTTTTAAGCAAAGACTTCCAAACTCATTGTAGAACATCTTTTGGCCCTTGACCAAAAGTAGACTGTAGGGGGCTAATAAAGAAGCAAAAGGATCAGATAAGAGCTTCTTGTTAGAATCTAGGTAGGATATGGAAATTTGGTGCGGGGTGGAGGGGAGGTCAGCAGTGGATGGAAAAAGTGGTTATGCTCGCTTGGAGCAAATTTTGAAGGAGGTGCCAACAGAATTTGCTGGTGATATAGATGGCTGTGGACATTGCAAGAAGAGATTGTGAGGAATTCAAGACCTTTGTCCCTAGCAATGGGAAGAAAGATGTTTTCTTTCCTTAAGACCAAGGAAAAAGATCATGTAGGGACAAAGACCAGGAGTACAGTTGAGTTTTGTTGAATTTCAGATGCCTGGGTTTGGTTGACATCTAAGAGGAAAGATGATGAAGCTTGTATTCATAAAGATTTCTCTCATGCTCTTTCTGGGGCACTAAACCCACAAAGGTATCTGGTGCCCAGAATATCTGTTCTCAGTAAGTTTCTGTAGAATTTGTACTTGCACTTCTCAGCACAAATTCCTCGGGGCCTTCTAGGTTCCATTTACTATATTATCTCCCACAAATCTTTCCCTCCAAAACTGCTGGATTACCATTTCATGGGCAAAGATTGAGTGAGCTGGAGATTAAAACTTTGAGAATTATTAGTTTAGAAATAGTCCTGAGAGCCAGGATGTTTCAGAGTCACTTCTGACTGGAATTTTCCTGTCTTTATAGAACTTACGTTCTCCAAGAGTAGATTTTTGCCAAAACACTGGCAACATATTCTTTCTCAATTTCTCTACTGGTATAGTTCTACCCTGGTTGGCTTCAGGTGTCTGTACTATTATGGGCCTGTTCCCCCAAAAGGATGCAAGATAATCTATTGTGACGTAGGAAGAGTATACTGGGCTTTTGTTTATCTAAACTTGTCTTAAAATGTGCTTACATATACATTATCTTTTTGGAATAAGCCTTTATAGGTTATGGTTTTAACCTATAAAACAAGCCTTCATTGAAGATGGGTATTTAAGAAGTTCTTTGTGCATCTATATATACATGTGTGTACCTGCATGAGAAGTCTGGAGACCCAACTCTGGTGTCATTTTTTTGGGAGCCTTAGACCTTGTTTATCGAGACAGTATTGTTTCCCTGGAGTTCACTAAGTAAGGTAGGCAGGCAGGTCAGTGAGCCCCAGGAGTCTGCTTCTTTCTACCTTACTAGTGTTTATATCACAAGTGCAGGGCACTATACCTGGCTGTTTTTGGTTTTGTTTTTTAAATGTGGGTACTAGGACGACAACTCAGTTCCTTATACTTGGGTCGTACGCATTTTCCTAACTGAGCCATCACCCAGCCCTAGAAACTTCTTACTAACAAGATAGAAGATTAGAAATACTTTATGGAAAGGGAAATTTTGTGAATTCAGAACCTACAGGTGGCTGGATAGTCCAGTACTTGTGGGTTCTATTCCTTTGTTCCTGGCAGAAGAATAGCCACCAGGTGGCCTTCTATTTTGGAGATTACTTTTATAATGTTTTACCACCATTTCCTGAAAAGTATCTCATGGGACCAGCCATGTTAACCCTTGTCGCTACCAGGGAATGAAAGAATTAACATCTATGAAGGAATAGGGGAAGACTAGAGAAGTGGATGATATGTCTTGGGTGGGATTCTTTTCAGAACCCCCAGTGGCTATCCACAGATTACTTGACTCAAACTAGGGAGGAGTCCATGCAAGCTCTTACTTCAAGGTTGCTTTCCCCTACCCCCACCTCTACCCCATCACCCTTGCTGATTTAAAACACAGAACTTCTCCAAATCCTTGTTGAGATTCAGAAACTCTTCTAGTCTCAAGTCCTCACTTGAGGTGGTAAAAATAAATGGGCATTGTGGAGATGTGGATATTGGCTCCCTGGGGAGGGGAAAAAGAACTTCAGTATTGTTCTCTTTTTTCTCTTTTAGACTTTCACAGGGAGCTCTCATGTCTTATGCATTGCCTAAGGTCCTTGGACACTTTGTCAGCTGTTCTGTGCCATTGATAATTTTTGCTTAAGTTGATAACTTGTTTCTTAAGGTGCTTGTAAAAAAAAAACAACCTCAATTGTTAAACTTTTTCAATTTTTCTTACCACTCTCACCATTCTTTAATAATGACTGATTATTTTTGCAATATCATTGAATTATTAATTTATTTACAATAAAATTCAAAATATTCAATAAGATACAACAGATATTGTCAGTTAAACAGAACTGAAATCGTTATTGAAATGATTTACAGGAACCAGGAACCAAAATGCAGTTGAAGCCTGTTACCCACCCTCTGGCTTTAGTTTTATGAGTACAGCCTGGTATGAGGCTCTTGGGGGAGTCTATCAAGGTCTCTTGCACGTACACTGACAGAGATTTCAGAGACTGAAGCCATGTCTCCATAGAAAGTCCTATCTCCTGCTCTGTGAATTGTGAATCTGGAAGCTTGGCAAAGGCACAGGCAATCAGGTGAGGCTAATGGGTAAGAGTACTAGTCTAGGGCAGCATCGTTAAGGAAACCAGAACTCCAACTTTGAAGGCATTGTCTGGGTTCACAAAAGCCTTCCAGATCTCCATTTTAAAAAGAGACTACACAGAACAAATTTAGGGTGAAAAGTGCTTAGGTACTGTAGTCTTTTGAACTCAGAGCCCTTCCCAGAATCACTAGGAAACAAGCTAAAATTCAAATCTTAGCTCTTGTGGCCCTCATCCCCAGTTTGATTCCATAGATCTGGAATCAGAGACCAGATACCTATACTTAATAGTGTGCTTTATTTACTTATTTATAGATATAGATGTTGTTTCTAAACACAATCATCTTAAAGAATTACCTTGGTTTTATTGTGGCAATGGGCGAGGTAAGGATCTGGGTCCTTGGGATTGGTCTTATTATCTGTACCATGTTAATTATTCTTTTGCTAATGTGGTATTTAATTTTGATTGTCAACTTGATGGGATTTAGAACTCCTAAGGTGTTACCTGTAAAGAAGTTTCTAGATTAGATTAATTGGCATAGAAAGTCTTAACCCTAAATGTGGGCAGTATAGTTCTGTGGACATGGGTCCTGGGCTACATACAAAGAAGAACTTATAATAGAGTGTCAGTTTTCATCTTTCCCTCCCTACTCACTTATAGGGACAGATATCAATATAACTTCATAATAAGAGGGATAGATATATAGTGGTGAAAGAGGGAGATGGAAGCTTCCTTGGTTGTACTGAGGAAAGTCCATGGCCTCCTTGTCTTTGACCTTGAGGTCAGAACTTCACTCATTTTCATATTCTCTAAATCCCAGAGCTCTATAACAAAGTACTGATGATTCATGCACATTATAGGTCATGTTGGATCATAAGTAGTGGTTGTAACTGGTGAAGGAAGCAAGAAGTTCTATGAGAGATGGGAGATAATGATGCCAGCAAGTGGAGAGTAGAGAGGAGGAAGCAGCTTGGGAGATGATAAGGTAAACAATCTCTTGGGCTCTTAGGGAAAGATTCCTGCTTATAGCAGGAGGCAAAAGCTAAGACACTGTGTCCAGTTCTCAATAGAACTGTGGGTGGATCTTAAAGAAACTTTAATCCTATTTATTTGATATCATACTGGAGATTTTCCCTAGGCAATTATGTTTTAAATAAAATTTGATTTCTTTATGTATGTTTACTATATATTCCCAGAGCAGTGATTCTCATCCTGTGGGTTATAGCCCCTTTGAGGGTGAATGAGCCTTTCATATAGGTGCCTAAGACCAGAGGAAAACACAGATACCTACTTTATGATTCATAACAGTAGCAGAATTACATTTATGAAGCAGCAATGAAATAATTTTATGGTTGGGGGTCACCACAACATGAGGAACTATATTGAAGGGTTGCAGCATTAGGAAGGTTGAGAACCCCTGTCCTGGAGTCTTCAGAAGCCCATGTATGCAGTGGTAAATGATCATGATATTTTGAATTCTTTGTCCAGAAATCCAGAAATGACTAGGTGAATAAGGATTGTTTGGGAGCAGTGAAGTGTGGAGGTGGGTGTACTCATCGTTGAGAGTCAGTGCTGAGCTGGCTTTGGTTCTTATGGTACTTGGTGATTTTAGAGTAGCCACTGGGAAGTTTCCTGGGCATGAATGGAGAATGGAATGTGAGTATTATGAATTCCTCTCTTCCCTTTGTTGATTAGATTGTTATTGGTGAAAGTGACTCAGACCTTTCTGTCCCCAGAGAATAAATCATAGCCAACCAAGTAAATGTCGGCCAGAGACGTATTTGTGACACCCACCAGCAATGCCCTTTAAGTTCCTTCTCTGTAACATTTCCCTTAAAGTGGCATCTTCTGAAATAGTAGCCACTATGCATCTGTGACTATTTATATTATAATGACAAAAATGAAGGGAAAATTTAGAATTTGGCTTTTCACATTTTTGTGCATAAGTATGTGTATGGGAATATGTGTTCATATTTGTGCATAGGTGTAGAGGCCAGAAGATAGCATCCATTGTTATTCCTTAGGCACTTTTCACCTTTTTGGATTTTTTTTTTTAAAAAAAGAGAGTTTCTCAGTGTCCAGGAATTTTCCAAGTAGGCTAATCAGGCTTGTTAGAGAGTGCTAAGGATCTTCTAATCTCTGTCTCTTTAGCTCTGGGACCACAAGTGCACATCTCACATTTGACTTTTTTTTTAGTGTACATTCTGGGAATGAAACTTAGATCTTGTTGTTACCAGGTGAGCACTTTATTGACTGAACCATGTCCCAGCCCCCACTAGTCACATTTTAAAGCCCTTGCACACATACACACACACACACACACACACACACACACACACATATATATATATGTATAAATTCCTACTAGGCAGAGCTACCTAAACCTTTGGGGTTACCTCTTGGGTTTGCTGGAGGGAAAAAAAGCTCCTTCTTTCTTGTGGGCTCTTCAGTTGCCAACACTAAGCCTACTTGATGGCTATGAGTGGAGGAGAAATGGTGTATTATAAGAATCACGGATAATACAGTGCTTGTTGCATTTCTCCAAGAACATGAATTACAGTGGAAGTGCACAGACTAATTAATGCATGAATAGGTTATGGAAACAGAACTCAGGCCCAAGAAAATGTAGTCTTCTGGACCTTTAGGCGATCACCCTTATTTTTGAGATAAAGTACAGGCTGAGTGATTTGTCCAAGGTGGTAGAGGGTATCAAGCTGAATCTGAGGTCTAGAGCTCCTGACTTAGTTATTGGCTTACATCACCTCTCAATGAGGAGACAAGTGTAGACCCATTAGATCTGCTGTCCTCTGTGGACACCAAAGGTGCTTTTCTCATTCAATAAGAGCTCCTTAGGGTAAACAGATGGTTTGTCTAAGGGCTTCTCAGTCTCATAAAACCTTGTTGGAATCTCATAAAACCTCACTGAAGAAATTTGAAAGAGAAAGCAAGTGCTACTTGTGGAATCTTTACAATCTAATAGATACTATGCTTAGCATGGCAATTTTCTGAAACAGCATCTTGTCTAGTTGTAGCACTTGCTAGCTTGAATCCTGAATCCTGAGCAGAAAAAATATGCCTTGAATTTGTGGCAATCCTCTGTACCCTGAGTTCTGGGAATGAAGGCATGTGCCATGATGCCTGGCCATGCATGCCAGGTCTTTTACATATTTTATCATGCTGGAAACAAATTTTTTTTCCATCTTAAGAGCTAAGGCTTAGAAAGGATGGTGGTCATGTTCAAAGTCTCAAAACTAACAAGCAGACGAGACACGAAACTAGATTCAAGTACTTCCCTAGTCTAGGTTTTGCATCATCCAGCAGAACTGTGACAGGGAGACCCAGACACTGGTAATAAAGGGTGAGATACAGGACCCTGGAGGGAAGATGTATACATGACATTGACTGGTGACACCATGTTGGGAAGAATGTAAGAAGACCCCAGCCATGCCACCTTAGGCAGGATTCTTCTAGCTGTGTATGTGAGGAAAGGAAAAAAAAAAAAGGTAGTGTCAAGACGGGGTGGATAGTCAGGCCTGCTGTTTTTATTTTGTTGTTGGTGGTGCTTGTTTGTTTTTATTTCAATGAAACTTCATGGGTTCAGAAGAAATTAGCTCTTTAAAATTGCTATTAGGGAAGAGCTTCCAGATGATCTTTGTTCTGAATATGCATGGTACCTTAAGGTGAATTCACTGGACGCTGGGAATCAAAGTAGCAGTAAGTGTCCTGGTCCCACATATTACAGGGGATGATTAATGAAGATGATAAGGGGTGGGTCTCTGAGGTTTCAAGAGGAAAAGAGATGTAGAGTAGTAAGAGGAAGTGACCTTTGACAGAGAACAGAATACCAAAGGAAGTGGGGAGAAACTTCAGACTCTACGGTTGAACTCAAAAATGAGGATAGTGTCTTCTGAGAGCAGCTTAAATTCCTATAGGCCAAAGGGAATAAGAGGCAGGTGTTCTTGCCTTAGGAAACAGGTATCACCTGATGAGTTCTAAAGGCCCTTTAGAAGAAAGAATGTCTTAGAAATATTAGCTTAGAAAAGGAGGCCACAGAACTGTATTCTGTGTGATAGTGTGCTGAGACCAGAATACTATCTCTTCCCAAGTTGGTCAGCCCACCTCTGAAGATGAATGTTTCCTTGACCAGACATGACTTTACAGAAAGGGACTCTTGGGAATAAAAGATGGGTGTCTACTTTGGAACAGGAACATAGTTATCTATTGCTGTATAAGATGGGTTATTAACAGCAACATGTTTCTTCAAACTGTGAGTTGAGCCAGCAGTACTCCCCATGTAAGGGGAAATTGCATGTCTACACTGACCTTGTGGAGGTGATGCCTAGCCACACCTGACAGTGCAGGCCCGTAATCTCCGTTACTAAGGAGGATGAGGCATAAAGATCATGTTTTTAAGACCTGCCTAGGCTACAGAGTGAGGTCATGACTAGTCTTAGCAAATTAGTCAAATTTTTACTCCAAACATGGAGGCTTGGGGCGTAACACAGTAGTAGAACACTTCCTAATACATAGAGCTGACTCCATGGTTAAGGTACTGGCCATGCGAGCATGAGAACTTGAATTCTGATCCCAATGCCCATGTAAACACGTGCATGTAGCACGTGTTTTTAATGCTAGGACTGTGGAAGCCAGAGGATCCTTGGAACTTGCTGGCCAGCTATTCCTGCAAAATTAGTGAGCTTCAGGTTCAGTGAATGGTGCTTAGTTTCCAGGAGAATTAAAAGGAAAATTGTCTGGTGTTAAAGGGCAAGACCTAAACCCAGTTTAGTATCCATGTGCCAGTTTCCATTGGCCAAAGTAAGCTCCAAATTCACAAGGAAGGAAAATAGACTATACTTCTTGATGGAAAGAGTAATTTGTGTTCATGGGATGGATTGAGGATATTGGAAGCTATATTTGTGGGAAAAAGCCCATAGGATGTATAACAATTCCTTCTTAGCTCAGCCCACATAGAATGTACTAGATTTTCCCTGTGGTCAGGTTGCAATATATGGCAAGTGAAAATATATGGCACCACATTAGACTTGAATTTAATATTTGATACATATTTATATTAAAATATTTGCTAGAATTCAAATTTTTTAATCCAAGAACTTTGGAAATAATGGGTCTTCAAAGGCAAACACTCCCATGGGAGGTAAGATGGAGATTGAAGAATGGAGCTTGTTATCCAGGCTGTATAACAATTGGAAAAAGACCCTGATTTTAATGCTTCTTGTATTTTTATCTGCACTTAGATGAGTGTGGCTTATTTAAACGATTTGAGATAGAGCCTGAGATTCTTTTTTATTTCCTAGTAAGCTACCAGGTAATGGATGCCATGTGAGTCTGTGGGTCACACACTGAGAAACAAGAAACTAGATCTGCAAAGGACCAGATAAAGATGGACTTTAGTGTTACAGGTCTTATGATCTCTTTTGTAATAGCTTAACTCAGCTACATCAGAAAAGCAGACTCAGACACTGTGTAAGAGAAAGCATATAACTATTACTACATTCTAATAAGACTACATTTATGCAAACATACAAGATTCAGCCTGAGGTGGGCGATTATACTATGCTCTCTTCTCAAGAAAAAAAAAAAAAAGAAAGAAAAGTTCCTGGTACAAGGAAGCAAAGAGGTCTATTATTTTCAGAGTTCAGAAAGGATTGCTTTAAATCTCCTGCCAGCAGATACGAATCTTTCTCTGCTCATAATTACTCAAGTTCTCCAGCTAATATTTGGTGCTCTATTTAAAGTTGTCTATGAACTAGGGGTCCTGTTATATTAATAAACAACCTTTGCACCCAGTACAAATGTATTTAGGATCACTTCTTGAGAGAAAATAAAAAAGAACATGGGTTTAAGGAGGTTGGGTTATAGATCATTTGTGACTTTGCCTAGGGCAGGATGGCGGCTGCTGCTTACCATTTCCACCGCCCTGAAAGTATGTTTGATCATTATAATACTCATCAAACTAAAGGCGTTCAGGTGTATGAAGTAGAGGTTGCTTGTGCACCTATTCTGCTTCGCCTGGGTAGGAGGGACGTTTCTAGGGTGTGCGACTTTCAGTGCTGAACACGGACTGAGAGTGACGGGGGAAGTGTGCAGGCTTGCAAGTGATCAGTTCCGCAACAACAAGTGGGTAACAGCACAGCACATTCCCACAGAACTCAAAGGCACTTAGAAGAGTCTCAAAGAAATATCCATTGTCGTTTTATTTGAATCTGAGATGTGCCTGCCATTTATGGCTGCAGGTGATGTGAATGTACAGCTTCTATAGAGATGGAGAAGGACTTGTAATGGTCATGTTTTTAGGCATTGCATTTAATCAGGTGCTCAGCGGATGCTCGCTGGTGCCGACAGCAGTCTGGATGGTGAGCATAATAACAATAATAATTATATATAACAACTAACATTTATTGGGTGCTAATATATGCAAGGTAAATTATGTGATTTACATTCATTATCTTATTACATGCTCCCACTGCAATCCTATGAGGTAGGTACTGTTATCCTCTCAATTTTGGAGATAATTAAACTGTTTTGTTGTCCAGAATTACATGGATTAATATGTTAGAGTTTAAACCCTCTAGAGCCAGGTCTCTTAATTATTCACAGGCCAGTAGAACCAGAGCCTTTCTTGCTTTGTCTCTCCCTTTCTTTAGGAGCCTTTGCTGGTCCTCCTCTTTGATGTAGTAGAAAACACCCACTTGCTCAATACTTTTGATAAGGTGATTTTTGTTCCTTGGAGTCTGTTTCCCAATATGGTTTTTAAAAGGAAGGAACATTTAAATTGTTCATCTCTTTCTCTACCTCAACCCAACATTCTTTAGCTGGGTACAGTCAGAGAACCATTGTATGGGGAAAAGAGTCTGGGATCTTGATAGAACCTGGATAGATTGTCCTTCTACCATTTGTGAGTGACGCTAATGTCAGCTCAACACATTAAATTGCCAAAGCCTTTGGTTCTTCTTCTCTCAGACAGGATATTCTAATCTCACAGTTCGATGTAGGGTAAGGATCAAATAAGAAGAAAAATGAATTTAAGCATACAACATCACTGTTAGTATTCTTAATCTGCTAGGGTTGGAGACTCTCTTACCTAACCCTATGGAAACTGACTTTTTTGGTGTTAGCCATTAGCTAGATAAGTAATGTCTCTATCAGATGGTGACCTTTATAGTACTTTCATGTGATTTTATGTAACTCTTCAATAAGTTCTGTGAGACAGACTCATGAGGTAGCTGAGATTCAGAATATGGGGGACATACTCATGTTGCTACCACAAGTTTATGAGAAAGTTAAGAGCTAAACACAAGTTTTCTTTAAATTCTATCTAAATCAGAGACTACAGACAGGCATGAACCATCCTCCAGTGAGTCATTCTCCACCACGGTTGTGGCTTGCTATTCCCTGGGGAAGTTTTAAAAGTCCCTGGCCAATTAATCTGTGTATTTGAGCATGGGACACCAGCATCAATATATTATGAAGCTCTGCAGGAGATAGAATTCCACTGAAGGTTGAGAACATGCCTTTAAACTCTCTAGAAGTCCCTTGGGCATGAATGCTTGGTTTTAGATGCATGTTAAAATCTTCCAGGGGTCTCAGAATTGCCTATACTTTGCCTTATGGAAGATCCCTGAATGGGCAGGCCTAGAGAGGGTAATTATTATTGTTTTCTCAGATATTTCTATTCCCTAGCCAGTCTCATCACCCATTACTCAATACTTCTCATTCCTAAATATGTCTAGTCTTGTCACCAGGCAAAGAAGTCCTAGTTAGAAACACAATCACTGCTGACTCAGTCTACCCATAGGCCCATCTTTATTGTTTTCAAGCAGAATGTAATCAGGGAGTTCATGAGAATTACTCTCTATCACAGTACATATCAGAGCCTCTCAGTCAGTGTGTGTAGACAAGTGTATCTGTGTTTACTTATAGTGAGCTGCATTCAGGATTCTTTTACAGGACAAAGAGGAGATGCTGCATTTATTAAAATTCCTTAGGGCATGTCTACCCACTCATAGCATGTGCTCACTGATGCATCCCAACCAGCACCCTCCCTTCTTCCTGCATGTGAGGGACATTCACAGACATCAGCTGATACGGGTATTGAGAATAGAGCAAGGTGTCTCTTCTATGTGCTTGCTTTGAGTAGAGTTCTTTTGGGGTACTTGGAAGGCCAGTTCTTTAATGTGGACTGAGCCAAGCTTTTTCTTTTGTGACAGCTAATATTCAGTGGATGATGGTTCAAAGACAAGACACTGCTTGTCACCCTGTCCATGAACTTGCTGTGCCCGGGTTCCCTTAGTTTGTCTTAGTGTGCTCTCAACTACCCATTATTACTGTGGTTAACTGAGGTCCAAGAGCATTAAATAGAAAATTCCAGAAATAATACTTTAAATGACTTACTATAATATGTTATTGTTCTGTTCCAGTGTTAGTTATCATGCCAATCTCTTAATATGCCAAAATGATTAACTCTAATACACATATTCAATTATGCATATCTTTAATGATAGAAAGAAATTTAAATTGTATCTTTAGGTGATTTCAACATTGTGTATCACAAGATTTTCTAACACATACCTGGGTAGGATGGGCTACTGGTATACATAATAGCATGTGCTACAATTATATGTAAGTAGCATGTGGCAGTTTTTCTTTCACCAGATATCACCAGAAATGGTGATAAAGTGTTGTGTCATAATATGATATTTTGTGTCACTAGCAATAATACTTTTAGTTCTGTTATAGTAACGCAGAATTACCACTGGATATGTGTTCTGTCATCACCCAAGCATCCCTATATCATGCTTATCTGTATAAGAAAATGTTTAGCATATATAAGTTCAGAACTAGCCTCTCTGAGGTGCCTATTGGGATATCTTGGAAAAGAGTATATATGTTCCTCTAATAGGTGGAGATCACAGTATAACATATATTGATATTTGGTTTCTTTAGACCTCTCAGAGATGCTAGTTCCAAATATGAGTTCCCAGACATCAGTGCACTCCCAGAAACTCCATGATTGATCTAGACCTGGGAATTAGAATTAGTTATGTTCATCTACCATTTAAGGAACGATAGGCCCTGTGTTATCAATACTGGCATTCTTTTATGTCTGGGATTTTTCAGTTCTTAGGAATAAGCTGAGTGAGACCATTGCACTATAGGGAATTGTGTTGGGAGACAGAAAGAGGAGGAAAGGGCATCAAAGGAGCGTCTAGAGAACGTGACAAAGGAGGCTGGCTGAGCACATGCGTGTGTGGGGAGACAGCCTGAGCCTGTGGCTTGGACTTGGGGGGCAGCTGTCACTGTTGCTACTTAGATATTCATAGCCAATTGCTTCCATTGTTCCTCAGTTTATTAGCTTTTGCCAAGTAGTTCAGCTTTTACTAAGGGCACCGGGTTTATGGCGGCAGTATTTCTCACAGTGTCAGAGATAAAATATCAAGCTAATAACAGACTCCCTGCTAATGTAAATCGCACAGGGAAGGCAATCTTGTTCAGAAGAAAGTCCTGCCAGGGAATGCTAAGTCTGAAGGCTTTGAGAAAGCAGTCGGTGGGATTGGATACACTCTGTGCTTGCTAAGAAGATGAAATAAATGATTTGTGTTAAGTGGTAACAGCTGCTGAATAGAGCATTTTCCCACACCTGCCTCTTCCCAAAGGACTTTGTTGCTCCCAGGGGGTTCTGGCAAAAGCTGAGAGGTTCAGCTATAGGATTTGGGGAGAGACTTTCTTCTCCCTCCCTCCTTTTTTTTTTTTAATTGCTACTTCCCAGCCTCAATGGCTATAGAGAGCCTATTGGTTTCCCTTATGTGTTATAAGGAGAAACCCGTTGGAGCATGATAGGGGGTTCTGGGAGGTCTCTTGGCAATCACTGAGATCTTTTACTTTCTCTTCTTGGTCACATTCAGGTACCTGCTAGGCAAACCTACTGTTGCTACTTGTTGCTGAGAGTTTTAACAAGGCCAAGTCGGGGTGGGGAGGGGTGTCAGCCACTAAAATTTAACAAAACCCCAGGAGCAAAGATGCTGCGTCTCTGTACTGTTGTCACACACCATGAGGACCCCACTCCCATCCCCTACCCCTACACCCAGTTTTGTGCTTACATGCAGGGCTTATCTGCAGGCTTGAGAAGATATATCAGCGCTTTAGAGATGGTCAGGTTGTTGTCAATGGAAGGCCGTTCAGAGTGCTACCCTATCCTTGGGACCTGATGCTCAGAAGAGGGAAAAGTGACAGGTGCTAGTTTACAAGGATTAGCAACTACAAGTGCACAGAGACCTGAAGCAAAGGTTATGGGCAATGGTAACTTTCTGATGATGCCCCTTAAAGCTGTTGCTGGTGCAGTCTTGACAGCTATTTCTGCCTATCTCGTGACTACCAGGACCAGGTGCCTATCTTCTCAGCACTAAGCAACTGGACAAATCCTAAGAACCCTTTAATTTGCTTCTAGTCGATAGGCCATAGCCTATAACCCACCAGTCTGCCAGGTCCCCTTGTCCTACCCCAGCCTTTCCAAGTACTTCCTGTTGCATTGATAAAAGCTGGAGGTAGCTATCAGACCTTGCGTGCATCAGCACTAGCTTCAGGAATAATCTCATTGACTGCTTGGCATAGGGGTCACTTCCAATGGTGTAGGAATCTACTTTTCAGTTGAGGAAACAGGCTGATGAGAGGTAGTGCAGCTTATCCACTTTCATGTAGAACATGCACAAGGAATAAGATGACGTCTGCCAATCTTTAAATCTGAAATCCAGCCGAAACCCCGCTTTATGCAGCAGAGCCTATGGCTGTTGCTGTATTATCCGCACATGTTCAGATAGCTCCACCTCAACCGCTTAACCTGACAAATGAATGTCAATGCCAGCACTCAGGTTAGAGCAGGACAGCCCTGAATGGGCAGGGGATGCTGGGATATTCCCCAGTTAGGACACTGGTAAGAAGGAGTGAAGAGGCTGACAGGTGAGCAGAGGGTTGTCTTCTAGATGTGAACGGAGCAGCAGCCGCATGTTTGCATGTAGGGCTGGAACATGGGTTTCGCTGACGGCCACAGTTGATTGATGACGTGGCCGACTGCAAGAGGCGTGAGTAGTAATGTGATCGAGGGTGCACATTACGGCCAATTACAATTTGAATAAGTTATCAGTGGGAAGAAGTCGAGGTGTAGAAACGCTGGTCTATTAACCCTTGAAGTTACACTCACAGCATTTTGAAAAAGTTTATGAATCACTTTGAATTATAAACCCAATGACAAATGCCAATGCTGTGAGAATACTTGATGGCAGTTTCTGCAGCAGTCAGTGCTTTATGGGGACAATTGTAAACAACAGTCTTATGTATTTTAAAGCATCAAAGCGGGGGGGAAAAAACCACGAAAGTCTCCCCACCCCCAAGGAGGGGAGGTGAGCTTGCCCGTGAGCAAACTTTACCATAAATCCTGTCTATGATGTTTCAATTTTCTGTTTTTCTACTTTTGATATTGGATATTCCTCTAGGCACAATGCCCTGGGGCCAAGATGTATCCTGCCTGTTATAGGAGTGTTTTGCTGTGTTACTCCCTCAATTACAATAAAGCCCCAACTAGAGATAAGACAGACTGGAACTACTTGCTCAGTGGGTACTGCCTAGAAGTCTCTTCCCTGGTCAGCATTCTAGTTCCAAACAGTGAAGTGGAAGGCAGAGAACTCAGCACTCAGAGGACTCCCACAGGGCTCTGCTTTTTTCTCCAGGACCCTGGTCTTGTCCCTGGTAACCCTCTGACCATTCGCTCTGTCTCCAAGCAAATCAGCAGGAAGGCTTGCATACTCCATTTAAAAGGAAGACATCAGTGCTGGCCTAGACACAAGCTCTATGCTTTGGTTAATGTGGATTTCCCACCTTAGCATCAAGGGTGGCCAAAGAACCCTCACAATGCAGTAGATCATGTTGAGGAAGAGAAACAAATCATATGGATGCTGCCCTGTTATAGATGCAACTTAGGACTTGAAGTCACAGAACCCCCTTGTTCATTGATCCACTTGTATTGAACAAACCTGGACCTCAACTTACTTTACACAGGGTTGTGGTGAGGATTAATTGAGTGGTAGAAATGCTTGGTGCAACATCTGACTCAACACATATTCTGTAAACCTATTTGCCTATCTCTCTAGGCGTGTCTTGTCAGTTTGCAAAGGGGATATGAAGGAATCTCTATTTCTTCCTTATTCTGTTTTGGGGAATGGAGAAGTGTTTGCTTAGTGTGGAAGGCTGAGTATCATTTTCTAGGGTAGTACATTCCACCATGATGTCCCACAAATATTTTCATCATCTGGGAGTGAACCTGTTTAAGATGCAGAATCTTAGGCTTACACCTTAGACCTCCTGAGTCTGAAATACAGGACTGGCACTGTGGATACTGTGATCATTGCTACTTTAAAAGCTTAAAGTTAGGCCTCTGAGAAGGGTTAGTTATTAAGGGTAGGGTACCGACGCTTGCTTGACTCTAGAGGGTGTCCTTTGTTGCAGACCCCATGTGTTCCATTGGGCACTAAGGTCATGTTATAATTAAATGATCATTTAGAGGCTGTCACTGCACAGAGGGCACATAGGCAGCCAATTCATTAGACTAGAGTAACTTCTTGCAAATTAAAAAATGTTAACGATCAGATTTGAAGCATTGAGAGCCTATCAGGGACCGCATGCCTAGAATGAGCATTTACCATATGGTAACTTTGGAAGCTAATATTGATTCTCATTATTTTAAACGATTACAAACATTGCAGGTGTTTTATAATAATCTCCATTGTCTAATTAGAACATGCGTGAAACGAACTCATTCTGTCTGCTAACGAATATTGATTGGAACAGCAGAGCCCCAACACAGAGGTAGGACAGGGACTGACTGGTCAGCTTGCCACCATTGCCAGCCCCCTACCATTGCCAGTCCCCTTTCCTCCCTAAATGATTAATCCTGGGATACAGGGCATTTTGACAGGCAGTCATCCATTGGGGACCTTTGCCTGATTTGAACCTGCTCCAGCCTCCAATGCCTATTCTTGTTACGACACCAACTGGAAAATCTGGAGTAAGCATTGGCCATTCGGTGACCCTTTTCTGATTCCCTTTCTTTTTTTCTTTCTTTCATAGTTTCTATCTAAAATCCATTTTTAAAGCAACTTTGTTTCTAAGTGATTTTAGGGAATTCTGCTGGAATTGGTCATTACTTAATGTTTCAATTACACACTGGCTGGTTATGGAGGTCAAGTTGCTTCATGCCTAGTATTTTCTCTTTAACAGGACTATAAGCTTCTCAAAGACAAGGGTTTTATCTTGACCCTTACTTGGTGACACTAACTGCAATGTTATTCATTCATAGTCATTGTCAAGGGAGTGAGTAAAAACTATTCTTAAAAAATACTCTCTGCTCAGCAGGTGGGTGTTTTGTATACGAGTGCCTCAATCAGATGAAAGTTATTATACACTGATTATTGCGAGGAGGAAAGAACTTCAGGAGCTTTGGCTCCTAATGAGTGGAGAATGGAAGTCTTCCTGGAAAGAAGGCAGATAGACTAGATGTGTCACCTGCTGACATGACTATGTAGGACTTTGGGAGGATAGAGAGAGGCTGGGTGGAGCCAGAGAATGGGTCCTGAGCCCAGCATCGAAGGTTAAAAAGGAAAGTGATGGTAGAGTGTCCCCAAAACACATGTAGAAGTTGGAGTTCTTAGGCAGCATATGTGAACCTAGCAGAGTGTACTGTGGGGGAGGAGTATTCGGGGCCCAAAAGGGACACAAAGGTAGCATTGCAGACAGATTTTTCTCCTACTCAGAGACGCTTGGGTTTTATTCTGAATGTGGAGGGTTTATATTAAGAGAGATTTGCATTTTGTTGAACAACATTTTAGGATCTATAATTCAGGAAAATCACCCTGGAAACACTAAAGAGGTGGGAACAGGGAGGCTGGGAGATTAGTAATGACCTATATGGGAAGGGATAAATGTCTGTGCACAGTGAAACAGAGAAAACAATACAGACATATTTAGCCTGTGATGTTAACATTCAGTGTGAGAACCTCATCTCATTTCCTCTCTTGATTATGGAAAAAAAAATTGAGGTAGAAAAGCCTGGAGAGAAATATAAATCCCCAAGTACCCACTTCTCAGAATTAACAAGTATTTACTTTGTGTCTTATGTATAACACGTGTATTTTCATTACAAAAATTACAAAGAAACATTTTCATTTTGTTCTACCTACTACTCCACTGACATTGTCAAGGAGTTGCTATTTGTCAGTGTAGTTCATGTTTCCTAAATAGTTTTATATTTGATTATTCATAGGCAACATTATAAAAAAGTCTCTAGTTTTCAGCAAAATATTCTTGCTGGTGATACATTCAACTTTGACAGTTTCAAAGCTCAGCTTTACCATTCGATCTGCTGTACTTGTCTTCTCTTTTGGGCTGGGCACTTCAGCTAATCACATGCAGAAGGGTGCTTCTGAGATAAAGACGAGAGGGGGAACATTAGGTCTTCAGGAATACATCCCTACACATCTCTTGCGCACTGCTAAAAGCAGGGTGACTGTCACAGTTTTAACTTCCCAATGGTGGATACCTTGTCTTCCCTTTCCAGAACTTTCTACCGTGGGCCTTCAAAGTTTTCCCCTTGATGTGCTTTCCCCAATCTTTTCCCTAGTTTCCAGAGAGCTCAGGTAACTACCTATCCATATGTGCACTGGTCTTAAGATTTCCTACCATGTGGTTGGCACTCTCATACTCTCCTGGATCCTTAGTCATACTTTCTAGACTCCTTAGAGTACTTTTACAATCCAGATACCAAACCTTTTTCTGGAAAGTATTTTTCTTTTATAGTATCTTCTCACCATTTCCCTCTTATCTTCTTACTTTGTTTATGGTGTGTTTTCCCAGGAAGGGTTTTTTTACATTTTGAAGTTGGAAAATTTATTAATTTGGCCCTGGATGTGTTCTGCTTTCTTATGCCTTGTCTAAGAAATATTTTCCCATTTTGAAAGCATAAAGATAGCAGGCACTGGCCCATATTTTCTCCTAACAGTTTTGCTTCTGACCATAAGGCTTCTAATATAGCAGGGATGTGTTTTGTAGGTGTTGTGAGAGGCAGAGAATAGGCTTCTTATTATTTATTTTCTTCCCTTAATAGCTAACAGTCACACAGCATTTATTAGCTGCCCCTATCCATTGACTTACAGTATACACCCCACCCCACCCCCTTCAGCTCCTCTATAAGTCCTCAACTCTTTGCCTGCATTCTCTCTTGGCCCATTTATCTACATGTTCCCACCGAGTAAGCACCAAAGTAATGTTTTAAAGATCCCTGGAGGTGGAGAGATTGGAGAGGTGGAGAGAGGTACAGTGATTGCTGGGTGAGTATCTGGAACCGAGTTTGGACCTGCAGCGCTCATGTGAATCAGCTGGGTGTGGCAGTTTGTGACCCTAGCAGAGGGGACGTGCAGACTGGACGATCCCTGATTTGGTTAGCTAGCATTACCAAATCAGGCTAAGATTAAAAAAAAAAAAAAAGAAAAAGAAAAAGGAGAGAGTGATTGAGAAAGGTGTCTGAATTCTGGCCCTGGCCCCCATACATTCCTACAGACATGCATCCGCATGTATGTACATGCACATGAACATATATATGAACACATAAGCAAAGCACCTGCACATTAATCCCACGGTCAACCTCTGTGCCTATCAGCACTATATATGTCGTTCTCCTAGTAATTTATGAGAGCTATAGTAGAGTCTGAGGCAGCCATGGTCTGGTGTCAGGGAAACCTTGTTTCCTGGCTAGGGTCTTGGAGAATTACAGTTGGTGTCATAACAAGAGTAGGCATTGGAGGTTGGAGCAGGCAATCTGGCTTTGTATGGAATTAGGATTACACAAAGAAAATTCATAGCTTCCCAGATATCTCACTAGTCTTCTTGATAGACAAAAAATGAGACTTTAACTTGGCAGAGAGAAGGAGTGGGGGAGGGAGGGAGGGAGAGAGGGAGGGAGAGAGAGAGAGAGAATGAATTTATTCTCTGACATCTCATTCACAGGTGTCTCCACAGAGCAGGCAGTTGGCATCTGGCCCTTGGAGTCCTTGCTCTCCTAAAAAGTTCTCCGTAGAGCTGGAGGCTGGAGACACTGGGCATTGCCTTTCTTTAACTCAGAGATAGAGGCTCAGAGTACAAGCAATTTTGCATAGCTCAGGCCCGTATGCATTGTTCTTCATTAACTTCACAGAGTGAACAACACCTGCCTTCCTCATTTGAGAAGGAGGTTATAATAACTGAACTTGGAAGCCTGTACCTGACAACATGAGAAATGCGCCAAGTTCCTGAGTTTGCCAATGTGGAAGTTGCTTCAAAGTCATGATATGGAGGACTGGTCCTGCGCCCTGCCACAGTATACAATTCTAGACTCTTAATACTGGGACATTCTGCCATATAATCTTGTCCAATATAACCTTTAGTTTTATGAAGGAAGAAACTGGGACATAGGGAGGCTCAGTAGCTAACCTAGGATCAATTTTAGGGAGAGTCTGAAAAACACCAGAACACAGGATTCTGGATCCCACACCAACTCGTTTTTATTTTCCTGCTTACTTGAGTGCTAGTGTGCTTGAATCTGTTCAGATGCCACATTATAACATCACAAACTGGGTGGTCTATAAAGAACAATAATTTCTTTCTCACATTTTTTGGAGGTTATAAAGTTCCAGATCTAGGCGAAAGCAGGCTCAGTGCTTGGTGAAGTTCTGCTTTCTGGTTTATAGATGACATCTTCTCATGGGGCCTTCACATAGAAGGGAAAGGCAGCTATTTGGATCCTGTCTTACAAGGCTATTAATCCCCTTCATGAGATCTATTCTCCTGATCTAATCACATCCAGGGACTCAAACTGCTATTGTTGGTGACAGTTTTAGCATACAAACTCTGGGTAGACACAAACATTGATACACAAGCAAAAAGACTATATGTTTGTTGTCTATATGTATACATGTAAGGCACATTTGTGTGCATATACATGTGTATGATGTATGGGTATATACCTGTGTGTGGTATATATGTATGTGCATATGTTGGTATGGGTATACATGCATGTGGAGGCCAGAAGCTGACATTGTCTTTCTTGGTTACTTTCCATTTTTTTATTTTTAATTAAAATAATTATCACATTTATTTGTTTATTTGGGGGTGTATATGTGTGTAGAGGTATCATGACACACAATGAGGAAGTTAAAGGGAGTCAAACTTAGGTTGTCAGGCTTGGTAGTGAGAACCTTACCCACTGAGCTTTCCCCCAACCCCTCAAAAAGATATTTGATGGGGAGAAATCTGCAAGCTCTTTTTCTTTGTTTTTCTTCTGTATCCTGGAGAGAATAGAAAGGTATAGGATTTGGGGCTATGGGGAGAGATTGCAATTCCAGAGGTGTTAGTCCCTGGAAATAGGCAATTTCTATATCCTCAGAGATAGGTCCCAGGGGAGGTATAGACTAAAATACTGAGGTAGATAACACAAACGTATAACATCCAGGAACCTCCATTGTTTTGGACAGAAAAGGCAGTAGGCATGTACTTGGGAGTTTATATAGAGGTAAATCTCACTCCATTTCTAAATGCCTTTAAGAAGTCACATATACCTCAGGAAAGAGGCTCTCAGTTCTGAGTCCTGTGTCCTAGGAACACTGTCTTCAGCAAGACTGGCCCACTTCATCTTTTGAGAGGCTATATCAATACCTTTTATTGTTACAGGAGTCGCTTGTACTATCCTGACCGAACATTTAAAAGGAAGTTTCTTGTGCCTAGTACTGAAGTTTTTGTTAGCCTGTGGATCTTGTGGGGGTATTGTTAGCTATTTGTTTAACTTTGTGTATGTGTGTATGTGTGTGTGTGTGTATGTGTGTGTGCATGTGTATTTATGTTTTTTGCATAATTTTAGGTGAGTACAAAATAATGTAATTTCTTGGGGCATTATCAAACAGCCTTGGTATTTGAGAGTAGTGGTTTATATGAGAGGGATTTGAGAGAAGGCATCTGGGTGGGGATGGAGCAGGGAAAGTAATATAATTATGTGTTAGTTAAAGTATACTAAAATAAATAAAATATTCAGACAACTGATTAAATAAAGTTTCAAAGAATAAAAAAGTCATTTATAAATCAGACCCTTAAAATTTTCTTTTATTCCCATTGACCAGAACTATTATTTTGAAAGTCTTCTTGCTTCCTTTCTGGTTGTTATTTCCTTTTTAGAGACTGTCCACATTATAGCCTTAAGTTCTTTGGTTGTCTTTTAGTAGTTAAGCTGCTAGGAAAACTGAGATCAACAGATTATCTGCCTGAAACAGCAAGTTCCCATTAGAGGCAAGAATAGTCATGTGGAAGCTTCCAAAGGAGGAGCTTCTGAAGACTCTTAGAGTCGGGAAGCAAACTCAGAGTATCATACCTTCCCCAGATCGTGAGGTGAGGGCATATCTTCTCTGGCTCTTGACAGAAGAGGTAACAAACATATCAATTTAGTTTTGGTCTCAGGTTGAACCGACTTACGCATGCTAGACAAGAGCTCTATGGTTGATCTATACCTGTAGCCGAAGAGCAATCAGAGACTGTGCAGGTATCACATTCTTCTTTTCCACTGGAGATTCAAAGTAGGCATTTCCCCCCCAAATGCTGCCACAATCCTTCCTGTTTTATCATCACCAGTCCACTGGGACAAACCCCTGATCTCTGTGAGACAAAGTACAGGTGTCATATATGTCTCTTTTTGTTCTTGTGTAGTAGGGAGTTAGTATCCAATACAATTAACAACATGTTCCCAATTGTTCATGACTTTGGACAGATGGAGAACTCTGGGAGCAGCTTTGTCTGTTTTAAGGAGAGGCTCCATTAGCCTTTGAACTCCAGCATCTTTCCCTTTTGCCTTGCCATGCCTAGAAGATATGTGTTTGCTAAACGTTTCCTCTTTATTGTGAATGACTGTTGTGAGATAAAATTTAACAAGAAGATGTTACATGTTCCCAGAAGGAATAAAGACTAGAAAAATCTCTGGGTGGTTTTAGAGTCTTAATTGAATAAGATGTTGGTGTGAAGTAAGAAGACAGAGGTAGTGGCTACTAAGGGACACAGTAATCCGTTCTCTGAGTTGAGACATTAATAGTCCCTAGGTGTAACAACAAGCAAGGCAGAAGGACGAAGAGCAGTTCAGAGACATTGCCTGAAAGCAGAGAAGCGAGTGGAGGGTAGGAGCCAGACATCTTTGTGAACCTTTGTTCCCTGTTGGAAATTATCCATCTCCTAGCTTATTTTCAGAACAAAACTTTGTGATGCTACACCTATCTTTTCTCCTTTGCTAATAACTTCCAAGATTAAAATGGGGGCTAGGGAGATGGGGAGTTAGAAGAATCCCTGGGATTCACTAGGAAGCTAGCCTACTTGGTGAGGTTAAAATAAATAGAGAGACCATGTCTCAAATCAATGAGTAAAACTGAGAATGACCCCTAAGCTTGTCACCTGGATTCCATATGCATACCTGCAAACAAAACACTGAACACAAAGCACATAATATGCAAGTTGCTTATAACCACCGCCCCCCTCTCTCCTTTTCAAAGCTGCTAACATGGGCCACAAGGTTTGAAAGCATTATTAAACTTTCAACTGCCCCCTCCTCATTTCAGCTCTCTAGCATGATGGTACCTTTTCAAGGTCTCTTGTGAATGAATCTACTTTCTTCACTCCTTCAGACACAGAGCCTTCACATCGACGATCCCTTCTATTGGAGGCTTTTTCTTCTAACCAAGAGAGTGCACCAGTCACTGAGCAATAATGCATGTTTAGTGACATGAGGACCACACAGCCCTAATGGACAAAGAGACTCACTCCAGCTGCTCTGAGGCCCCCTAGAAGAGTGGAACTGTATTGTTGTTCCATTTATGGTTAAAGTTGGCCAAGTTCTGGTAGACAATCTTAAACTTCTTTTTAAAGGTAACCTTAAATAGGTAGCAATTCCAAAAATCTTCACTTAGTACTGTAGCATGTAGAAGGCTCAAAAGAACTTTTCAGATGAGAATGTCTAGGAAAAGATACTTGATACAAATGGTCTCTCATTGTCCTTCTGGGTTGGGTTGTCCCTCCCTTGTCTTAGATGATGATAGCCTCCAAGCCTTAGTAAGCTACTTAATCCTAAATCTCTTGATTTTACCTGGACATCATTTATCTAGGGATAGTCAATTAATAAGAGACATGGTTCTAGATTCTAAGCTGCTTAACCCCTAGTTCAAGTCTCTTGAAAGGAGCTGAGAAAGTCAGAGTCAGAGATAAGTTCAACTCAAGGCTTCACCTTAAAAGTCCTCATGGGATCAAATTGTCATTATTTTCTTCTCTTTTAGCTTAGGAAAAGCTTGGGAATTACCCAGTTATTCAATGACTTCCATGCCTCTGTGGACCCTGGCTCCTCCTCAAAATCCTCTCTGCTTTTGCATTCACTCAGTCTCTTCCCTCCATGGGAAACTCATTCCTCAGGGCAATCAATGTCCCTCTCAGCCAGAACCCTGTTACCAGGGCAACCATTCCAGGCAGTCAACTTGGGCTCATTGAGATGCAGATGCTGAGCCCAGGGCCCTCAGAAGGGCAACTGCTATCAGAGTGGGCAGTTTCTGGCAACTCTGGAGTGTATTATACCGAGTGGGACATGGTAATTATGTATTTGTGGCTTTCGTTATGTGCCAGTATAATTGTCACAAATTCATTATTGTTTTAAAATTCTTATTTTTCTCCCTAGACCACTCAGCAAAAGACAGAAATTGGTGCCAGAGGGCAGATTTCTTTCTGGAAGAGACATTCACTTGGGTAGAAAATAAGTGCAGTGATTTAATATCATCCGATTGGTTATGAAGTTTTCTACATTGGTGGGTGCACAATCTCAATATAGTTGCCAAGGGGAGGTCACCAGGACCCTGAGCTGTGTCAGTACACATATCCATATTAATAAATGAACTGGGCTTGGCATGGTGGTTTACAACTTGGAAAAGAAGGCCATTTGAAGACTTGGAGATCATTGTTCCCTCTTTCTGTCCCTGCCTTTGTTTCCATACTGGTTAATGTCCACCTACAAGAAGATAGGTTTCTGAAGTCAAACTTGCCAATTAAAATAACATATCTCCCCTGATCCTTGCTCATGTCAGCTTAGCGAGTCTGTAATGTGGTAGATATGGTCAACTTGTATGCAGTTTTCCCGAAGTATCTCCAATCTTAACGTTAATGAGAACAATGTCCGGGAACAAGGAGGTGATGCTTATTGTGAATCCTATTTCCCACCAACTTCTTTAATCTTGTTGAGAGAAAGAGCATGGCTGTGCAGAGTACTGCACTAGATATGATTCAGCAGAACTTTGAGGTTAGTTCAGATGAGAGGGTTGAGGATACAAAATGGAACATATGTGTTCAAATGCTGCACACCTCTCCTTTTAGTCTGTGGAACCTGGACACAATCACTGCGGTTCTTTACATCTTAGTTGCATTTGGGGCAAAAAGGGAGAGAAAAGAGCTGTGGGGACTGCTGTGGTGGAAATGGGAGTGAGCATTGTTGTGATAATCAAAAGAGAAAGAGGCGTGAGAATATGGTATACGGAGGTGTGTGGGAAGAGGGTGCCTCAGTGGGCCCATGCCGAGGTATCCCTTCTCCCTAGGGACCAGACACACACCAGCACAGTACAGAATAGAGTTTATTCAGGACATGGAACGGGAGTTAAGGGGGGTAGTAGAGGCAGAGAAAGACACAGAGAGGGAGAAAGTAGAGAAGCAGAGGCCAGGCATGACCACATGGAGAGAGGGGGGAGGGGAGGAGAGCCTAAGAGGGGCGAGAGAGAAGGTAGGAGAGTGTGAGAAGTAAGAGAGAGATAAGAGAGGAGTCAGAGAGACAGGAGGGGGTGAGCATCCCCCTTTATAGTAGGCTAGGCCTACCTGGCTGTGGCCAGGTAACTGTAGGGAGGGGCATACCTGGCTGTGGCTAGGTAACTGTGGGGTGGAGCTTAGAACCCTAACAAGCAAGGCAGCTGAGTGCTATACATACATTATCTAATCTTTAGAGTTGTTTCTGGTGAGACACTGAGGCACAGAGGGTCCATAGTTACTATGTGGTGGAGCTTGGGTTCTAACATGGGACATTTGCTTCCAAAACATTCACCGTTACTCTGATGTTCTTAGGAATAGGATGGAAAAACTCCCATCTGGAGGGAGGCCTACGTGTCTTCTGTCAGTCTTGTATGCATACTTGACTGGGTATCACTGTGAAAGGATGGAGTGCCTAGGGCACATAGGGTCTTTCTGCCGGGGAGGTTCTTCTATTTCTCTTTTTACCACAGCAGTGGATATTCTTTTAGAACACTGGGTAGCTATGGCTGTTTGCTGCCCAGCTATGTGTTTGGACTGTCGTACTTGTTGGATCCCATCTTTTGGGGGTGAATCTGAAGCTGTGGATTTGAGGATGGTCAGATTCTCCTGCCTGAGTTAAGCATTTTGCCCAGAGAGCACTGTTGTATAGAAAGACCTTGTGCCATGCATTGTTCCTCCCCCTGCAGAAGGGCAGTGATTGCTCTTAATTTGCTGAGCTATCTCTTCAGCTCCCAGACTGAATTTTTTAAAGAGAACAATTTTCAAAGCAAGTATAAAGTCACAAGTGAGCAGTGGTCTTAGCCTTGGCTTAACATCACAATAAATGTCTAGCTTTAAAATACTCTGATACATTCTTCTTAACCCTCCCACTCAGAAAGCCTGGTTTTTATGTCATCTTAGACGTGTCCCAATCATTGGCATTTTTAAAGGGTCCCAAATTGATCCTAATATGTAACCTGGCAGGACTCAGCCACGGTGGAGCTGGTATGCATTTAGTTGCTCTACAACTGCTGGCAAAGTTCTTAATTTTTCCAACCAAGGATTCCATGTTTTCATACTGTATTAAGGGTTATAAATTATGGAGCCAGTTCAAAAGCTAGGATCTAGAGCCACTAGACTAGAATTATATCCCCATCGAAGAAGAAAATTTCATGCATGCCAGCTGATGGGTCTCTGAGGGGCAAGTTGTCAATCAAATAAAGCACTGATAGTCTGGATATGTTAGACAATGCCTCTGTGATGTTACATCTTGCAGCAGTATTTTCTTTTTCCTTTTCAAGAGACCTTGAAATTCTGTTCCTGAGAGAGTTCTTAACCTTGCTTGCAAGTTCTGCTTGAGAAAAGTCCATGCTTGTTCCACTAGGCACAGTGCCAAGGACCTGGCACGAGACAAGTCTTTCAGTACAGACCTCTGTTTCCATGTGGATTTTGACAGGTGGACTTGAGCAGCTGTTGCCCCTACTCTCCCACTTTTTCTAGAACCCTCTTCCACCATCAGTTTTACCCCGAATTTCTTGAGGTTTTGCGCTCTCCTTTCCTTCTGACACCTTTTCTTTTTCTAAAAATAACTCGCCTCAAAGTACTACTCCTCTCCAAAAAGCTGTCGAGGACAGTCAGTACTTCATTGCCTCCACGTCCTCACGACCCTTCCTCAACTCTGCAGCTGATTGCTCCTTCTGCAGATCCCCAAGAGGCCTTTCTGCCAGGTGGCCTTCCCCCTGCCAATAGCTGACATTGCTTTCTCTCTGTTCCCATCCTCAGAGGAGCCTGGTAGCATCCAGCAACTGTGGCTCCTCGTTAAAAATAGAACCTTACCATTCCCACCTAGAATTCAGATCTACCCATCAGAATTTCCTGGGGATAAGGCCTTATTACTATATCAAAAATCAATTCCATTGATTCTTATACACATGAATGTTTAAGACCAGTGCTCTGTAGATATTTATTGTGTACATCCGATCTTAGCATTTGGAAAACTCATGTCACCTTTAGTTTTCACATCAGATGTTTGCTTTACATCTGAGTTACACACTGAGAGATGGTTGAGAATAGTGATTTTGTGCACGAGTCCTGTGACCACTCCACCTGTGTACCGCTCTGTTTTCACCTGCTGTTTTAGCCTCTTCCAATGGGAAGAGAGTGTCTGTCTCACAGGGTTGAAGGTAGACTTGGATAAGTTAACATTTCTAAAGCATCCAGAACACTGCCTATACCTAGTAAGTTTCCAAACAGTGCCTGCAAGATTATATAGGTTTACAGTTTTTATTTCCATATAAAAATCTTTATCGTTTCCTAAGCTACTATTAATGTAATTGACCAAGGAGCTTCAGATATTTGTCATCTCAGTGGTTAATTGGTTCTGATGAGTTGCTTGAAACCATCGTCTTTCCCCTTTGCATTTAAAGCTATCATTTTCAATCTGTTTTCCCTCAGATATGTCAGTCCACCTGAAGAATGTATTGGCTATCCATCAGCAATTATTCCCTATAACAATGGCTTTCACCCTGTACTCCTCATCTAACTCAATCTATGAATTTATGGTCTTCTATGATATAACTTCTAATCTGGTAATATTGACTCAATTATAATATGCCAAGAAAAAGAAAGCATTCAAAGCTAGAGAAGGAATGAGACTACTAAAGTCATAGAGAAGTGCCTGTCAACACTTTCTAAACCTCATAAGCCTTTGGAGTCCTATCAGGCTTGGGACTTAATATTACCAAATGGGGATGAAACTAGTTTCTTGAGAGACAAGCCTTTGTATTTGATGAACTCTGTGCAACTTACTCAGATAAAGAGGCTCAAATATATGGCAAGAGAGCAGCCTGCAAAAGGCCAAGAGGGAGATGGCTGATGAACCAGATGATTTAATGGGCCATCTCCCCTGTAGTTAATTTCCCTAGATCTCTTGTGCTATATTGATTTTGCAAATAGCTATTGTCACATCTGCCCCTTCAGCTCATGGGTACTAGTGGGTTTTAAAAAAATGAATTGAGTGGGGGGGAATGCAGATTAATCAATATCAAGATTTATTGACTTGGGACATTTATATTAACAGTAGCAAAGTTGGGAATCATTTGAACCTTTGCAATACTTGATGAAGTAGCATAGTTGAGTATCTAAAGTGTACTTTGAAACTATTACCCTTTGTAGATGTGATATGGCTCTCACTTCCACTTCCTGGAATAGTTGCCTTTATTTGTGAAGTTAGTAGGATTTATGTTATGGTAGCAATCATATCAAGGTATTTTTCAAATGCCAAGTGATAATCATAAGAAGAGCCTCAAGTTTCCGCTTGTTCATGACAGTTTCTTTTCCTTCTGTTTTCTCCCTTTAAAACACTTCTAACTTTCAGGTTATGTCTTTGACAGTTTTATTTTTAGAGGCAGGAATTCTGTTCTTTGTGCAAAATATGCCTACTGCTTTTAAAAAGTCAACAACTACTTTGTTTAATTGAATAATTAATGTCTCTCTTTTTACCAAGAAAGGGTTGTGTTCTTCTTTTTCAAGGGCATAAATGAGAACACTTCCACTATAACCTGCTCTTAACAGAGGTGCTCCTTTTGTCATTGTGCTTGAGGGGGCCTTATTATTAAGAAGAAAATAATTTTGAGCTGTCTAGTCCAGTGAGAGGGATGTGTTTATAATCAGCTGCCTATGGTATCTTTTAAAATTATCTTATGAGAAGTTTGGATGCAGCAGAAGCAATTATAGCTTTGCTCTAGAGATAATGTAGTTGTTAACTCACTGTTTTTCCTAAGACCCTCTACAATGTAAAGGTGCTACATTGATCTGAGGCATTGTTATGTAGGGATAGTGAAGCCTGCCTGTTCTTTCTTCAAGGACAGATTTCAGCAAAATGAGAGCTATGGAGAGTCAGTTTGTTTGGGCAAGGTCTGAGTTCCCAGCTGTTGCTTCAGGACAGGTAGATGATTTCTAAAGATCTCCACTAATAAGAGGAGAGTTATGTTTGTTGGTAAGCATGTGACAGCTTTCTGTCAAATTGGCCATGAATCATTTCATGTATCTGATTTTCCTGGTTGCCCTCTTCCTACTCTCTTCATTTAGGACATCCTTGAAGCAGTGAGGTCATTCTTGTTGTAAGCTGCCAGCTGCCTACTTGCTGCCCCTCCTCCATCCTGGATGGGGTTTGTTCCTTTGTTTTTATTGCTCATCATCTGTGACTTCTTGGCAGGTTCAGATAGGAAGGGAACAACCACTCTGCATGACCCACGAAGCACTCCTCTAACCTCTGATGTTGAAAGATGAATGCCAAACCTGACTCTTAAGCACTTGGCAAATGTTAGCTCTGTCTTCTCTATCTGCATTTTCTGTTTTCTTTAAAAGATGGGCTAAGTAAGACAGGAAACATGAATGATAATGATGGCGAAGAGGATAATGATTTATCAGGAATCTATCTATTATGGGCTGACTCCTAGGTTTTTTTCAGGCATAGTTGCTATTTCATTAAATCCCTGAAAATGTGACCTCATGCTCCCATTATAATACCTCTATTTTATTTATGGTAAAAATGAGTGAAAGAAAGGGTTGATTGTCACTTAGATAGCAAGTCACAATGTCAGAGCCTTACCTTGAAGTCAGCGTTGATTCTGAAGTCACTACAATTCTGACCATGTGGCCTTTGGCTGGAAACTCTCTGCCTAGTTGGAGAGTCTGTGGAGAATTTGAGGCACGGAATGCCGACAGACCCTAACTTGTAAATTCCTCTAGGGATTTTCTTAGCTTGTGTTATCCTAAACTGTCCACAAGATACTCCCAGAAGACAGAAGCCAGTAAGATGTGCATTGTTCTTGAGACCCTCTCTGCTCCAATTCTTGCCAAGTTTTCCTCTCTGCATGAGAATGTAACCCACCTAAACAAGTTCTCTATGAAGCCTCTTCTCTAGCCTTCTTTTCTTTTCCTATCTCTTCTCTTCTCTTCTCTTCTCGTCTCGTCTCGTCTCGTCTCGTCTCTTCTCCTCTCCTCTCCTCCCTCCTCCTCCTCCTCCTCCTCCTCCTCGTCTTCTTCTTCTTCTTCTTCTTCTTCTTCTTCTTCTTCTTCTTCTTCTTCTTCTTCTTCTTCTCTCTCTCTCTCTCTCTCTCTCTCTCTCTCTCTCTCTCTCTCTCTCTCTTTCTCCTTTTGTTGAGATTTTAAGAGCTATGTTGACTTCATTGAAGAGGCAGTCAGGGAGAACCTGGATTTTATAACTCATAGCCCAGGGGACTTGTCACTGTATCACACTGCCTGCCAGTCACCTCCTTT
Source organism: Tokudaia tokunoshimensis (assembly GCA_036184795.1). Taxonomy (NCBI): domain Eukaryota; kingdom Metazoa; phylum Chordata; class Mammalia; order Rodentia; family Muridae; genus Tokudaia; species Tokudaia tokunoshimensis. The sequence goes on from BTHU01000012.1 coordinate 104,451,596, forward strand.
AGCCATATGCACTTACTTAAGAGAATAAGGTGAGTTTTATTTTCTCTATGACTTGCCCAAGGACAAATCAAAGAGAGCTTGACTAATAACTCATGTCATCAGAAAGAGAGACAGAGCCATCTTAAGAAGGAGAATCTCATCTGGAGGTGGAGTGGAGGCTACTGTGCGTAGCTGGGAGGCAGATCTTAGACTTCAGAACTTGAGAGCAATAGAATCGGATGTATAATGCACCTGGTCTCCAGGCGAGTGTGCTCCCTGCAAGACTCATCAGTAATCATTTATTTTACCCTGAAAAGGAAAAAAAATAAGTTTAGTATATTTTTGCATATGTCTTCCTTCAACAGGATGTTATTTGTGAAAAATATGTGATTAAAGATGAACTCCACAAGGGAACACTATGCGGAATTAGGAAGCTTCTGTATAGTGACCTTTCACAGGGAAGTGAAAAAAAACTGTACTATGGTGGAAATAGCTGTGGGGTGTGACTTCAAGGAGTCAAGAACTGATGGCCATGCAGTAGAGCAGCCTCTTAGAAGGCTCACGCCTGCTAAGTTCTCGCGGTCATGACTGCTCCCATATGTCCACTTTTAAAGCGCAGCTGGCAGCCTGTCTGCTAGACCCAGCCTCTCTCCGGATCTGGCTCACCTCTGCACCTCCACCATGTGAGCACTGGCAACGGCAGCAGGCCACGTGGCGGTGTGAAGCGCAGCAACACAGCCTAGTTTTACATATTTTTAAAATCTTCATTGAAATGATCTGATAGCAGGTGATCTTATGTGTCCCACAGTATTCATGTACCCTAAAGGAAGGGCAGGGTTGCTGCTGCTGTGGCTGCTTCTACGGATTCATTTGCACTCAGCAAACTGGGACAGAACTCATTTTAGTTGTGCCTGGTTAAGGGGATTTATGGATTATGTGATACAGGGGCTTGGTTTCTTTTTAAACCACCTTTCACAAAAAGAACTCACACATGGCTTATGTAAACTCCCTTCAGGACTGTTGATTGAAGATAATACCATTATCATTATTATTTAATAGAAATAAATTCCATACATGAGCAATATATCTACATTACTCCTTCCTCTCCCTCCTCCTCCAATTTCTCCTCCCCCTCTCAAATTCATAATTTCTTTTGAAAATTATATATATATATATATATATTAACCTAGTGAGTCCATTGAGCTTTGCTTCTATCCAGGGCTGACCCCTCGGGATTAGACAACTAAAATGAGAGTTCATCCCAGAAGTCAACTGATTATCTCTCTCTCAAAAGCCATTGGTCTCCTGTATATCTTCATTCAAGGGTGAGATCATGCGTCCTATGTCCTGTCCCCCATTAGCATTTCAACTGGTATCCATATTTTGCTGGTCTAGTTCAGGCTACCCTATTTTTTGATGGTTCATGGATACATTTTACTTATCAAGTCTGGGGGACCCAATCTATCCAAAAACTTTCCAAACTTCTAGCTTATATAATCTTTCTGCCACCCCCTGAAGAAAATACTAATAATTTATCATACAGTAACAAAATGGCAGAGATTTACATAGAATGAAAACTAAGTAGGCCACAGGTGGGGGTGTGTTTGTGTATAAGTTACTTTCATAGAGCCATGGCTAAAATACTTAAGAGAACACCTTACAGGAGGATTGCTTTTCCTCACAGTGTCAGAGCTGTTAGTCCATGGTCTTTGGATCTGATGATCCTGGGTGAGACAAAAGAGTGTGGTAGCTGGTTACAACATGTGGCAGAGGGTACTCATCTCATGGTAGACAGGAAGCAGAGGAGGAGAGAAAACTATAGCCTTCAGAGGAATACCTCTAGGACACTATTTCTTCTAGCAAGGGCCTACATGTGAAAGTTTCCAGAACCTCTCCAAATTAGTGTTATCATCATGGGGAAAACAATCATTCAACATGCCTGTAGGGGGACACGTCAGGTTCAAATCATAACAGTGTGTATATGTACACATACACATTTTTAAAAACACATGTATTCTCTGGGGAGATAAATCACTTTTAAAAAATGGCTATAAGGTCTCTAGGCTTAACAGAATTAAATCTTAGTCATCATTTATATGGCCAGAGTATGCCAGCTGAGCACAGTGAGGCATTTACAGGCCCTGACTTTCTTTCTAGACTTCTTCTGCCATGTATTCAGCTGATGAATAAAGTACATACATGTAGATATGTATAGGATGTTTTCCACAATATTCCATTGGCTTAAACTTAAGTCTACAGGTGATTCCTGTCTGTGGGAAAGCTGGGAATATCTAGCTATGAATCTAATGGATTAAGGAAAATTATTTCTCAAATAATAGCCACTTTTGATCTAAGTGAGAGATTAAATACATACAGTGAGTAGTTTGCCCATAAAGGTTGGAGAACTCGGAAGATTGAGCTTAGATTTCAATGTAGAGGACTTTGTCAATCCAGCTACTAAACAGCTACTAAGGCCATGCATACTCTTGGATCTGGGGATACAGTCATAAACAAAACAATCAAAAGTTTCTTCTGCTTGGATGCTTACATTTCAGGAAGTATCTTGGAACAAAAAGGCTCAGTTGAGTTCAGGACCAAGCAAGGATGAAGGAAGAAGCAGGGGGTGAGGTTTCAGATCTTTCACTTTGAACCATGTGACTTAAAGCTGAGGATTCCAATAACTGTATCTGTTCATACTGGTCTTCAAAGCCAGGAGCTTGCCATATGATTTTTTTTTCAGCAAGATGCAACCTTTCAAGTCTTTGTAAATAGAGGCAACACAGTCCTTTCCATGTAAGGATGCTCTGATCATTGAATGAAACGATAAGCACATGACACCTAGTTCAGTGCCCTACTGAACAGTAATCTCCCAGTAAGTGATTGTTAGTGGCAGTGATATCAACAGATAACAGTTATTAGGCAGGATGGAGACTTTGTTCATGAAGGTTCCCTGGGCTAAAATCACCAAAAACAAGGCAAATTTCACTGAATGTTCTTTTTCCACCCAAATGGTTATCAGGTTATTATTGTGCTTAATTTTTAATTTCTTAAAACATTAAATACATATTTCTTAAAAATATCTATGTAAGATTACTGCCAATCTTTTAAAAAATATCAAAACTATAGAAAGGGGTTACTAAAAGGGGTAACTATCTAGAACCCCCCTTGTATTTTGAAACAATTAATTTTTTATCATGTTGGTGTCTTTTTTTCCTCAATAATCTTAAGATTACAAAGACAGAGTAAAGTAATCAACTTGGCCTTAACTATTCATGGCTAGTGTGAATTCTGAATTCTTATAAAAGAGCTTCTTTCTACACAACAACCAACTTGATGGGCTTCTTGCCATGATGTTATTCTTAGTCCTGAGCTCTCCAATTGTCCATTTTTAGCTCCTTTCTATTAAATATTCTAGAAGCTATTCTTTTCTGAATTCTAACTAGCATTTTCCTATTAGTTTTGTGCTTTGGAATGTTGTTAGAGTCAGGTATACTTATAAATATATGCAAAAAAAGAGGCATTTCAGCTCTTTCCTTAGTATTATTACACGGTAGTCTGCAACCTTCCTTGGTAGGGGTTGAATAATATTAGGGATTATTCAATCTCTAGCCTTTAAGGAATGAAGCATCCAAATACTTACCATGGCCTCATCTGGTGGTCATAGAAGTCCTGTGTTCCCAACTCAAGATGGACAGCTACTACTCGTCACTCAACGACTTTGTACTCACTCCTGTTTGTGTCTTTTTTTTTTCTGTCTATGTCTTTTTCTTTTATCTTTTCTAAGGAAAAAAAAACACACACAAGAATGGGGATTCGGTTCAGTACATAACCTGTCTTAGGGAAGGATTTTTCTCTATTGTTTAGATAGGTAGGGAACAACTCCATGAGAACTCTAGAGGGAAAGGAAGGAAGGAACGAAGGAAGGAAGGAAGGAAGGAAGGAAAGGGAAGAAAGAAGCTAGCAATTGTGTATGCTGTGCATGGGCAGCTTCCTGGAATTTTTCTGAGTCTGCTACTGATTTCATTTGAATTTTCTTTATCTAAGCTGAAGTTTACTTTTGCCTCTAGTGGGCTTCTTTCCAAGATCTGGATAATGCAAATTGACAATGTAAACAAGGCTGTGGGGGAAATTGGGCACTTACTGTAACACTTTAAAGGCAAACATTTTCTTTATTTCTACAACTAAGTTTTAAATACAAGTCTGGGGGATGAGTCGAAAGGTCTTGTACATGCTCCTTGCTTACAGACAGCTGATATGCTAATTAAAAGTCACTCCTAGCCAGTGAAGCTGGTATTCCAAAATTTGTTTGCCAGGAAATGCTTTGTGGCTTTTAGCCACAGGAAAGCATGAAGGTCTGTGCTTAAAATGCCATTATTTAGCCTTACGAAATTAGACAGGTTTTCTTTATTCTTTATCCCATTAAGCTTGCTTAGAGGTTTGATAATTGAACAAAACACATGTTTTATGCAGGGAAGGACTGGAGAGCACATGAAGACAATGCAGAAAGCCACAACAGTTACCCAAGCTCCCAAGTAGGGATGGACACTGTAATAGCAAGTCTCCTAGTGAGGGTGTGATGTTAGGGGTCAGGTATAGATTTTGCTCAGAGAAATGAGATAGAAGAAATTGGAGATATGAAAACTCACAGATTAATTTTAGGTAACATTGAACTGTGGTGAGTTGCCTAACTCCAAAAATTGGATTCATGACATTTCAGAGTATCCTAAGGAAGACTTGGGGCATAGCTCTGAGAAGTCATATCCTAACCCCCAAAACTCCTGGTTTAGCTCTAAACTGGGACAGGGTTCTAGAGAAAAAACTGGTTTTCTCTTATTCAGATTGTAAGCCTGTCCCTTAGCTTGGAATAGCGCCAATGCTGAGAGTCAGGTGCTGAGCTTGGAGTCAGGATCTAGGCTCCAGTTCTAGGTCTGGAAGGTCTGAATCCTGTGGACCAGACACTTGTATATCTTATCTTGTTTGTATTGTGCTTTATCCATCTGTGGAATGGAAGTGATGGAGTTTACTCTGCACAGGATTTGGAGAAGTAGACATTGTTCATTGTTCCTATTTTAGAGACGAGGAAAACAAGGGTCAGAGAAGTCTACCATAAGTGGAAGAGGTACTACATGCAGTGGTGCTTGTAGGCTGAGTTTATTTACAGCTTGTATTATATTGTATACAAGCTTGTATTATATTGTAACTTGTATTATTATGTATGTGACGACTCTTAAGGCTTCTTTGCATGTGGTCCCGTTTCTCACTTTTGGACTTTTTAATTTTGTACTTCCCCAAATGCTGACATCTACTTGTTATTCCTCTCTTTTTCTTCTGTCCTCTTTCTACTTTCTTGCTTGTCATGTCCTTGTGGTTATGTGTCCTTTCGATGGTACCCATATATTACAGCATCTTGGGGAGACTACATTTCTAATAAAAGCATCAAGCTGATTTGACAAGTTTGTTCAGAATACCCAGGTTTATGCATCACAGGCATGAGTAAATATGGATGTCACCTCTATGGCCATGGGCTTCTTGAAAAGAAGGTGTCTAAAACTGCTGATCAGTCTTAAGACCCAGTGGAGGCTAGAGTCTCTTCGAGATGAGAGGTCAGAGAGGAGAGTAGTTGTCAATAGATTGAGAGCAGGAGCGGAGAGGTAGAGAGGATGCTATGGCAGCTCCTCAGGAGTGGGGCAACATTAGGCAGCCACCTCAAAGCAGTTACTACAGGAACAAGCACTGGCATTATAGCAACAGCCCACAAAAACTATTCCTTGCTCGCTAGAGTCCTCTTTTTGAGATGATGAGGTCATAACTCACCTGTATGGAGTAGCTTCGTGAGACACAGATGAGTTTTAAATATGCCAAGAGTCACCAGAGATCTGGAAACTAGAACATATCCTTGTGGTTATATGTACTTTCCAAGGGACCCATATATTACAGCGTCTTAGGGGAGACTACATTTGTCTCACATGGCTGCTTGGATCTTTTGACAGAACAGCTATGAAAGTATCTCTTCTCCAGTATGGAGATAGGAAGCAAGTAGAAGATTGTTGGGTGTGTGGAGTGAGAAACAGAGGAGACAGTAGGGTGATACATAGGCATGACAGGTGCAGGATTTTTGGTACCACAGGGAAATGAGATGGAGCCACCCATCAAAGCCTAGCCAGTGAAATGGAATTGATAAGGAAGGGAAGAGAGGTTACCACTCACGTTTACTATATTGTCACTGTGGGAAGAAAATGAGCAAAAAGTGTATAATGTGCTTTCAGTTTGAATCTGAGGGAGACTGATAATCCAGAAAAATATTATTTGTCACATTCATTTAGAAATATTAGTTTTATATATGTAACTTTGTTGGGTAGAAATTGTGTGTGTTATTAAACTTTTGTGATTGTCATCAAAATGGCTGAGCTGGGTATATGGTGTAATATACCAATAATCTTAGCACACATGAGACAGAAGCAGGTCTGTGTAGTGAATTCCAGGCCAGCAAGGCTATACAGTGAGAACACACACTTGAAGTTGAAACCATGTGTTGGTTATACATGTCTATAATCCCACCAAGAAAGCTGAGCCAGTAGGATCTTAAGTTCAAAGTTCAAAACTATCATAGTCTACATAGTGTGAGATCCTGTCTCAAATAGAAAATGATATTAAATTAAACTTAAAGCATAGATTGTACAGTTTGAATTAGATGTCCACATGAGGGGTTAAAAATAGTTTTCTAGTAGAACTCTTTCCTTTCTCCACATGCATTCATTGAAAGTGGCATTAGAAGACCTAATTATTAATGAATTCCACAAATATTAGATATAGAGGTCTAGAGTTCTCCAATCATGGACCAGGTAAGAGAAACAACTTTGAAAGTACCATGAGCTGAGCCACATGTGTGTGACTATGTGACTTTAATCTGAAAGAAGTCTTTAGTCTAAATTCGATACTATCCTTCCAAATGGGGAGCTATCATAGAAGCAAGGCCCGCTGGGAACAGCAGAGAGGGGAAGAAGAGGCAGGAATGTGATAGAGATGTGTGGCTGGTTACTGCCTAAAAGAGGAGAGTGTCAGCAATTCCTGATGAATGTGTTTGTGAGAACATGCTAAGTTTTATCAGAGTTTATAGTTCTCTAAATCTTATCAAGTCATGTATTTCTAAAAGTAAGCTTTGAGACACAGCCCATAAGTGTTAGAAAATTCCATCTTATTTTAAGACAGAATTGTTGGAAAAGTGCTTTAATCAGTGTACTCTTATGATATTTAACTACTAAGATTTATTCTGCAATAACATTTCTATCAGTTTTTGTTGTTGGTTTTTGTTGTTGTTGTTATCACTCCAGTCAAGTCACCATCCAAGTCACTCATCCATGTGAGGCGATATCCTGTCCAGGTGACCTTCAAGGGGTCTTAGGGAAATAATGGCTTCTAAAGAAAGCTAACTGACCTTACGTCATCATAGCTCTAGAATACCATTAAGGATAAGTGAGCTATTCATCACTTCATATTAGCAGGGACATAGACTTTTGATAGATGAACTTGTTATAAACTTCATCTGCTTAAACCTAAACTGAGGTGGGACCTCAGTCCAACTCTCTATGGTGCCTCTGAACTTGTGAACAGTAAAACCCAAGCTTTGTCTCCCCTAAAACGTACCTTCACTATGGGGTGAGGGTCACCTGTTGCAGCTGACTCTTAGATGGTCGTGAAGTCTTAAGCATCCTCAGTGCCTGGAGATGAATGAACTGCATTTTCCTGTTAGCATATGTTTTTAGCTGTTAGAAAGCTATTACAATGAAGAAAAATTCACCCCAGCAAATTGACTCTAAGGGTATCACATAAAAAATGTAGACCAGCGGAAAGTGGTGGTGCACACCTTTAATCCCAGCACTTGGGGACCAGAGGCAGGAAGGTTTCTGAGTTTGAGACCAGCCTAGTCTACAGAGTGAGTTCTAGGACAGCCAGGGCTATACAGAGAAACCCTGTCTCAAAAAAAAATATGTAAGCCACAGTTATTTATATATTTACTCCTCCAATAAACAAACTTTTAAATACTGGAAGACAGTGGTCATCTTACCTTGCAGTATCTCCATTTCCCAGAATCCTCAGATGCTAACTATGCCATGGCTGCAGATTTTCAACATGATATTCTGGACAATTTTGCCAGAGTTGTCATTAAGATAGTTGAGGATGTGATTCATCTGTTTATTATATGCTTGTTAAATTTCTAGTCTTGTGCCAGGAAATGGGGATACAATAGTGAAAAATATAAACTCCAGGTTTAGAGAGTCAGGCAACAAACAAGTAAATGTGTGAACATATAGAGCATTTTCACATAACATTAAGTGCTGTAAGAAAAAATTCTAGTAAAGAGAAAGCAACATTGACAGTAAGAGAAAGCTATTTTAACATAGCAGGCAATTGGTGAGATGTCTCTGAACACACACACACACACACACACACACACACACACACACGCTCATACACAGGCACATGCGCGTGCATATGCACACACAGGATATATATATATATTTACATATGCACACAAATTCTCCTTAAGATAATATCTTTTCTGCCAAGTCAGTTCTTAGATACTTGTGATAGTAATTCAAAGAGTGATGAGAGGGAGAGGGATGAATGGATGGAGAATATTAAATAGCTGGAAGAAAATGACCATGCTTAGGGAGGAATTATTTGAGTTTCAAACTGAAGTCCCTGTAGTTATCAGAGGCAATATCAGTGGCCGATTTGAGTTGGAAATAATACAATGACGCTCTAATTGTGGCATGCCCCATCTAAAGGGTCCGCTCCTACTCAGCTGGAGCACAGTGTTTGAATGCATAATGCAGACCCAATATCACCATATGTCTTTCTTGTTCAAGAATAGCAACCGATCTGGTTTTTACATGAGATTCTCCCCGACCCATTATAAAAACACTGTCCCCGAGATTCCTTCTTCCAGAAAGACAGGCTAGACATGCTTGTCTCTATTGTACCATTAAGTACAACTAAAAAGTATGCAAACTATGAGAAGCCTTTCAAAGGTATGAGTGTTCAGGTTTGGATGTGATTTGATCCTGAGAAATTTCATGTTCTTATTTCACTGCGGATGATGGACTCTCTAAGAGATGTTTGGGGCCCTTATGAATAGATTATTATAATTCCTCCAAGAATGGGCCTATTAGTGTAAGATTATGTTGTTATAAAGTGTCTGTCCCTTTTTACATTCCTCTGTTTTGTATGTCCATTTGCAAAACCACAGGGACCCTCACTAGTGGTGGCACAGATGTTGATAGTAGACTACTGGACTTCCAGAATGATGTACAGAAATAGACCTCTTCCTCTAAAAATAACTGAGTCTCTCCCATATGACCCAGCTCTATCAGTCTTGGATATATTACCCAAAGACTCAAACTATTACAGAAACACTTGCCCATTCAGTTTATTGGTATACTACTCTCAACAGCTACAAAATGGAGCCAGCCTAGATTTCTATCTAATGAGTCAATGAATAAAGAAAGTGGGGCATACATACACAGAGGAATTTTGTTCATCTGTACAGAAAATTAAAATTATAACATTTGCAGAGAACTTGAAATTATGTGAAGTGTCATAACTCAGACTCAGAGACAAATACTGCATGCTTTTTCCTCATATGCAGATGGTAAAATTAATTTGTATATATGTGGGAGATGTGGTTGTTGAACATGGAATTATGAAAAGGATCATGAAGGGTAAGAAGGAAGACATAAGGGAGAGGGTAGGAGGAAAATGAACAGAGGTCCATAGAATACATGCAACATGAGAACAGAAGTGGAGCTACTGGAGGCCGGAAGGGAATCAGCAGTCAGGTATCATCTGGGGATGGAGAAGGTGATTGGAAAGGAGATGCAGAGATAACAAAGTATGCATTTAAAATGCCATGATGGAACCCATTTGTGTGCTAATGAAAAAAACAAGCAAACAAATAAAAAGAGCCCTGTCTTAGGCTTTTTATCATCATAAAAAATGAACCAAGATGAGGAAAAAACAAAAAAGAAAAAAAAGAGAAAACCCAGCTAGGATCTTAGGACTCAAGATGAATTCTTGAGAATTCTTTTTACCTTCTGTCTTCATATTAGGAGTCAAGGAAACTGAAACATCAATGAGCACAGACAAAAAGATTCCAGGTAAAGCCGAATTGCCTCTCCCTCTCCCTCTTCTTCTCCCTCTCCTCCACCTCTCCTTCCCCCTCTCCCTCCCCTGTTTCCCTCTCTGTCTCCCCCTCCCCCTCTTCCTCCCTCTTCCTCTCCTTTTTTCTCTGTCTCTCCTTCCTCCCCCTCCCTCCCTCCTACCTTCCCTTCCTACCTCCCTCCATCCCTCTCTCCTCCCCTACCTCTCTCTCCCCCTTGTCCAGCTAGTTTTTGGAGTGAGGACTGCTCTAGCACATAGCTAACCTACCAGTGTCAACCTCAAAGAAATTTTCTTCAAAGAAAATTGAATCTATCTCCTAGCACTTATCAAATGCCAATATCTCTTCAGTTAATAGTGAGTTTTTAGGCCTACATTCTCCCTCTCTGCTGGGATTTGGTCCGGCTGTACCTTGAAGAGGTCTTTTGCATGCTGTTACAATCACTATGAGTTTATATGTGCGACTATATTGTTATGTCTAGAAAAATATTTCCTTGATGTTTCTAACCCTCCCCCTGGCTCTTACAGTGCCCCCTCTTCTGTGAAGATCCTTGAGAGTTAGAGGAAGGGCTATGGTATATATACCCAATTTAAGGTCAAACACTTCACAGCATCTTATTCTTATGCATATTGACCAATTGAGGATGTGTGTGTGTGTGTGTGTGTGTGTGTGTGTGTGTGTGTGTATGTGTATTTATGTTGATTGCCATTTACTACAGGGAGAAGCTTATTAGATAAATATCTGGATGAAACAGTAAGTTAGTAGAAGTTTTAATAATATGTTCTATTTAGCAGAAAAATAGTATTTGATTCTTCTTTATCTTTCCACAGTTTCTTGGTTCCTCTAATATTGCTGGTTATGGGCTCCATTTTATGTATCAGGTCTCAGATTTAACCCCAAAATTGTTGGTTATGCCTGTAAGATCCTCTCGCCCTATTGTACTAGTGGCCACATCTTATCAGGCCAGTTTTTGTTGTAGCTTGTATGGTTCACAACTAAATTAGATTAAGAATTGCTTTTCTTCTTTGGCACCATGCATTGTACCTTCCAGAACTATGAAAGCTAACTAGTATGGATGAATCTTCTGGGAGTACCAAAGATTGTTTTCTTTAGCTTTGAATAGAAAAGGGAAAGTCCAGTAAGCTAAAAAAAAAAAAAAAAGAAATTGATAGTAGATAGCATAGAGCTATTTAAGTTAATTATATAATAAAGAAAGATAAAGGAAGGTAAAGGTTTTTATAGCTTACTGTAACTAATGATATAACAGTAGCAGATTGTGATAAGTTACAGATATATGATGTAATAGTTGGAGCAACTATTAATGATGGTGTGCAGAAGTATAGCTAAGGAAGTATGGTAGATACCTTGAAATAGAATTTAAAAAAATGACCAAGAGACAACAGAAACAGAAAGAACAGAAAAAACAGGGAAAATAAAGTGTAGAGTTAAGCGTTTAAATATTAATGGTTGTCTTATATATAAATTGTTTAAACATAGAAATTAAATGGTAAAAATTTGCAGGGTGAATTAAAAACATGACCTAGTTATGTGCCATGAAATAGTTGTGTAAGTAGCATAGACAGAAAGTAAATCGAAAAGATATCCTGCTGATCCTACTTCAAAGAAAGAAAGTGTGGTAGTTAATGTTGATTGTCAACTTGTTGAGATTTTTGAATCATCAGGGAAATAAACCTCTGGGCTTATCCTTGAGGAATTTTTTACTAGTTTGATTGATGTGGGGTAACCCACCTCAAATATGGATAGTATTCAAAGGCTGGGGCTCCTAGACTGACTGATAGGAAGAAAGCAAGATGAGTATTGACTTCCTTCTCTCTTAGCTTCCTTATGACTGATGTGATGTGACTAGCTGTTTTAGGATCCTGCCTCCATGATATACTATTCCTTGGAACCGTGAGCCAAAATATTCTCCTTTGATCTCAAGTACTTGCTTTTATCAGGTAGTTTTTAACACCAATGTGGAAAGTATCAGACAGAGTAGGAGTAGTTATGGTACCAAATTAATTAGACCTTAATACAAAGACTATTATTGCAGAGAGTGGCATCATTTCATGATAAAAAATATATATATATGCTCAGAACAACAGAGTTACAAAAAACATTTGGCTTAAACCAGGTATGTTGTTTTAAATATGTGATACCAATAGTAAGGAGCCCAAGTCAAGAAGATTGTGAATTTAAGATTAGTATGGACTACCCAGTAGTGAGTTCTAGGATAACCTGAGATTCTAGGATGACTGTGGTTACAAAACATGAGAGGCAAAGACTAATAGGTTGAAAGGAGAAATAGAGAAATCTACATATAGTTGGGAGTATCACCTTCTACTCAACATTTGGTAGAACACCAAAATAGGAAGTCTCCAAAGACATATGTAATAATCACCTAGGCTGCCATGACAAAATCCAGAAGCTGGATAGGTCAAACAGCATAAATTCATTTGGTCATGATCTGAGGGATGGAAACACATGGCTGGAAATCAGTGGTTTCTCCTGGGATTTCTTTCTTTTTTTATTAGATATATTCTTTATTTACATTTCAAATGATTTCCCCTTTCCTGGATCCCCCCCGCCAAAAGTCCCATAAGCACTCTTCCCTCCTCCTGTTCCTCAATCAACCCATTCCTGCTTCCCTGTCCTGGTATTCCCCTACACTGCTGCATTGAACCTTTCCAGGACAAGGGGCTTCTCCTTCCTTCCTTCTTCTTGGGCATCATTTGATATGTGAATTGTTTCTTGGGTATTCCAAGCTTCTGGGCTAATATCCACTTATCAGTGAGTGCATACCATGTGTGTTCTTTTGTGAATGGGTCACCTCACTCAGGATGACATTCTCAAGTTCCACCTACTTGCCTAAGAATTTCACGAATTCATTGTTTTTAATAGCTGAGTAGTATTCCATAGTGTAAATATATCACATTTTCTGTATCCATTCCTCTGTTGAGGGACACCTGGGTTCTTTCCAGCTTCTGGCTATTATAAATAGGGCTGCTATGAACACAGTGGAACATGTGTCCTTATTACATGCTGGAGAATCCTCTGGGAAGATGCCCAGGAGTGGTATAACAGGGTCCTCTGGTAGTATTATGCTGAGTTTTCTGAGGAACCACCAGACTGATTTCCAGAAAGGTTGTACCAGCTTGCAATCCCACCAGCAAGGCAAAGGACACTGTCAAAAGGACAAAACGGCAACCAACAAATTGGGAAAAGATCTTTACTAACCCTACATCTGACAGAGGGCTAATATCCAAGATATACAAAGAAATCAAGAAGGTAGACTCCAGAGAGCCAAATAACCCTATTAAAAAAATAGGGTACAGAGCTAAACAAAGAATTTTCACCTGAGGAATATGGAATGGCTAAGAAGCACCTAAAGAAATGTTCAACATCCTTAGTCATGAGGGAAATGCAAATCAAAACAACCCTGAGATTTCACCTCACACCAGTCAGAATGACTAAGATCAAAAACTCAAAAGACAGCAGGTGCTAGCTAGTATGTGGAAAAAGAGGAACTCTCCTGGGATTTCTTTCTCTGGCTTTCAGACAATCACTGTCTCACACACAGTCTCCATATATAACATGTGCCTGGTCTTACATTCTTTGTATGAAGACACCATTTTTTTTTAATAAGGCCTCTACTCTATGACCTAATTTAATTTTATATACTTCAATAAATACCTTATTTCCAAATATGTTAACATTGAGGGCTAAGGCTTTGCTATATAAATTTTGTTAAGATGGAAGGGGATATGATTTAGAACAGTATAATACTGTCATCTAACAGAAACTAATTGACATTCATAGAATACTTCACCCATCAGCAGCAGAATGCAGTTTTTTCCCTTGGTTCCCACAGAATGTACATCAAGAGGAACTCTGTCTCAGGCAATAAAAGAATCCTAAAAAAGTTGAAATCACAAATAATGTCTTTATTAGCCCAAATGGACCCATATTAGAAATAAGTAACAGATAATAGGAAATTGTCCAAATATTTGTCAGCTAATCATCCAGAAGTCACAGAAGGAGTTTTATGAAATCAAGTAATATGTTAAATTGAATGAAAATGAAAATACAACATATCAAAATCTTTGGAACTCAGTCAAAGAAATGCAGAGAATATTTTCATAGCCAAATTCATATAATGACAGAAGAAAGCTCTCTAGTCTATAGTCTAAACTCACATTTCAAAAGCCTAGAAAAGAACAACAAAACAAATCTCTGGCAAGAACAAAGGGAAAAATAAGGAATAACAATGAAATTGAAAGTAGAAAAAATAATATAGAAAATAGTGAAGCAAAGAAATGAATGTTCCTTTTGAAATGTCAAAACAATTGACAAATTTCAGGTAGACCTATAAAGAACAAAAAGAAAAGGCAAATCCCCACTACGGGAAATGAAATAGAGGACATTATTGTATATTATATGGACACAAGGTAATAAAGGAATATTATAAAATAGCCCTACACTTAGAAGAGACAGGCCATGTCCTGAGAAATACAATCTGCCACTACTCGCCCAATGTGAGAAGCAGGGTAAGTCACACAACCATTAAGGAGATTGAACTGATAATTTACAAACTTCTCAAAAAGAAATCCCCAGGTTTAGCTGATTTATTGTACCAGAGAACTCTACCAAAGAGAAGCATTAATACCAAAATTCTAGGGGAGCTGAAAAGAAGGGATAACTTCTGTATTTACTTTATAAAATTAATATTATCAAAATCAAAGGACAATAACACAGAAAGAAAGGGAAAACTAAATCCCAATGTCCTTCATGTGTGTGATATAGAATCTAACAAAATATTAGTAAATTCAACAATATGCAAATGGAAATATACACCATCAAAAATGGAATGGGTGATAAGAGGGCTGCAAATCTGGCTTAATATTAAAAGATAAGCATGACCAACATATTTATAAACTGAGCAAAAGCCAAATATAGTTACATAAATTGATATAGAATTGATGTAGAAAGAGTAGTTGATAAAATTCAACATTTATTGTAACAATCCTTGTAAAAGAATGCAGGGGAACTTCCTCAACTTGATAAGCACATCTTCCAAATGTACTTAACATCAAGGTTCAGTCCCTAAGAGGAACAATGAATAAATTAGACTTTATTAAAATTGAAACTTTTTATTTCCTATGAAAACCTTCTTAAGGGAATGAAGCTATGGGGTGAAAGGCAATTTGCAATATTAAGCAAAGAGAAGGTGTCTGTAATATATAAAGAACTCTCCAAATAAGGTAAAACAACATAAGAACCAAAATAGAAACATAACAAACTATTTTTCAAATGGTCAAAACACATGGAAATATATTTTGCTAAAAAAGGTCAAGGAGCAGTAAATACGCATATTAATTGATGCCCAACATCACTAACCATTAAGAAAATGCATCTCTTTGAAGAAAGTATTGATACGTATGCACTAGAGTCAGTGTAATAAAAGACTATTACAATCCGCAGGGTTTGCCGTCATATAGTAAAGCTGGGTCACTCACATAAAATGCTGATGTCAACATAAATCTAAAATACAACTCAAACACCCATAAGAGCTTCCTAGTCCCAGGTTTGGCCACTTAACCGAATGGCCTAGAAAATGGTAGGCTCACACAAAATCCTGTGTAAGTTTGTTTATGGGCAATTTCATTATGATATCTCTTAACCAAGGATAACACAGGTATATTTCTATGAGTAAGTGGTTAAAAAAATGATACCATGGGATTCTTCCCACTAATAAACAAGGACGAAATTATGGACACCAACAGCAATCTGGATGAAATCTCCACCAAACTAAACTGAGTAAAGAAGTTTACATATTGTGTAATTTCATCCCACCCTTCTGTGTGTGTGTGTGTGTGTGTGTGTGTGTGTGTGTGTGTGCATATGTATGTGTTTTGATAATTATCTCATTTTGATCCTTCATTTCCCTAGTGCATATTGCTTCCAATCTATATTACATTTCTTGAATAGAAAAAATATAGAATAGTGAACACATTTGTGGGTTTCACTAGTCAGAGCTGTGAGGAAAGAAGTGGGTGAAGTCATAAGATGTCAGCTTGAAGTGTACTTGAGATGGAAGTGTCCTGTATCTTAGCACCTTCAGTATCAATTTTACAATTATAAGTAAGCATTAGAGTTTTTAATAAGACATTGCTTTTGGTATAGAGAGAAGGCTTAATGGGTAAGAATGAATACTACTCTTTTTGAGGACTCAAGTTGGTTCCCAGCACCCATGTTAGGCTACCCATAATCACATGTAACCCCAGCTCAAGGGATCTGATACCCTCTTCAGTATGCACACAAATAAACAATAGAATGCATTCTTAAAAAAGCATTACTTTTGGTGAAAACTATTCAAAGGATACTTGAGATATCTCTGCAATTTCTTTTACAACATAAAGTTATATGTGTTTGCAGAAGGGTTTTTCACTCTCAGTTTGCACTCTTGGATCTATACAAAGTATCATCAGTATAATAAAATATAATCAGGACATTGGGAGGGGGGAGGGATGGTTTAGAAAGCTGGAGACACTGAGATGAGGGAGAGGTTTGTAGACTTGTGGGCAGAGATACTCCAGAACAGCTGTGAAAAGGTGAAAACCAATGGAAAAAGTTGTTTGTTTTTTTTAAATTTTGTGTAGTTTGCTTATGTGTTTGATGAGCTTTTCTAACACAAGCATGTTAAGCATATGAAGGTTGAAGTTAATCAATGCATTTCTTTCACAATGATAATTCCATGAGACCAAGTCCTATAGATCTAAATTTAAGGCTGTTATAAAAATATCGTGTTTAAACATAATGCTAGAAAGAGCCCAACATATACATAAATTGGGGATTTAAGAGTAAAATGGGTATGTGTATATGCACTGATATTAGTGTACAGTGTTTTTACCCTGTGGACCTTTGCTTTGTATTTCCTATTGGCATGGGTTCTGTCGTTAGTCTCTTTTTCCAGTAAGGAGAACCTGGGCTCTGAGTAGATCTCCATTTCTATTCTCCCCTTCTTGATTTCAGTTGGTTCCTAGAACTTAAAGACAACAGAACTTTGTATGTGTGTGGATGTATTATTCCCTGGACCCAGTGGGGCTCGATGGAGGAATTCTTGAGGTGCTACGGTTCCTAGAATTCTAAGACAACAGAACTCTGTATGTGTGTGGATGTATTATTCCTTGGACCCAGTGGGGCTGCATGGAAGAATACATGAGGTGCTACAAGGTTGGCTTGATCACTTTGGCCTAGAGCACACTGCATGCAGTACTGGGGTAGAGTTTCATCTTTCCATCCTTTGCGGTCACTCTGAATGTTCTTGTGGCTCTGGACTCACTGACTGCTGGTTCTCGGCACAAGGTGAATGAGCTCAGGTGCATGGAATTGAAAGGTAATGAGAATGATTAATCAAATTCCTTCCGGTAAAGGCTGCCACGTGCCAGACTCTGTCCTGGATAACCCTCCTACATGGGAATCAGCGGCTGGGCTCTACCCTCGGGTATTTGGTATCTGAGGGTAGACATCTGTGCTTGGAAGAACCGAGAGTGACTGGAAGCTTCCTTTGGCATGGTGTCATTGCTTCATTATGTCACTCTGCCAAGGTTTGCTTGCAATCTCCTCAGGCCATGATCATTTAGTTATGGAAAATAGGGTGAACATGAGTTATGGGAAATGCACTTAGCTGTTGAGACAAGATGGCCCCAGTGGTGAGCCTCTCACATGCATGGAAGGCCCTACACAGTGGTTAAATGGTAGACTGACAGAGAGAGATATGTGGGGAATAAATCACTCTACTTCTGGTGAGTTTATTTACCTACTTGATTATAGTTATCTATTTGTTTAGTCTTTACTTACTATAACTCTAGGTAAATAGATACAAGTGGAATTTGTTTTCTTGATGAGATGCCTACAGTAGATATATACTTTCCTTTGCAGGTTCAAAAGATTTTCATAATCTACAGTATAAAAGACAGCAATATATGTGAATATACATGCCTTTTATTTATTTATTATTTTGAGTTTAAATTGTGACCAATGAATTAGCCATTTGTGGGTTTACTTTTCTTCACTAGAAAATTGAGTATTATAATTTCACCCTCCATGCCAGAATGATTTCTGTTACACAGTAAATCCTTACATGCTATCCAGCTTCGTCTATCAAGGAATTGGTAAAGAGTACCTACATACAGAGTACATATTCTTACTGGCTAATGCTTTGATCTTCATGGGTGCTACATGTTGAAAAGCCAATGGTTAGACAAAGAATCCCTATGGTACAATAACATGTTGTGTACTTGTAAGAAGCTCTAACTTCTATCATTTGGCCAATGTAGTAGGAAATGCTGCCCAAACCCCAAGAGGGGCAGGCAGGTGTTGAAAGAAGAGCCAAGAAGTCTTTAGAGGACAAGGCAGTTTGGTGTCTTTTTGAAATTTCTGCCATGCTGAATATGTGTCAGTCATTTGCTCCAGAGTTCAGAATCTAACCATTGGTTGAACATGCTCTGTGTCTCTGTTATAGGTGCTTGAGCACAGGTCAGGAGGACAGTTTTCCCATTGTTGCTGCCTGGCCTGCATACACAGAAGGACTTCCTCCAATTTGGGAAGGAGATAGACTGCTCCATATCTACTTTCACCAGAAAATGACAAGCATCAGTCTTTTTCTGCCACTAAGAGAGTGTGTGACTATGGGCAACTTATTTACATTTTCCCAGAACCTGTTTATTTTTCTGTAATAGGAGAGGGTCTGAACCATACCGATAAATTTGCAACTTTTAGTTTTTGTTTTTTTTTTTTTTAAGAAAGCAGGTTAGTTTCTATTGAAACTAATAGGTGCTCCAGGTGTAGAAAATTACAAAAGGAGTTCTATTCTATTTAAGGATGTGAGAGTAGGAGGCTGGAAGTCCCCCACCCACACCCCTTTGCCTCTGTCCTCTGATGTCTTTGGAGAACCTTTAAGGTCCTCCAGGGTTACATGTAGCACAGTTGTAAAACCACTGGATTCTGAAATTGCTCAGGTGTCTTCAATCATTTGGTAGTTCTGAAATGTGCAGATTTAGAAGGCTATTAAACTTATCTGTGACCCTGCTCCTGATTTACACTGTGAGATTTTTCAACTCAGATCAGAGTGCACAAATTAGAAATTTTGGTTAAACTTGATTTAATTTCATTTTCTGAGAACACATGGCTTTTCCTTCTAGAAAACACTAAATGGCAAAAGATGATGGTGCAGTGGGAAGGTCTGGAGGATCCTGGGTGTGACCTTAAGAGACTGCCATGGCTTCTGCTGGAGGATTCAGTAGGTAGTTGGAGTTGAGCCTATGGGGCTCCTAGAGGTAAAACCAAAGACAAGGAATGGATTCCCATTCACAAGCTGGGATGCCTGGGAAAGGTCATGAAGCTAAAGTCCCTGGAGGAGATCTACCCATCCTCAATATCCATTAAAGAATCCAAGATTATTAACTTTTCCCTGGAAGCATAACTGGAGGATAAAGTTCTAAACATCTCTCTAGAAAACCAGACTATGGCTAGCTATCCCACCAAGTTCAAGGCTTTTGTTACTATTTGGGGACTACAATGATCATGCTGTTCTTGGTGTTAGTGCTCCAAGAAACAAGCCACTGCCATCTTAGGGACCATCATCTTTGCCAAGCCTTTATCCCTGTGTGGAAAGGATAATGGGGAAAAGAGATCCACAATCTCCACTCTTCCATCCAAGATGATGGGCTTCTGTGGCTCTGGGTTGGTGTGTCTCATCCCTGTTCTCATAGGCAGTGGATTAATCTCTGCTTCTATGCCCAATGTGGTGGTTTGAATATGCTTGGCTCAGGGAGTGGCACTATTAGGATGTGTAGCCTTTTGCAGTAGGTATGGCCTTGTTGGAGGAAGTATGTCACTGTCGGGGGTAGGCTTTGAGACCTTCCTCCTAGCTGTTCAAGAGATAGCCTTCTCTTGCTTGCCTTTGGAACAAGATGTATAACTCATCTTGCTTGCCTGGATGCTGCCATGCTTCCTGCCATTATGATAACAGACTGAACCTCTGACAGTGTAAGGCAGCCCCAATAAAATGTTGTCCTTGATAAGAGTTGGCTTGGTCATAGTGTATCTTCTCAGCAATGAAAACCCCAAGACACCCAAGAAGCTCAAACTGATGTCCAGTACTGATGACTGCTACACCCCAGTCAGGGGCTACACTGCCACCCTGGACAACTTTGCCAACTTTGATGCCATCTCCCAGCTACCTGACCTCTAACACTGGAAGGAGTCTGTGCTCACCAAGTCTCCTTATCAGTAATTCACTATCGTGTAAAAATGTACACCAGAATCTCCTTTCAGGGGACCCAGCATCCAGCTATGGCTAACACACAAGAAAGAGTTTTTAATACAAGAAAAATAAAGTGAATTAAGATTTTTTTTTAGTTTTAAAGATTGAATGGATATGAGAGATCTAGAAATGAATCTAAATAAAAGATCTTCAAACTCTGATGTATTCTGTTTACTTGCTCACCAGTGGTCACTCCATGTACTAACTGGCCAGAAGAATCTCTGAAGAACTGACAAGTTCCTACCTTCTAAAATATCATATTTTATATATAGCATGTACTTTACACTTCCACACATAAAAAGAAGGCAAGAAAGCCACATACTAATAGGATAGTTTTGGATGATGGAACACAGGTGAGTTTTGATTTTTAAAAAAAACTTCTCTTCTGAACGTTAAGCAAGTGCACATACATTTATAACTTTCACAGTCACAAAAAGTTATTAAAATGAACATATTTTCATCCACAAGTAATTAAGTTAATTAAAAAGATTATCAAGTCAGCACAAAAATTCAAATTAATAGTATTAAAAATAGCTCTTTATTGACTTGGAGCTCAATGAGCCATTGCAGTTATAAATCTAAGACTCCATATTTCTGGAACTTATAGAGGACCTTTTACCCCTTCTTATTGATGGATGTGCCTCATTCCTCCAGGGACAGAAGATCAGTGACTGGAAAATACTCTGATAGAAGATGGAGTGGCCATTCATAAGGGGCATTATTCACTGTTTGGATCAGAGCAGATGTTCAAGTTAGTAACAGATTTCATTTAAAACATTTGAGAATCTATATGCAAGGCATTCTTATCAGGTAAATAATAATATAATTTGAAAATAAACATTTATTTATTTTTTAATTTATATGTATGAATGACTGCCTATATGTCTGTCTATGAACCATACATATGTCTGGTGACCATGGAGGCCAGAAGAAGGTAGGATGTTGGATCCAGTGGAAATGGAGTTACAGACATTTGAAAGCCACCATGTGGGTGCTGGGAACTGAACCCAGGTCCTCTGAAATAGCAGCCAGTGCTCTTATTCACTGAACCATCTCTTCTGTCTTGGTAATACACTTTTTATTATTCTTTTTACTATAGTTTGTTGACATCCACAAAATGATACTTGATAAATATCTGAGATAACAAGGTCAGGGCTGATCCTGCAGGTCAAGCTAAAACAATCCTTACATCATACATTGCCTTTTAACTATGGTAGTCATTTAGGAAGGTGATGGACAACTGAACAAAACTATTCTGCTTTTGATTGTCTCTTTTATCTACGGGGATCTCTAAGTTAATTAGACTTCTTATTCGCCAGCAAAATTTTTTAAAAAAAAATGCCCTGATTTCAGTATCTGATTGTCTTCTTAAAGAGAGACAGGAGGATAATGGATGGATAGATAGATGGGGGCAGACAGAAATGGCTACAGTAGCCAGACAGATCTATATCCAGTTTATTATGTTTGATTTTCAGAGTTAATTGAGTGTTTTACCCTGAAATGGTCTTTTTCTTCCTCTTCCTCTCTTTGCTGTAATTTAAAATAAGTGAAATAAAAAGATCAATTTTAAAGTTTTCTTTCCGAAGTTATTCAATGGTCTCCGTAGCCATTGATTCAAAGATAGTGCCAAGTGGCCAGATAAAACTGGCTTTATTATGTTCATAGATAAGCTGTTTGGTTTTGTGTGTGTGTGTATGTATGTGTGTGTGGGGGTTTTGTTCTTGATTTTTTTTTTCTTTTTGGTAGCACAGGTTAATCCAACAGAGAGCTTCAAGCTTCGCAGGCAGACATTCTACCATTCTACCGTTGAGCTACATCTCCAGACCCAAGATTCCTTGAGGCCATAAGTGTGAGGAAGCATTGAAGGAGGGATGGGGGAAATATGTAGCCAGTGGCACTTTACTAAAATTGCTACGAGAGACATTAAGGTGGTTCACAGGACTTACTTCAACTGCAAATCTGCATGTTCTGCCTCTAGCACAGGGAAACATTTTACGTGTTTATAGAATGCATCATCTTCAGGGTAGATAATTTCATTCTTGGGTAATGGACAAGCAAGCTAAGGGCTAGAATATGTAAGTAACATGTGCCACAAGAGCTTTTAATGAATCCTAGGTTTAGGCTCTGAGACCGAGGAAGTGCTCATTCTCTCATTTGGTCAATCAGATTATTCCTTTTGGTTCTAAGGTTCATGGCTGTATTCAATTTCCAATTAATAGTTCCATTGAGTCAATTTATACATGTTATTGCTAAAATGGCATTGTCTATTTTCTTTTTAGTTTCCTTCAATAAAAATAAATCTCCCCATATCATATTATTCGATTCCCTTCATGTTAGCTTTCTAATCTTTTGGAGTTGTGCTGAAAGTGAGGTCATGAGGCAGAAGGTGTCCCTGAATATTGAATAGGAAGAGCACTCTATTACAAGACCCCATGCAACCTCAAATATATGACTTAACATTTGGAATCCTGTTTCCCTTCTTTTCATAAAGATCTTGATAATGCCTCCTCTGCATTCTTCATGGGAGTGTTTCTAGGGTCTCAATAGTGACCGTAAAGCATTAGTTGTGTGTGTCCTTGCATGGACGATGACTTCTGGCCAACTGACTTCTTTCCTGGGAATAATGAGAGTGTCTTTTAAACTCTCAGTTGTTTCTATAAATATCTGAGACAATCAACTTATGTAGAAATATTCATAGGGGAGTTTCAACCCATGGTTGGTTGGCTATGTTTTGATGGTCGTTGGTGTGGTAGAAAGTTGTAGCAGAAGGCACATAGTGAAGTAAAGGTGTTTATGCCATGGTTTCAAGAAAACAGAAAGAAAATAGGGAAGGAAGTACAGGCTCAATATTAGTTTCTAGGGCAAGCCATAATTGATCTATGCCCCAGCCATACCATACCACTAGAATATTCCAACACTTCTCCATTGCATGAAGTTTGGGAACAAACCTTTAGCAGATGATCTTTGAGGACATTTAGATTTCAAACCTTCTATCAGAAGGCAGACTGTCCTGGCACAGAGGATTCCTCATAGATTTTAGAAAGATAAATCTTTCTTGCCATTTTATAATTATGTTGATTTTGATATTCTATTCCCATCCCAGAGCATCCTGTGATCCAATAAAGATTCTCAAAGAGTAGTATGAAAATTCTGATGAACTGTAACTTACTGTCCTAAGATGCTAATCTTTACAACATGGCTTTATGTATTTTGTTCATTATGTATTTTATTAATTTTGTTTAAATTATTCATACTATGGGGAGAAAATAGTCATGTTATAACTTTGTTAGCTGTATTCTTAGATCACTTGAAGTTGTGTATATGGTAGGAAGCTTCTAGGCTTTTTCTACCCCTCCAAAATCCTTCTTCCTTATTCAAGTATAATTAACTTTCAAAATTAACTCATCCAATAACTTCCAAAAGAAAAAGCCACCATTCTCTGATAATTACAGAAAATCAATCATCTCAGGGCTTGACACTTCCCATATCTGACTCATTGACCTGGTGGGATAGCTATCACTACTATTATTTTGCAGGTGAAGAAAAATAACTCCCTGGTTAAAGTCTGATGTCATTAAGGAAAGGAATTGAACCAGGACTTGAACTTGTTTTTCCAATGCCAAGTACAAGGATCTTTTTGACCACAGTTAGACATCTGGTGTGCATCAGTGTAACTCAAAATGGTGCTCTAATGGATCATTGAAAAAAGTAACAACCTACTATGAATTCTAAAATTTGAGGGAGAAAGTTGTGATGTGAATAGAAGGGGAAGAAGAATGAGACCAACAAGAGGGAGAGAGGGAAGAGAGGGAGGGAGGGAGAGAGAGAGAGAGAGAGAGAGAGAGAGAGAGAGAGAGAGAGAGAGAGAGAGAGAGAGAGAGAGAGAGAACGAGAGAACTACAGGGTATAAATATAGGTAAAGAAACAGGGTTGCAATAGACATTAGTAAATGTAATTTATTAAAAAGCTCTTTGATAATAGACACTGGATTCTCTTTCTCTTACTATGAAAATCAATCCATGTCCTTGGAGAACAGGTTACCCAGAGGTTTATATAAATGAAGTTTAACTGGAACACAGCCATGTCCGTTGTATCCATAATATTATCGGCTATTTTCTTCTAATGATGACTCGAGTTTTTCCAGTATAGTTATGTCCTAAAAGGCCTGAAAATATTACTGCCTGTCTAATTACAGAAAGGTTTTTATGACCTAGGTTTAGAACATGTGAAAATTATTTTTTTAAGTTTTATTCATTTTATTTTTATATGTAAAAATACATTTTTTTAATTTCCAAAATAGTGGGTTTTGCAACTAGTTTCATGCAGAAACAAGGTCTGCTCAGTACTACCAATAAAGTCAATATAGCACAGTAGCTGTTCAATTTTAAATACAAAGAATAAATAACCTAAATACAAAACACTAAAATATTAGAAACATGTAAAGTCAAAAAATATCAACCTAGAAATAAAACTACATTTTGCTATTTTTAATTTGTCTTCCTCTGCCAATAAATTGCTAGGAGATGTAATTTTAATGACTGGATAATATTCCTTAGTATTAATGTATCACATTTTACTTGGTCCCTCTTTTTTACTGATAAGTTTATTTTTTCTATTATAAATGATGCTATGTATACATCTGGCTACATACGTCACTGTTTTGCCTCTTTACCATCAAGTACTAGTAATGGGATTATTGGATGAACCAGAAGTGTTCATGGTTCCTGTAAAATCTTGCTGTTTCAACTTACACTTAGCTGTATGAGTAACAGTATCTCCTTCTGCTAGCCTTTGTTAGTATTGAGAAGCATTTTTTTTTTAAATTTTTACCATCTGAAGCATGAGCCCCCTCCTTTGTGTTACACACCTATTGCTATCATTTTCTCTGGATGATTTAAAATTTTCATTATTAATTAATTAATTAACTAATTAATTATATACATTGTACAAAGAAGTGGGTTTCATTATATCATCTTCTTTAGGTATCTCATGTATTTTGACCATGTTTGCTTTCCAGTACAAGCTCTTGTCTCCTCACCCTACTAGTCCCCCTCTTCTTCTTAAATAGCACATCCATTTTTATGTAGTGTGTGTGTGTGTGTGTGTGTGTGTGTGTGAATAGCCTAGGTTCCATATAAGAGAAAAGGCTGACATTTGTCTTTTGAGATGTAGCTTATTTCACTCAACATGATAATCTCTCACTCAACTCAGTTTTTTAAAAAATAATTGATATAATTTCCCTGTCCTTTAGAATGCTGAATACAACTCCACTAGTTATATACACCACAGTTTATTTACCCATTCATCTGCTAATGAACACCTAGGCTGATTCTATTTCTTGAGTATTGTGAATAGTACCACGGTAAAGATGGATGTGCAAGCATCTCTGTGGCATGCTGATTTAGATTCATTTGGGTATATTCCCAGGAGTAGTGTAGCTGGGCCATATGGTAGTTCTATTTTTTGTTTTGGGAGGAGCTTGCATGCTGGTATCCATAGTGGCTATACCAGTTTATACTCCCACCAGCAGTACATTTTTTTCCCTTAGAATTTTGATGGATTTTTGTTCGTTAATATTACTGCCATTTAGTGTTAAAAATACTTATTGTAACATTTAAAACTTTCTTGGCCTCAATTTTGTTTATATGTTTTCCAGTGTCAGGTTATTTTTTAAAGTTTATTGACAACTTCCTTTATGATGATTCCTCTCTTTTTAAAAGAAGGCCATCTTTCATTATTTTGTATTTTTGTACACGTCTTTAAAACTTCCAAGTACTTGCTGATCTTTATTATGATAATTTTAGCACAAGGTTTGTTAAACTACAACTCACAGTCATAATGTAGTTGACCACTTATTTTTATAAATAAAGTTTTATTAGAATATAGAGACACTCATTTGTTTGTTTATTCTTTATCACATTATTTCCTTATAATGGCAATACTGAGTAGCTTGATAGAGATTATTAAGGAGCCACAAGGTCTAAACTCACTCACATTATACTTTATAGAAAGCTTGCCAACACCTAACCTAAAATATTTGCTCTAGGAGTTCAAGAATCCAAGGTACCAATGTTAAAGGTCTAGGAGAATATACTTCTTGGCAATGCCATGTGGTTCACACAGGACCTTTGCTTCTGGTTCTACTTTACTGGGTCTCTGTCTTCTTCCTAGTAACTTGAGAGTCAAGATAGAGGTAGCTCTCACATCTTCAACTGGCTCCTCACTAGCTGTTGAATACCAAGCATTTCTTTTTAGTCCAACTTCTCTCTACAGCTATGAACATTCGGGACTTCCCATTAGGAACTATTAGCCCACATAGAATAAGCACTGCCTGGATATCTACCACTTGAAAGAAGACCTATTTACTGTTGGTTGAGTACTTCAAGTATTCTGACCCCTTCTTCAATATTCCTCCCCATTGACCCGGGCTAATAGAAGCCAGTCATGCCTGAATTATCAGAGGCCTACGACAGGAGCATCTGAGGCACTTTGATGGAAGAAGGTCCAGAAAATATGAGCTCGTAAAAGGCAATCAAGGTCACTAAGAAGGTTAATACCTTAAGTGTGTGAGCATATCTAACAGAGGCTGGTGACCTTTCTCTGTGACAGATGTGGACCTCTGTGCTCATGGCATACTTATAGGGGACAAAAATGGGCCTTTTATGGATTTAAAAATAATTGAATAACCATATCTCCACAAGGACAGGCACTGTCCTGCAGAGAACACACAAACTTCTGTTGGGTTGTTTATTTTTGTGACAGTTTTGAAACTCTGTCATGTCCTGGTAGCGATTGCTAGTCTTCACTTCCTATGGTCTGGGTGAGCTTTTATGTACACAGCAAGGAGCTGTTTAGTTTGCTGTAACTGAGCAGAGTTGCTGGAGAGGCAGCAAGGAAGGAGTCACTAAACAAGATGCAAGAAAAAAAAATGTGCCCATATATGAGTGTGTGAGACAGTATATGCACATAAAGAAGAGAAAAAAAGATAGAACACAAAAATAGGTTTTTAAAGAGAGTCATGTTTTCTGCTATACTCAGAATGTTTAAAAAATGGATTAGGTGAAACCTGATACGTTAAAAATGATTTTTATACCAGGTAAGATTTGAGAAAAGCATTTCTAATAATAGTTTTCACTCTTAGAAAGAAGGGACATCAATTCTCCAGACTCAAGATATTTTCATCCTTCACACTATATAAGGTTGATGAAGTTAGGGTCATGAATGGGGACTCTGTTGAGGGGAAGCCAAAAGCCAGGGCAAAGTGAATGTGAACAGAGAGGAAAAGGGCACCATGGAAGTAGGAATGAAAGACCCACTAATAAGAGGTGGGATTTGATGATGATCTTCCAAGAGCTCACACTTAGAAGAAGTCATAGGGTATTCATACTACTAAATATAGCAAGCTATGAGACAGGGCCTAAGGATGGTTTACCTACTCAGGGCTCCACTGTGAAGATATTAATAATGAGGCTTGGCACTACTGAACATCTGTGTTCACTGAAATGCATGCATTAACTCTGTTGCTTACTGATGACAATTATAGTATACATGCTCTATTGATACTGACCCTAAGAGATGAGCTGAATTCATAGACATGTGAGGGCCTCCTGCTGAACAGTAGGTCTTTCATGCTGTGATATTTCTGATAAATGAAATGATTGACTTCTTAGATCTTAAAGGAAACCAAGATACTTACATGGTGTCTCACGTGGTATAGTCAGAGTTCAGATTTGAATCTGTGCAAGCTGTGTTCTTTTGGGAAAGTCAACTCTATGAGCCTGTAAATGATAACTATCAAAATATCTTTTGTAATTCACTGAGGAATGATAACTATCAAAATATCTTTTGTAATTCACTGAGGCTTAAGTGAGGTGGTGCAGGCAGCCTGACAATAATCAATAATTATAAACTAATTATTAATTTAATATTATGTATTATAATTCATGTTAACTGTCCTTATTATTACCGGTAATAGTTTCTTCATTTTATAAGCAAGTATCATCTTGGAGAAAGTAGTCATTTGCATTACAAATTCCTGTAAGAACACCCTTGAAATTTAAAAAGTGAAGTAAAATAAAGTATTTAATATCAGGTACCTACTAGCTGATTTCAGGTCAAAAGACTTATAAAGAATAGAAGAATAATATTTTGTTAAGTAAGCTATCTTAGCATTTGAAGTTAAAATATAGGTGATTTGCTTTTGTTAGAAAGCAAGGCTAAGTATTAAATCAATCTTTTTCAACACAAGCATAGTTGTAATCCCTAGAGTGTTTTAAAATAGCCGAAGGAAGAATGGGTTAGATTAGTTTTGCCTTTGAGAGTCTGAGGACCAATGATGAGCTATATCTTAGAAATTTGGCCTTTCAGAGACCTAGGTCCATTAATGTATTGAAAAGGTAGAGCATCATTCTGTGATGGTGTCTTGTAAATGCCAAGGCCCATAGTGTAAGAGAAAAGATTCAACCTGCGAAATAATGAGAGAAAATATGTGAACTTTTTGTTTACTTTTAAAAAAATAAATGTTTTATTTTGCCACAGTTTCATCTGGCAATGAAGTGAATGAAATTATAAGAAATAATACATGGAGATACAGAGTGTCCTTTACCCATTTTCTTTTACACCAACATGTAGCAAAATGGCTGCATAATCCCATGACCTGGGAAGGCAGAGAGTAAAGGTAGCTGGAGTACTACAAGGCTTTCTCAAGTGGCCTGTGTTAGACAGCTCTTGAAAGTACTAATCTGCACTCCCATTTCTGTAACTCTGTTATTTCAAAATTCTGCATGAGTGAAATCATGTCTTAAAAAAAACTTCAGTTTTAGCTTTATTCATTCAGCAAACTATATATCACTATTTATTCTCCAATTCACCTGTTAAAAGTTATTAAAGGATACCAGCATATTTCCATATCTGCCTACTATGAAATAAAAAGCTGCTGGAAAGGTTTAGGTGCAGTTTCTCATATGAGCACACAGTATACTATCGCTATTGATTCCATATTTAGTTTTTCTTTTCTTTTTTTAAAATGGAACAACAGAAGCATTTCCGGGGGTCCTGACAGCAGAAGATGTTCTTCTAGTCATGCAGACCACATGTATTCATGTCTTATTAGAACACTTTGACAGGTGTATAGTGACGTCTCACTGTGGTCTGTGGTTTCTATACACGATTCTTCAGTCCCTAATGATGTGGAATGTGTTTCCTTGTACTTGTTTGCCACCTGTGCTTTAGTGACACATATTCTCTGTCTTCTCGTTACCTCAGTGAGTTAAAAAAAAAAAAACCCTTCAAATTGAGAAGGTTGTTTTTAGTATTTTCTTAAATTCATGGCTTTCACATGTATTTTCCCATTCTGAAGTTTGTCTTTTTATCCCTTTAGCATGACCTTTATAGAAGAAAGAGTATAATTTTAGTGCAGACCATTTTATCAGTGTTTCTTTTAGTGATCATGTTTTCTTTGTCAAAAACTTCACCAGAGGAAACATCTTCACCTATGTTTTGTCCCTAAATATGTTACACTTTTACATTTTGCTTCTCAAGTCTATGGTCCATTTGGAGATAATTTTTATGAAAATATGACACTTAGGTTGAAGTTTAATTTTTGCCGAGAAATTTGGATGAGAATTGTTCCATCACTGTGACTGAGATGTTTATTATTTTCATGGAATGCTTTTTTTTTTAACCTCTGTTAAAATTTTAGTTGAGGTAGCCAGTGGTGGTGCACGCCTTTAATCCCAGCACTCAAGAGGCAGAGGCAGATATATCTCTATGTTTTCGAGGCCAACCTGGTCTACAGAGTACCAGGAGAGCCAAGGCTACACAAAGAAACCCTGTCTCAAAAATCCAAACAAACAAAAATGTTGACTGTATTTGTTTAGGACTAATTTTTCAGTCGTGTTTCTCTGTGCATCATGGTCCTGCAGTCTTTTAGACTAGACTTACATGATAAGGTTTGGAATTGGGTAGGTTGATTTTCTTTACTTCAGTATTATTTTCGATACTGTTTTGGGTCCTCTACTTCCCCTGATCCTATAAGAATTTTAAAGTAATATGGGTTATATCTATAAAAAACATTGCTCAGATGTCAACAGGTGTCACATTGAACCAGTATACTAACTAGTGATAACTGAAATGTTTAATGTGTTGAGTTTTTAGTCCATGAACAAATTTCATCAACATTGTGTGTTTTCCAGCATACAAACCTGTTAGATAGAGCTATTTCCAAATTCTTAATATTTTCAGTAGTTATTAAATGATATGATTTTGCTACCTACATATTCATTGTTAGCCTTTGGAAATAAAATTAATATCTATCTGCATATTTTGGCTTCTGAAATCTTACTAAATTCATATGTAATTTTCTACTTAGAAATAACATTGTCTGCAAATAGGGTAGTTTTATGTTACTTTCAAGTCTGTTCCTTTCCTTTCCTTTCCTTTTTCCTTTTTCCTTTATTCTCCTCCCCTCTCATCTCCTCTCCTCTTTTCTCCTTTCCTCTCCATTCCCTTTCCCTTTCTCTCTTTTATTCTTGTCATAACTTGAATTTCATTTCTTATCCTTCTTCTTTACTTTTCTTACCCTATTTCCCTGAATAGAACTTTCAATACCATGTTGAATAATAGTGAGAGCATTCATTCCTTCTTCCTAATTTTAAGAAGGGGTGTGAAGTTAGTTTTATAGATCACTTTGAAATGAGGAAATTTACTTCTATTCTTATAGTTTTATAAAGATTTTAAAATTATGAGTGGATGTTAGATTTTGATTAGCACGTTCTCTGTTCAGTTGATATGACTGTGTGATCTCAGCTCTTGTCCAGGATCATGTTGGACTGTATTGACAGAGTTTTGAATATGCAAAACTTGCTCATTTAGAATAAATCACAGTCTATTATCCATCATATATGTTTGTTGTATTTATTACAAAATTCTATTTGCTAATATTTTGCCAGGACTTTTGTGTCTATAATTATGGAGGATTATTAGCTTATATTTTCTCTTTTTATGCTGTCTCCATCTAATTTTAGTATCAGAGGGTGTTAGTTACATCAAAACAGCTTGTTATATATTCCTGCTTCTATTGTCTGAAATTTATTCTATGGAATCAGCATTCATTCTGTTAAAAATGATTGGGAGAACTTTCTTCTATGACCATTAGGGTCTGGTTCCTAAGTCCATCCTGGGTAGTGTTTTAATTAGGAATTTGAGCTCCTAATAGGTAAGTGACTTGATAGGCAAATGGCTTTGTAATACTGAGCGATGGATTGTGGCTGTTAGTATTTATTTATTTATTTATTTAAAGAATTAATTCATTTCATTTAAATTGTCAAAATTATTTGTTATTTCTTTTTAATTTAGTTAAGTGTCTGGATAGAAAACACACTGTATGGTGTCATTTCTTTTAAATTGTCGGGTTTGTGTTTTATGGGCTATCTTAGTATATATTCCACATGTTTTTGAAAAGGGGTATTACTTTGCTCTTCAGTAAAGTGTTCAATGAAGGAGAATTAAATATTTTTGGCTGTTGGAATTGTTCTGTATTCTTGGTGTTTTTTGTTTCATTGTCCTATGAATTGTTGATGGTGTGTTATGAAAGAATAAATGGTACATGTATTCTGTAATGTATAAAAACAATATGAAATTTAAAAACCTGATATATAAATAAAAGAGATGGTGCTCAATTTAAAAGCATGATGCAACTCCATGCTTTATATAAAGCACCCACTTCTAATAAAATGGCATGAATAGGGTAAAAGTAAAATTATAGGAAAATACAACGTGGCAATATTAATTGGTAGAAAACTTCAGTAGCACTGCTAGTAGCACCTAAGCTAGGCTTAAGATAAAAAGCAATTACCAGATACAGGGAGAATTGTCATATGACAACAAAAGGGTTAATTTACCAAGAGGATAGTGTACTCTACATGAATGTTTTGAAAACAAAAGTAACCAAAGTTAGAGATGCCACACGGTTCCATTCACAACTAATGCATGTACATAGTAGAAGGAACAGGATCAAATACATCTCAACACCTTCCCTGAAACAGAAGACTATACCCTTGTTTTGAAAAACATTTGATAAAATATTTAGTAAATGTATGATAAATGAAAGATGGCTTGATGGTCTGTGATAGTCTGACTTGATGGATGCATTTAAGATTCCTAGGGGGCTTTGCAGGGTATATTAGGACTGTCCTTACAGTTCTCAGACTCTGTGGATGAGGACTTCCGTATCTTTGTTCTATTCCTCCTAATATCTTTGAACTTTCACTGGCTTTCATTTGTCTTAGTGCTAGCCTGCAAGTCCTCTGCAGTACTGTATAATATTGAATGTTTAATTATGTTCTGGTGAACCCAACTTAGCTGGACCACATGTAGCAAAAGTTGGCTGTTAATAGACTATTGTCACAATAATTTATATTT
The DNA here is from genome assembly GCA_036184795.1 of Tokudaia tokunoshimensis. Classification (NCBI taxonomy): domain Eukaryota; kingdom Metazoa; phylum Chordata; class Mammalia; order Rodentia; family Muridae; genus Tokudaia; species Tokudaia tokunoshimensis. The sequence goes on from BTHU01000012.1 coordinate 104,484,481, forward strand.
ATTTTTTATTAGATATATTACTTATTTACATTTCAAATGATTTCCCCTTTCCTGGATCCCCCATCTCCGAAAGTTCCATAAGCCCTCTTCCCTCCCCCTGTTCCTCAATCAACCCCTTCTTGCTTCCCTGTCCTGGTATTCCCCTACACTGCTGCATTGAATCTTTCCAGGACCAGGTGCCTCTCCTTCCTTCTTCTTGGGCATCATTTGATATGTGAATTGTTTCTTGGGTATTCCAAGCTTCTGGGCTAATATCCACTTATCAGTGAGTGCATACCATGTGTGTTCTTTTGTGAATGGGTCACCTCACTCAGGATGACATTCTCCAGTTCCACCCACTTGCCTAAGAATTTCATGAATTCATTGTTTTTAATAGCGGAGTAGTATTCCATAGTGTAAATATATCACATTTTCTGTATCCATTCCTCTGTTGAGGGACATCTGGGTTCTTTCCAGCTTCTGGCTATCATAAATAGGACTGCTATGAACATAATGGAGCATGTGTCCTTATTACATGCTGGAGAATCCTTTGGGTATATGCCCAGGAGTGGTATAGCAGGGTCCTCCGGTAGTATTATGCTGAGTTTTCTGAGGAACCGCCAGACTGATTTCCAGAGTGGTTGTACCAGCTTGCAATCCCACCAGCAGTGGAGGAGTGTTCCTCTTTCTCCACATCCTTGCCAGCACCTGATGTCTCCTGAGTTTTTGATCTTAGCCATTCTGACTGGTGTGAGGAGAAATCTCAGGGTTGTTTTGATTTGCATTTCCCTGATGACTAAGGATGTTGAACATTTCTTTAGGTGCTTTCTCAGCCATTCGATATTCCTCAGGTGAAAATTCTTTGTTTAGCTCTGTACCCCATTTTTTAATAGGATTATTTGACTCTCTGGAGTTTACCTTCTTGATTTCTTTGTATATCTTGGATATTAGCCCTCTGTCAGATGTAGGGTTGGTATAGATCTTTTCCCAATATTTATAATCTATTTCACCCATTTCTTGATGTTTTGGATTCTTGAAAAATCCAATGTAATGGTCATGGTCTTCAATTTCTTGTGCCACGGATACCAGCAACTGTTGGATTCCCCTGGTATAGAACAGTTGAATAGGAAGAATGCAAATCAGGTGAGATATTCTTCCTTCAGGACATGAGCATTACAGAAATAAATTAGAATTGGGTCCAACTAGTGGGAAGATATTAGAAGCACTCATTTAAACTGCATTCGGTGTAATTTAATTTTAAGATACAAGGGATGAAAAATAAGCATTTTTCTCAGTTGACAGAGAAACAACTGCAAAACAGTTTTCTCTATTCTACTGGGAACATTGAAAGCCATGGAAAAAACAATGCAATTTTTTTCTTTAAGATAATTTTTTCTAAGAGTAGAAGAGATATATCAATTTGCTGTTGCTACTTAACCTTGAAACTAAGGTACATTTCCTTCCATTCCTAAACAAGATGGAAAAGGCAGAATGACTATCCTCAAATTTTCCGTCATCTCTAAACAGAATCTGAATTGGCTTCTTTGACCTAACAACGTTTTTACTGGCAACAGCTCTAGAACGTGAACTTGTCAAGGCAACAGTTTTATGTTCTTTAGAAGAACTTTACCTGCTTGTCAGTCTGTCAACCCTGAAATATTTACTTCATTTCCGGGGATGCTAAACTCTCAAAAAGATGCTAGAAAAAATTCATGGACCCAAGAATCCTTAAGGGACCTAGGTTGCAATGAATAGATGAAGGTTCTTGAGCAATATTGGGTACATGCTCTTTCCCTGAATATCATAGCTTATATTACTCTCCAAAATTGTGGAATTAGTATAAATGTTGGCCTATGACTTTTCTATTTCTCTTCTTCTTCTTCACCCTCATTGACTGCAAGGCTGGGGTCTTATACCAGTTGCTCCTGATTCCTAATGATGGATTGTCATGATTCGTCCTCACTGGGTTCTGCTCTGCATTGTATCATTCCAAAGTATGATGATTAAAGCTGTCTATGTTCATTTGAACTATTATAAAATCATATGGGACTAGATTGTTTATGGAACTGGGGATTAATTCCAGGACCTCAGAGACATATTCTCCCACTGAGTTATTTTTGTAGCCACCTGGGTAATTTATAAGCAACCAAAATGTACGTACTGCTCTTCTGAGGCTGGGAAGTCCAAGATTAAGTTACTAGCAGATTCAGTGTCTGGTGAAGGCTGCAATTATTACAACATCATTTTCTGATTCTCTATTATAAGATGCTAATCCGTTCCTGAGAGTAGAGCTCTCTGGGTTTAGTCACTTCTCAGGAGTTAATACAACCAAAAATGGGGATTACATTTCAGTGTGGATTTTGGAGGAACACAAGCTTGAAAATCAAAACAAAGGCCGGGTTTCCTATCTCTCATCTTGCACAAATATCTTGTATGTGGCAATGGACCACTTTATAACTAGTATGAAGCTAACTGGCACACATAAAGATCAAATCCATAATTCATGCTCAACTCATCACATGAGCTAATCAGCAAAGTCTAAGAGCAACACTCAAAGAAAGACCCAATGAACCAATTTATTCATCACTTAAAAGTCATTGGTTTAGAATGGTTTTAAAGTCTTGGTCAGATAAGAGTGAGATTGTAGAGACTGGACTAGATCCCTAGTTTGGTTCATCCTAATAACCACAGCAGTTTAAAGGAGTCACTGGGCCTGTTAAAATGGTGTTTCTGCCTTAAAGCACATAGTGAGTGATGAATCACTGGATGGATGAGGAAGTTCTGCATGTGCTGTGGTTTATTATACATTGTATGCTGTGTGCTCTGCACCACTGACCTGCTTACAATCAATGTGTGTTCTTCTGAATATTGATAAGATGATCGATGTGGTACTTTCTGTCTACCCTGAGGGCATTGTGAGTATGAACAAGCTAACATTTTGAAGAAAAGGTTTATAAGCAAGACTTTTCACTTGATCACCAGAAAGGTCTAAATTAGTAAAAAGTCAGAATAAGTGATTGCTTAGAATTTTAAAATCCTCACATTCAACAGTGAGACCATTCATCAATGAGAACAATAATTTATTAAGTGGGTTAGTAGATCTATTTGTTGAATATATATGATGGTTCATAGGAAATTTGTATTTACATGAATTTTAATAAAGAAGGTCCAATTTCAAGTGTTTAATAGTACTTTGTTATTATGAGGAACTTGCTTGTTCCTTTTGAGATCTCAAGCCCAGGAGTATGTTCCTTAACAAGTATTTTGTATAACAGAGGGCTGACCTGTGATCGATGGCCACACATAAATAACCATAGATTTCAAATATAAAATGGAAAGTGTGTAGTGGTTTACTATGAGCGTATGCTTAATGGGGTATAGTATGACAGTTAAAAAGTCTGTAATATTAGATGTGTGGCTTCCTACCCTGAGACATCCTTAGTACCCTATGATCTTAGACACCTTGTCTTGTGTCTCTGAAATGCTATATGCTTTTTTCTAACATTGGGAGAATAATTGTGTTGGCTAGGTTTATTTCAATTTGACACAAGCTAGAGTCATCAGAGAGAAATAAAGCTTGAGAAAATGTCTCCTCCATAAAGTTGGGCTGTCAGTAAGTTTGTAGTGCATTTTCTTAGTGTTTGATGGGAAGGACCTAGCCCATTGTAGATGGTGCCATTTCTGAGGTGGTCTTGGGTTCTATAAGAAAGCATAATGTGAAAGCCATGGGGAGCAAGCCAGTAAGCAGAGTTCCTCCATGGTCTCTGTATCAGATCCTGCCCCCAGGTTCCTGATCTGTTTGAGTTCCTGTTCTAACTTCAAGATGAACAGTAATATAGAAGTGTAAGCCAAATAAGTCCTTTCCTCCTCAAGTTGCTTTGGTAATGGTGTTTCATCATAGCAATAGAAACTCTAACTAAAACAATAAGCGATGATGCACTCCTTATAAGATTCCTGGGATACTGGATGGTGTAATTCATGGGAAATTCTGTGAACTGTGCCTACAGTGCCATTAAGCTTAACCACTTCTATTATTAGTAAAATTAACACAATTCAGAAACATTTGGAGATGATGCTCCTTCTCTGTGAGCGGTTAAAGGTAATGACTGAGTCTATCTTTGTTCATATCACAGAATGGAAGCTCCATATATAGTGTTCTACCTCCTCATTCCTGCTTCTTGTTTAAGGTAGGAATAAATAGATGACAGGTTCAGTCTAAAAATATCCCTCAGTGTTTCATGTCACTCTAGTGTTGTGTGACTTAGGGGTTCCATATCGGGCTGGAATAAATGGTTTTGGGACCCAGACATTTATTTCAGAATATCCATGCATTTGCAATGCCTTGCACCTGAGAACTGACTGATAGGAAGAACAGAACTTGGGCAACTGTTGCAATTGAAAGCTGCTGTTTTACATTGCCTTCTACTTTGCTCACTGCAGTAACAACTCAGCTTTGAAATGTCCTTTTCAGTCGTGCATCCAGCAGTTATTTAACTGCTGTGGCTAACAGGAGAGTAGATATCCCTGGTACTTCCCAGAACAGAGTGCTCATTCTGGGAATCTTGGATCCATGTGACTTTCCGAGTCAGTGAATCACACTAAGACACAGTGTATGTTTGAAACGACAGAAGCCTGCCCATTCAAATAAATCCCCCAGGAAAGGAGGAAGCTGTTCAAGAATCTTCCCTACTGCCCAAAACTCCCACTGTGTGCACAAAACACCCTGTCACAGGCCCCAGGTGTGTGCAGGTTTCTAATTGCCAGAACTGCACTAAGATTCAGATGGTGAAGAGAAGAGTTGCAAAATCACGAACAACACTGAGGGCGGTATTAGTTAGGAAGAAGGCAGCTTCCTGCACACTGTTGTAGGTGTTAGTGAGATTATCAATTGCTGGCTCCGGCAGAGACACAGGACTGGAGGGCTTGGGGAATGTGGTGTCCCCTCTTTTCCCTGCTTCTCTCCCCTCTTCCCAAGGTTATGTTTTCCCAGGGATCTGCACTCTGCACTTTCATTTCTGCAGTGAAATTAACTCCAGCTTGTCAGGTAAGTCTTTCAGCTCACCTTAAGGCAAAAGGTTTGTGAGTTGTGGTGGGGCTGACTCTACCCCATCCTCTTTATATCGGATGTGTTTTCTTAGTGCAAAAGTAGAATTTGAAAGCTTAAAATGGGGGGAATAGAGGTAGGAAGGGACCAGATGAAGTGTGTGGCCCTGAGAGAAGAGGAGGTGGGGGAGGTGAACAGGAAGAAGGAAGGAGACCCTAGCATTTTCTTTCTAACAAATCTTACTGTTATTTTTTCTTGGAAATCCTGCCTGTAGGCTGGTACCTGGCTCGGGAACAGGGTCTCAGGCATGAATCATAACTGTGATGTTCTTCCCCCACCCCCTGTTTTTGGTTACCGCTGCATAAGAGCAGGCAGACAGAAGCAGGGTTGCACGCTGTCAGTACAGGCTGCAGAACTCAATAAGCAGCCAGACAGGGAGTGAAATTGGAGGAGGCAGCTATAGATTTCTTAGGTTATTTCTCGTGAGTTTTTTAGAACTTGTGTGATCCAGGCTTGTCAGATACTATTTTGAGCTGGGCTGAGACAAACACATTCCCTTAGTGAACCAGATGTTGTCTGCAGCCTCCCAATTTCCAGAGGCACCTGGGTTGGCTTCCTTATGGGGAAGGGTTATCCAGGCAAGAGGCAGGAATGAGGGAATTGGAAACTGGTGAGGGAAAAGACAGTTCTACTACTCTATAATTCAGTAGGAATAGTAATACAGTTACTGGGATAGTGATAATTTATTTGGAGACCAAGGACTGTCTATTATTCAGTGTAGTACTTAGATCACAGTGGGTACTCTGCAAATATATGTTGGTAGACTAGTTAGCCTCAAATATCTATTACTTTGGGGTAAGCTAAAATTGGAACATCATGTTTTACTTAGAATGGAATAATAATGCTCATTGGAATTATGAAGAAACATGTTCTGCTGAATCATAGAATAATCCCTTTAAGTGGAATTATTTGATTCCTCCCTGTCTTTCTCTATTTCATTATTAACTACATAGAGCCATAGGATTTCAGGTAGCTTATAAGAAAGATTTCATGGAAGTTAATATCAGAGGATACAAAAGTGAAAACGGCTATAGCCTTTACCCAATAGTTGGTCTCCTGTGTTTCTGCAGTAACACAGGGTGCTGAAATATAAGACTGCGCATACTTTTCATTTAAACATTCATTTCAGCTTCTTCTTCTTCTGCCAACCCCATTCCTGATGCTACAAACAGGGAAAGAAGTAGACGGGTGACTTTGCCTTCTTTGCATCTTAATGAAGAAAAATAATCAGAGGTAACCATCACACAGGCAATTAAGTAATGCATGGTGGCTGAACATTTTGCCTCTGGGAGGCAATAAAGGAGATGATTGGGTGACCCTTCCCCATTCCTTGGGCTCGACTTGTCTCTGATAGCTGTGCAGTGCTTGGCTTTCTCCCCACCACTCTTTGAAACAGACTCAGAAAGTGCATGCTCTCCCTTTCCATTTTGCTTAATAAAATATTCTATTATTTTTCAGCTACTAAAATATTCTATTATGGCTGATCATAGCCTCCTTGGTTCAGAGTGCTTGCCATGGGCTGTAGTGTACATACGAGCTGCATAGGCTGCCCGCAAGCTTCAGTCTCTCTGGGATGGAGTTGTGGGTTCCAGGTATCTTATAAGTCTTGCAACTGAAGGCTGGGAGAATGCCTGAGAGCCAAGGGGAACTCAGACAGATGCATATTGGATAAACTGGGCTCAGCTTATGTTTTCACCTCTGTCTTAGAGATGGGGGTGGGTCATGTTCATCCATTGAACCCATACAAAAATATTGACTTAATAGAGTTCTAGGCATACTTAGAGAGTAAAATATCACGTCCTCCCTCCATCCATCTTTCCTCTTGCTCCCCTCCTTGAAATAAGATTTCATGTAGTCCAGGCTGCCTTCCAACTCCTTGTCTAGCCAAAGGTGGCCTGAGACAGACTTAACCCTTTTCCTTTCACCTCCTGAGTAGTGGGATTGCAGATATGAGTCACCATGCCTAGTTTATGCAGTGACTGATCAAACCCCAAACTTCCTGCATGTTAGCCAAGCACACTACCAACTAAGCTACATCTCTAGCCCCAGTAATTGGCTACTTTTTCCTTAGATAGGGTACTCTACTTTAAGTAATTCACCTTTTCCCCAAGTAAGATACTCTATTCCTGGTCTAGGGAGTACTATTGCATTGTCTTATTTATTTCTCTTGTGATAGAAAGAAATTTTATCCTATTTCACAGATGAGAAAACTGAGTCATACATCATTCCATGTACTTTTCCTAAGACTGCACGGCTAGTGAGTGGATGAGTCTAGATAGAAAAATGTTTACTTTAACTGCATTGTAAAATGTGTGCAAAGACACATTCAGAAAAGATTCTTTTACGAGATAGTGTATGTTTGTGGCTGCAGTGTTTAGTTAGGGGAAGTTCACCATGGAAGAGTAAGAATGAGAGTCAGCCTTGAAAGGTTGAGAGACAACAAGAAGAAAGTGTCTTTAACAAGGGTGATGGTTATTAGTTATTAAACTCATTAAATGAGTTTAATGTCACCATGGTCTGAATTTTTCTCTCTGTGTCACGTGCTTTGTTGACTTTATTGTTAGGCTCTGCCCACGACTCTCTATGTCAGTGGTCCTCAACCTTCCCAATGCTGCAAACCTTTAATACAATACTTTATGTTATAATAACCTCCGACTATAAAATTATTTTTGTTGCTATTTCATAACTATAGATTTGCCAATATTATGAATCATAATGTAAATATTTGTATTTCCCATTGATATTAGACAATTCCTGTGAAAGGGTCACTGACCCTCTCCACAAAGAGATTGCAACCTACAGGTTGAGAACCACTGCTGTAGACCCTTCACCCCAACATCTGTAGGATGACTGTAGTATTCACACACACACACATACACACACACACACACACACAGATTCTAGGGCTCATTTTTTCTTGCTTGTCTAAGACATGTTAGTGGGAAATGGAAAATAAAAGATTATCCAGTACCTTTCTCTAAAGGCTATTTTGAGACTAATGGAAAAGAAATTTCTCCAGAAGAAAAGCAAGATGGGAAAAAGGATAGTGTATGCTTGGTAGCCCCTTGTCATCCTCTAGCAGAGAACTGAATTTGAGTGTGATAGTGGGACAAAAAGTCCCTCGTACAGCTGGGGTAGGGGGACGTTTGGATCAGGAAAGTCAAGAAGCCAGCAAAATCTACCTACCAGAATATCAGACCTTAAAGCTATATTGTCACAGCTGGATAGCTCCGACTTGGACCCCAGAGGTCTTTTGAATAATGAGTTAGAAATCAATGTAGCCAAAGATTGGGTCCATAGTACTGGAAATGATTAACTACCCATTCCATGAGAGCTCCCAAGATGCCTTCTCTCCAATCTGAAGCTACACAAAGTCTGTTCCTTAGTTATGTACCCATGCTCTGGCAACCTCTTTTGCTATAACTGCTTGCCACTGTTCATAGAAAAAGAGAGGGTCCCAGGGCTTGAGAGCCTTATTCATTGTCCTTAGGCTATAGCTACTTACACTTTCACTCTCTCTCTACCAACCAATGACTACATTTCCCCAGGGAGTTCTGATGTTAGGAGTAGAGAACTGTATTTGGTCTTCAAAAACAGTTTTTTTTTCTTTTTCTTAGAGAAGCATGAATAGATAATAAAAAAGGATTCTGTACTAGAAGTAATCAAGGCATACATTTAGTCTGGGTTAGGACTGTCTCCTGTCTGACTTTGTGCAAGTTTTTCTTTTTCTTTTTCTTTGAAATTTCTGATACTGAGTCTTCAACACAGGTTTTTCCTTCCATCTTCTTTCTTCAGCAAGAATTATTTTACTGTCAGGCCCTGTTATTCTAGCAGAGTACCCACGGATGTCTTTTGGAAGGCTGTTTCTGCCTGTTTGAGTCAAATTAGATGTAGCAGGTGCAAAGGGCTGAAGGATACTCAATGGTTGATAGAATTATAGCCTGAATTTGCAGAGGCATTTGGACTCCTGGACATTGACCCTTTGAGTCCTGTACTGAAGTGATTCCTTAGCTTTCTTCAGCCTGTGCTGAATTTGTCTGTGGGTGATCACACTGCCCCTAGTCATGTTTGGGAATAATCCTACTATCATAGCTTCTTCTTTTTCTTTTCTGCTGTTTGGTACCATGGGCTTCCTTTATGTACCTCAAAAATCCAGCAAGTCTTATTAATTGCATATCCAAATCCCTTTTAAACCCGTGTCAGCTCATTCATTCTTGGTATTCCAATGTTGTGTTCTACCTCACTAGGCTTTAAAATTTTTAAATTTTGATTTTTGATAATTTTATATATGTATATAATATATTGTGAACATATTCACCCCATCATTCCTTTGTATCCTCATTTCTTTCTTGAAGGTTTTCTTTATAAATACCAAATACTCTCATTATTCCTTTTGTGTGCATGCATACATACATGTGTATGTGTGCATATGTGTTCATGAATGTGTGTGTGCATGTATGTGTGTGAGTGCATGTGTGTGTGTGTGTGTGTCCAGATTGCCTTAGATATATTCAAGAAATGGTTGTTAAATAAATGTAGAATAAAATTATGACACAAGTGAATGAACTCCCAATCCTCTGCTGTCTGTGTGATAAACACTGAATTATTCTTTCTATGAAGAGTTATGGGAAAGAAAGATATCCTCTTACTTTCAGAATACTGCATATCTGTGGTCTTCTGTCTATCTCACAAAGGATTTAGCAAGCACATGGCAACTAAACTGTTTGCATCCACATGGAAGACCATCCTGTAGTCTTCTCACATTCTTTCCCTGCTTCTCAGAGGGCTCATTTTATCAGCTTGTTTTGGCAGCCTTTGGAAAACCTGATCTAAGCCTGAGCAATGGGAGAAGTGCCTGCTTAACAGCTTGGCAGGGAGGAGAGGCAATTGAATTACCTGCTTACACTTCTGATCTCCCAAGCTTATGTCAGAGCAAGAAGATAATAGAAGAAATTGTTAACACTGCTTGGGACCAGTGTCCACACAGTGGGGAGATTTATCACATGAAAATGCTTGCTCTCTCTGAGGCTGAATCTCATTCTCCATCGCAACTGCCTCCTTCCCCTCATTTTTCCTGGAACGAATTTTCCTTTACAGTATCTTTACTCAAGGTGCATTTGCTCCGGAAACAGAAACACCTAGTCAGCAGCTCACAGCTCACGGCCAACTGGATGGCAGTCTAGGGATTGCAAAAGCAGCACTAGTCCAGAGGAGTCAATTCTAGGGACTGCAAGACAATTCTATGGCTTTCAAAGCAGGAAGGCGAGGGAGTTCCTGATGGGTTTCTCCACTGCCTTCTGGAGGGCTCGGGAAAATGCTTTGAATCTAAAACCTAAGGCAGGTTAAGACTGCAGATGGAGGTTTCTGGGGGTGGCAGTACATCTTAGGTTGAGAATTGTTCCCACAATGGCTTCTACCCAATGCATTTACTTATAAACTATTGATAGACACCACCAAAATGGGGGTGGTCAAATATCCTCTCCCACAAAGTTCTAACCAGGGCTTTGATTTCCACAATTAGAGGCCTATTCCTAACACTGTACGATGAAGCATAACTGTATAAATAGTTTTACAGGCCCCCTGCCAAGGATTATCCATTCATCCAATACATGTTTTTAGGGCTGGGGATTGAGGTGGTATCTACAACTACAAAGGAAAGTAAGTCATATCATTTACTGCTGCGGAGCTCACAGCCATGGGGATGAGATTATCCTACAAGAAATGAAAACACAGAAAGTACCCATGACACATCAGTCCGTTGCTGTTCTTTGTATGCGTGACTTTCATTGAATTGACACAACAGCTTCATGACACAACATCCTCCATTTGTAAGAGAGGACACTAGGACCCTGTGCTGTTAAATGTCTTTCCTATATCCAAAGAGTTAATAAGTTATTAGAAAGGTAAGACATGTGTGACCCTGACTGTGCCCATCGTCCCCAAAGTAGCCTTTGGGAATTCAGCACCATCTTCTTTTTTACTCAGCTGAGTTATTCCCATGAAAATAACTCAGATTCCTAATATCTTTATACGAAGATGGCATTCATATGTTTGGTGCCTGCAATGAGAAGAGAGGAGCATGGGAATGCAGAAGGCATTTAAAATGATACAGGGGTGCTGCATGATATCCTCAGATTTTCTTGGTTTTCTCAGATGCACAAAGGCAGAGGGAAAGGATTAGGAATGCATACTTCAGTCTCTACTATTTTCCCTAGACATTGTGACTGTGAGACCTTGTATTTATGACACCTTGGAAGGTCTGCTTTCATTTTAAATGGCAGGAAACCTAACCAAACTTCCTTAAGTACCAAAGGCATTATAGAGGTTTCCTTCTCTAAGTGGCTCTGGATGTAAACAGTAGCTTGACTAGAGGTCTTCCACAAAGTACTCCTGTCTCAAACGGTTTCATCTTTCAACCGGGTTCTGCTCCTCTCTTGCCTAATGATTGTAAAATTGATACCACAGCTCCATGTCTTGCTTGGTGGGTTGACATGAGGTTTTCTTTCCCAAGTAATCTTTTAAAAGAATCCTGAATCTTTCTATTGCTGGTCCTATTAAGTTGCCAGTCTATATCTAGAGCTGCTATTGTGCCCGGGAAAATAACCAGTCTAGATCACTGGCTATAACAATGGAGTAAGAATGAAGAAATTGTTGATTCCTGGGGATTTTTAAGATATATTAATTATATTTTAGTAATAGGTTATGAAATCTTCCACAGAAGACTTGTCAAGTGATGACCAATATTTCAGTTCCTAGAGAAAAGTGGTTTTCAACCTTCTTAATGCTCCCTTTAATAGAGTTCCTCATGTTGCGGTGATCCCCAACCATAAAATTATTTCATTGCTACTTCATAACTGTAATTTTGCTCCTATTATGAATTGTAATGTAAATATACAACATACAAAGTATCTGATATTTGACCCCTGTGAAAGTGTTGTTCACTCCAGAGGGGCCATGACCCAAAGGTACTTTAGTGGTATTTTCTCCCATTCTCTCTATCTTTTTAGCCATCAATATTTTCACTCTGTTCTCAGCAATATACCAATGGGGCTCAAGGCTTAATAAATGGGAAATAATAGAACAAAAGGCCTACAAAGTATAAATGAGCTTTTTTGTTTTTATGCATAATTATTTAAATAATTATTTATGAAATTTATTCATAGGTAGATGTATTTGCCTCCTGATACATAACCAATAGCAGCTGTGCAAACTAACAAGATAGCCTGTGTGATTTGGGTACTTATATACAAACTGGCTTTTGCAATGGTCCTTAAGTTCCTTTATTTATGAGCAGAAGTTCCAATTCCAAGCAGAGGGACTAAGCACATCTCTGATCCTACAGATGGTGCTGGTTGAGTGTCAGCATATGGGGAGTTATGTGGGTGGAGAAGCTGGTGTCAGGAGGGCTGTGTTGGAACATTGGACTCAAATCAAAGGCAAAGTCTTAAGGTTTCAGTTGATTAAGGAAAATCTTCTTAGCTGAAAGATACAGAATTTGAGCTGTGATAATGAAGAGACTTACCGTCCTGAAATGGCTCAAACTCTACTGGACATCATCCTGAGGAAGAGTCAAGGGACCAGCAACAGGAAAGTCAGGGTGCTTCCTAGTGATTTTTTACCCTTTACTCATATAAAAGGCAGCTTGGCAGAGAAAGTTTATACTTTTTAGTTGGTTGGCCTAGGGTAATTTGCTTATACTTGTGTGGTGATAAATAAGGATCACAAAAATATCTGTGAGATAATGTGGTATGACGCCAATACCAGTTCCCACAGGAAACAATGTATTAAAGCTTAGTTTCAATTGTTTTTTTTTTTCTCTCAGTCTATAAGTTCTGGTCAAGATTCTTGACTATAAATTTCCTATGTATTCCACACTCGCCTTCTAAACACAGAGCATGTTTAATAATGCGACTGAAATTAACTTGCAATTCATGTATCTTTTAAAAATTATTAGATCATTTGCACCTGATGACAAAAAAGCAAAGGCCTTCAGATACATTTCCACCTTCCCTTGCTGGAGTATGAATTCTGGGTGAGAGACATTTTTATAGGACTCTCCGCTCTGCCCCCAACTAACAGAAGAAACTTTATTCAAATGAAATCATTTGGATAAGGAGATTAAATATCTTATCTCAGTGTCTTGATCTGTAAATGACGATATAATACCTTCCTACAAAGTTATTTTGAGGACCTGAGATGACTCAGTACAAAAAACCTGGCTCTGTTATCATCTCTACATGGTTAAGGAACAGTCTTTTGGGTTTAAAAATTAAAATATCACTCGCATGCATAACTGTCCTTGGATAGTCCAGAGAACTTCACCTGCTGATATAAATATATATCAAACCAGAGTCAGCCAGAGTGGTGCCCCCATGGCTCTCTAAAGCATGAGGCCAAGGGATATGTCAGCTTGTCCTTTGGGGTGAAGGGATACCCTTTTATTTTCTTGCTTAAAGGAATCATTGCATTGGATGGCAGGTTGAATTTCATGGGCCTTGGTGCTTTTTGATTTTGGTTTTTCCAATTCTGAGACTCTATGTATTCCTGATCCTTCTTCCTATTGAGAAAAATCATATTGATAATTCCTTTAGAATTGGCCTTTAACCAATTGGCTTTTTTATTATTCAATATAAAATAATAATATGCCTCAGGAAACTTGCCACTTAAGCAGAAAATACATATAACATGTGAAAACGTAGTAGTCTTATACATTCACTCATGTTGCTTACTCATATTTACTTCTTATTAGAAAAATAATAGGATGATTCTCATTGACTTTCTTGACATCAGATGGAGCCATATGAGCAAATATAGCCAATAAGTTTAACTGAATATAATATCTGTGACCACTGATCTTAGAACATGCTGCTATGTGAATTATGGCAAAGCCACCGTACACTCATTTCAGCTGCTCAGTGTGGGTTCTGAGGTATTTGGGTGATATATGATTGTATTTGGTATAAAGATGACATGATTTTGGTACACTGAAGCACTTAGATTTGAAGGTATTTTCTTAATGTTCTACAATTGGACCTACATTGATGATACATTGTGTTGAGTCCAAGACAATAGCTAATGTTGATCGGGTGTTTTCAATGAAGTAGGTGTTTGTTCACATTTGGAAATATTTCTCTAGGCCATGTGTTTAGTTGTTGGTGAAGATTCATTTATTTTTATTTTTGTGTATGTATGAGTGCCTATATGTAAATATGTACATGAATCATGTGTGTCAAGTGTGTGTTTGGCACCCAAGGAAGTCATCAGATCTCTTGGAACTGTTGTTGGAGGCAGTTGAGAGCCTACCTGATGTCAGCGCTTGGAACTGAACCTAGATCCTCTCCAAGTGACTTCTCTCAATTGCTGAGCCATCTCTCTGTATATGTTATTCTTAACTGCATATTTATACAGAAAGCCACAGTCACAGTTTTTAAGCAAATTGCCCAAGGTCTCTGAGCCTGTGAGTAAAGGAGTGGAGATAGAGACTCCCATCATCTGATTTCAGAGTTATATTGCTAACCACTCTTCTGCAGCTGGTGTGATCAGCCAATATTAATTCTGCCTTTACCCTTCTCTTGAATTGGATCTTCTCTAGTTATATTTGGAAGCAATTTTCTCTCTTGGCCATTACCCTGCAGAGTGGTTGTAAGTTTGGGAAACCAGCCGACTGACTCTCTGTGGTATCTAATGCCTAGCTTGTCACCGGAAATTTCTCATTTTCTTTGTCTTGTGTGACCACAGTTTAGTTTTTAAACAATCATTTTAAACCAAAATTTATAAGATGTCCTGAAATAAGCCTTTGCCTTCCTACTTTTGCTTGACATAATTCATATGATTACATAAGGCCAAGTTTCCTAGAAGTGGAGCCTGAGATAGAGATTGACTTATGTGATTTGTTGGGAGAATGAGGTTGGGAAAAAGCTGTAAGGAGGTTGGGGAGGAAGAATAGGGCAAGAAAAGCAGCTAAGTTGAGGTGTGGTACCACTGAAGTCTAGTTCTAGCCTGATGCTATAGGTGAGGCAGATCATGATTTGTAATACTGACCTCATGAGGACCATCCAGATATCTCTAGGTAAAGAGACTCCTATTGGGGAAAGCCAAACATCCCCCAAATGATGTATGTATAAAATAGTATCAGGAACTCCTCTGTCTGTTTGGGGATAGATAAATATTTCAGATAATGGAACTCTTCAAGGGAACCAACAACACACACCATAGTGTTCTAGGATGGTTGATCTAGCTCATTCCTTTTGGATTTTTTCTGTGGGATTGATAAGGTCAAACAACAAAAATGGAATGTAGTGTGTAGGTAATGCACTGGTGGAATACCATCTTAGCAAGATGACTTGATTTCAAGAACCCTAAAGTGGAATTTTCCTGCTGCTATGATGTGACTATTATGTCTTCCCCAATTTCTTTGTTGAAGTTCAACATGATCATGGGTGGAAGCAGGTCCTTAGGGAGTAGGGTTGGATGAAGGTGAAGCCATCTTGGTAATATTAGTGTCACATGAAGCAAAAGTTATGTCTCTCCACTTCTTGCTCTGTGTTCACTCCTAATGAGCTAAATAAGACCATATAACCACATATCTAGGAACAGGACTCTCCAAGAACTCAATGTGCAGAGTAGTATGTATATACTGCAAGGGAGGAATGATTGTCAACAGTATTTGAGGACTGCCTCTCTTGGCTACTTCACTATAGATCATTAAAAAGCAAACTTTTCTCATGAGATGTTTAATCTCTACTATTCTGATACATGGCTGCATTTGAGCTACTGATATTTACTATGACACCCATAGCCTGTGGACTGGGTTAAAGATTTTAGAGAAGATGTCCCAGAGAACATAGAGTTTGACTCTGGCACTGGATGAAGACAGGCAAATTTCTATGGAAAGAAAAAAAAAACGTGGAAATATTTAACATTTTGATTTTTGTCACCCACATGAACCAAACGCAACATGAGCCTAGGTAGTAGGCCCCTTTTGACTGTCAAATTGATCTAGGGTTGTCAGATGAGATGATTTAACCTCTAATGAGGGTAGTCTTGCTTATGTATTTAATTATATCTTTGTCTAAGTTGTTTCCATGAGCTCTAGTTCATCTCTTTGAGTCCATGTTGAAAGTGGTAGCATTGTATTTTACCACCAGATTACTGTCTTGCAATAATAGCTAACCCATATCTCTGGGGTTTTTGTACCTGTGCTGAATTAAATTCATGAAGAGACACTTGATCCAGGTATGACCTTTTGCTTCTATTCACTTTTTGATGATAAAAAGGGTCAAACAGATAAGAGGGACACTGTACTATTTAAGCCCTTGCAGATTAGTTCAAATCACAGACACTTGTATTCTAGCAAAACAAGATACTTTTCCCTCCTAGAAAGTAGGTCAAAGTGAAATAGTATGCACTTAGAAATTTTATTAAGTGTATGATAAGTACTTTGTTGGCAAAAGGCAAGGAACTTATTGTAGCCAAAGTGTAACAGGCCAGGAAATAAGCTCAACTACAACTTATCTCTTACCTGGGTTCCATCCATAGTCTTTTAACTGCTCTTATTATCAGTGGTCTCAAATAATCCCATCCATTAGCCACAAACACCCCTAACTGATTTCCTGAGATGTAAACACAGCCATGTCAAATCCTTGCTTGAAGCCATCATGGGTATTACCCCTGCTGGGATAGGGTAACAGTGCCTCCATTTGGACCGCAGATCCTCCGTGATCTGATTCCTACCAGCGTGTGCAGCTTCATCTTGCTTTGCTGATCATCTTGAATTTTTGATCTATTTACAATGCTCCACTCCTCCACACTATTGTTTGTGTCTTTATCTTGTTGAAACCTTGGTTCTCAATTCTATGAGGCAAGGAAATTTTCACATTCATGTGTTGGATGGAACACTAAGAGGCAGAGAAACTTCTTCAAGATTTCATTCATAATAAATGGAGGAGTTGGGATATTAATATAGGCCATCTAATGTGGAGAGTGATAGTGTATTACTTTCTAAAAGTACTAACAATAATGATTAAAGTTAATGTTACTGGGTTTTACCTCTGTGCTGAGTACCTTGGCAAGCTATTTATGTTATGGGGAGCATCTCTCAACACCTTTAGAGTTACTTGTTAATATATTTATATCAATGGTTGAAACACTGGGACTTAGAAGGTTAGTTATATGTCATATGTTAATATATTTATTTCAGTGGTTGAAACACTGAGACTTAGAAGGTTAGTCATAAGGCAACAGCTGGTCTATGGTGGATTCTGGATTCATTATCAGGCTCCTGAAACTCTAGTCTTACTTTTATTCTGGTTAAGAAGTATTCTCTACTCATTAATTCAGATTGCCCTGTCAGTAGCTGGATTCACTTTCTCCCCTCCCCCACCCTATTCTAGCTTCTATCTTTTATTCTTTAATAGCTCTATGCATTTACATAATCATAATGTATATTGGCCATATTCATCCACTACTACTTCCCTCTAGTTCCTCTTAGTCCTCCTTCATCTCCCTCTCAACTTCAGGCTCCCTTTTATTTTATATTTTATAAATATATATATATTTTTATTTTATAATGGTAGATCAATAAGAGCTTACAAAAAGGAATGGTTCTAGAGACTATTTAGGTAGAACTCTGTTTTAGTATGCCTTGATTGACATGGGAACTTCCTGTCACAACATTGATCTGAATTCATTAACTTTATGGTGGTGACTGTGGCAATATGACTTTCTGCAAACTTTCAGTGCCATTGACAATGAGGGCTTGACACAGGTGTGTGTGTGTGTGTGTGTGTGTGTGTGTGTGTGTGTGTGTGCGTGTGTGTATGTGTGTTGGATTCTTGACTCCTAATTGCACCAAGAAATGGGTTTTATAGGAAGGAAGAATTTTTGTCAAAAAAAAAAAAAGAATTTTTGTCTTCAGAGCATTCAATTTATGCTTTCGTACACTGAAGATGAAAAGAAAAACGATGAAATGGGGTCATTTGCTCATTTGACCTAAAATACTGAGCAGAGAGATGTGAAGGTAAGCAAATAGAGAATGTTTTGTGAGGTTATTTTGACTGATTGGGGATTTCCAACCTTTTTGAAATTATAAAAACCTAGAAATATTTCCAGTGACAAACCTTGATGAATCAAGTACATTCTCATAATCTCTGTACAGGAAATAGACTAGAGAAAACTTATATTGGTTTGCAAGTAGAGATTCATGCCTTACCATATGAGGGCCAGCTATTTGAGATATGATTATTAATAACAATGCCAGCAAGAAGTTATCGGGAGGGGTGCAATGACATTTATCTGCCCTTTTCATCATATGTATTATCTGGGTCACTATGAAATTAATGTTCACACTTTCCACCTCCAGGCAAAGCCCTTACCCAGCTCACCTTGTGCTGCTGTCATTTGTACCACTTTGGAACAAATGTGTAGCCCTGAGGTGAAGATGAAAGAAAAATATGTAGGTAACAGAGGACCTAAGGGCTCAATTAAGAATGGATGCTCTCACCTAAAAACTATGAATTTCAAGATCATGTATAAAGGGCTACTATGATTTAAAACATTCCCTGCAGACCTGGATGATGATAATTGGAAAATCCCGGGCTAGTTAGAAGAGCATTGGCAGCTGAATGTCTGTTTACTCAATGCAGAGGACCCAGGGCCAAAGTCACAGTTCTCGTGCTAAGAACACCATTTGGGTGGCACTAACTTTGTTTAGATACTGTGGACCAGTGGTTCTCAATCTTTCTAATGCTGCAACATTTTAATATAGCTCCCCTTGTTGTGGTAATCCCCCAACCATAAAATTATTTTCATGGAAATGTCATAACTGGAATTTTGCTATGGTTATGAATCATGATGTAAACATCTGATATGCAGGAAGGGCTTAGACTATACCTGTGAAAGGGCTGTTTGACCAATAAGGGGTAGTGACCCATAGGGTGAGAATCACTGCTGTAGGCTGAACATTCAGTCCTTGGCTCAGGAACCTTAATGACTTATCAAAATGGCTCCAGAAGGATGCGTGAGGGAAAGAGGACAGAGATAAATGTTGGGTGTTGGTTACTTAATGAGATCAGGTGGAAAATGTAATCAATGTATATGCAGTGCAATATAGGGACCCATCATTCCTACCTTTAGGTCCTTTCCTTAGGAGATAACACATTGCAAGAGCTTGTGGGTGCTATTGAATTATTCAAAGTAATGATCAGCTAAATATCTTGCTGTTCTAACATGGAATACATAAAGAGTTAATGCCTAAAGTTTGGAATATTAGGAATATTTCTGCTGGTAAAAAAACATGCTTCTGAAAAGTATTTAAAATATGGGTATAAGGGGCTGGAGAGATGGCTCAGTGGTTAAGAAAAGTCATTATTCTTACAAAGAGTTCAGGTTCTATTCCTAGCATCCAGATAATATCTCAGAATCATAAGTAACTGTAGTTCCATGGGATCTGACACCCTTTTATAACTTCTGTCAGCACACCACACATGTGGTACACAGACATACATGCAGACAAAACATAAACTACATAAATACAAAACATAAGACAACACATAAAATAATAAAATAAGTAAACCTAAAAAAGTTAAAAATATGTGTAGCTAGATATAAGTAGCTAGATGGTGTGTGTATATGTATACTGCTGGTTGGTTTGGGTGTGAACATTTCTATAAAACACTAGAAAATAGTCTCAATTTGAGGATGTCATAAACTCCATTTTAGGACTAGGCCTGACTTTAAAAGGGAAGTCATCTAGACCAGGAACTGACCATAATCCTCCACTCCCACCCCAAAGTCATCAGTCCCAGGAACTAGGCCATAAGTCACAGCTCCAGGAACAGACCATAAATTCCAGGAACAAGACTATAGATTCCCTCATCTAAAGAACAGCCTGGAGAAAACCACAAGGATGGGGAAATATCTTATCTCAGGATGCTGTGTTGGGCAGCCCCATGTGGTGTGGGTATCTCACCCTGTGGTTAAACATTCATGGCACAAGAATGCAGTCCATTGACCACCTGGACACAAGGCAATCAGAAACCAACCCATGTAACATCCCCGGCATTCACCAATAAAATAGATTACCTAACCCTAGCTAAAACTCCCCTAGTTTCCTATAAAAAGGCCTGTGCACCTTTGTCTGGGTCATTACCATTTTTGTAAGCGGCTGACCCCTGCTTCTTGCTTTCATGAAATAAAAACACTCTTGTGAATTGCATTTGTAAGTGGTGGTCTCTGCGTGGTGCTTTTGGAGTTAACACTTAAGAGAAACATTTAATGGTTGTCTGTGAGTACTAAGTGATTTTAGTTTTCTGACTCATAACTTTAGCAACCAATACTATATGCTGGGGTCATTTTGATTTCATGGTGCACTGAAAGGGAGGCTTGGTTTTAGATGCCCCACTCACTAGCTAATGTTAGCTTCTCAGCTTAGGGTTAAAAATGACCCTGCCATCCTCCCACGTCACTAGAGGATCAAAACAATGATGCATGCTCTCCTACCCAAGTTTCTATCGTTCTCTCTGTTAATGTTTCTTCATCCTTCAGCATTTGGCTCATCAGTGCTCCCCTAGGTAAGTCCCCTTGGATCCTCACATATAATTAGGCATTTCCTTTGACTGTCCTGCCACACATTAAAACTCTTTATGCTGGAGTTCCTTATGCTGGAGTCATAATTCTCCTTATGCTATTCCACATCTGTTTAGAAGATGGATGTATGATTCCTCTCTATTACAAATTGTATATTTGCCACTTTTGAATATCCCCTATCATGGACATATAGGAGGCACACAGTTGTATTTGACAAATAAATGGAGAATCTCTTTCATTCAAAGGGTTTGTTTGACTTGGTGGGGAGATCTAGTATTCTGGGGTGGTCTGGTGTTTCACAGTGCTAATATGTGTGTGTGTGTATGTGTGTGTGTGTGTGTGTGTGTGTGTGTTGGGGGGAACTTGCTGGTAGAATGATTGTGTTGCTTTGTCTTCCTGGGAAAGAGCTTCTGATTCAATATGTTAGATAGTCAAAGCTTGGGATTCTAATATGGGCCAATCAACCCAGAAATCAATCAATGCCCATTTATCAAGTTCAGATTATGTGCCCAGCATGGTGCTGGAGACATTAGGATGTAAAGGGAGGAGCTTTGTCTCTTTCCTTCAGTTCCTTCAACAGGGTTATTAAAACTTGAAGAGATCAGAAGTAGGGGAGTGCTGAAAGTAGAGATTCATAGGCTGACCATTGCTTGCAGTGAGCTCAAAGGACTGGCATGGTTCCTGGCATCAGCTGGTACCATCATCCCTGTTGGGCTCAGCATCTTGAAAACCAGACTTTGGCCCTCCCCTGCAAAAGAATATGCCCCTGACTAATCATTGCAAAGGTGTTACCCTAAAAGGCAAACACATTCACAGCACCTACTCAAACTGTTTATTTACTTTACCTCAGGCATGGAGTAATGAAAGAAAACATTCCCAAATAGAATTGTGGAGTGAGTGACTGAAGCCTGTCTAGGTTGTGCAGGTTTCTGCATTTTGTAGGTGAGACAGGAGAGTTTTGTTCTAGCTTAACTAACATCACCCCTTCTGAAGTGCCTTGGAGGGTACCTTTCAAAAACAAAAACAAACACAAAACTAAGCCAACCAACCAACTAACCAACCAAGTAACCAACCAGCAACAACTATAAAACAGGAGAATTCTCACTCACTTTTACAAGAAAATAGGACCGTCAGAGAAAGACCAGGATAATAGAACCTGCTAGAGGAATGACAGGTGGGCTACAGATACATCCACACATCTGGTTTCTTTTAAGCTTGTAGCCTAATTTGTTTTTCTCTTAGTGAAATCTATTACCAAAGTTCATTATTTAAGGAAGAAAAATAACCTCTGCTCACACCCTACCAGGAGTTCCTCCTAGCTTCCCCATGCTCATTGTTTGGGACCGTCCAGCTGAGCCATCCTTGAAACAAAGCAGCCTCTTCAAAGATGAACTTGTCATCTTCTTCACCTCTGATGGTCTTTCGTTTATCTGTGTGAGGAGTCGGGAAAGGCAGAGAGAAGCTTGTAAATGAAGTCCACAGGCCAAAGACTGTTTTTAAGCACAGTGGCCTCAGTCCCTGCAGATTCTTAGCTCTCAGTGTAAATATTTATAGACCCCCCTTGGTTGTTCCCTGACTCCACCAGGTGCTGTCATTTTCTATGCTAATATATCTGCATTTATGCTTAAAAGTCATCTCTTGTCTACCTTTTTAAAGAACAGGCTAGTTTATGTCTGCTAGTAAGGGCTTGCTCTATTATTATGGGAGAATCTAAGATACTTGCAGAAGGTGGACAGCTTTCTGCTTAAGGAAATGTTTCCCTCCTAGGGGCATAAATACACAAACAAGCTTATGTGAAAGCTGCAAGCTCTGGATTCAGAGTATTCCAAGTGAATTCTAGGATATATGATTAATAATCAAGGTAGAAGCAAGCTTTAAATGTATTCCTTAGGAGAATTTAAAATGAATTCAAGGCACCTCATTGGCATAGAATGAGACCTCCCTAGAGGTCCTAGTTTGAGTATCTCCATCCTTGTCTAGGATAGAATCTTTTTCTTCTCCACCTAATGTTATGACTATTATTTTGTTGCTGGATCAGGCCCGCAAAGGGCACCATTAAAAACACAATTAGAAGCTTTCTTTCCTTGCTCACCCAGTCTTCACTGATTGTTTCTGGGTCCCTGGGCCATTCCTTGTTAAATCCTCAGTATGACACTCTCTAGCAGTGGGGCTATGCTTTTCCTGTCACTTTGCTGTCCCCCAGGGATCAAGAAGTATCTGTACACACAACTGAACTGTAGCAAAATATTTAAGTTCCTGTCTTCCTCCTACCATGGGTTTTGATCATTACTTTCAGTTACCAATTCAGTTTAATTATTTATGGGAGGACATTCATAGTGCTAGAGGAAATGTCCTATAAAGCATTTATCAAAGAATCAGTCTTTGTAATCTGAGACATCCCTAGAGCAAACATATTTGAGATGATGATTCAGGTATTACCTTTGAGGGGCAGTGGGATGAGACATCAGAGTTGATAGTGCTTGAATCATCATGCTTGACTCATGGGATGAGACTAGAATTTGTAAAAAGTACATTTGTGAGCCATCCCAGTCCCCCAGTCCCTGCCCCATGGATATACAATGAGGTGGTCATGACTATTACTGTCATTATAGGATGACTGCTAGTATTATCATCATGGAACAAGAGAGACTGAGGCACTGGATAAAATGCCTTGCTTACCTCTGACGTAGTGGAGTGACATCTGGGTTTAGAGAGAAGCATTTTGATGGCAGCTCTTTGTTCCTGACAATATGCAGTTTTTCTAGAGAAAAGCTGGTCTCATGATCGACCATGGTCTCACGTCCTTGGCTTATATCGCATCCTGTCAAGCTTTCTGAGGCTGGTTCTATGGTTTTGGCTCAACTGTAGGCTCAGAAGATTATAGAAAGGCTCACCATGTTGGTTTGGTACGGTGGTTTCTAGCATTTGAGGGTGAGCTAACCTCTTTCTGTCACTCCTGAGATCTTTGACTCAGTCAAGGCACTGAATTTTGAAGAGTCTTGGTTCTCTCCATTCTAGACCAACAGTGGCTTCTATCCCTCATTGTGTTGTAAATATAAAAGAGAGAAGAAAATACTTGAAGGCTCCTAGTAAACAGTTAAAGAGTTCTAGAAATGCTTCCAATCTTAGTTGTGGCCTTTGCCTCCCTTATTGAATGACCTGGAATTTCGGTTACCCTGAGGCAAGTATTTTAGTATCCCTAGATGAAAGGAGAGAGTTAGACATGTAGCTGCCAGTGAGTAGGACAGGACCAGGTGACACAGGTCAACCATTCAGAGACCATTGCTGGAGAGATATTGACTGGAGAGCAAGCAGGGCCCATTGCCCACCTTGCCTAGACCATCCGTGATCCCTCAGGCTGTCCTTATACAGAGGAACTAGAGATGCTCTTAGTAGTCTATTAAGGACACACTAAGGTCAGTTCATAATAATCTTGTTATTTCTAAAGCAGCTCCCCTTCTGGTTTTTTTCTTAGCCCTCAGCCCCTCCTTACCCAGCTTCTATTAACACCCATAGCTGATGGTATTTTTAAATTTCAGGGCTCCTGTCTGGCTGGTTATTCATTTAGCTGAGAAACTGCAGCACCTAATTAATAGGAAATTAGCAGTGAATGTAACATTTGGCCCATAGTCAAGGACCAAGAAGTTATAAATATGTACCACGTGAGTGACCCAGGCACCTGATTCCCACATCTTGAGAAGTGGCAGTCCCTGTACTGTTTCAGGAGGTGTGCATTGGTGGTCACTGGCAGTAGGGTGCCATCATCATCCTCTCTGAGGGCCAATGGGAACTTCCTGGGGAGCACAAGGGGAGTTCTGCTTCAGCTTGTTTTCTGAGTGGCTATTTCACTTTGTTGAGTTAAACACTACCTCAAAGGCCAGGCCAAAATGAGTACAGAAAGTCAGGACACAGGCTAGAGAACGCTTGAGGGTGTTGCGTGTGATGTTCGCTATAGGGTGACTCAGATGTTGAGTTCCCTAATGAGTCTCAGGTCTACCATTGTTTGAGATACTTCCATTTGCCCTCTTTTAAGACTTGTATGTTATAATTCATAAAATGAATATCCCAAGAGCCTAGTCTCATGTCATTGATCAATTACACATATACAGAAGAAGAATATCTGTTCTTTCTACTGCTCTAAATCCATGGCCATTGAAACACCTCTAAGCAAAAGTCAGATTATTAAGAGAAAAGTATACAAATCTATTTAATGTAAGTTTCATATGACATGGTAGTCTTTATAAAGAAATGAAGATATCAAAGGTTTTTATGGTAGGGTGATGAAGGATGGACAATCATGGGGGTAATATAATAGAGGATGAAAAGTTGTAGAGGTATATTCTGTTAAATATGAGGCACATAGAAAATTCACCTCTCATGCAGGAACCCTATGACTCATTACACTACATGGGTAGGTCAGAAAATATAAGGTTTCTCAAATCCCATCATAGACTGTGGGAACTGGGACCCAGCGTAGTAGTGAGAGACCTTGCCTAAGCCATCAAGAGGCAGAGCAGCTAGGCTCTGAAACAAAAATTTTCATCCGTCATGTTTGATGATCAGTGCAGAAGTCATAGCTGCCTGGCTACTTCAGAAGAGACATACGGCTAAAGGACGAATCCATTCCGAAGTATTTGAGAAGGGAAAGACTGGGCTTAGAGCAAAGGCATCTCCGGGGCCTTCTGTGGTGGCCAAAGTGTCTCCAGCCCACAGAAGAAGGAAGCAATACCTAGGAATCAGAATAGAGTCTTTCTTTATCCTCTCTTAATTTAATTTATCTCATTTTTCTTTTTCTCAATTTCTCCCAGCAGGGAAATAGGCACTGAACAACCTGTCTTTTCCCTTGTGAGAGTTAAAAATCTGCTGATAAAAGGACCATTCAAATTCTAAGTGTGTTGGTTAGGAGGCAGATCATAGCAGGTGGGGGCGGAGAGGTGCCCAGCTCCATTGCAAAGCTGAGCCAGGAGGAAAAGCCTACCTGACCACATTAGGGGACAGAAAGCCCAGCGCAAGTGAAATATCTTGCCAGCTTTATTTAAAAGATCGATCGAAGCCTTTTTAACTTCTTTTAACTTCAGGCTTCTACCTGAGAATTGATATAATGAATCCAACATTTATGTGTCTCTGGGAGGAGGCTTTTGAAAGAAGGAAAAAAATATAAAAGAAATTGCAACATTGGGTAGGTCCCAACAGGGGCTGATCTTAAGGGAGGAAATAACTCATTACTGATATCACAGAACAGAAATGAACTGGAAGACTAAGTGCGGCTTGGACCAGAAAGGACAATCTCTCCTGGAAGGAAAGTGTACCTCGCTGGAGCCTTGTTCATGATGGGAGCTATAAATCATGGCCCAGAGGGAGGACAAAGGCATCATAGATGCCCAGGTACACCCGACTTCTCTACCTCTTCCAACTAGCCAGGAGCATTTCCTGAGCCCCGACTTAGCCTAAGGTGGGCCTCATCCTTTGGAGGACAAATCCAATTCTTTGCCACCCATATAGAACTTTGTCCCCAAAATGATTTTGGAATTGAAACACTACTCTTCCATTTGAGATTTTGGGCATGTTATCCAGACTTGGTGCCTCAAAATTATAATTGAATTATTTGTGATGCTGAGGCAGAAGTGCCTTGAGTTCAAAGCTAGCCTGAATTACACTGTACATTCTCAGCAAGCCTGGGCCACAGTATGAGACCCTGTCTCACAATTCACTACTGTGGGATTGGAGGGGAGAATATGGGGCTTGTTGGACATGGTTATTAGTTCTTGACCCTTCGTTAATCTTGAACTTAGTTTATAATTTTTTGAAAATATTATGAGGGGTGATATCTACTTTAAAATAAACTTTCCTTTTTTCTTGACCCTCAATCTTGACCTCACTTTCTGATTTTGTAAAAATACAATAGGGAGTAATATCTGTTTTAAAATGATTCAGTGTAGTACTAGCTACAAGAATTAACATAGACTAGTGCTAAGATTTGAGAACAATGACTGCTATTTTTGTTATGTGAATAAAAGAGTAGAAAATATCACTTAGTACATGGTCACTCAATAATCAGTTTTGGCCACTTGCTAAAGGTCATGTCAACAATATTAATGTTAGGAACAATTCCAGATAGTTTGCCTCTTTCTTCTTCTTGCATTGCCCCAAGCAAAGTCCTGGGTCAAAGCCAACTTCAATAGCACCCAAGCTCCACGGTTCTACTCCATAACCCCAAGAGCAGTCACACTGTGACTCCAACCTCATTCTCACTATATTCTAAGTGTATTAGTCAGTTGTCTGGAGAGACAGACTAAAATGAGTGCATACATATGAGAGGGATGGAGGGAGGGAAAGACAGGGAGAAAGAGAGAGAGAGCAAGAGTAAGGGGAGGGAAGAGAGAAGGAAAGGAGACTGGGATGGGAAGGGGAAGGGGAGCGAGAAAAAGATTATAAGAGGCCAGCACTCACAGCAGCTCCACAGTTATCCAGCACACTAGAGACCCTGGAGAGAAAACAACATTTCTGTCAGCATGCTGAGCAGCTTGAGACCCAGGAAAAGTCAGTATCTTAGTTTGAAAACCAGAAGGAAAGACAGGTTCCTTTGACTTGGGAGAGGGCCAGCTTTCTGATCCTATCTATGCCTTCAGCTGACTCTATGGGTACCATCCACATTGGGGAAATCTACTTTTCCCAGTTTACCAATTTAAATATCCATCTCATTAAAGAATAGCACCACAGGAACAACCAGAGGAACGTTTTACCAAATATCTGGGCATTCTATGCCTCAATCACATTGACTCATAAAATTAGCCTGTATACCAGCCTTATCTCTAATCCTTTCTTCAAACTTTTCCTCAATCTTAAGCCTAACCTTAAATCTAACCAGACTCTAATAGTTACAACTAACTACCTATATATGCCAGATACTTTTGGCTTCCCAGCTTCCTTCTTTATGGTGGGGAGACAAATCCCACCCTTAACACTAAAACTTATTAATTAGTGTATTGAATACCCACCATTAGGAAAGTCAAGATAGATCCCTACAATGTGGACTTGAAAGGAAAACACAATGCACAAAGAGGTCATGTAGATTGGTATCTGATTAAAACCTGCTTGGCCATGAGGAGCTGCTTGGCCACACACAGTACATCACTGTGCTCCAGGCTTGTTCCTAACCTCATCTTGTGAAGCCATTGGCAAGGCTGGGCACAAAGAGGTGGGCATTATATTTCAGTTCTTAGTGTAGAGAATATAAACCCAATAATGATTATGAACTGAAAACCCACTGTCAATATTCTCACTCACCCATGTAATTTTAGATGAAGTTTATTAATGTTTTTACTCTGTGAATTCATCCACACAGACCACAGTCTTGCTTTAGACCTATCCTGTGTGGTGAAAAAGCAAGCTTTCTGTTTTGTAGAAAGCTTCCTAGGAGGAATAGTGTCAGAGCTGAAGCAATGGCTCAGTGGTTCTGAACTTGAAAATCAAGGACTCATCTTAGATGAAGTAATCCATCCCTGGGGGACAAATTCTGGACAATGGTGATTTTGGATTTATCCTGGCATGATAGTTGTTAAGTGGTTCTGTCAATCTCGTTTCAACCTTTCATTTTATAGATCGAAAGAAAATAAAACTTGAGAGGGCTATGTGGCTTTGGTAACTTCAAACATCAATGGGCAAAGCCAACACCTAAAGTCTGGAGACTCCTAGCCCAGTCCTCTTGTCTAGACATATGCCTCTTCTCATCTTTTTTCCTTAGATTTATAGCCAAAGAACAGTTGCACCACATTAGACTGACATTAGGACCTTCAAGGTAAGTGATACTCTAGCTGAGCCCATATGCAACCTACTTAACTTTCATTGCTCTGCCCTGTATCACTCTTGTTCAGAGGTAGGTGTACTGTGGCAGAAAGCATTCTCCACTAACCCATTTGAAACAATAAGGAAATAAATCCTCATCTACTAAACTTGACCAGACAAATGAAGGTTGTGTTCATTTGGCACTGACCTTGTAAAGATGGATTGCAATTTGGGAGAGTCTATTTTATAACTAGTGTGTGTGTATGCATGTGCGTGTGCGTGTGTGTCTATGTGTGTGTGTAGGGGGACAGGGGAACAGAGAGAGACACACATACAAGTACACATACACACACACACACACACACAGAGAGAGAGAGAGAGAGAGAGAGAGAGAGAGAGAGAGAGAGAAAGAGAGAGAAAGAGAGAGAAGAGCGATCCTTTCCTCCTTCTGGGCTTTTCAAGTTCATATTCATTCAGGAACATTCTGGGAATTGTAGGTTCAGTGATTTTAGCATCTGCTCCATCCCTCTGCTTTTCTAATTCTTGAAGGATTTTTACATTTTCAGTAAACTTACAGTGAATGAATCATTCTTTGAAAATAGGGACTGAAATCTACCCTCCGTCCTGAATGAATGTGTTTGATGTGTTTAGACAACCTGGAAGCCACTGAAATGGGCTAGCAAGGTTGCATGTCATATTTACCTTATCCATTCATACCAGGCTACAGTAAAGATTTTGAATCCAGTTAGTAATTCATTTAAATGACAATTGCAGACTCCTCCTAGGTCCAAGGACTTTGCCACTATGAGAAAATTAAAGTGAACGATTTCACTGCTCAATCTTGATGAGTTTAAAGCTAGTGGCTAGGGGAGAGGAACATCCTTGAATACACCTACCACTCAGCATCATATTCCTGAAAATGCTTTAGTAGGGGTTTAGGGGTCAGTGGATTACTGCTAGTCAAGGATGGAGGAAGTTTCTATTGATGGCTTGATACTAGGAAATGAATGATAAAAGGAAATGTAAATGTATATATTAAAGTTAATATACTGAGCAAAGAAAATGGCAAGTTTGCTTTCAATATCAGAGACAAGAAGGAGCATTAAAAAATAAGATTGGATCCCAAAAAGCAGTGGTTTTCACCCTGTGGGTCCATTCCCCTTTGGGGCTGAATGATCCTTTCACAGGGGTCACATATTAGATATATTGCATATTAGGTATTTACATTATAGTTCATAACAATATCAAAATTACTATTATGAAGTAGCAATGAAAATCATATTATGGTTGAGGTCACCACAACATGAAAAACTGTGTTAAAGGGTCACAGCATTAGGAAGGTTGAGAACCACTGTCATAGAATAATTAAGTGTTGATAAAGTTTTTGTGACCACTGCATTTCCTTAATGGTGTACATCAGAAGTAGTGACAATAAGTGATATTTGTTACCTTCAGTTGTGTTTTCAACAAGCAGTTAATTAAACAATGTGATCTCTGTAGATTTTTCTCATGAAAATAAATGATTATTTGTCTCCACTTTGCAGATGGTGTATGGTGGATTGAAAGAGAATATTGCCATAGGCTCATATGTTTAAATACTTGTTCCCCAGTTGGTGGAACTGTTTGAGAACAATTAGGAGGTATGACTGTTTTGGGGAGAGGAGGATGTGTCATTGTGGGGTGGGCATTGAGATTTCAGAAGGCTAAACCATTCCCGGTTCTCTCTCTTTTCTACTTGTGGATAACGATGTACACTCTCAGTACTGCTCCAGCACCATGCCTTCCTGCCTATGAACATTCTCCCTACCATGAGGTCATGCAATCATCCTCTGAAACTGTAAGCCCCAAGTACACTCTTCCTTTAACAAGTTACCTTGGTCATGGTGTCTTTCATAGGAATAGAAGAGGAACTAAGACATGGGGAAACAAAGGTTGAGAGGTCAGCAGAACTGGGATTTGAACTTAAGGCTACATGTTTATTCTACCAGGATTTTATCCTGGGTGTTTAGAGAGATGCTGCAATTTCTGTGTGCTATCACTGTGGAATGGGGATTGGGAAGAGGTGATTTTAGGCATATTGAGTCGGAGTTCCCCCTGAGAATTCTGGAGAAGAGGCAAATGTGGAAGCTGGAGAGATGTCATTTGGAAGGGAAAGAGTTTGTTTCTGAAAGCTGCTTACTAAGGTTGGCAATTTCCAGTCATGTTTCTTTGCCTTACAGGATTTCCAGATGGGAATTCTCAGTTTTCCCACTAAGATTGCTCCTTGGTATATGTGTGGTTTCCCAAATCTTTCTCTTCCAAAGTTAAGCTCAGGTGTGTGTATATGTTGGCATGCTTCTGCTGCTTTTTCTTCCCCGTGTTTCTGCTGTTATCTCTATTTAGCTGAAAGGATTTTGTAAGTTCTTGTCCCCTTGTTGACTGCCAAGGTATATCCTGGAGAGGTGTCACACTGTGTTCAGCATAGGCTGCAACAAGCTCCCTTGACCCTGTCACCATAACAGTGAAAAGGTCT
This sequence comes from Tokudaia tokunoshimensis, assembly GCA_036184795.1. Lineage (NCBI taxonomy): Eukaryota > Metazoa > Chordata > Mammalia > Rodentia > Muridae > Tokudaia > Tokudaia tokunoshimensis. Next base: position 104,515,446 of record BTHU01000012.1, read on the forward strand.
CAGTGTGAGGGAGATGAAGACACCACACTTGGTCATGAGGGAAGAGATGGGTTCTTTTTATCAGCTGGGAAGAAAAGAGGTTACCTGGCTTGGGGAAGCCCTGTGCCCAAGGATACATGACAAGCTCACTGATGCCATCTTGTCTGGTTTAGTGATTATCTTCTGATCTTATCTCCCATTCTTCCTTCCTAATTCATCTAACTAAAATCTCTTGTTTCTGATTCTGCAGGCAATGATACAATTGTTAGAATGAGACTTATCCTCCCAGTCGGGGAAAAAAAGGTATTAGAGAGAGAAAGTCTAGGCAAAGGCTCACAGTCCATGGCTAAGAACCCAGAATTTTCATTGTGCTGTAAAAACAAAACAAACAACAAAATAAAACCAAAGACAAAACAACATAAAAGGAATCTTAAAGGTGGGAGTCTGTATGAATCCAATAGTGTTGTTGCTAATCCTACAAATCAAGTGACTTAAAACATGACCCATTTTTTACCTCATGTTTTTTAAAGTCATTTAACCTGAACTGAGTCCTTGACTGTGCTTGTTTAAATGGGAATGGTCCCTATAAGCTCATGTGTTTGAATGCTTCATCCCTAGTTGGTGGAACTGTTTGGGAAGGCTTAGGGGTGTGTGTCATTTCTGGTAGGCACTAAGATTTAAAAGACTCATGCTATTCCCAGTTGGCTTCCTTCCTTCTCTGTCCTATGGGACAGATGTAGAGTCTCAGCTCCTTTTCCCTCCCTCAACATGACTGTCATGCTTCCTGCCACGATGGTCATGGACTTACCCTCTGGAACTGTATTGCCTTCATCAGGGTGCTTTGTGAGAACAGTAGAAAAGCAACCAAGACAGTGGCTTGGTCTCTTACAAGGCTACTACCTTGTTTGAAATGTCCTAGTTTTGCTACTAGCTGGAGAACATGCTTTTCTCTTGAAGGGTTTTTGGGGTTATGTGAGACCCACTTGCACCATCTTCTTGTGCTTCCCATCTCTGCCAACATAGCAAACTGGGTGCCTTTAACAGTGATGTTGTGTTGCCTCACAGGTCTGGGCACTGTGAATCTGCACTAAGATGATTAATCCCTTCTGAGAGCTGTGAGTGACAGTCTGTTCTTGTTCTCAGATGACCGTCCTCATGTTCATACCACATTTTCAAGCATAGCAGTATTACTGGCTCTGGGCCTAATGACCACATCATAATCAATTATATCTGAAACAAACTTGTATCTAATTTGAGTTACATCTGAAATACTTGGAAGTCCATATATAAATTCAGGTGATCAGAGTTCACACTATCACATCCTATAACACATCACAACAGTCACAGAGACTTCTTATTTACCAATACTCAAAGGGCAGCGGCTTTTTTCCCCTCCTTTTTTAAATTATATTTTTAATACATTATATTTTGATGACTTTTTTTTCTCCCTGGACCCTTCCCAGATTCTCCCCACCTCCCTACTTAACCCAACTTTATGGTCTCTTTAAAAATAAACTCACAAAACCAAAACCAACCCCCCCTCCCAAACAAGAAACTAATTAAGAAAAAAAAAAAAGAGACCCAAACCACAAAACAAAAAGTACACAAATACTCATGTCTGGGAAAAGTAGGTAACCACAAATGGGTAGGGGCTTTGATAAAGAAGAGAGCCATTGAAGCTACTCTTAGAATATGTCTGTCTCAAAATCACCAAGCCTGAACAGCAGCTCCTCAGGGGTTGGGATGTACTGTCCTCTATGATGAAGGAAAAGGAGACTGTGAGAGCAGCTACAGGACAGAGGAGGAAGTGAAGACTGTGACTGTGGGTGAACAGGAAGTGATGTAAAAACAGATTCCTACGCTCAAGAAGCAGCTATAACCAACAGGTATGGGGGCAAGAAAAGGCAATGATTGAACCTGTGTCCCTGCACACAGGGGCCATGACTGGGCGGCAGTTCACAGCCTGCAGGAAACCTGGAGTCTCCTCATGGTTGTTCCTTGTAGGGAAACTTAGTCCCATGCAGGGGACTTGCCTGAGTTTCACACATTATTAAATGGCCTTTGCAAACAGATATGTGTGCATATTAGTTGAGTTACAGTTACTTTGGAGACCCACATTTGTTTACTTGTGGCACTCTAACTCATGGGCTTAATATCACAGGATTGTATTTCTATTTGCTCTCCACTTTCCTTAGTCCTTAAACATTTCTTAGGCTGCTCTATGAAGGAAAGATGGTTGTTAGGACCCAGTGCTGGTATTAACCACAGTTGACTGAGGATCTGCTACTCTGGGCTTTTAACTTTTTCCATTCACAATTTCTTTCTAGGATTTTTTTTTTTTTTTTGCTACCCTGGGTATAAAGCTATTCAAGATAGATATACAAATCATCAAATACTTCTTGTTATTAAATCATGAAGAAATTTATTTTAAAGTAATTCTTTGGAAGACCTACCTTTCCCCCACTTGCTTAAGAAGGAAGCAAATATGAATACTGGTGAGACAGATATGGTTGTTTATTTTTTCATAAAGAATTAGATCTTAACTGAGTCCTTGATGCTGAAGGACTCACAGCATTTTCAACCTATGACTGATATTTAGATTTTTACAATAGCTGGTTCTTCTCCACATAGATATATAGTACAAATGGGGGAAGTATGTTTATAGCCAGTTAAGAAACGGTTGGGAATAATATCCTAATTCCAACCCAAATTTCAATCAATTGTTTTATTTTTTGTTGTTGTTTAATTCAAGTTAGCAACTCAAACAAATTTAAAAAAAAAAAAAGAAACGTTCTAGTAATATAATCTGAAGTTGTACTAATTTGATATTTACATGCTGAGAAATGAGAGGAAAACATCAAAAGTGGCTTATTTTTCTATAATTGAACCATTATATTCCCATAAGAGTTGAAAACTGTTCAGTAAAATGACTGCGGTTGGCTGCATAGAATGGTCTTAAATCTGAACTGAGGTATTTCCAACAGTGGTTTGTTTGTTTGTTTGTTTGTTTGTGGGGTTTTTTTGGCATTCATTGCATGGAGGGATGCTGTGTGCAGTGTACAGTGTGCATCCATGTTCAGAACTACGGCTGCCGTGAAGTTCCACAGAGCATGGGCAGGTACTTTCGGAAACACTTAAGATCCATCAAATCTTTCATTTGTAATTAGAAACGTTTTACAGTTTTCCACATTTTTACAACCTCAACATTTGCACAACCTGCTATGGGGTCCTGACCCACAGTTTAAGGATCCAGGAGCTACGTGATAGGCCCCGTGAAAAGCTTCCCACATTATTCCTCACCCCTTTTCTACAAGGTCGAGTGTTTCCTCCACCTCACAGAAGGGTAAACTGAGTCTCTGAAGGCTTTCATGCTGTGAAGGGTTGAGGTTCTGCTCCACTCCAGCTCAGTCACGTAAGTCTGTTCCTTTCTGAGGGGCGGGAAGCTGCCTCCGGCTTCAGCCACTGTTTCTCTGCACTGCTCTTCAGGCAGTACACAATCTATGAAAACACAAACCTGGTTTCCTTTCCCCTCCTAGCTCCAAACCCCTAGATTTCAGAAGCTCAGCTTTTTGAGCTGTGAAAAGAAATGGTCCTCTAACCCCGGATAATTCATTGCCAGTCAAAGAACAATACAGAGGCATTTTAGCCAGTGTGACTTTTTGCAAAGGTCACGCTCTGAGGCTTGGGGATTTGTGACGAACACAGTGCCTAAGGGCAAAACATTACATTTGCTTCCTCTCTCTGGATGTATTTCACCACAGAGGGCTTTTCAGGGCTCCATGTACTGACATGCAGGGCTCTGTTGTACAGACTGTAGGTGCTCTTCTTCCCAGGTAGATCTTAGAGGGTATTTAGGGAGGGCAGGTGGCAGGGGCAGATGTCCAGGTTAATCAGGGCCGTTGATTCGATAGGCAGGCATGAATATACCCCACAACCATGACACGTGATGGGTTCTGTCAGAGGTGAGAAAGCTTATGAAGAAACTATAGAGAATAAAAATTACAAGTTGCTTGGGTTTTGGAGGCAGTGTAGGAGTTTGTGATGTAGGTAGGTAGTGGGTAGAAACCTAGGGTTGCACTGCATTTCAGTGTGAATGCACATGATATTAAATGACTAAAACATAAAGGTGGCAATTCATAATAATGCCATGGACTTCATAATAATAATTATGTTCTTCTCTGTTATCTACTGTATTCCAGGACACATTCATTACCTTCTAAGGGCATTAATTATATTAACTCCCATATTTCCCAAAGCAACTACACTTTTAAATATAATTATTGTTATCTTTGCTTTACACATCAGAAACTGAGGCACAGGGAGGGAACTTAAAGCATGTCAGAGAACTTCAACTATCAGCTTCAGGGTGTAAGTCTAGCAGTTTGCCTCTAGAATGGTTCATGGAGCTGACCCTAGAGTGTAGTTGATATACCCAGAGACATTCCATTGAAGGAAACTGATTTTCTCTTTCTCAGCAGGCATTCACAGCAAATAGCTTCTTCCAATGAAATCAGTTGTGTTCCCTTATGAACAATCTTCCTTCCATTCCACCCCCATCCCTAACTCCATTCTGAACCCAGCTCTGAAATTCAAAGAAGGTGGTCCTCTCTCTCCATAGGCTGGAATCTATGTTCTGTCAGGTAAGAAAGCCTCCCATCATTTCTGGCTAGCTGCCCTGCTTTGGTAAAAGGGGCCTCATACAGGCAGGCAGCGGGGTGGAAGGCCACATTTGTTTTGCTTTTATTGTTAAATAATATAAATCTCTTGGCTGCGCCACCCGCCGGGACATGAGTTGTGTGTCTTCCCGCACAGTCACTAATGAGACAGTTAATCATTTGTTTATTCTATTCGAAGAGAGGTGGTGTGCATATCTCTCAAACCAGACACTGAGCTCCAGGACCCTTGGGAAGCTGCCCGCCCCTGGCTCATGAGTCACCCATGTTCCTAGCACAATCCCTTTCTGCAGGCCCCACCACCTCTTTCCCTGAAGAACTGGCCAGGATGCAGGCATCAGCTGGTGGTGATTACTATTACTGCGATTGCAGTTATTATTATTATTCTTATATTTTAAAATACTCCATTCCCTGAGAAGAAAAAAAAGTAATTTGCAAAGATGCTTTGTTGGGAGATAAGTATGCTTCCTCAAGGGGACAGGGTTTTATCTCACTTGTGCAGAGGTTCCTAGAGGTCGTGCAGCTCAAAAGATAAAACTCTGGGATCCTCCTGGGAAAAGGCCAGAGTCAGCGTTCGGCTGTTTTCCTAGATCCGGGGTTAAAGAGGTGAAATCAGCTATGTTCCTCCTGCAGGCTCCCTGGGGCCAAGACTGCTTTTATTAGCACAAATCAGGCCTGTACAGGAGCAGTGGAGTGGGGGTGGGGGTGGGGGGAGAGCCCAAACGCATGAAAGAAAGGGCTGGTTTAGAGGTGCTGGAGAAACTGCCAATTGTACCACTGTACCTGGACTGCCCATGCTGAATGATTTATATTAAAGGACCCCGGGTGCATCCATTTGCATGCTGTTAGCATCCTCCAGTTATTTTCTTGGTGTTTGGATAAATCCTAATGCCTGAAGCTTATATTTCAATTAACTGGGTCCAACTGTCTTTGTCTCAAGGCATCGGGAGCTGCCGGAAGTCGTGCTTTCTGCTGTGGCAGCTGCAATGTTGTCAGCTGTCTGTCTGTCTGTCTGTCCATCTTGAGTCTACCAGCTTCCATCTTTGAAGATGTTCTTATCAGTATAGCTGTTTGTGGGCCAGACACACACAGGGTTACCTCAGGCAGGGCCTCTGATTTTAGAAGTTTAAGCTGCAGGAACAGAGAAACAGCATGGGGAAGCCCTTGGTGGAAATGGGAGGAAAGTCAGAGGCATGGTGGAGTGGAATGTGGACATTTCTATAGCTCCTGTCTAGCTTCCTTCTGCCTTAGCCTGTTGCTTCTATCTTAGTCACTCGACCACACACATCCTTCTTCCGCTTATCCTTCCTCCCGCCACTTGTTTTTCTGTTAAATATCCCCCTTTAAACATCTGTATCTTTGCTTTCCTTCTTTGCTCCAGGAGGATTTCTATCTGTTCTTATCTCTCTATTATCAAAATGTGTCGCTCAAGGTTCAGCACAAACTTCCCCCAGATAGTCCTCTGATCTAGCTAAGTCGCTTGTGACTGTGACAAACTGCCCAACAAAAGCAACAGTTTGGCTCCCAGTTGGAACTTACAGTTCATCATGATGGAGAAGACGTAGCATCCAGAGAATGAGGCAGCTAGTTACATTGTATCCACAGTCAGGAAGCAGAGAGAGGTGAATGCGCGTGCGTGCGTGCGTGCGTGCGTGTGCGTGTGCTTGTGCGCATGGTTTCTCATTTCATTTAATCCGTGATTCCCGCTAGTGGGACTGTGCTACACATATTTAGGGTAGGTTATTCCTCTATAGTAAAACTTTTCAGGGACTAGCCTCTTAGACATACCCAGAGGTGTGCTTCCACAGTGATTCTAAACTAGTCAAGTTGACAATGAGGACTGACCTTCATGCCTTCAATTTGTCCTTAGACTGTCTATTGCCCACAATGCTGCTGGTCACCTGGGTGCTGCACCTCTCTACTCTTCAGGTTAGGATGGCATCACACTGTGTGCGGGGTGAGCAGTCACACTCTTTGCATAGTGACCTGAAATGAGCACATTTGTCACTATAAACCACCTTGTTTGTGATAACTTGTTTTGAGATGTCCTAGAAAACTAATGACGAGCTGGTGGTCCTATGCTGAAAAGAAAAAAATTAAATGGGAGTGTCAGGAAAAGCTCAGAGTCATTAGCATGAAGAGAGTGGGTTCTTCCCTCTCACGCCCAAGGATTGCCAGTACCCTTGCTCCTTCTGCTTCCTGCTCAACCCCAAAGGTTGCCAGCACACTTTACCCTTCTGCTTCCGTCTTCTGCTCCTGTCTCATATAATGCTCAGCCCTGTTCCTCCTGCAACCGACCGTGCACTGCCGCGGGCGGACAAGCCTTGTGATAGGAGAGTCGACACTGAATAAATAACTACCATAGCAAGAAGAGCAATTGACATTTGCGTGGCCTTTGCAATTTACAGAGCTGTTTGCCATTTTGCATTACAGTTTGTCTTTACAATAACCATGTGGGGGTGGATATTGGGAAGTTTGTATTTGAGAAGATGGGCAATCAGGGGTCTTGTTGGACCTGTTGTGGAACATACCCGGTATAGTTTGGTTCACAGCTTCAAAAACCCTTTAGCTGAGGATGTAGTTCCGTGGTTCAGCCCTTGTCTAGTAAGCACAAGATCATAAGCTCGATCCTTGATACCACAAAGCAAAACAATCCCTACTTCAGGCTCTAAATCAAGGTCTTTCATTTTTAGACTTTTTAAAATTTTATTTTATGTTTATGAGTGTGTATGAGAGTTTTTATTTTATTTTATTTTATTTATTTATTTTTTTGGTCTGTACATATGTGTGTGTACTAAGTGTCCACCAAAGTCAGAAGAGGGTGTCAACCCTGGAACTGGAGTTATGGATGGTTCTTAACTACCACATGGGTACTAGGGACCTAACCCAGGTCCTGTGCAAGATCAGTAAGTACTCTTAACTGCTGGGTCAACTTTCTAGCCCTCTAAATCAATTTCTTTTAAAATGTATAATTAATATCATTTAACTATAAGAACCAGTGGATCAAATTTGTCTTTAAATTTTTTATTTTCAAACAGGACTATCCTTTGCCTAGACAGGGGATTAGTGATGCCCTTTGTTTCCTGGAGGTGAGCTCAGATTCAGCATGGCTTACAGTAGCAGAAAAGCTATGAGAAAATCTTGTTTGTTCAAGGGTCTTTATTTAAATGGCATCTCAGTGTGTTAATCCTTTGTTATTGTTTGGGGAAGCTATTATGAACTCTGTGTCTGTGTCCGTGTGTGTGTGTGTGTGTGTGTGTGTGTGTGTGTGTGTGTGTGTGTGCTTTTGTATGCATACTGCCTGTACTCTCTCGGCTGTTATCCCCCTCTGGTGGTCACTGGCATAAATCCATCACCTGATTATTTAAAATCCCAAGAAAAAGTCAATACTGGGAAAGCACAGAGTGAGTCCTCATATACTTAAGAGTGGTTTCTGTTTGCACGTCTTCTGAGGCATGTTAATGGATGACTTGGCTCTTCCCATGGCACACCTCACCCCAGGAGAGGAAAGCTCCTGAGTTAATGGAAAGAGTGAGCTTTGGTGATGAACGATAGTATTCAGCTCTGTTACTTAATCTTGATATACTTTAGGAATCTCTGTGTATAAAATGGGGGTACTGACAAGCACCTCTATCCCAGTAGTAGGGTACAGATTATACAAAATAATGGATGTAAAGTCTTTGAGGCATAGTAGGTGCTTAGTCACTATTTAGTTTCTATCTCTCTTCCCTACATGGTTTGCCCTAGTGTTGAGATTAGGCTTTGTTTGTATATCACACTTTTAACCAGATAACAATTCTGTCATGTTATTCTCTAATAAGGAAGACTTTTGTTGTTGTTGTTGTTGCTGTTGTTGTGTTATTGTTATCAAAAGGAAACTAAGAAACTGAAGGGAGGAAATAAGATTCCTAGATTCCTTATCAGATCAGCATTAGGGCTTCCTAATGGGTGCACATCTCCCTCCCATGGAAGGAAAGGATATGAACTAGTATCTAGTGAGTCCTCTAATGTAACCAGGCCCTTAGCTCAAGTATTTTATTTATTGAATTTCACAAAACCACAGTGATATTGGCAACGATTTTATATTTGTTTTATAGATGATAAGACAGACCTAGAGAACTGAAGTTGCTCTAGGTTTCATGTCCAGGCGAGCTGGATACCATGCCTGCCTGTCTTGTTAGGGAAGATCTGTATTCAGGTTCTTGACTCTCCAGCTTTGCAACCCAGGAGAAGTCATTATCTCTGTGTAATGCGTGTTGTAAAATCAAAAAGTCACACAAATGACATTGAGGCTTAGTGTCAGGTATAAACACAGGCTGCTTTTTGCTTCTTACTGAGCCAGAGAGTAGAAAAAATGAGCCTCATGAATCAAGACAGGGAGGATTTGGCAAAGAGTAGAAGGTGCTTTGGTAGCTGCGTCTGTGTCTTCAGAATGCCAAAGTTTGTCTGTGTGGCCATGGGCAGTGTGGGTGGCAGGAGTTCTGTCCTCATGCCCTCTGTCCTGCAGCACAGAGTCCTCTCTGGCTTTAGTGCCATGGAATCCCACTTGATGTGAGCTCCAGGATGAGGATAAACAGCTACTCCTGGTCCTGTCTGAAGTTGTAATATAAAGGAGGGTGAAAGTGATGTTTCCTGAGACAGGTGGACATATCAAGATAATTAGTTATCTTTCTTGTTGCTCCGGCAAAATCACACAAACAAACAAACAAAAACAAAGAAAGATTTATTTTGGCTCATATTTTGAAGACACAGCATATCGTGATGTATGACAGCAGGAGCATGACACAGGTGGTCACATCACATCTCCTGAAGAAGCAGAAACGAGAGCTAATGCTCAGCTTGCCTTTCATTTTATTTAATCTGTGACTCAAGCCTATGGGCTGGTGCCGCCCCCACACACAGGGTGGCCCTTATCTCCTCCATTAAACCTTTATGGAAACACCCCAGGAGACATACTTAGAGGATCGTGATTCCAATCCAGTTGATGGTGAAGATTAACCATCACATTGTATTTGTGGTTCTAGTCCAAAAGCCTGTTCATGCTTAGGCTCTTATCTGTTGGTGCAGAATCATATGTGTGAAGCTGCTCTGCAAATGGTATGAATGGGAGACAGGAAAAATTATATTTGCTGGTTCATAACCTCATTGCAGTTCTCATGCCCATTGGTGGCTAGTGACCGCCACAAGAAGCTTGGCAGTGTGTGGAGCTGACCACCTCTACATACGTTTACTAGTCACCCTTGTCAACCTTTCCTTCCCACACTTTCTGATACAGTCATTATTAGAAGCACTATCACTTAAACAAACAACACCTCGCTATGAATCCTGCTCTCTCCAGGTTTATAAACTAATTCTCACTTGACCTATTCCCTCTTCTACGGAACTTTATTTTTATCTTCATGTCAGGTTAATGAGTTGGGGCTTGGGACCTGCGGAAATAGGCTTAAGTGAGACCAAAGTCACATGTGTATGCTAAGAGAGGTTTGGAAAATAGTGCCCATTTGAGCACCCACTGGGTGCTCACATGGTTTTCTGGGTATTATCTGCTTTATCTGTAGTCTTCTTGACAATGTCATAAAAAAAGCACAGCTCTCCAATTTTACCAGTGCAGAGACTGTCAAACCCGCAGGGGTTAACTAAGTGTCAAGATCACATAGCTGGGAGACTCCAGATTCACTGTATCTTTTTTTTTAATGGCATAGTTATTTCTCCAAATTGTCTTTCTCATAGCCTGCACATGCTAGACAGATCTTGTACTTGCCACCAAAAGGACCAAATATAATTGACATAACACTTGAAGAACTAGCCCAGGACCTGACACAAAGCAACAGCTCCACAGACAATAGTTGCTATTATTTTTAGATTTAATAGCTTATAAGGGAGGTGTTCCTTATAATATATTGGAATGTGAAAAGAAAGAATTTTGGCTAACTGTAGTTGGCTTGTTATGGGTAGTACAGTGGAAAGATCACTATGGTTAACTTGCCCCAGACTTTACCTGGTGAAGAAGTAGCAGCTGCTTTGATTAGAGTGTGTGTTTGCTTTGACCTAGATGAGGTTTTCCTCTTCTAGTCTTGGCCTTGTTTCAAGTTGATTTTTATTTCATGGTCTGTATACAGTTTTCTGAGCGTACCCACAAGTTAGCCTCATAGGGTTTAGCTTGAGAGCTTTACATTGGAGAGTAGCATTGTGTGTCATGGGAGGATGATGCTATGTTGAACATGGTGGTGCAGACTTGTGATCCCATCACTTGACTGGAGCTGAGATGATTGCTCCACAGTGTGAAAAAAATATATAAAAATAAAAAAACAAAAAACAAAAAACAAAAAATAAAACCAACCCCGCCCCTCACAAAGCCTCGAGTTCTCTGTCCATGGTGCTATACCCAAAACACCCTGAGGTAAGAAACCAATGGTGCCACATAGGCCCTCTCATCTCCTCAGCCTACCATTCCTGAATAGAGAGACCACAGTTCTGTGGAAACATGTCTGAGCTGGAGCTAGGAGATTTAGTGACAGTTCCAATCACTTGCTCTGTGGCCCCAGGCAAACTTGCCAACCTCTCTGTTTCAATGTTCCCACTGGTAAAATTGAGTTGCTAACATTCTGTCATTCCCAGCTCGGAGTGCTGCTGATTTCTCTGTGAGTAAGTGAGACAACAGATGCTAAAGTGGGATATGAATGCTCGGTATGATTATGTTGCTATTATTGCCTCTCAGCCTTTTAATCATACATTTTGACTGTATCGCTTTACTTCACGGAGGCACCCTAAGGCCTAATAACATATAATGCAGTGAGCAGAAAAATTCAAACAAACAGATAAATTCACTGGAGGACGAAGAGATAACTTTGGTATGGATTGCAAGCTTGTGAATATATGGCTGGATAGCTTACAGTGTATCTCTAAGAAGAAAGATAATGGCCATCGAAGAGTCACCATGTCTGGATGGATAGACAGTGAAAAAGACCACATTTCTTTTCCAGCGACCTTGAAAACTCATTCCTGCTCTGCCTTTGAAAGGGTCCTTTGCCCTTCATAAAATGGTTGCAACCTTTTTCTTCTGTTAATTGAACTTACTGTCATTCAGGCTATGGGGGATAGAATCTCTAGTATGCGTTCACCTTACAAACTATGAAATCACTATAAACTTAGTCCTTACCTTTGGAAGACTCACTTTCTCCATCAAGAAAATGGGCTTCATAGCAACAATACTTGTGGGTGATCACATTTAAAAGGAATTTGGGTAGGTGGTAGCTGTCATGACTTGCCCCTGATATGTTTTGGTCCAGGTATTCTATGGAAAGGTCTTTAATTCTCCACGTTTTGTCTTTTGTGCATTCTTTTCATTTTTCCAGATATATTTTTCTGTAATTCTTCCTGTTAAAATTTTATCTCTCAATGCAGAGATCAAACACTGCCTTTTCTGACTACTGTAACTGTCAGTGACAGTTTTTCTTGTCTAGACTTCCTTTACTATTAACCTTTTATCCCAGGAAGGGGTTTGTGATTATCTAAATACATCATTGCTTTCCTCAATGGATGATAAGATACTGGAAGATGGGATCAGATCTAGCATAATTCCTGACTTTCAGTAATTGTCCAAAACCTACTTAAATGCACACATAAGGTCAATGTATGCACTACCTGTCCTCTTAACATTTTGCAGCACAGTTATGACTGGAGGAGATGAGCAGGTACCCAGGGCTACTGATGTATTGACTTATAACATTGGGCTTATGTACTCAAATAGAAGTTTGAATAAGAAATTGAGATGGGAGTTACATTTAGAATAAGAAAGTGGGAACTGTTAAAGACACAGTTCATCATGGTCATTCTTGACCTATCCTTGGTCTTGGAGATGTTACGAAAACACTACAATGATTTGGAAAGGTCTCTTTTCATTTCTGAGCCAAGAGCTATCAAGCAGTCATGAATCAAGGGAATTGTGTAATATGTTAGCCTACCAGAAGGTGGCACACTACACTAATTCCACGGTCTGTTGACTTTGCTCCTGGGGATCCCCCAAAATAAATGTGGGTATTTTGACAGGTAGCATTCCATAATGTCTTGCCTATTCTAAAGCCACTACCTCCTTATTCTGTCTCCATCCTTATGCACTCTGCTTCCCCATGAGGTATAAAGACGAAAATGATTCTAGCCCATGGTGAAAACAGCCAATGGATTTTCACCTCTTGGAACTTTTCTGCTGAGGCAAGATGAAGGGGTTGAGGTGCCCTCTTAGTTTCTGCATGGGTACAGAGCCAAACTCAAAGCATAACACTTTTGAACTCCCATTGGAATAGTAGGAAGTGATTGGTCGTCGCCTTTTTTTCAACCAAGGTGGAAGAAGGAGGAAAAATGCCTCTGAATTTTCTTATTATTTCTGATTTCTTATGTGAATTATGGGGAAATACCTTTCTTTGTGCCTCTTCATCATCTCCCGTGTGTGCTTAATTTTATTTATATTGCTATTTATCATTTTCTTGTGCTTTCACAAAATTTGTCTATGGTATATAATGCAGGTAATCTCATTTCTTAAAACCCAAGTGATAAAAACTTCTACAGTTCTATGCAATCATCAATTCTGTCTTCCCACAGGGCTGGGGACATGACTTATGTGCTAAAGCACTTGCCATGCAAATGTGAGGACCTGAGTCGTATTACTAGAACCCATGTAAGAAAGCCTGGTGTGGTGACATGTACATATAATTTTGTTATTGAGGAAATGGAGACAAATAGATTCCTAGAACTCACTGGCTAGTCAGTCTAGAAAAATTAGTAAGGTTCAGATGACTTTGAGAGACTTTGCCTCAAAAAGTAAGGTAGACTACTACTCTAAGAAGTGGCATCCACGGCTGACCCCTGCTTCCATTTTCACATGTTCACACACGCAGTCTTAGAGGAACACATACAACCGTGCACATATATGCAACAAAGACTTGTTTTACATGCATCATTTAATTTTTAAATATTTATTATTTTTATGTATATGGGTATTTTAACTGCATATATGTTCATTTGATGCTTATACGCTTGGCGCCTGTAGAGAGCAGAAGAGGCCACTGGATTTTCTAAAACTGTAGTTACAGACAGCCATGAGGTGCCATATAGGAGTTGGGATTCAAACCTTAGTATTCTGGAAGAGCAGACAAATGTTGCTCAGTGATGTGTCATCTTCCCAGCCAAGATTTATTATTATTTTTAAATTATATGTACACATGTAGATATGTGCATGTTAGCACAGGTACCCATGGAAGCCAGAGGCATCCTTACAAGCAGTGAGGCACCCCTGGTTGATGCTGGGAGTTGAAGTCCATCCAGTACTCTGCAAGAGCTGAATGCACTCTTAGTTTCTGAGTCATCTCTCCAGCTGTTTACTTTTAAATATAACATATGCCAGTGCTTCTTTAAGCATGTTGCACACATATGCTAGTGCTCCTTTAAGAATGCTATAGACATATGCGATGTATTTTGATAATATTCATGCTCACCCTTTTCTCTAACTCCCTTCCAATCTACCTTCATTTATCCTAACTTCCCGTTCTCTCCTTTTTTTTAGATAACCCACCTAGTCTGGTTGGTGCTATCCATATACTTACCAGAATGGGACCATCCACTAAATCATTGACACCCTACTAGGGACCACACCTTTAAAGAAAACCAATTTTTTTATTTCCCAGAAGCTATTGATTGTTGATATCTTCTCAGCTAGGCTAGGAGAGAGCTTATGAACCCCTCTCTTCTTGTTGAAACATTGATTAGATTGATCTTGTGAAGGCAACTATAGTTGTGAGTTCCTGGGTGCAGTTATCTTGTTAGATACTGTTTGACTCCAACCTCTGACTTGGGGACCTTACAATCCTTGTGTCATCCTCCATTCCCATTATAAGATGATCTGTGAGCCTTGGAAGGCACAGAGAGTGATGCTAATGTCGCATTTATGGTTGACCACTCTACAGTCTCTTATTGGAACTGTTGTGAGTTTCTGCGCTGACTGCTGTTTACTGCACATAGAAACTTAGCTGATGAGTTCTAAGTACTACACTAACCTACGGGTAGAGAAGTAAGAATTTAGAGGGTATTCTGACACTATTTGCATTTAGCAAAATGATAGTATTAGCTTCATCCCCGAGCCTGTGAGCTTTCCAGCCTTGGGTTCTTGTCCAGATTTATGGTGCCAAGCATGTGTGTGGTAATTTCTCCCATAACATTTGTGCTTCTTTCCCACCCATATTTTACCACATTGGTCATTATTGTAGTTTACAGTTGAGTAAGTCTGTTGATGGTTCTCCTTCTCCACCTCCAGCAGTCTGCTTAGCGTTTTTGTTTTGGTTTTTTTTTTTTTTTTTTTGAT
This sequence comes from Tokudaia tokunoshimensis, assembly GCA_036184795.1. Taxonomy (NCBI): domain Eukaryota; kingdom Metazoa; phylum Chordata; class Mammalia; order Rodentia; family Muridae; genus Tokudaia; species Tokudaia tokunoshimensis. The sequence goes on from BTHU01000012.1 coordinate 104,530,452, forward strand.
ATCACAGAATCTATGTAGCAGGGAAAAACCTTCCTGGTCATTTCCAACTTTATTTTTCTATGTGCTGTGAACAAAGAGTGGGACATCTTCTGCAAGAGGATCTTACCATCAAGTTCTGGTGAACAACCAAGAACTGTGACAATATCATGTATTGTTTTAGGGTTCTCTGGGACATCCCTGATGAGCAACTTGAGGTGCAATCTTTTTGATAACCCATGGCTTCTGGAAGGAACATTATTGCCTATTTATGACAATACCAATTAAACTCTTTTATACAAATTCACACACACACAATATATATATATTATTAAATATATATTTAATTTTTAAATAAATATTAATATATATATAGCTTATAAGGTATTATGTTTCATATGGCTTTTCTAACATCCCCACTGTTATTATCTCATCTCCCACCCATCCCATTTCTTTACATACCCCATTTAATGTGGCCCTAAAAGTTACCATGTTAGTTTTAGAGGATAGTTATCAAGATCCCTATTGTACTTCTAAAAACACAATTCCATTAAAGGAGAATGAATTTCTCAATAATGTAAGAAATACATGAATGTGTTCATATCTATATAAAGGCATATGCTTTACTTTACTCTCTGTATCTCACTGTGGATGGTGCAAATAATTCCCAAAGAAGATGTAACTCACTCAGTGTCTTATATTAATGATTGTGGATACTGATCAATATAAAGACTGAAATCTGGTTCTCAGCATAGTGTTTTTATCACCTTTCTATAATCTAAGCAGCCATTGGCTGTCTGGGCAGCCCAACTGCCTGGTATCCAGCCTCTCAGACCCCTGAGTATGACTTGGTTTTCACTGATTCAGGACCCAGAGGCAAATGTGTGGGACTCATCAGGAAATTATCTTTCTAAAGTTAAAAATAGGTTAAAAACAAAGGCTGAGCAAAAAAAAAAAATCTCATCAGCATGCTAACAATGACTGTTTAGATAATGGAATTGTGGGCAATCTGCTTTCATTTCTCTCTTTCTGTAGTCTAAGAAACTCAGTGAGACTTTATTACTGAAAAAGAGAGAAAGAAGCATGACAGTCCAGGTATCAAAGTGGATGTATCATATGTGTGCTACTGGATGCTGCTAAATTGGGGTAGGTTGCATGGCAGATGAATGGAAGAGCAGACGTTGTGTTCGTCTTGTAAATAAATGCCACGGAGGATGTGGAGAAAGAGGAACACTCCTCCACTGCTGGTGGGATTGCAAGCTGGTACAACCACTCTGGAAAGCAGTCTGGCGGTTCCTCAGAAAACTGGGCATGACACTCCCGGAGGATCCAGCTATACCACTCCTGGTCATATACCCAGAGGCTTTACCTGCATGCAATAAGGACACATGCTCCACTATGTTCATCGCAGCCTTATTTATAATAGCCAGAAGCTGGAAAGAACCCAGATGTCCCTCAATCGAGGAATGGATTCAGAAGATGTGGTATATTTATACAATGGAATACTACTCTGCAATTAAAAACAATGAATTCACGAAATTCCTAGGCAAATGGTCAGAACTTGAAAATATCATCCTTAGTGAGGTAACCCAATCACAAAAGAACACACATAGTATGCAGTCACTGATAAGGGGATATTAACCCAGAATCTCAGAATACCCTAGACACAATATGTATATCAATAGATTTCCAAGAAGATGGAAGGAGAGACCCCTGGTCCTGGAAAGACTGGATATAGGGGAATGCAGAGACAGAGAAGCGAGAGGGGGTTGAATGGGGAAAAGAGGGAGGGAAGGGGGCTTATGGGACTTTCGGAGAGGGAGGAAACGGGAAAGGGGAAATGATTATGAATGTAAATAAAAATATAAAAATTAAAAAAGTATATATATATATATATATATATATATATATATATATAAAATAAATGCCACGGCAGGGCATTTATCATTAACTCCCATTTCTTCTTAGAGCCCCACTGATAGTCTTAGTTGCCCTGTCTCATACCTTGCTTCTGCCTTGGGGCCCCAGGGTCGATTATGAAAATACACAGGCATGCATAAGGCCTGGCAGACCAGAGGAGATAGATGGAGTCAGAGAATCAGAGCCTCTCTTCTCTTTGCAGAGCTGTCGACTTGAGCTCCTCACTCCACCTGCTGTGGACCTGTGGACTTACATAACACATTCACAGGACTTCATTTTCCAGTAGATTGAAAGCAAAGCCACTGTTGATTTTCTCCAAAAAGATCTATTTGGAAGTGCAATTGCCTGGAATTACATGGTGGGGCGAGAGGCCAGACTTTGCTGTAAATAACTTTCCTCTCAGCCACACACAGAGGCCCAGCTACCAACACTGTCTGCACCTCTGTTTGGAGTGGAATATTTATATATATGAACACAGGTGTGCATAATCTCCAGCTGTTACTTAGCTCATTGTCCCTTCTGCTTCTGGAGCTCTGCAGCTAAAGGAAAGCATCTCAACCTGAGATAAAGAGGAGGAAACACTGTGTTTGTGTCTCTGGTTCTTGTATCAGCTCATTTGTGTGGCCTCTTTTCTATTACTTATGCCACCTACCTGTGAGTTCTTGGTAGCTGTATGAGGCCTGAGTCTCATGTGCACATCATGGGGTGGGTCAATGAACAAGCACTAGACTTGCTATACAAGTGTCTGAACTGTAGAACCATGGGTGCCAGTGTCAACTCATGCGGTCTAAGAGTAGTAGTACTTGCATCTGAGTTTCTGTGTCTATACATAAAATCAAGCACACTACTAAAAACACAACCTACAACATGTCACTGAAGCCAAACAGTTGGTGACAGGATGGGAGTCAAGTGTACCTTTATCTAAGTATTCTTACAAGGATGAAAGGGAATAATGCTGAGAAATCACAAAACATAGTACCCGATAACTGGCACGTGCTCTGAAAATTCTGTGGTATGTCTTGTACTTGGGACAATTGTGACAATTGAATTATGAAGCAAAAACAATGGTCTGAGAGCAGGATGGCTCAAGCAAAGGTTGTGTAGGATTCTATAGAGTATTAGATGAATTTTGGGGGGAACTGACTTTGCTTCTAAAGAGCCATAGCATAAAAGCAGGGTTCTCCAAAGAAAGAATAATTAACAAGAATAATGAATACACAGTGGCAGATGGGACCTACTGCTGCATTCTTCTAGTGGGTATTTTATTTAAAGAGCCCTGCCTAGGCAAGAAGAAGATAGTATCTAACCCAAAGATAGTGGCATTTAATGCTCATCTGGATGGGGGAGTTTTAACTAGAAAATCTTGTCAGTGTTCATTGGCTATTCTACAGAATTAGCCCTGTCTTGCAAGCATCATAGAGTGCTACATTAGCTCGTCTTGATGTTTTTCTCTGAAGTTCTATGGCTTCTGTGTGCATTTCTCCATCAAATCAATATCACAATGGGATCTACCAAATTGTGGACCATAATCTCAGGATATGACTATTATATAAACCTCAAAACAGAATGCAAATATCCACTTATACAAAAATGGCTGAAATTCCACTCCATGATTATAAAAAGTACAGCCAAACTTCTCTTAAGTAGTTTTTGGTTAATATGTGCCGTATCTGAAGTAATCTTTAATGTGCCTGGTGACACTAATTTTTATTATTATGTCATCACTATAGGATAGTGGTGGAAAGGAAAGATATTGGAAGCAGGTTGTCTGCTTGAATTCCAAGTTCACTAGTACTGTGAATATAGGCAAGCTAACTCTCTATGACTTGATCTTACATTTATGTAGGGATATAATAGTAATGTTTCAAAGGACTATTTTAAGCATGAAGTAATTAAATGTATATAGTGTGCTTAGCTATTATTATCTCCACTAAACATTTGAGAACACAGGGGATGAGAGATAGGGAAATGATGTTCACAGTAGCATGCAACTAGAGACTGAACCAGATCAAGGCTCCGTGCCACAGGGCACTACAATTAATCTTTTTTTTTTCTTGTTCTATGAAAAATGTGAAGGATCTTTGATTTCTCCTACATTACCATCTTTTATGACAGCTATCAGTCATAAGTAACAGCATTTCAGAATGGCTCAAAGCCTCACTAAGAATAGTTGAAGACTTGAGAGTTTCTTTAATTAATTGTCAATCCCTGAAAACATGTTTAAAAAATCCCGCCTCATCTAGTAGCTTCAATTTATGTGCCAATCCCAGCTACTGCTGAGGCATCAGTTTGTGGGATTCATGGTGAATACTATCAGGAGCAGTACCCAGGCTCAAGCTTTGTCAATCACTGGTTGTCCTGTATCCAGATCTAAAGAGAACTTTTCTTCCTAATGCGACTCTAAGACAGGAGTTGCTTTGAGTGTTTAATGGAGGTCAAATTTTGAGTTTTCATTATGAGAAACTAGATATGTACTACCCAAATTATGGTTTGAGTGTAAATAGTTCCCATCGGTCTTGTTTTGAATACTTGGCCACTAATTGTAGAAATGGAAAGGGTTTGGAGCCTTTGAGAAAAGGACCTGGCTAATAGAAGTAGATCAGTAGGAATGAGACTTTGAAGGTTATATCTACCTTGGTTTTTGTTTGTACATCTGTTTCCTGGTCAGAGACCACCTGGAAAAGTTTTTAAGGTACTCTACCACAATCTTCAATTGAGACATTCCCAATCCCAAGCCATTTCTGCCATGATACATGATGGGATGTGCCCCTTAACACCATGAGCCTGAGTGAACCTTTCCTTCCTTAAGTCACTTCTGTCATGTATTTTGTCATATCAGTGAGTACAGTAACTAATATAGGAATTACCTATTGATAGAATTAAGATAGAAGATGGGGGTGGGGTCGAGAGATGGCTCAGTGATTGGTTAAGAGCACTGACTGCTCTTCCAGAGGTCTTGAGTTCAATTCCAAGCAACCACACGGTGGCTCACAAACACCTGTAATAGGACCTGATGCCCTATTCTGGCATGTCTGAAGAAAGCTACAGTGTACTCACATAAATAATAATAAACAACATATGCTGTCTTAAAGATTTTATTTTTTTAAAAAAGAAAGTAGAGTAGAAGTTACGATTTTAAAGTGTTTTTCTTTCCTAGTCTGACCTAAAACAAGCTTTCAGTGATCCAAATATAGGATGTTTCAATATATGTTTTAATATGTATTTTAAATGAAGATGGTCCAGATAAGGAGTGAAGGTATTATTAAAGATGATCTTGCATTGTCCTCACTTCCCTTAATTTCTGTTACTATAACATGTACATTCTACCACTAATGATTTATTATCTAGGAATTGTTGGTGTTTATTTTAGAAAAATAATAATTGAATTTTTAATATCTCTAAGAGAGCAATATCATATGTGAAATCAGGAATCAGGTAGTATCTTATAGTGAGGTTTCTTTTTCCCAGTTTGCATAGATGTGGCAGCCAACTAGCTACTCTGTGACCAATTAAGAACTGGAATATAGGCAGTGTGCCTTGGGAGAAGTGTGCGCAGCATTTGCTGATTCACCATTTTACAAATCCAGTCCTCATTTCTGCTTTTTGCTCAGCAAAGATGCTAGAAGTTCTAATTGTACTTATGTTAGAACAGGAAGCTCTAATACAGCCTCAGAACATATTTTCCTCACTCAAGGTAGTTTAAAGGTTGTCCCGTTCCCTTCTTCCCACAAAAGAATGACCTTTTCTTTCCACTTATGATGGGTTGAATGTCATCTTCCTAGATGGGGTTGAAGTCCTAACACTGGGTACCTGTGAATGTCCCTTTATTTGGAAATAGAGTCCCTGAAATGATCAAGTTAGAATGAGGTTGTTAGAACAGTTCCTAATATAATATGAATGTATCATTTAAAATGAGACACGCAAACATAGAGGCACACAGAGAAAATGCAACATGAACCAGAGAACACAGGTTAATGTGACATATCTGCAAGTTAAAGAATGGCAAAATTTGCCAGTGAACTACCAGAAATTGGAAATGAGGATTAGAACAAAATCACCCTTAGATTCCCTCCGAGCTACCAACTTTGGCAACATTTTGACTTTGGTTTTTTGACCTCTAACACTGTGGGATAAAAAACTTCTACAATCTAAGCCACACCCTTTGTGGCAGTTTGTTAGAACTCTAACATGTCAATACTCTATAGACTACAGGTAAAAGTTATTCTTTTGTTTTCATCTTCTCTATACATATTAGGTAGAAATATGTGTATGTGGTATTATACCATGCCCAATAACAGGTCTGGAAAATGCATGCAAATCATTGCATTTAAAGAGTTTATTTAAAGAGTTTATATACTAGCAGGAAGGGACTCTTACCATCATGGTAGGTAATTGATATCTATCTCCATATAAACAATTGGCTGTCAATCTTGGCCATTCTCGACTGTCTTGGGAGCATTAAAAATACCACTGTGTCAATATCCCAAATACTTTGATTGAAATGACTGGTGACAGGAACAAACTTCAGTGTTTTATAAATCTTCCTAGGACATTCTGAAAGGCTACCATTGTACCAATGTGTTGAGATATGTTGATCATCAGACCAATGAAGTGGGAATGACAATAATATTTACAAGAATCTGCTCATGTGATTCAAATATGTAGCTGGGTTGAAGGCCACCACGTTTCTTGAGCAGTAGAGATCAAGTTTGTCTAATTATTGTCATGTCCTCTCCATAATTCTAGGCACAGTACAGATAGTAGACAATCAGTATGAGCTGAGGTGATAGAAGATATGCTGGAAGCATAGCCGACAGACATCAAAGCAGCTATTGGATTGCAGAGTTCAGTGAAAAGATATCAACCCAGGCAAGGAGAGAAGAGTGTTCTTGATTAGGGAATATTATGTACCTATGGTCAAGGGGTTGGTTGTAGCTCAGTAGGCTGCAGTGAAGTCTATGGGTGGTAAGAAATGAGAAGATAAGAAAGGGTTGATCATGGGCCATATGGAGTGTGGTTTTTTTTTTCCAGATGCTTGGGTTGTCTTATGGGTATATCCATGAGCTCCCCAGGCTGATTGTTGGTACCTTGGTCATGCTGTTGACATAGGTACAGCTGCAGGCTTAGAATTCCACACTATTTTCTTTGAGATCAGAGGATCAAGGAGGTTGCAGTGTCTTGGAATCTATGCCTGTTAGTCCATTCCCCTAAGATGAGCATTTGCCATTTCTCCACAGATGCTGGAACTGTTTTGTACTCTCCAAGTGTAACATGCTGTTCCTAAAGCTTAAGACAAAGCTCTCCCAACACTCTTTACATATTCATATGCCTTAGATAGGCATAGCAGAGATATCACATCCTGTATTTGAATCCGACTTTACCTGGCAAAGCATGGAGAGCTAAGATACAGGATGGGTTTTCCCCTCTGGTTCCTTGGAAGGGGTTGGCAGCTGGAAGAACCCAATCCCTCATTCCCAGAGGATTGCTTACCCTTGGGTGTTAGCTTGTCTGAGCTCTGCTGTTGCCAACAGAGTCCAATTTAGGACTGTGTAGATTTCATTAGCATCTGGCCTGTTCCACTTTAGGGTCCTTAATGAAGACGTTAAATAAGATTTGACATTGTTATTGCCATTTGTACCACACTTCATATTCACCAAGTGCCTTCAGAACATGTTTATTCTTTCCTAGGCAGTAGCTACAAGAAGTTGGTCAAGCAGCATTCCTATTCTGCAGAGGACCCTGGGAAGCAGTGCAGTTGTTGAGAGCCATGAAGCTAGCTTTCCTTCTCCCATCTCTATTCCTTTACCTTCTTTGCCTGACACTGGATGCAGTGAGTTGCCTTGGCTCCTCAGGGCCCCTCTGACCTCTCACATCCTCCCTTCAAAGTCCTTCACTATTCTTGTTTTATATATATTTAAGTTCAGGAAGGCTTTTAGTCTGCTTTCTTTGTCAATTTGAATGAATTTGCAAGTGAAATTTCTTGAGGAGCTTCAGATGTCTCACTGACCGTCCAAAACACACACTGTTCCCGGGCTGCTCTGGTCTATTTCTTTCATACGCCTGTCAAAGACACAGTGTATGTGTCTGGCATGATCTGTCCTTTGTAAACAACAGCCAGGCAAACAGCACAATTGTCTTTCTGGATTTGACAACCCCCTCTCCCCTTTATAGTAAGAAACTGCAAATCTGAGGCTTTGTGTGACAGTTTCTCAGAATGAACCAGAAGAGAAAATAAACCATGTGAAGACAAACACAGGCATTGTTCAGATTTGCTTCCCTGAGCCTTGTTAGAGTGGTGGGGAAAGGTGAGTTAATAGGTGTGCTTAGCTCTTGGGGTCTCAGTTTTCCTTTGTGGTAAATGGGCATATTAACAGGATCCCAGCTATGTAAAAGGGCTTCATCCTTGCATCTAATCATCATGAGGAGAACTTTCTGTCTTCCTGGTTGGGCCTTCTTTTACTGACTTTCTGCACTGTTTCTTCTCTATGGTGCTTTCCTTCAGCATGCACACCTCATCTCTTCCCCTTGTACCATCTGGCATTTTCATTCTTTTACTTCTACTAGAATTTCATCACTCTGCTCCCTTGATCAATTATTCTTCAATTCCAGCCATGGCTGAGTCTCCCTCTGCTGTTTTCGATTGGGACATTCCATAGTATCTTTTGAGTATCTCTCTAGTTCCTTGCAAGATTGCTTTTCAGGACTACCAGATAGAAGACTTGAGGAAGGAAATATAGAGGAAGGAGATGCTGGGGAAAAGTCCTGATACCCCCACACTTTGTCAATACATGATATCAGGTATAGGATTATTGTGAGAATGCAAATATCTGAGTGTACTTGGAGTCCTATGTCTCAAGGAACTAATGTCTGGGCAGTAGCAGATAGCACCGAGGAGTAAGGAATGCCTCAACTCCAGGTCTGACAACACATTGCTGCTTTTTCAATGGAAAGAACACTATGCTAAGATGTCAGATTATGAAGCTAAAAGACATGATTCTGGATGTGAGTCTGTAGCCAGTTTATAGCTTATAATTCTGTTGCCAGTAGATACTATGTACATAGATATCACCCAGTATACATATGGGCCAAAATGCATAGGACTGGGAACTAGAGGGATGGTTCAGTGGTTGGAAGCATATGTTGCTCTTGTAATGGACCTGGGCTTGATTCCCAGCACCCACATGGTGGCTTAGTCCCAGTTCAAGGCAATGTAACTCCTACTTCTGGTTTCCATAGGCACCAGACATGCGAATGTTGCACAGATATACATACAGGTAAAACACATACAAATGTAAAAGTCATAATATTTTAATCAAACTTAAAGACACTGATTATAGCAACAATTTAACAGTTATTTCTTATGTTGGTTGTGGATCCAGTGCCCAACAGTATTTATGGGAAAGGTGAGATGGCGCCTGAGTATATGTGGGTTATGTCAAAGAGTGGACCAAACACTTTAAATGAGGAAATGCTTTGATCTCATCAAGGTGACTGGTTACCTTCCCATCCTTTACCTTGCGGAGATGGGGCCAGTGTATTCGTTCTTCAGTGTGATCATGTATTCAGGAAGATGAGAGAGGTCTTGTGAAACATGCCTAGGGAAAAGGTATGTCAGTTAACTTTCTTATCATTGTGACAGCAATGCCTGGCATAAGCTACTTAATAGAAGGAAGGTTTTTTTTTTTCAACACATGTTCCATAGAGTTTCATCTATGGTTGCTTGGCTCCAACTGCTTAATCAAGAACATCATGGCAATGAGATACTATAGTGGGATTCTCACCAACACACAGATAGGAATCAAAGAGAATGGAGGAGAATATATACTCACTACAGCCTTCAAGGGAACAATTTTACTTTTTTACTTCCTCAGTCCCCCAAAAGCACTTAAAGCATGAGCTTGTGGGGGAATGCTGAAGTCAAATCATGAGCCATACTCTCGTCCATATTCTCATCAGAAACAAACTATCCTCTGATTTGGAGAATTATATTTACTCTTCAAGGACAGTTACTAGACTGATAGCCTCAGAAACAATGTCAAAAAGACCTTTAGCTCAGGGGTCCCATGCTATGCAAAAACTTGATGTATTCATGGAAAATTTTCTTGGACAAAGGAACTCCAGATACAAAATTAGAAACTTATACAACTTCAGAAGTAAGGAAGTCATGAGACATGTTTCCTATCCACCCCTCTCAAATTCGTTCCTATGGCATCTATTACTAATCATTGGGTTTTCTCATACAAAAGCCTAGACAGCTTTCTGTGTGCCAATTGTTGCCTAAATCCTCTCTAGCTGCATGGAATAATACTCTCCATATTCTCTTTTCCTGTTTCTTCTAACTTCTGTGAATCTGTAGCTACTTATATCTTTATCTCTCTCCAAATTCCAGGACTCGGACACATCTTCTAAAGCAACTTTGTAATTTGAAGTTTTCACATGAATCACACCCAAATCCTACCAAATAGCAGTCTCAGTTTCATCTCTAATCCATGAGAATTTTCGCTATTAGTCTAGAGAAGTTGCCCTTCCAAACAGAGATTAACAACAACAACAAAAAGTTTTATATTACTGCCACTCATACTGGCTGTGAAGGGATTCCCCAAATGTCACAGGAGTGCTATTCTGTTACTGTGGAAGAAGAGATTCAAAGAAGTATAGTGTGCTTACAGAGGAGAAGCATGCCTCAGAATAGATTCCGGACATCAGGATAGATGAGATAGATGCCTTCCTGCTCTGAAATTGGGCCTGTGCACCTGGAGATGTCCCAATTTGTGGTGGGCAAAGTCAATTTGGATTCTACCCACTGCAAAGGTAATCTTCCCTACTACTCGTGTCCTAAATTCAACTTCATTTATTCATCAGGAACAAGTAGAAGTTTGTGTTATACTCAAGTTGCTGCTGGAGAACCAGTTATAGATTATTGATATTTAAAAGAAAGGCACAAAAAAAAAGAATAATAGAAAGATGTATAGGCTCAGGGTAGGGTATTGAAAGGTAAGGGATGTTGGTTAGTTACATGGTCATGGACAAGTTAAATTAGCCTCTTTGTGTCTTAGGAAATGAAGATGATGATGCTTTGTTGGTTATTTAATAGGGTTGTTGGCAGCACAAATGAAATCATGAGCTTTGTAAGGTGCTCACAGGAGGGATGCTAATTGAATCAGATTTGGTGCCAGTGCCCTAAGTCCCATCAACATCTCATTCTGGTCCTTATTCCAACAGTGGATTTTTTTTTAAACTGTGCCTTGTTTGGTTAGATCATTTTCCAGGACTTGTGCCTTTCCTCCTCAGCCTCCATAGCATTTCTTTTCAGGAACTGGCAAGGGATTTATGACACACTATGGAATCATAGAGTATACAGAGAAAGGATATGATGATAAAAAGACTCAGCCTCTTAATTTCTTACTGAGTGATAGACTATGAATACCTGAGATGTTTCAGGATTTCCTTAATCAAGGAGTATATGGCTATGGAGGGTGTCGATTTGCTTACTATTTTCTCACAATAACCATGTGATCGGTGATCCATGATCGCTAAAATATATTACTCTTTAATTTTAATTTTGCCTACTATATTATTTAGTGTCACAATTGCTATGAGGAAACACCATGACCAAAGCAACTTGGAGAGGAAAGGGTTTATTTGGTATACACTTCCACACTGTAGTCCATTGTGGAAAGAGGCTAGGAACAGGAATTCAAACAAGGAAGGAACCTGGAGGTAGCAGTGGATGCAGAGGCCATGGAGGAGTGCTGCTTACTGGTTTGCTCAGCTGCTTTCTTATAGAGCCCAAGCTATAATCATCTGTGAGGAGAGAGCCTCAATTGAGAAAATGTCACCATAGCCCATAGGATTAGCTGTAGCCAAGCCTGAATGGCATTTTCTTAAATCAGTGATTGATAGGGAAGGGCCCAGTTCTTTGTGTGTGGGACCAACCCTGGGCTGGTGTTTCTGGGTTCTATAAAAAAGCAGGCTGAGCAAGCTATGGGGAGCAAACCAGTGAACCACACCTCTCCATGGCCTCTGCATTAGTTCCTGCCTCCAAGTTCTGGCCTTGTTTAAGTTCCTATCCTGACTCTCTTCAGTGATGGACTATGATAAAGAATTATAAGCCAAACAAACACTTTTCTCCCTAACTTGCTTAGGTCATGGAGTTTTATCTCAGCAATAGTAACCCCTATTTAAGAGAGAAGGAATATACTAGGACAGAGATGGTAAAGTGGAAAGCGTGAGAGGCCAGGAGAATATACTCCCCAGGACCTTCATGTGCTCAGCTACCCAAAAGCTCCTCAAACTGTATATTTGGGGATTTTTATGGAGACTTCATTTTCGCAGACATTGATGATTGCATGATTATCCTCTGGTCATAAATCCAACTTTCACCTCTATGGTGGTTTGAAAGAGAATGGCCTCCATAGACTTGTTAAAATATGTGGTTGCTAGTTAACAAGGGTTAGGAAGTTTGGCCATGTTGCAAGAGGTGTTTCACTGGGGACAGTCATTAAGGCTTTAAAATCCAACATCATTCCAGCTAGCTTTCTCTCTCTGCCTCATTGTGTCTCAAGATAGGGACTCTCCTGCTCTGGTGCCATACCTGCCAGCCTGGTACTATGCTCCCCACTCTGATGGTCATGGTCATGGGCTCTAACCCTTTGAAACTGTGAGCCCCAAATTAAATGCTTTCTTTTATAAGTTGTCTTGATGTGTTAATTAGCATTGTAAAGCTAAGCACTCAGTGACAAGGTGATTTTATTTCATAATCATAGAGTAGTTTGGAAATACAATCAAGTCAATACTATTCAGAGGCAGACTTTCTCCAGAACCTCTTTTGTCAGTGTACACACACACACACACACACACACACACACACACACATTTGATATATTGTGATTAAACCCCTCCCATTGCCCCTGTGATTCTTCTCCCTTTCTCTATGGACTCTTCTTCTCAACCAGTCCCTATGACTATATCAGTGAAAAAAATGGCCCTCTCAGCATCAACCAGTAAATATCTCATCAAGAAGTGGGGGTTCCTCAGTACCTCCCTTTTCCATGACAGTATGATAGAGGATCTTCTCTTGTCCATGTATCCATTGTTGATGTGTGCTCATGATTGTAGTAGCCATGTTGGATATGGGTGGCAGTCTCCCATGGCACTCTTCTCCATCTTGATGCTCTTGCTTGTTTTGTTCCCTATCTTGTGATTTTCCCAGACTTTGGAGGGATGACCTATCTATATCCTGTTTAGCACCAGATGATCACTCATTCTTGGCACTTTGACCATCTATATGAGCTAAATATTGTCCTCAGCAGAAAGAGCTTCTCTGACTGAGGTTGACTGCAGCACTGGCTAAGTTTCCTGTCTGCTGGCTAGCTGTCACAGTGACAAAAGGCATTACACAGGCTGATGGGGGAGAAGTGGTATCAGTAGTCTTACCCAGTGGTAACCCTGTGAAATACAATGCCAACTTGTCAGGTAAGATATGCTTACTGGCCAGTAGTGGTATGACTCTTGAGTTGGTAAGCAACTGCTCTGGATTGCCTTTGAGACCTCATGCACAGGAGGCAATATATACCTTGCTTTTAAACCTGATAAAAAACTTATAACTGGGGTGGTTGCAAGACCTAAGGGAAAACTGACATGGCACCAAACTGATGTTTATACTCATAGACAACCTTAATCAAAGAAACTTCTCTTTGTAGTGAACATAAGTGGGTGCATGGATTCATGGTTGTTCATGGTTTTGAGATTCATTGACAGTTGAGTTCTGGGTCTAAGAAGGATATTTATATCACCCCCTATAATACTCAGAAAAGTACATGGAGATTTAAAAAGAGCCAAAAGATAGGAGTCTGGAGAGCATGGCACAGCTGTTGTAAGTTGGTCATACATCAGATGTGGTTGCCTGCACTAGGCATGCACAAGCTGGATTTGTCAATAACCAGTCACAGATCAGGGAGGGTCATGAGTCCCTACCCCTACCTGCTGACCTAGACTACTGATAGATTCTGGGGGAGGGACAGTTCTTCAGTTGTATATGCAATGGCATGTCCACTGGCTTCCAGTTGACAGTTTCCAACACGGATGGTCCTGTCACAAAGAACAAAATAAAACATGAATGTGGGAAAGGGATTTATGAACCAAGGAAGGATTGCCAGGGTGGGATGGGAGTAAGTGGGTGGGGCTAAGTGCAAACAGAATTCACTAGCAACATGTATGAGACTGTAAAGAACAAATTTTATCAATTAAAAAATGTAAAACAATTATAATAAAGTTTGATACCATGTTCATTTAGGGAAGCAATGGTAGCATGTTTCTCCCTTTGAGACTATGATTTTCCTTCCATAGACTTTTGGCCAGGCTTATAGTACCTCATGCAAATCTCCAGTCTTTCCCAGACAAAGGTTTTGCTCTTTATCCTGGTGGCTATGTGGACATTTCTTTTCTCCCTTCATTTTTTTTCAGAATGAAGATTAATGCAAAGATGCTTATATAAAAACAAAACAAAAAACAAACAACTAAAAAACAAAAAAAAAATTGGCTGCCATGTTTGGTATGCAACACATTCTACCTGAGAGTTCTCTCAGGCTCTTGCTTAATTTGCCTTCAAGCAATTCTGGTAATGGGAAATTTGCCTTTCACTGGAGGGACTAGCATCTAGCCATCCAACAGTTAGGCTGAGAACAGAGCATTGGCATAAGAAAAGACTTTCATAGATTTCTACAAAGAAGATAAATAGAGCTATGACAAATTGACCTGTTTTAAAAGTACATGAGTGAGTATAAGAATAGGTATTTAGACTATAGTTAGGAATAATGCTGGTTTAATAAAACTGGATTAATAAAGCTGGTTGTAGGTTCTCCTCCAAGGTTCATGACTTCACTAGACCTGGTTAGATGGCTAGGATTTCAGTAACAGGGATCATTTTCCTCTTGTTGAGTCGGCCTTAGGTCCAAAGCACATCTGCTCTTTATCCAATACCAATATGGTCAGACATGAACATATATAACATTATATAGACCAAATATGTTATATGACATATGACAAATATACAAATGATCTATATCTATTTATCTATCATCTATTTACCTATTTATCATCTATCTGTCAATCAGTCTATCTATCTACCCATCTATCAGAAATTAAAGATACCTATTTATCATCTATCTGTCAATCAGACTATCTATCTACCCATCTATCAGAAATTAAAGAAAAAGAGTTCACAAATTTGAGAAAAGCAAGGGATACATGGGAGGGTTTAGAGGGAGAAAGCAGAGGGGGGAAGTGTTATAATTATATTAAAATCTAAGAAAGTAAAATAAGAAATTTAGTTTTTAAAAAATGTAGACAAGTCAAAGTCTTTAAATATTTTTCCCCCAGGTGTTCAAGGCACAGTTATAAGTGGTGGGAGTTCCCAGGGCCCAGGTCCTGATTTTTTCTTAATCCAAGAAAATACAATTAGCAATTAGAATAATAGAAGTTTACTTTTCCAGACCACTTCCTAAATCTATGAAGTCAGTCTTGCTCTAAGATCAGTTTTATTTTATTTCTTTCCATTGAGTGGGCAGTAAATGGTTTCCAACTTCAGCTTTGCTCTTAAGAATTGGATGGTCTTTAAGTCTCCTAATAAAATGGAGAGAGTAATGCTTTCCCCAAAGGCTCACACAGAAGATAAATAAGATAAAGCCCCAAGCACCATGCCTACTGGTTTGTGCTGTGTGCATAGTCATTTGCTTTCTTCTCTAGGAACGAAGCTTGGCTGCCTAGTTCTCTGTTTAGCTTATCCTGAATCCCTGCAGGATCCTTTCCTGAAGATCCACAGTAATCCTTTGGAATGACTGGAAGTGAGTCTACTAGGTAGCTTCTTTCCCTCCTCTGTGAGCAGGCACAGACACAGGCAGAGGGATGGCAGTCCCAGGTTAGCTGTCACTAGGTGCCACATCACCGTTTATTGAAGCACTCTGGTAAACAGATGGAGAGGTTTATCCACTTTACTTTTCTTATTCAGGACATTAGATTTCAACATTGGAGACACCAAGACTAATTGTATAACAAACTGACACAAACCACAATGAGAAAAGACCTTCTCTGTTTCCCCTGTCTCCGACTGCACACCAGGATGTGCTAATTAAAGCATCTGTCTCCCTCCAGCTCCTGATATTAGACATCTTAATTTATTTACTTATTAAAAAGTAACAGGAGAATTTGCACTTTGTTGTTTTTATTTTCCCTTTATTTGTGGCGTTACACATCAGGCAATCTCTTGGAAAAATGACGAAGGAAGCTGATTATTATTAAATATCATACTTATTCAGTGTGATGCTTTTTTGCCAAGCATTGGCAACTCTAATAACTATGACTTTGTGATGTGATGTCTCTCAGGGATATCTGTTTTCTGTTTCAGACAGTACTGTACACATGATTTAGGATGATGATTGCAATGTTATGGCATATGAGTTGATGGCATCTGAGCCATTCTTCTCTCACAGGTTAAAGAGTAAGTTGTCTTTCCAAAGATATGCCCTCTGCCCCAGACTGTCATTTTTCTCAAGGTCCTTCTTCCCACAGTGATGAACTGGTATGAACCTCTGCTTCTATTCAGATAGACTGGGGAGTCTCAACTTTATCCATCTAGAATTTTGTTTGGATTTTAATCCGTGAGTGTCCAACTTAGCAGCTATCAGCTGCTTACTAATAAGTTGAGCAAATGACTGTTCTGGCTGAGCTAAGACTTAAGGAGAAAGTAGTGAACCAGATGCTCATGTGAGCCTGAATCGACAGAGGGTACAGTCACAGGTAGATTGAGTAGTCCATTTTGAATGTGAAAGGGAAATGAGTTCAATAAGTTCCAACACACATGTGGTACCATCTACCAAAACACACAAATATTATTCTCTCCCCTCTCCTATGTTTAGAGTAATAAGAGGCTGATCTCCTTTATCTTTTCTTGAGAAAGATCATTTTACTTATTGATTTTTGAGTATATTATGTCCTTGGATCCTATGTGGTTAGGAATAAGATATTTTATTGTCTGTCCACAGACGAATACCCATTTTCCCCTGTTGCTATTATTCCTGAACTGGCTTCACCCTCATTCCCACCCCTTTGCACTATGAAGCATAGAGGAAAAATCACATTGGTAGTTCAAGCCAATGAAGACTACATGCACACTATGTCTAACATATGTCTGACCTGCAGTTTTATGGTAGCATGATAATTAGTGATAGAAATTAAGTCCAGGTAGTGTCTCAGATACAATGGCTGCTTTCCCAAGTCTTTGAAAAAGTATCTCTAAGCTTGCTCCCCTCTAAGAATTATGTTCTGACTGGCCCCGCCACTAGTCTGCCATGAGGTGGGATGAGTGTAGGGTTGGTGCCCTCCCCTCTCCTTCACACTGGGGCTAGGGGAGGTTGCAAGAGCTAAGGGAAGGTATGAGAGGTCAGGGAGATGACCGAAGTGGGATTGGGATACACAACGTGTAACTCATAAAGACTCAATAAAAAGTAAAAAAAAAAAAACCAAAAAACATTAAAAACAGAATAATGCTCTGAAAAAGAAGGCATTGTGATCTTTTCTCTGGGATTCTGCTCTGCTGTTTCTTTGAGCAATGGCATACATACAGTACCAGGGCATGTGCACACACACACACACACACACACACACACACACTCACATGCACACACACACACACACACTCACATGCACACACATACATGCACAGACACACACATTTCATATAGATAATAAGCTATTTGTTTATTCCTTCCATGCTGAGTAGACACAGAGCAGATATACAATGCACTTTGGTGTATTAACCTGTATACTAAGGTCTATATAGAAACAAGACTATTAAGGTAAAGAAATATTATCATTCTGTTTCCAAATAAAATGAGGCTTTTCATGTCTTGTAGTTGATCCTAAAAAGATATTTTTCTGCGAAGTGCCTGTTTATTTTTCGTTATCTCATTTGATAGATGTTGAATGGCTATTCTCTTTGACAGCTATAGGCTGTTTACAAAGCATGTGCTGATCTATAGGACAATTGAATGAATTTGAAGTGGGAGGAGATAAAAAATGCCTATCTCAATTATGTGTTTAAGAATGTATTAAAAGAAAAATTCCATGAAAAGATTAACTTACTGAGGATGCCATTGCAGTCTTATTCAGAAATAAAAAAGAATCCTGGAAATTGTTCAAATGCATGCAGATTGGCAAATATTCAATTATGAACCCCACATGTGACAGCAGGGCTAATTAACATGCTAAAATGTCACATTTTAATAACGCGAAAAAAATTAAACAGTATGTAAAACTGCCTTTTTGGCATTATCCCAGTTTTGTAAAATTAAAACAATAATATAGGAAAGAAATATCTTCAGTAGTGACAAGAGTTTAAAGTTTCTTTATTATCCTTCCTTTGAATGAGAAAGTATTATCTTTACAGTATCAAAATAAACATGTATTTACCCTGCTGTCTCCACAAAACTAATGCGTAACCATAGAGTCATTGCCTTCCCAGAGATGCTTCTGCCTGGAGGAAAACACACATTGAAAGATATTACCATAATGTCAAATGGAAGGAAACCAGTACCCTAGAGTCGGTACAGAAGCTACAAGTAGAGCTTAGATGGCGTTTGGCCATTAGGACTTTTCAGGTCACTATGAAGCAATGATACATACAGTAAACGTGATTTCAATGTCAGAGGAGAACATGCTTCATGGGAAGGTGTGGGATTGAAGGGGGGAGAGATGAGACCTTCTCCATTGCTGGATGGGAATGGGACTAAAAGATGGAGAAATGAAGCCAGAATAATAGCATAGTTTAATAGCTTTTGAGGATCATGGATGTTTTGCTGAAGAACTAGAGTTTGATTGAAGGGCAGTAGGCAGAGAAAACTTTCTAAAGTGAAAAGGGGCTTCCTCATATTTTAAGACAAGGAGTAAAGAAAGGCCTGGAGCCAGGATCTCGGCTCCATCAGTGTCTAATGTTATCTTCTCAATGGGTTACTTAGTGTCAACATTAGACAGAATCAGTGTATTTGAGTTAAACCATAGACAGGAGGATTAAACAATATGATAGCCTCCCAAATCATCACAGATGAGGATATTTGGAAAGGTCTTTCTTTAAACAATGTTTACAGCACCTTGCTTCCTAGTTTGTCGTCATTTGCTTTTAGTTTTGTCTTAAAATATTTACAAAAGAAGATCTTCATAAATCTCCTAAGATTTGTCCTTTCCTTCAGCTAGAAAACTAAAGCTTGTAGCTGACATGTAGTAAGAATATCTAATGGCTGAGAAGCACCTAAAGAGATGTTCATCATCCCTAGTCATTAGGGAAATGCAAATCAAAACAACCCTGAGATTCCATCTCACACCAGTCAGGATGGCTAAGATCAAAAACACAGGAGACAGCAGTTGTTGGCGAGGATGTGGAGAAAGAGGAACACTCCTCCACTGCTGGTGGAATTGCAAGCTGGTACAACCACTCTGGAAAGCAGTCTGGCGGTTCCTCAGAAAACTGGGCATGACACTCCCAGAGGATCCGGCTATACCACTCCTGGGCATATACCCAGAGGCTTTACCTGCATGCAATAAGGACACATGCTCCACTATGTTCATAGCAGCCTTATTTATAATAGCCAGAAGCTGGAAAGAACCCAGATGTCCCTCAACGGAGGAATGGATTCAGAAGATGTGGTATATCTACACAATGGAATACTACTCTGCAATTAAAAACAATGAATTCACGAAATTCCTAGGCAAATGGTCAGATCTTGAAAATATCATCCTTAGTGAGGTAACCCAATCACAAAAGAACACACATGGTATGCAGTCACTGATAAGGGGATATTGACCCAGAATCTCGGAATACCCTAGACACAATCCGCATATCAATAGATTTCTAAGAAGATGGAAGGAGAGACCCCTGGTCCTGGAAAGACTGGATGTAGGGGAATGCCAGGACAGAGTAACGAGAGGGGGTTGAATGGAGAAAAGAGGGAGGGAAGGGGGCTTATGGGACTTTCGGGGAGGGAGGAAACGGGAAAGGGGAAATGATTTGGAATGTAAATTAAAAATAAAATAAAATAAAATAAATAATAATAATAATAAAAAAAGAAAACCCTAGAATCAACTTCAATAGAACCAATCTGTGTGATCAGCTAGTGATAGCTCCAAATCTCTCCAAAAATGATGCAACTATAATATGGACTTTTCTGGTTGTGTAAAGTTTGTCTTTTCCAATTCTTTCTAAATTTAACACAATTCTATCCCACTTCCCTGAATCTCACTTAATATAGAGTGCACAGGTGGTTTTATCCAGATGTTTCTTTGCATGAATATACCTTTCATGTATTATGATCACATCTATTTCTTTCTCACTAGCCTATGAATTTCAATACTTTACTAACAATGCCACCGAGATTGCATTATGGTACTGTTATAAAGTGAACATGTAGATGCTCTTAAAACATCATCATCAGCTAGGTGTGGTGGTACATTCCTTTAATGCCAGCAATCAGGAAATAGAGGCAGGTGAGTTTCTATGAGTTTGAAGCCAGCCTCATACACAGTGAGTTCCAGGCAGCCAAAACTACATAACAGATAGATCCTGTTTCACACAAACCAAACTAAAACAAAACAAAATAAAACAAAGTCTCAGTGTGGAAGTTATAACGAACATACATGCATATGTGTGCATGTTTAAATGTCTTATTTTTGTTAATGGTAGTTATACTGCTTATGATTTAAATTAGAAAGTTTATTAATTGACAATAGCTGAGTAAAAAAGCTCTCCCCAATTCAATGGCTTGAAACAACCAGCAATTTATGATTTCCCCTGAGTGGCTGGAAGGACTTGTTGATGTGGTCTGGAGCACAGTGGGCCTCACAAGCATCAGTGCTCAGCTACAGATGGGCTACTTGGCTTTGCTGATCTTGGCTAGACTGCTTTTCAGAGCTTTAGTTTAAATGGCTTAGCTTTGCTCCATATACTCTCCAGCAGTTTAACATGAGCTTGCTTTTTGGGTAGCCTGGATGTTGCTATGGTGATGAGAAGCAGAGAAGAACTGCCATGTGCAAGGACACTTGAGACTTAGAGTTGGAACTGGCACGCCAGCTACATTGCTCCGTTCTGTTGACTGAAGCAATCCAAAGTCCAATGCAGACTCACTGGCTAGGGAACTAGACCCCACAGGCTAGTACTAGTGTGTGTTGCTATCATCTTTGAAGTAATCAATTATGGTAGAGAGTTAACATGTAAATCTGTTAGAAAGTAGTATTGATTTGGGTGAGCAACATACTGTTCTAGCTAAGAATGCTTGCATGAGATATTCTACCACATTTTATTTTTTATTATTTATTAGATATTTTCTTTATTTACATTTCAAATGTTATCCCCTTTCTGGTTTCCCCTCCGAAAAACACCCTATCCCATCACCCCCCTTTCCCCTGCTCACCAACCTACCCACTCCCGCTTCCCTGTCCTGGTATTCTACCAGATTTTGAGTTGCAAGTGAGGAAGAGGGTACACTAAAAACTGGTTCCAAGATGATCAGGGTAATGAAGACAAAAACCTCCATTCTCAAAAATGAGGTTTGTATTTTGGGATGAAAAGGAAGTGGTGAAGAGATAAGGTAGAGATTTACTTATATACATAGTACAAAAAATTTTAAAATTGATACTAGAATGTCATCTCAGACTGATCTAATTCGTAGAAATTGAGCCTCATACTTTTGAAAAGAAGAGTGATGCCCAGGCCCTGTGATCAGTCTATGGAATAGACCCGAGAAGTGATCTTGGCACCCGTATCAACAGAAAGTCTGTATGGGTAAATTTAATGTGCAGCCAGTCTTGAGAACCACTGACCTAGATAGTTAATTTCCACTGTGAATAATCAATGTGTCCAGAGTTTCAAGCCACAGCAGAAAGACACTAGGACAAAGGTTTTCTAAACCCTTTGTAGGTCTGGAATTAGCATGAAATTGCTAGGTGCCAGTCAGGTCATGGAGAGTGGAGCTGTAGAGGACGAATCCCAGAGATGCTGGGGACTAAGCCTGGACCTGCATCTGGGCTTGGAGATACAAGGCTCTGGCAGTGTTTATTTTAGTTCTTGGGCAGATAAAAGGAAATTGTCCTGAAACAGTCCAGACTGCTCTTTTCTGTAGAAGGATTAGAGAATACGACTTCCACCATTTTCCCTAAGGAGGTCATCATGGCTCTTGGTCTATGAATCATGTTTCTCTTGATTGTAAAAGTGAAGCTGCTACTGCCCGATTTGATGCTGGGAGTTAGAGCTTTTGACCTTATCACGACTTAGATAATATGTGAAACTTTTTGTGGTTACTGCCTTATGTTTGTGGTCTCATTATCTATCTATGGTTGGTCACCTAGAGAAGAACAGAATATTTAGCTTCCTTTCCCCCTCCATGTTCTTAAATAATTCTTGCCAGAACCTTAGTCACTTGGGTTTGGGGCTAGCCTCTGACTCTCTTTTAGTTTATTTTTGGCTTCCATATACCTCATCTATTTGAAAGAAATTTTAATTGCTGGAGAGAGAGAGAGAGAGAGAGAGAGAGAGAGAGAGAGAGAGAGAGAGAGAGAGAGAGAGAGAGCTTGATTGGATTCCTGGTGTGAACATTGCCAGCATCAGATATCTTGAAGCAGCATCAAAGTGTCTTTAGGATGGACAGTGGTGTATAACAGCGATTCTTAACCTGTGCATTACAACTCCTTTGGGGGTTAAATGACCTTTACACAGGGGTTGTCTATTAGAAAACACAGATTTATATAACAGTAATAAAATTAGAGTTATAAAGTAGCAGCAAAATAATTTTATGGTTGGGGGGTCACCACAGCATGAGGAACTGAATTAAAGGGTCACAGCATTAGGAAGCTTGAGAACCATTGGTGTATGGAAAGGAAATACTTTTTAGTCCCACCCCAGACTTCTGGGCACAGAGTTCTGGCATTTGGACATTTCACTCTCTTTTGTGTAGTTCTTGTGCTTTCTGATAGGTTTAGAGACATTAGACTAGTTTTTATGCAAGTATTAGCAATTTGAGGAACATACTGGTTTGAAGATGTTTTCTTATTAAAAAAATCATTTATATTAAAGGCATAACCCTCCTTTAAAAAGTTTCTCCAAATGCTCTACACAAGAAATTGTGTTTTTATGGCATGCTTGACTATCAGTGGAGTTGGTCAATATGAGTGGAATGTATTGTATTTAACTGACACACCTATGGCATAAGGAGATGGGTATGGAGGGTACTAGAGGCAAACGAGAAAAACAGATGTAAAAGGGAATAAAGATGGATATGTGCCACTCTTCCTCTATGCTTGAAACATGCGAGCTGCACTACTTTTGCTGCTGTTCAGATGAGCCCTGAGTGAGTACCTCTCTGTAACAAGATTTAGGATGGCTCTTAGGTGAGGTGTGCAGTATTAGTAGGGAGCAGAGCAGAGCAGACATCCTTAAAGTCTTTAATAAAGGTCAACAGGCTTGTTGAAGAAGATCCTATCACATGTAATAAGATGATCATAGCACTGAGTGTCGTTTTCCCCTTCTCTTCCTTTCTTCCTCTTCTTCCTTCTCTTTTTTTCTTCTTCTCTAATCTACAAATATACCCTCCCCTAAACCCATGTGTATTTAAAAATTGGGATACCAAGGCATTTCCAGACCATGTAGTCTTGTCAGCAATTTAGGTCTGATGGAAGTAACATCCTGGAATAACCCTCCCATTTTTTTTTGTTTGTTTCACTTCATTGTGCTTAGAGGCAGGGAAATCCTGGTTTGGCTTGCATTTCCTTTTTACTTTCTTCTGATAGAAATGGCACTAACCTTGGCAGACCTTGTCACACTCATAGCTTCTCATCATTGCAGCAGTCAGATGACATACATTAGTGTAATAGTCATGCACAACTGCAATAGCCATTGGTCCAGGGATACTTGCTTGCCTCCCTAAGCCAGCCACTCCTCCCCCTGAAGAACTAAAACAAGTTTATGCCACAGAGATGGTACAACACAAGGGGACACTATTTGGTCTGATGAACTAGGTTGTATATATCACACAGAGATCCAGGTAGAGTTGGGCAACTTAGAAGAAAAGCCACATCTACCTTTCTCTTTTCAAGAAAAGAGAAATGTGTGTAAATATGCATACAGTATGTGTGGTGCATGTATGTGTGATAAGTTTGGGTGCTACTCCTCAGATGTCATCTACCTCTATTTACTTTATTTTATTTTATTTTATTTTATTGATATAGTATTTTCTTGGCCTACAAGTCATCACGTAAGCTTATGTGGCTGGCAAACAAACCCTAAGGCTCTTATCTTCCCCAATGGTAGGGTTACAAGCATATATCATTCAACTTTTTTTTTTAACCTGGATGCTGAAGTGTTGAACTTTAGTCCTTATGCTTGTGAGGCAAGCACCTTACTGACTAAGCTATCTTCTCAATCCCTACCTTGCCTTTCTTATTTTACTTCTTTGGTAAGGAAAAGCCAGCTCTCTACACACCCTAAGTAAAAGGCTAGAGATGGAGCTTAACTTTGCTAGATCTCTGTGGCTTTTTAGGAATAACCACATTTTATAAGAATAGAAAGCTCTATAAAACCCCAATGAGCTTATTTGCCAGCCCCAGAATGGCAGGGTGAATAAAATCCTTAACACTTCCAACATTATGGCCCAGTGATGGACTTCTGCTTCCATCTGGGCACTGTCTTTGGCATTACCTATGATTCAGCCAGTAGTATTACAGCTATACTTTCTTAAAGAATTGGTGGCTCAAAAAAGCTAAGTTACTCACTCACCCAAGGTCATATGTTTATTGTGTGGTAAACCCTGGATTTAAACTTTGGAATCTTAACCATAAACCTTAGCCTCTTTTCCATTTTCCTATGAACCATCTCATTTTTTATATTGAAAAATTATAAATTCTGCTTCTTTGGGATTCCTCTGGCAGGAGGAGACTCAAAGAATAGATTCCTTCCCCTTAATATTTGCTCAGGGTGGGGATCTGTATCTAGAGTTGTTGGATTCACTGAGGTTCGGGATGTCCCGCACTTCCACATGGAGGTGGACTGGCTCCATGGGGCCCCACCAAATATATTCCAGTTCACTGCTCCTCCTTGAAAGCTCATGATCCAGATGGCCATGCTGTCCCTTAAAGGAAGAGTTGATGCCTATTTTGGGAAAGGGGCCTATTTTAAGCTAAAGGACAAGGGCTCCCTATTCTCTGACTGTGCTGGCTTCTTTCCCCTCTGCACTCAGCAAAAATGGAGTCCTCTCTAAACAATAGATGACTCAGCCTGTGTGAAATCTCAGGTGAAATAGATTCAGCAAGCAGAGAAAGAATGTTTTATTTTTCTTCTCGCTTTCATTTTCCTGGTCCTGTTTGATGATAATTCCCTATACTTGGTGCTCCTTTCATCCAAAGATCTGTAATTAATTAAGCCTCACAACTCCCCTGGCAGGCAGAGCAGTATGAGGATGTTCATTTAAAACCAATCCTGTTTGATACAGTAGGACTGCTACGAAGGCTCTTGAAAAGGGGGGGAAAAATCCTCTCTATTGTGAAACTTCTTTTTAATAGAGTGAATTAGGGGAGAAAGGAAAGAAGTAATTTTGTCTGTGATGTCTGCTTAGTTACAGCTGCAGATGGAGTCCTGAATCTGGGGCTCTGATACCTTTTTGAGGTGGGGATTGAGCTGGATTAGTAAGATTTTGTTGCAGTGCTAATCGCTGCAAGACTCAGTGGCTTTAGACAATAAACATTTGTCATCATCTGGTCTTGGGGGTCAGGAATTCATGAGTGAGTGGGTTACCTGGGTAGGCCTGAATGGAGGTCCCCTATAGGGTGATAGTCAGGATGTAGTAGGACTTCAGTCATCTCATTGGTAATCCCTTGCTGCAAGAGTTTATTCTGGAGTAAATAATATAGGCAGGGTGGCTTAATGGTTTTATGTGACACTTAGTAGGTGAATTGGCCATATACATGAAAGGTATGGTAAGATCTGTTGGGCAAGTATAGAAGAACTCTGCCATTGTTCATCTTACAGCTAGATGTTAAGCTTGTAGAAGTATGACTTACGTATGTAGTTTTGCAACATTCATGGAAGAGTGTTGTGTTCTGCTTTTATGAGAATGTATGTGAATATGTCTCATCATAAAGGGGGAAGTTATTGGAAGATGTCAGTAATTGTGGATGAAAGTCAATACTTCCCACCTAGAGCATGGTACACATTATTATTATCATGGCGTTGTTGTTGTTATTTGTTTGTTGAGATAAGGCTTCAATATATGGTCCAGAGTTATCTGGATCTTGCATTGTATAGCCAAGATTAGCCTCAAAAGTATACTCCACATGCCTCAGCCTCTTAAGAACTTGGATTAGAAGTATGCTCCATCACAGTGGCTGATTCTTTTGTGTCTTCTGTAGTTGAGTGACCCTAGGTTATTTCCAGTCTTTCCTCTGATTTCTTCTGTCTTGCAAATGACTCAGGGTCAGTGGATAATGAAAGAGTCACAGCATTAATAACTGTCTTCAGTCTGTAACTTTGGAGTATGAAATTGAAATAAAAGTAAGTTCAATAGAATACCACCAAAGCCTACAGGTTACTGGTGTTGAGGAAGAGGGCTGACCAAGAATATTTCATTCATATCAAGCACCTCTATCTCGGTCATCCAAGAACACCTGGATATGCCAGGGTGTCAGACACAGAGCCTGTATCACAGTCAACAACAGTACATGTGATGGTATACAGTGTGTTAGATTGTGCCTTACATACAGAAGCAGGGGACGAAGCATGGGTGGACTTACAGCTTCATTCAACAATAATTTATTGAACCACTACAATGTTCCAGGATGTATTCTAAGTGCTAGGCACATTATGGTAAATCAAATACACAAAATAGAATATATTTTACCAAGAGACAAATAACAGATGAATAACATAATATTACACAGTCATTAGTGAGTGCCAGTAAGATGAACAAAGAAGGTAACACCAAAGTGAGTTGATTTGCTGTCATGATGATGATGGTGATAATTTTAACATGACTTGACTCATAAACTGAATCCCTCCTGTGCATTGAACACAGTGCTGTATATTGAAAATGTGGTAACATTGGTTTCTTGGTATCATGGTACCTTATTTAAGACTGAGAGAAAGGGAAGGGGAGGAGAGGAGAGCGGAGGGGAGGGGAGAGTAAGGGAGAGGAGAGGAGAGGAGAGGAGAGGAGAGGAGAGGAGAGGAGAGGAGAGGAGAGGAGAGGAAAGGAGAGAAGGGAGGGAGGGACGGACTATAAACAATTAAAGTCACTTGTGGGAAAATGGTTAGTCCTGTTTAGATAATTCAGATAAGGAGAGCTGGGAATAGCTGCTTTGCTTTGGCTTATAGAATTCCTGTAGAAGGAGCTGAAATTCAAGTGAGAAAAGGGGCCAGGCATAGAGAAAATATCCCAGACCTAGAGGAAAAGGCAAGGACAGGAAGGTCCCAGGCTTAGCATATCCAGAAATAGAATGAAGAGAGGTGTAGCTTTATAAACCAGGGGAAACTGGGAACATAGAATAATTAAAAACCAAAATGACCTTCGTGCGTAGATATGTCTTTGAGAAAAAATAATATATAACTCTTGGAAAACCATTTTTCTTTCCATTTAAATATTGCCTAGTTCTCACATTAGAGACAGGTGTAACATTTAATCTATTGATCTGTGATATGAATTTCTTCCTGTAATTAGTTCTCTTTTCCTCAGAACCCCAGAGAAAATCCAAAATGCTGGGCAAGTGTTATTATATTAAAATTTTATTAGATAGTATAATTAAACCAAACACTGTAATGACAATATGCCCATCATTAAGTGTGTTGACTCAAGTCATCATTGGGAATTCTTATTTAATGGAAGTATCTGCTTTTTTTTTTCTACAACACACCTTAGATACAATGCTTCAGGGCTAATGTTTGATGGCTCAGCATGTGCTATCTTTGTGCATAGCTTCACAGCTACCTGAATTTTAGCAGAACCTGAGAAATGCCCATTGCCTCCAAGGGTACCACTCTCTCTTCCTGCATACTGAGACTGCTTTAACTCCCATTTAAAGTTTGCAGAGAAACATTTTAACATCTAGTTCTGCTCTCTATGTATGGTGTGTGTGTGTGTGTGTGTGTGTGTGTGTGTGTGTGTTTGTGTGTCCATCCCAAGTTTTCTTTTGTGTCTGCAGATAGGAAAACATTTACTCTTGTATCCCCTTCCTGTGTCACCTGGTTCTTTTCTACTGCTTCTGTGCTGTGCAGAGAAGCATTTACCACCATATCAGGTCCTCTGTTCCCCTGTTAGTCATCTAAGAGGATTTTTTTTTAGTTGTTGCTTTCTCATGCTCTGGATTTCATACCTCTTCCAAATAATGTTCTATTTATACTACTTACAGATGAATATATGAAAAGATCAGGTGGAAAGACTGTGTTTGCATGGAAACTTACTTTCAGGCTAAAAATGCAATAGAAACTTCAATGTAAGTTTACTGTATATTTGAGTATATTGTATATTTATTCTCCAAAGTAAACTTGGCAACTTGCATATGATGAATCACTAAGCCTTATGTTTCTCTGAAGAGGGAAGCACGATTTCTCAAAATACAGCATTGTTTTTACAGTGAAATTGAATTTGTTTCATGACCAATTCAAATCATTTTTTTGCAATTCTATACTATCTCAGTCTTACCAGCTTTAAACTGCAAATGCGCCCAGTAAGAGATGAATGCCTTTTCAATTATTAAAACTGAACTTCAAGATCTGCAATGGTTTTATTATGATGAAAATGTTTGAATATATCTGAGAACTATTTCTTAAATTCTAATAATTAAAAAGTACAAAAGCAGAAAGTTGAGGGCAATAAGAAGAGCAAAAACTGAGTTACAAAAGTTAAATATTTAATTTCCATGAGTGATCTAAGACATTGCATTAAAAGGCATTATGGAAGAACAAGAGTGATTCATGTGAAAGAGTCAAACTGTTTCTGCATGGGGATATATGCACACACTAATGGACAGGACAGGCTCTCTCCTTCTCTCAGGTATACACATACATAGACACACAGAGACATTACTCTCAAGTCAATGTGGCTTGTGATCTGTGAGAATTTGGCTCATCTTTCCATTTGAAATCTGAGGCAGGATGGTGATGTTACTTTTGCTTTGAAACTTGAAGAGTATATTTAGAAGCTGGGACACGATTAAGTGTTCTTGATGTTCTAGAAAATGGGTGTAATGATAATGAAATGTTTATTGAATTTCTGTGCTTTCTGCACCAAATAGTACGGAAGTTGTGAGGGCTTCAAAAGAATGAGAAGATCTGGAGTCTCAGCCTTCTGAAAGTTTCCCAGTGATGTGGAAAAAGGTGGTTTTATATTACACCACTCTTATTCAGTAGATAGTACAGTTCATGCAGACAGATAGAGAATTCCAAGAATTGACAAAAGTGGAGGCTATTAATGTTTCTAGAGACCAGCATGTGATGCCTCATGAAGAGGAGCAGTTTAATTGGACCTGGGGCGAGGGAGCAACGCAAGGTTTGGTATCATTTTCTCTTTAGTATAATAATAGCAACTCATTTTTATTAATAATACTGATTATCTGTCTGTTGGCTCATAGATTAGAGGATGAGATGCATGGAAAACCTACAGGGTAACTATGCTTGGGAGGCCTCTTAAAAAACGAGCCAGAGGAGAAGAAAGAGAAAGCCTCTCTCAGAGCCTAGGCTTGAGGAAAAATGTAGGAGGTGCAGCAGAGAATTAATGGGTAATACTTATCATTTTGTACAAAATAACCTTGACACAAATGGGGCAATTTAAAGGAGGGTAAGTGACTCCCAGCCTACTCACTCAGGTTGATGGAGGACATAATCATGGGGTTGCTGGCAGATTGAAGAAAGAAGACCCAGGGTGGCTTTCCCCCCCACTCCATTATGGGTATTTCTAAGCTGGAGGTAAGAAGTTTATAGCAGAAGGAACCTTTGAAAAAGCAGCCCTTCTTGCTTTCCAGTCATTTCAGTGTGTAACTTGATCTAACAGCAATTAGATAGGTCTGATTTTCCTCTTCTCTGAAGCTCCTGTAGAGTTGTGAGTTATACCACTGACAGTCCAAGAGATCAAAGAAATCAGATGGGTTTAAGAACCAAGTATAAGAGTAAAACAAGTAAATAAGTAAATAATAGTAAATATATTTACTTTTATGTATAAATACACTATCTGTAAATATACATACTATATATATACATTTATATATATACTATGCATACTGTAAGTATATATATTAAAATACATGCTATATGCTGTAAGTATATATAAATATACTAAATATATACTATTTATTTACTATTATACATTTTTTGAAGAAGCAGTGTTTACAGTAGGGAGTGAGGGTCAGTGAAGGAGTCTGTGTTGATTTTTTTTTTAAACTGGGATTTAAATCTTCTCCTTTCTCTTCTCCAAGAGGTGCAGTTGGTCTGAGGAGTGTCCTCAGTGTTGGGTTCTCATAAGCATTCCCGGTTATTCTATTCTGCAACAAAGTTGAGGACCATGGCTCTAAGAGCAGATTTAAATTAATTATACCTGGGTAGTTTAGCAAGCCTCAGACCACTGGGTACCATTCCCAAGTGCTTGAATCATCAGTTCTGGGATGGGACCCAGGAATTTCTATTTCGAATACATCCTTGCATCCTTAGGAGCTGCTGCTGATCTGGGGGGACATGAATTTGGAAAACACTGATTGAAACCATGATATCCAAGCTTTGTACCAAAGCAAAATTTCCTAAAGCTGGGGCCTGAATGTGTTCCACTGGACATTCTGTATACCCACTGGAGGAAAGTGCCCAGAGTGAGATTTTGCAATGTGTTTTCCAGGTTTTCTCTATTGTGCTTAATAATTTTTGCTTCTTTTGTGTCTGGCTCCAAATATTATTTTTATATAACCTGATCATATGACCATATGACAGTTTTTATGCTGTTATGGTTGGAAAGTAAGGAAATCAGCTTTTGTTTGGCACTTATCGTGGAATACCTAGATCATCTGATTACATAGTGGTAGTACTTATAGTTGCACATGAGACATTTCAGAAAATGTGCTGCATTTACACAATGGAATACTACTCAGCTCTTAAGAATGAGAACATCATGAGTTTTGCAGGCCAATGGACGGAACTAGAAAATATCATCCTGAGTGAGGTAACTCAGACCTAAAAGGACATACATAATGGGAATCTAGCGTGGTTGCCCTCCAAGAGGCCCAGAAAGCAACTGAAAGAGTCAGATACAGATACAGATACTTACACCCAACCAATGGAAAGAATTCAGGGACCCTGGGGTTGAATTAGGGAAAAGCTGGAAGAAGCTCAGGAGAAGGGTGACCCCATAGGAAGACCAACAGTCTCAACTCACCTGGACCCCCCCGATCTCTCATACACTTAGCCACCAACCAGTTAACATACATGAACTGTTCTGAGGCTCCTAACACTTACTCATCAGAGGGCTTCCTGGTCTAGCATCAGTGAGAGAAGATGCACCTAATCCTTGGATAACTTGAGGCTCCAGGGAGTGGGAAGGTTTGGTGGGGTAGGGACATCCTCTTGGAGCTGGGGTAGGCTGAATGGGATGAGGAATAGTCAGAGGGCAGACCGGAAGGGAGATAATTTCTGGACTGTAAAAAATGATTAAAGAATAATAATTTAAAATATCACTAAAAGGAAAACACAAAGTCCCAAGTGATGATGATGATGGACCTGTAATACAAATAAAACCTATTCCTCTCCACACACACACACACACACACACACACACACACACACACACACACACTCACACACACACAAACAAAAGTAAAAAAGACAACTTCAAAAGCAAACTTTGCATAGGCAGCATAAGGAGGTAATTGTGTACATCAGAGACCATATAAAAGTCAGAAGAACATCTTTAAGATTTTAGTGGGTATCATCATCACCAACGCCTTTACAAAGTTAGATTATCTGCATATGTGTTACAGTTGTGCAGCTTGTTCTTCATGTGGGACTCCTAACAGTGGGAGCAGGACCCTACTCTGAGTCTATTGCCTGCCTTTGGGACCCTTCCCCACCCCTACAGGGCTGCCTCATCTAACCTTAATAGGAGAGGATGCACCTAGTCTTACTGAAACTTGATATGTCAAGGCTGGTTGATGCTCATGGAGGTCTCCCCTTTTCTAAAGAGAAAGAGTAGTAGATGGGGATGGTGGTGGGGAAGGACTGGGAGAAGAGGAGGGAAAGTTAGCTTGTGATGTAAAGTAAAGAAATAATCTTTAAAAGAGTAAGATTATCAAGTGACAGTTTAAGTGAGTATCCACCCTTGGCAGCGTCCAGGTAGTGTTCTTTAACATGTCAGGCAATTCTTATATAGTGGTTTGCTTTGAAACTTCATTTTAAGAAGTGGAGGATTATGGTCTATGAAGGAAATTGTTTTTCACAGTTGGTCTGGATTCCTAATTAACAATTTACTTTATATCTGATATTATTGTTTGCATTGTTAAAGTTGTGTCCTATGATCTAGGGCACAGTTCAACTTGGAGTCAAACTCCAGAGTTAATGTTCAGGATACATTTCTTATGCAGAATAATATTCCACCCTCTCCTATCTCTTTCTTATTTAGATATTGTAGAATTTTGGTTTGCATCTTTTTTCTACTTCCTTTCCTTTGTAGAATACATGTAACACATACATGCTTAAAATAAAGACCCGATCAAGTTTCCTTTGTTGAAATTTCTTCCCCTTTTTCTCCATGACTGGAAAATCTTGTTTTTTGTCCTTTTTGTTTATTACTGTTCTCTTCCTTTTCATTCATCTTTCCACCTCTAAGTCTGTCCGTTTTTACTCTGTGTTATCTTTCCATTTTGACCTCTTTATTGTCATTCAAACACACACACACACACACACACACACACACACACACACACACACACACAGGGAGAGACAGGGTGAAACAGAGAACCAGAGACAGAGATAGAGATGGTACTTTGCCAATCCTTAGTGTCTCCCTAGAATGCAAAATATCAGATGGTTTATAAACCAGAAAACTGTATACAAATTTCCTATGATAATTTAATAATGAATGTGGGATTAATAAAAATTAAATGATTTTCATCAAATCATAGGGCTCATAGTTGTCAACTTGACACAAACCTAGACAGACCTGAGAAGGGGGAATCTAAATTGAAGAATTGCCTCCATCCGACTGCCTATGTTCATGTCTGTGGAAGATTTTCTTTCTTGTTAATTGATGTAGGATAGCCCAGCCCACTGTGAGCAGTACCATCTCTGAGTAAGGGGCGGGGGGGGGGGCTGGGATGCATCAGAAAAATAGCTGAACAAGCCAGAGAGAACAATGCAAGAGAACAGATTTCCTTGGTGTTTTCTGCTTTATGCTCCTGCCTCAGTTTTTATCTTGGCTTCAGTTGATGATCAGCTGCATCTTGTAGTCAAACAAATTCTTTCTTCCCAATTGCTTTGGCCATGGTATTTTATTACAGCAACAGAGAACAAACTAGGGAAAAACAGTTGCAAGAGGGCAGATGTAGGGATAAAACCATACATTTGGCTAATTGGTGTGGTTTCTGCTTCGAAGACTATGTAAAACACAACTTAGCCGAATCACAGGGAGGCTGACTATCCTTTCAAGGTAATCCAATTGCTATCACATAGTTTCTGACAGGGCTTTCTCTTGCCTCCGTCGTTCTAGTTTTCTTGATTCTCTGTTTCATCTACCCCACTCAATTGCTAAAGTATCAGATGTCACTAGAGAATCTCCGAGTCAGAGAGAAGGAAAGACCTGCTATACGAGGATCTCTTATTAAATCCAATATGGATTTGGGTGTGACTAAAGTTTTATGTGACTGACTTATTCACTTCCATGGAAGCCTACCTTACTTAGATCTGAGCCCAGATCAGATCTAAGTATCCATATGGAGGGCTCTGGTCCATTTTGAATTGCAGAGAAAGAAGAGAAATACATTAGTCATTCTTACTTACTTCTCTGGTGTTACCAGCTATGATTTGGACAAAAAAAATGGTGGTAGGCTCAAATAGTTTGCATGCCACCCCCTGCTGAAGGATGGGAACAAGAGTTCATAAGACAACAAGAACATTTGTCAAAATAATTGTGCATGTATGCATGCAGAAGACAGGCCTAAGAGAAAGCATGGTAAGTGGCCTAAAGCCATCTGGTTTTAAGGTGAAAGGAGAGTGAGCAAATTGCTAGAGATGGGTTATTGAGGGACATAGTGATGAGATAAATACCTAGCAATATTCAGGGTGTTCTGTCTTCACAACAGGAATACTGGGGAATTTCCTGTGGTGAGCAGTTGAGGCATGTTCAGTTCAGGTGCTAACCACCAAGTATTTTTCCTCTAAAAGCTTAAAAAGAACGATGTCGCCTTTTGCTTATTACAGTCCCAGACTCAAGACTCTGACTTTCCTACTTCACGAAATTCCTAGGCAAATGGTCAGAACTTGAAAATCATCCTTAGTGAGGTAACCCAATCACAAAAGAACACACATGGTATGCAGTCACTGATAAGGGGATACTAACCCAGAATCTTGGAATACCCTAGACACAATTCGCATATCAATAGATTTCTAAGAAGATGGAAGGAGAGACCCCTGGTCCTGGAAAGACTGGATGTAGGGGAACACCAGGACAGAGAAACGAGAGGGGGTTGAATGGAGAAAAGAGGGAGGGAAGGGGGCTTATGGGACTTTCGGGGAGGGAGGAAACGGGAAAGGGGAAATGATTTGGAGTGTAAATTAAAAAAAAATAATAAAAAAAAGAGTCTGTCTCTTGAACTTCTCTTTGCTAGTAAATGTCTCTCTTCTACTCTTCTGCCACAAAGCCTGAATCACACAAGCTAGGCCTGTTATCTATTTGAATCGGATAAACTAGTACTTCCTTCTGTCAAGGATGCCACCAAAATTTAAGTACTGCATGGCTGTAGAAAGCAAAGGCATTTTGTAGAATCTGAATAAAATGTTTTGATTTTTGACCAAAAAGCTTGACCTGTCTTTCATAAATATAAATCCTTGGATGTTTTTGTATCAATGGACTACCTTGTCTTCTCTTCAACCCATTGAAGGGAACCCAATGAATTATACTCTTCTTAAATGATACTGTTTCCATTTTATGGGTTAGGAAACTGAGGGTGCGCAATTAAGATTTATACATCATCCAGATTTTACTTTACTTTTTATTAATTATTTGTTTACATTTCAAAAGTTGTCCCCCTTCCCAGTCTCCCCTCTGCAAAGCCGCTACCCTATGCTCCCTCCCCTTTGCCTCTAAGAGGGTGCTTCTTCACCCACCCACCAACTCCTGCCTCATCCCTCTATGCCTTTGCTGCAGCAACAAGCCTTCATAGGACCAAGTGCCTCCCCTGCCATTGATGCCAGATAAGGCAATCCTCTGTTACATATGTAGTGGGAGCTGTGGGCTGACTCATATATACGCTTTGGTTGGTGGTTTATTCCTTTGAGCTATAAGGGGTCTGGTTAGTTGATATTTTTGTTCTTCCTATGGGGTTGCAACTCTCCTCAGCTCCTTCTCCATTGGAGTCCCATGCTCAGTCCAATGGTTGGCTGTGACTATCTGCATCTGTCTTAGTCCGGTGCTGGCAGAGCCTCTCAGAAGATATACCAGGCTCCTGTCTACAAACAATTCTTAGCATCAACAATAGGGCCAGGGTTTGGTGTCTGTGGATGGGATAGATCCCAAGGTGAGGTGGTCTTGTGGTGTCCTTGCCTTCAGTCTCTGCTCTGTGTTTTTGTCCCCATGTTTTCTTTAGACATTTCTTTAGGAACAATTCTGCGTTAAAGATTTTGAGCTTGGTGGATGGCCTCATCCCTCACCTGGGGCCATGTCTATTTACTGGAAGTGGTGCCTTCAGGTTCTATCTCCCCATTGATGGGTATTTTGGCTGATGTCATTTCCACTGGGTCCTATGAGCCTCTCACATCCCTAGAGTCTGTGACTTTCTAGTGGTTCCCCAAATTCCCCAACCCTCCCCACTGCCACATATTTCTATTTATTTTCTTGGCCCTCTGGACTTCTCTCATGTCTCTTCCCACATCTGATCCTGCCTCCCTTTTACCTCCCCTCCCCTCTTCTACCCAGGTACCTTCCTCCCTTGGCCTCTCATAATTATTTTGTTCTCCCTTCTAAGAGGGATTGAAGCATCCACACTTTGGCCTTCCTTCTCATTAAACTTCAAATGGTCTATGAGTTGTATCATGAGTATTCTGAGCTTTCGGGCTAATATTTATCAGTGAGTATATACCATGTGTGTTCTTTTGTGACTGGATTGTCTCACTCAGGATGATATTTTCTAGTTCCATTCATTTGCCTGCAAAATTTGTGAATTTTTTTTTAATAATGGAGTAGTATTTCATTGTATAAACATACCATATTTTCTGTACCTATTCTTGCATTGAGGAACATCTGGGTTGTTTCAGCTTCTGGTTATTTTAAATAAGGTTTCTATGAACAGAGTGGAACATGTGTCCTTCTTATATGTTGGGGCATCTTTTGGGTATATGCCCAGTAGTGGTGCAGCTGGGTCTTCAGATAGAACTATTTCCAATTTTCTGAGAAACCACCAGGTTCGTTTCCAAAGTGGTTGTACCAGCTTGCAATTCCACCAGTAATGGAAGTCTTTCTTCTTTTCCATATCCTCACCAGCATCGGCTGTCGCCTGAGTTTTTGATCTTAGCCTTTCTGATTGGTGTAAGGTAGAATATCATAGTTGTTTGGATCTGCATTTCCCTTATGGCCAAGGATGTTGAACATTTCTTTAGGTGCTTCTCCTCCATTCAAGATTTCTCAGTTGAGAATTCTTTGTCTCTGGGTTTAATTGGGTTATTTGACTCTCTGGAATTCAACTTCTTGAGTTCTTTGTATATTTTGAATATTATCCCTCTATCAGATGTAGGATTGGTAAAGATCTTTTCCCAATCTGTAAGTTGCCATTTTGCCCTATTGATAGCTTCCTTTGCCTTACAGAAGCTTTTCCGTTTCACAAGATCCCATTTGTTAATTGCTGATTTTAGAGCTTGAGCCATTGCTGTTATGTTCAGGAAATTTTCCTCTGTGCCAATGAGTTCGAGGATCTTTCCAACTTTCTCTTCTATTAGACTCAGTGTATCTGGCTTTATGTGGAGGTCCTTGATATAAGTTGACTTGAGCTTTGAGCTGTGTACAAGGAGATAAAAATGGATCAATTTGCATTTTTCTACATGAAGACTTTCAGTTAGACTAACACCATTTGTTGAAAATGCTTTCTTTTTTCCACTGTATGGTTTTGGATTCTTTGTCAAAAACTAAGTGACCACAGGTGTGTGGTTTTATTTCTGGTTCTTCAATTCTATTCCATTGATATATGTGTCTGTTTCAGTACCAAGACCATGTGGTTTTATCACTATTGTTCTGTAGTACAGATTGAAGTCAGGGACAGTGATTCCTCCAGAAGAACTGGGAATCTTCACCCTCTTATATTCCTATTATTCTTAGGTTTGGTCTTTTCATTGTGTCCTGAATTTCCTGGATGTTTTGCATTAGGAGATTTTTGCACTTTGTATTTTTTTTTTTTTTTTGTCTACTGTGTCAATATGTTCTATGGTTTCTTCTATGACTGAGATTCTCTCTTCTATCTCTTGTATTCTGTTGGTGATGCTTGATCTGTAACTCCTGATCTCTTTTCTAGGCTTTCCATCTCTAGGGTGGCCTTCCTTTGTGATTTCTTTATGGTTTCTATTTCCATTTTTAGATCCTGGACAGTTTTGTTAGATTCCTTCAAATGTTTGATTGTTCTTTCCCGTATTACTTTAAGGAATTTATGTGTTTCCTCTTTAAGGACTTCTACTTGTTCACTCCTGTTAACTTGTATTTCTTTAACAGAGTTATTTATGTCCTCCTTAAGGTCCTCTATCATTTTTATGAGATGGGATATTAGGTCAAAATCTTGCTTTTTAGGTGTGTTAGGGTATCCAGGGTTTGTTGTGTTGGGAGAACTGGGTTCTGATGATTCCAAGTAGCAGTGGTTTCTGTTGCTTATGTTCTTGTGCTTACCTCTCATCATCTGGTTATCTCCGGTATTAAGTGGCCTTGCTATCTCTGACTGGAGCCTGTCACTCCTGTGAGCCTAGTCATAATGGACCTCTTGGGAATCAAGCTGTCTCTGGGTATGTGAGAGGCTCTGGAGTGCCAGATCTGACCCAAACAATGTTGCAGGCCAGAAGGAAGATGTGTTTATGGTAGGGTGGATGGGTCCTGCAACCACTTAGCCCTATGGGGTTCCCATTTAGTCCTGGTATTGGGGTGGGTGGTATCTCACCTGTGAGCTTGGTTATGGTGGACCTCCTGGGAGTCAAGCTGTCTTTGGATGTGGATGGGGGATGGGGACTAGATTTTATTTATTTATAGTTTTTTGTATACTAACTTGCTATTCATTTTACTTATTTCATTCAGGCTATGATATTTGCTAATGTTTAGCACTCTTATGATCCCAAGGCTATGACGGGCTCAAAATAGAGTTTTGATAGATATTGTCAAACTATATCATATTTTATTGGAGACATTAAAAGGCGGAAATAAAAGATCTGGTTCAGGACTGCGTTCATTCTTCCCACATGTTAGAATTTCAGTCTGGACATGACAGTGCTTTGCATATTGCAAACATATAAGAAATATGTAGTATTGGGCTGGCTGAAGGACTGACTGACTTAAGACTACGTTTTCTAGTCCCTGTCCCAGGTGCTTCAGTGGGGACTTTCTACTTAACTGACTTGAGTGATTATATTTTAAGACTTCATTTTGAGAAAAGCAAAGACAATGAAAACTACAGACCTAGAGACCTTCTGGATTTTTTCCTATGAAGCATCTTGGGATTTTAATGACAATTCCCAACTTCTTAAAGAAACAACTATTAGAGTGATAGGCTTGACAATTAGCTAGTAATATCCTATCATATCTTTTACTGTCATTGCTCATTTTTGAGTTTGTTACTAGTCAATCTGGATTGTTGTCTTAATGTAGATGTCACCTTATTCTTTTTAGGGAGGACTTTGTCAGTCTTTGATGTATTTTATTACCAGGGCCCTGCCTCCAGTCCCAGCTACTCAGACCCCTTTGCATTTGTTT
Organism: Tokudaia tokunoshimensis; assembly: GCA_036184795.1. Lineage (NCBI taxonomy): Eukaryota > Metazoa > Chordata > Mammalia > Rodentia > Muridae > Tokudaia > Tokudaia tokunoshimensis. The sequence goes on from BTHU01000012.1 coordinate 104,569,556, forward strand.
ACTAGCTTTTTTTTTCTTTTTCAAAATTTTTATTTATTCTTTTCTCATATAGTACATCCCAACTTCAGCTTCCTCTACCCTCTACTCCTCTAATTTTAATCATGCATTCTTTTAAATGGCTCTATTTTTATGTACTTACTAATAAGCAAACTGAATAAGGACAGATTATACATTATCTATCATATCTTTTTTTTCCCTAAGTTTTTTTTTATTTACATTCCAAATCATTTCCCCTTTCCCGTTTCCTCCCTCCTCGAAAGTCCCATAAGCCCCCTTCCCTCCCTCTTTTCCCCATTCAACCCCCTCTCACTTCTCTGTCCTGGCATTCCCCTACATCCAGTCTTTCCAGGACCAGGGGTCTCTCCTTCCATCTTCTTGGAAATCTATTGATATACGAATTGTGTCTAGGGTATTCCGAGATTCTGGGTTAATATCCCCTTATCAATGACTGCATACCATGTGTGTTCTTTTGTGATTGGGTTACCTCACTAAGGATGATATTTTCAAGTTCTGACCATTTGCCTAGGAATTTCGTGAATTTATTGTTTTTAATTGCAGAGTAGTATTCCATTGTGTAAATATACCATATCTTCTGAATCCATTCCTCCGTTGAGGGACATCTGGGTTCTTTCCAGCTTCTGGCTATTATAAATAAGGCTGCGATGAACATAGTGGAGCATGTGTCCTTATTGCATGCAGGTAAAGGCTCTGGGTATATGCCCAGGAGTGGTATAACAGGATCCTCCGGGAGTGTCATGCCCAGTTTTCTAAGGAACCGCCAGACTGCTGAAACTAATAGAAAGGAAACTAGGGAAGAACCTTGAACATATGGGCACAGGGGAGAATTTTCTGAATAGAACTCCAATAGCTTATGCTCTAAGATCAAGAATTGACAAATGGGACCTCATTAAATTACAAAGTTTTTGCAAGGCAAAAGACACTGTCAAAAAGACAAAACGGCAACCAACTAACTGGGAAATGATCTTTACCAACCCTACATCCGACAGAGGGCTAATATCCAATATATACAAAGAACTCAAGAAGTTAAACTCCAGAGAGGCAGTAACCCTATTAAAAAATGGGGTATAGAGCTAAACAAAGAGTTCTCACCTGAAGAATATCTAATGGCTGAGAAGCACCTAAAGAGATGTTCATCATCCTTAGTCATTAGGGAAATGCAAATCAAAACAACCCTGAGATTCCATCTCACACCAGTCAGAATGGCTAAGATCAAAAACACAGGAGACAGCAGTTGTTGGCGAGGATGTGGAGAAAGAGGAACACTCCTCCACTGCTGGTGGGATTGCAAGCTGGTACAACCACTCTGGAAAGCAGTCTGGCGGTTTACTAACTTTTTGATACTCTGATAAGTCCTGTTTCTTGGTTGTGGTTGCGTAGGGCATTCCCAGTTTTCCTGGTAGGAGTGCTCACCCACTAAAGTGAACTGGGAAGAATAAAATGACTGTGTTTCTACTTTATAACAGTCAAAGAACTTGTAAGGGCCTTAAGTGCTGTCCCTGTGACTCTGAAATTGCAGCAGGCAGGTTTTCACTTACAGCTAACCTGCTGTTTAACTTTTGGATCACAAGTTGACAAGTCTCCTTTGCATTTCACATCTCCTTAAGTCAGTTCCCACAGCTGAGATTTCCTTCCTATTGTCAATATAGGGGAATTAGCAGCTAAAGAATACTCTGTAGCATTCTGCGTGTTATCAAGAAATCAGAATCCCATAAACAACTCGTATATGTGTACATGAGTATTGGAGGCCAGAGTACAGCCTTGACTATCATCTTCAGGAATGCTGTCTATATTTCGAGAGAGGATCACTCATTGGCCTAAAGTTCATCAGTTAAATTAAACTGGCTGGTTCATGAGCCTCATGGATCTGCCTATCTCCACTTTCCCAGCTCTGACATTTTTACATGGGTTTTGGGAATCAAACACAGTTCACCAAGCTTATATTGCAAGGATTTTATAGACCACACCATTCCCCCAGCTGCAATAAAGATTTTTTTGATATTTAAACTGTGGTATCTGTTATCTTAGAATTTAGTCCAGTTATAGTCTTTAAAAAAATTCAAACAAGGTATTTTATTCATACAAAGGGAGATTCTGATCCATCCTTTCTAGGGACTAACTGAAGTGTTGTTCTACTTCTCAAAGGAAAATTTCTGGGCAGAAATAAGAACTCAAATGCTCCATGAGATTCTCCTGAGAAATTCATTGTGTGAAGAGAGGGTGTGGCACTAAACTTAAGCACTTTCTAAACTTCATATAACTCCAGATCTGTTGAAAGAAATTTTCCAGGTCATGGAACTCAGCAATTTAATTTTATAGCTCTGAGAACTGAACTCAAGATCTTTGCACATGGAAGGTAGCACTTTTTCACTGGGGTATAGAGAAGCAACAGTTTCATTATTTACAGGAGGAAACTGAAATTAACAGAAATACAGTTTCCCATAGATACAGATGAAATTCATGAATTATATTAGCGAACATATTAAATATCTGGGTGAACTGTCCAGTGAAAGCCTCCTTTGAAGGAGATGCTACATCATCCTTTAATATAAAATGAGACATGCTTCTATACACACAAGCAAAAGAGAAGCCATTGTGAGGATGCATTTGTATCTGAATTCACTAGGCATAATTATGAGTCTAGGTATAATGCCAAGAATGCAGGCTGTTGATGCAGCGACTGCACAATGCACTGGGACTCCAGAATTTAATAGTAGACAATAATGAAAAATACATTTAGGGGGTTATTCAGTTACAGAGTAAATGTCAAGGAAACACACAGAGGCAAAGTGGGAACACTTAGGAATTTCCAGGGATTTTCATTTTTTCTTTCTTTTCTTTTTTTTTTTTTTGTTTTGTATTTGTAGCCCTTTGGCTCTATTGTTTTTCCAGGTAGGCAAGGCATCTTGAAGTGTCCAAGTGTGGCTCTGAGGAACGTGGTGATTTCAGCAGCTGATCTGGGAAATGCGATCTATGCATCACAAGGGGTTATTAGCTAATTTTAATGCACTTTAAACTTCTCTTCTTGTCACGTTGGTTTTCCTTTAGCAGGAGGAGAAGACTTTTCTTCTTGTCATGTTGGTTTTCCTTTGGCAGGAGGAGAAGGAACTAGGTATGCCCAAGGCTTGTCATTCCTACCCAACAGTGCTCTCTATAAACCACTGCACAGGAGGGAGTGGTTTTTTAACATGCAACTTGCAGATGGGCGGAGTTGTGAGTCAGGCTGTGGGCAAAGGTCAGAAAAGGAGATGAAAGATGCAGCCACAGCTATGGTTCATCAAGCATCCTAATATGCAGTAGAGATAGCCAGCTGCTGGCCAGTGTTAAACCTGTATTCTTTCTCTAGGAGAATGGGATATTTCACTGCCATTCTTTTAAAATGAGATGGAAAGCAAGGGGTGGGGAAATTAATTAATGTCAGCAAATGAAGCATGGGATGCATGTCTGGATATGATAATGACTGTGAATTAGTGGAGAAGAAATGGAATGGTGTAGAAAATGAGCCATGCCAGCATGCTGCTCTGGGATGGACCCAGCTACCCCACAATGTATTAACTCTTCTCTTGCCTAATTCTTTGTCCTATGCCTCTCTTATTCTGGGTTAATGCTTTCCCATTGCAGAGTATCAGAATTGAAATATCATTGCCTAAGGTTTCCCTAAAGGAGTCAAGTGTCCAAGAGTCAGGGCTAGTAGGTGACAATGTCCTTCTAGATGGTGAATAATAAAGTTTCATTCACATCTTCTTACTATGGTAATGAAATCACACCAAAAAAAATTTAAACAAAAAAGCAGTTGTGAGTGTCTTGTTTAGTGGAGTCACTCAATGATTCAAGGAGGCAAAACACAACCTGGAGTAAAAGGGGAGGGAGTCATTTTCTTAAATACATTGCTCCTGCCCTCAAATCCAAGGGTCTTCAAAAACTTCCTCAGCTTCATTCTCTGCTTGTCAACGTGTGCCTCAAGTTGTGCTTTTAAAGCATCATTACATGATTCCAGCCAGCACATTCGTAGATCATTTCCTGCATGACAGGCACTACAGACTGGACATAGATGAATCAGGAAGACTCTATTTTGTAACTTTATTCTTCAAGGCCAAGGTGTGGTACCTAGCATGTCATAAGCATATCTCAGGGTAGCTACTACCAGTACCATTTCATTTAATTTATACTAAATATTTTGTTACGGGACAAAGGATTTCAGAGATTCCAAGAGACCTTTGAAACTTACTGATTCTTTGTTTCTTTGTACTACCCCCCCACCCCTTTTTTCTTTCCTATACCATTAATTAAGTTGGCTCATTAGGAGGAGAAATGCTGAAACATTCTTGTAATCACCTATAAATATTAACACCAAAGACACCATTTAATGCTAACATATAAACTTACAATATGGTCAGAAGGCATGATTCACTGAATTTAGAATTGATACTAATTCACTATAGTGTAGGAAAATGACTTAGTTATAGATCCCCAGGTGAGAGGTTTTGGGGTCTTATGTCATTTGAGGTTTTTATCAAAGATGGCTCTGTTTTCAGACTTATGTAGAACCAATGCATAATTTTATGATGCTTGGGATTTTCATGTGTGTTTGAGTACATACACACACAAACACACACACACACACACACACATTCATGTGTGCACTTGCTTATGGAGACCAAAGGCCAACTTTAAGTGTCCTCCTTGGCTGTCATTCATCTTATTTTTTTTTTGTTTGTTTTTTTAGTTTTTGTTTGTTTGGTTGGTTTTTTGTTTTGTTTTGTTTTGCTTTTTGTTTTTGCCCCCTAAAAGACCTCTCATTGGGGAACTCACTGAGTGGGCCCAGCTGGTTGGCCTAAGCTGCTTGGCCAACTCAACAATATCTCTGCCTCTCAGCAACTAGGATCAGAAGCATGCATCTCCATGCCCAGCTTTTTTATATGGTATCTGGGGACTGGACTAAGGTACTTATGTTTGTGCAGTAAGTACTTCATGGATTATCTCCCTGGCTCATATCTGAGATTGTCTTTGAAACTCCAAAACAACAAAGAGAATACATGGCTAGACGAAACCACATCAGTAGTATTGCTGAAGCTGGGCAATGTACTTCTGGTAGCCTCCTATATCACTGCAGAAACACTAGGATTGTGAATGTATCCTTGTCACTCCCAAATTTACATGGGTTCTTCAGACTCAAACTCAGGTCCTAGTACTTGTGCAAGAAACACATTACTCACTGAGCCATGTTCTCAGTCCTCAACATTGTTTAGGTTGTTAGTAGGCTATGCCTCATGTTTTCTTAGAATTAGTAAGCACTTTTTTTTAGGAGGCTGATTTGTAGCTCAGATATGTGTATACTTTGCTTTTCCTTTTCATTAATCTGTTGACATTTATGCAATTGAGAGTTATATCTGAGGGTAATCTTGAACATCAAAAGAGGGTCCATTTATGAGACTAGATTTGTTGAGCCTTGTGATGGTCTTTTTTCTGACTTGTCAGGTGAAGTGTTCCTGAGAGTCTGATCTTGATGAAACAATTTGCTTGTGGGAAGACAGAGACAACTGGATTATAAAGTGAGATTATATAGTGGACTGTTCTTTGTTAATTTCATGCAGATAGGTCTCTTCCATTTCTGCCATGGGTATCTATCTGTCTATGAGCTCTTGTGGTCCTGCCTATGAGAAGATGATGTCAGAGACTGTGTTCAGCAGTTTTCATTATTGACTTAGGTAAAATAAGGCCACACAAGTGGGTGAGATTTTGGTTTTAGTTGAGGTAAGAGCTGAATGTCTAGTTGGGACATTCAGATTCTGTTTTGTTGACTCAATAGGCTGAGGGCATGTGTAAGTAGATCTTGAAGTTGCTAGGAAAGTAATTCCAAATCTGTATGGAACCAATATGAATTTATAGGCTTGTCAGATGTGACTAAGAGCAGACTGAAGACTGGGTTTCTCTATTTAGTTGAGTCTCAATAACCTTCTACTTCTAGTCAATGCCATGGTCTGTATAACTTTCTGAATATACCCAGCACTGCCTGGCTTTAGCATTGTGGTGTGAATTCTTTCCATCATTAAAACATTCATATTTCTGTTGCTCTGGTTCTTTAAATGACATTTTTCCCATGAACAGTTTGGATGATACTTTTGGAGTATGATTTTAAATCACTCTCAATTGCACTCTGAAGAATTCCTTTTAATACTCATTTACCTTTTCATTCTGAGTCTTAGGACAGGTCAATCCTGGCTTTATAGATGCTTAAGACACAGGCTATTCTTGACATTATATATTTACCTCTGGGCAGTGTTCGAGAAAAACAAGAAGTCAATATATTTGATAGATGTCTGTTATTTTTATTTAACAAAGCATTCATCCTTAAATTTAAAGAATATGTTATTGCTAGATATTTGGTAAGTATTTTTACAATATTTGAAATGTGAGGTAAAAAGGCAAATACAGAGGACCTGTATTTGATTACTAGCACCCACATAATGAAAACAACTGACTGTCACTTCAGTTCCAGAGGATCCAATGTGTCTTCTAGACTCTGGGTTCCAAGCATACATGTGATGAACAGGCATATATGCAGGCAAAACTCCCCCTACACACACAAAATAAAATTTATACTTAAAAAAGAGAGAGAAATAAAGAGACTGACCCCCATTATCTGAAACTCTGCTTTGAATTCTAGAAACCTCTTTGAAAGTCTTCATTTAGTTTTCTTTGTGGTATCTCAGAAATCAGAGAATGATTTCATAATGACAGTCAAGACATGTTAAAGGAAGTGTGGATCTGTACATTTTTTCTTGGTGTTGTAGAGGGCAACATGCTTATCATCACTAACAAATTTGAAGGAAGAATTGGAAGTAGGATGAGTGAATCAACATGTGAAGAAAAGTTGCCATGTTGGGGAGAAGCACAGGAGAGTATATGACAAAGATGAGTGACTGTAAAGGAAAGAAAGGAAGAGAGGATACAGTAGAATACAAAGAATGAGGGCAAGAGGAAGTGGATGATGATGTAATGATGCATGAGTGAAGTGGAGCACAGGAAACAGGGCACAGTTGAGAAAAGAGGGTGGAGACTGAGGAAGGAGAGGGTAAGAGAGAGAAGCTGGCATAATCGGTGCATGCCATGGGTTGGAAACAAGCTTTTTATTTGGCCTTCTCTTAGGAAATTCAGTCTCATAGGAGGGAATAAGAGGCTGAAGTGACTGAATAAGAGATGTACAAGTGGGATGGGAAATAAATAGTAGCCCTGGAAAGAGAAGGCTTGGGTTTTGAGGCTTGATGCAGAGGGCTGAGGCATCCAACATGAATGAGCACAAATGTGTACAGAGACTGGAAGTATCTCCCCAAAGGCTGTGATGACAGGAGCCCGTGTGTGCCACTGGATACTGTGAAGGGGAAACTCATTACTGTGAATGTGAACTCACTCAATCTCTAGGCAATCTGGTTTATGAACCCAAAGCTCTTGTTTGCTGCCAGGGCATCCATCTTCTTCTCTATGCTTCTATGAGATGTCCTTGATGTGAAACCCAGCACTGTCACCCTTGCCAAAGTGCTTGGCACCAGGCTCTAACTTTCTCTAAGTTCTGAGATGGGAACAGATTGGTAAATGTGAGTATGTGCTCTAGGAGTGATAGCAAAGTATTCTTTGCTTTTGGGGATAAATCCCAGGGATGTTTTTGCATTTTCTGTGGGCCTGATCACTTTCTTCCAGAAAGAACTTTGGTCCTGGTTTTAAGACTTCCCTAAGATGCTCAGGTCACACTTTAGCATGGTGTGGCTCCATCCTTTCTGCGAAGGAAAGGTATTTCCCTCTTCTTCCAAAGTAATCAAATAATGTTGGTAGATAAATGTAGACTTAGGTGAAAATATCTGTGAGACAATGAGAGTTTGAAAGCCTAAGTAATAAGATATCGGGGTTAGGCTGAGCTGCAGGTACTCAGAGAGGTATTCAGGTGGCATAGGGGGCTATAAGAGTAAATCTCTGGAGTGATAAGTCCACCAATGTCTGTCATGGGGGAGGAGATAAGGCATGAAGACAGTTTCTAAAATGCCACATAATTTTCTGTTTTGTGCCACTGAGGAATGCCAGAAGTTCCAGATAAGCCTGTTTGACTCGTAGGCAAGATGTCCTGCTTAACTGAGCCTCATATTTGTAAAGGTATCTAGTGTAACTCTGGCACAGAGTAAGCTACCCATGAAGATCAGCTTATTGTTACAATTTGAAGGATTTGGATTCAATGCAGATATTTTTTCTACAGGTAATAAGTAATTACGGTTTTGGGAAATTTATAATTTTATAGGAATTATTTTAAAAATAATCAGTCTTAGAGGCAACTAAGCTGTTTAGCACTAGATACAGTCCACCAGGGCCAAGAATAGGAGGCCTGAAGCTTTTATTATGTATGCAAAGGGGATGCTATACTGAAGATTCTCACACATGGATAGAGCCACATTAACAAAATAATAGCAACATATTTTATGGATCTTTAGAGATTTTAGAATGTTTTTTTCCATCTGATTTTCTTTTCAAAGCCAATCAGTGCTGGCTTGGTACTCACGATCTCTCCCGGCATCTCCCCCAGTCACCACACAGTGCTGAAATTACAGTAATGTGTCTCCACTCCTGGCTATTATTACATTTGTAACACAAAGAAAGTCCTAGACTGATAGGCTAAGGGACTAGTCCTAGATCACATGGCTATAGTCTTTATATGCTAGTCTTTGTTTCCTGTTCATAGTCCACCCAGGGTAATTGTAGTCTGCCCTTTTGTCTTCTCTGAGGCTTTCTCTGCCAGGTTTGCCGACCTCTGCAAGACATTTGATTTATTAAGAGAAGAGTTACTCTGATTCTCCTTGGGATTCCTCCTTTGGGTCTGGCAGGATCTCTGGGGCAGGGAGAGTCATAAGGAAAAAGGGATGCTTACAAGCTGGGCTCCCCTGGAAAGTGTTAGGATGGCATGTGTTGGTCCACTGGCCCCAGCTGCCAGATGATGGGAACTGGGATCAGCTGTGACCTAATTATGAGTCTGGTAAACCTGCACTGTGTCCTTCATTTTCCAGCTCATTGACCACCCAGAGGGGGGAAAATGGATGAGATTCTAGTCAAGTCATTCCTGCCCCTACCATGTGGTCAAGGTCACAGGCCAATGATATTCAAAGGGAGTTTGTGGGGAGGTCTTTGTTGTCCTCTCTGAATGGAGTGGACTCCTAGCAAGGCAGAAGAGAAGAGGATTTAACAGATACCCTCAGAGAGGCTCATTGGGATTGGAATGTCACCTCACATCCATTGTAGATCAGGAATTCCTGATTTGGCATTCTGTGACTATTCAAATTAATATGAGCTGCTCTCAGTGATTACATATATGCAAATACATATGCCTGAAAATATCAGTTTCTCTGATATACCATGTACTTAATGACTCTTTGTTGTCAAATGATAAGTTTAAATTATGCGAAGAGTGCAGTTTTGTACCGACTGAGAGACCAGCTCCACATTTCCAAACCAAACCCATCATCTCTGCATCAGAAAAGGTAGAACCCACAACCACCAAGTGATGTCTCTGCATTTTACACTTGGAACAGTGTCTAAAAGTTCTCCTGCTTACTCTTTCTTTCTTAAGTTCTATTGGGGGAGCTCTAATAGCAGTGTAGAAATTGGCACTTAGAACTAGAGATTCATAAATTTAATTCCTGCCCTGGATAAACTGGCTAGCATTGACTCTGTTCAAGTAGCCCACCTCTCTTAACATGTTTCTGATGAGGATAAATATTGATCAGATATCAAGGTTATTCTAAAGTTAGGGTTGAATGAGACATTGTATTGTATTGTATTGTATTGTAGATTATAGGCCTATCACACAGACCAGATTATAAAAAGAAAAATTCCACTTTCTCTCTGTTATCGAAGGTACAGGGTTTGAAACATTCAGTGACAAGGTAGCTTAGTTCATAATCTCTGGAATTTGGAATTTGTTCCTACTAGACTGTCAAGATTTTTGATAACTGAGAATATTTTAAGAATTACTATTGGAGGGATGAAGTGATAGCTCAGGGGTTATGTGCACTGGCTGCCCCTCCAGAGGTACTGAGTTCAATTCCCAGAAACCACATGGTGGTCTACAACCATCTATAGTGAGATCTGGTGCCCTCTTCTGGTATGCAGGTATATATGTAATCAGAATACTATATGCATAGTAAATAAATAAATGTCTAAAGTAATAATAATAATGAATAATAATTATAATTATTATTGATTGCTGTCATCTCATAAATTAATTGAACATATTAGTTTACCCCAGAGAGAAATGTAAACATTAAATAAGATAATACATGTTAAATAACATAGTTTCTGCCACAAGCACTTTGAAAGGACTTGGTATTATTTTTATGTATGTTAGATTTAATATTGGTATAACATAAATTTATTAAAAACTAAGCCCACATTCCCTAATATGACATATAAATTACCTTTCATACACACAGGGATACCACACTTTTCACTCCCAGTATATAGTGGCTTATCAACACCCAATTATTCCAGCAAGAGCTTCCAGACCAAGCTGAACATGAACATTGATGAGGTTAAGATTTTTAACATGGGATCTCTCTTTGCCCTCCATGGTTGATTTATACAAAGACACTGTCAAAAAGACAAAGCGGCAACCAACTAACTGGGAAATGATCTTTACCAACCTTACATCCGACAGAGGGCTAATATCCAAGATATACAAAGAACTCAAGAAGTTAAACTCCAGAGAGGCAAGTAACCCTATTAAAAAATGGGGTACAGAGCTACACAAAGAGTTCTCACCTGAAGAATATCTAATGGCTGAGAAGCACCTAAAGAGATGTTCATCATCCTTAGTCATTAGGGAAATGCAAATCAAAACAACCCTGAGATTCCATCTCACACCAGTCAGGATGGCTAAGATCAAAAACACAGGAGACAGCAGTTGTTGGCGAGGATGTGGAGAAAGAGGAACACTCCTCCACTGCTGGTGGAATTGCAGGCTGGTACAACCACTCTGGAAAGCAGTCTGGCGGCTCCTCAGAAAACTGGGTATGACACTTCCGGAGGATCCGGCTATACCACTCCTGGGCATATACCCAGAGGCTTTACCTGCATGCAATAAGGACACAAGCTCCACTATATTCATAGCAGCCTTATTTATAATAGCCAGAAGCTGGAAAGAACCCAGATGTCCCTCAACGGAGGAATGGATTCAGAAGATGTGGTATATTTACACAATGGAATACTACTCTGCAATTAAAAACAATGAATTCACGAAATTCCTAGGCAAATGGTCAGAACTTGAAAATATCATCCTTAGTGAGGTAACCCAATCACAAAAGATCACACATGGTATGCAGTCACTGATAAGGGGATATTGACCCAGAATCTCAGAATACCCTAGACACAATCAGCATATCAATAGATTTCTAAAAAGATGGAAGGAGAGACCCCTGGTCCTGGAAAGACGGGATGTAGGGGAACGCCAGGACAGAGTAATGAGAGGGGGTTGAATGGAGAAAAGAGGGAGGGAAGGGGGCTTATGGGACTTTCGGGGAGGGAGGAAACGGGAAAGGGGAAGTGATTTGGAATGTAAATTAAAAAAATAAAATAAAATAAAATAAAAAAAAAACAAACAAAGACCCAAGATCTCTGTAATCAGCAATAAGAGCCAACATCTACAATACCATCTCATAGATTCAAAAATATTTTAATGTACAGATATGACTTTGTTATGTATAACAACTTGTCTGGAAGTGCTATATAAACATATCCCTATTGGAATGAATACACTTTTTTTTAACTCACTGATTGATTACATGGCCATATACATCTTTAGCCTCTTCTCATAATTTATATAACTCTTTAGGGGGAATTACTCCCTTAGATAATGCTTACAGAGCCAAAGCATTTGCCAAAAGTGAACAGAAACTCTTCAAATGATGGACATGATCTTCTTAGCATGCTGTGCATCTATGTCCCAATCCTACCTCCAACCACTTGAAGATTTACTGGCTATTTTCAGATGAGAATAATAAGCATATATTACGTACACATTTCATCTGTGGATCACTCTCTTTGGGGGAAGGTGATGCTATCCAACAGATTCATCTTTATGAAGAGGATCATGTCTGCGAAAGGAAGAGATTTGACACTTTGAGATAAAGTGACTTTTGGTGATATTGTAAATGTAATTTAAAAATTTCCAGATCTCCTAACCTCATTCATTATAAACTGGGAGGGTATTGATATATACAAAAATTAAGACTGACGTCCAACAAAATCAGTAACAAATAAACCTTACTGAGTATCTCAATTTTCTGTTTCAGAATTTAAGGTCAGTGTCAGCAGGGACCAAAAATGGTGTTGAGATAATTTTTTAGTCTGTGAAACTGCCCTTTCCTAGACGTGACATGCCTATAGAGCAAGCAGAGAAGACAATGGTGTTTTTTCTGTGTGCTCTTCTACAGGATGGAACTCAACATTTCTATCCCTTAGAGATGGCTATTTTGAAAAGACTGTTGCCAGGGGAGCTGCTTAACACAAACATGGAAAATTAGTTTCCGACTACAGCAATAGCAGCAATTCTTTTTATTAGGGTGTTCTTCCTAAAATATCATTGTTATTAATAGTCAACATCACCTTTCTCAGAGCTGTTTCTATGTGATAGATGCCCAGTGTATCTTAGATGGGGACTTGGGAGAGAGCTTTGAATCATATTTTTTAATTCAATTGGAAGCCAAGGGGAGAAATCAAAATGCCTATGTGCTAATTACTTGCAAATCCATTGCTAGTCTATTTGGATGCTTGGATAAAGGGGTTGAGATCACAAGTGCTTCAAAGACTCCTTGTAGAGATGGTTTCTCTTCCTAATGTTATTCAAACTAGTGTCTGAGCCTTTATCATTGAGGTTTCAGTGGTGAAAACTTTAGTCATAACTTGAAGGGTTAAGAGTTGCAGGGAGAGGCAATAGAAGAGGTAGCACCAGCCACCAAGAAGATCTGCAGCCCTGCAAGCTAACTGACCTTTGGGTAACTTATGTTGTCTAGTTATTTCCCAATCCAATAAAATATGTGGGTTCTGCCCAGAGATGCAGATAGAGCTATCTCCTGGCTACTGGCTGCTTACAGTATGCATTTATTATGAAGTACATAAATAAATCACCACTTAAACACAGCAAATGCAGTGCTATTAAAAATTAACAGAGACTTCATTGTTTTTTTGTCCCCATCATTTTCCCTTTACTGAAACAACATTCTGGAAAACTACCTAATAGCTTGAGAGGTCTCTGGGGCAAGATGTATTTTACTAATTCCTTAACATAGTCAGGCTGGCTTCTTTGTAGATGTCCCAATTCTGAGTAAACTGTTCTGAAGGGAATGCAGGATGGATTGATCCATTGGCTGTGGAAGCACTGGCCTAGTAAGATTCTCAGATATCTTTTCTTGCATGTTTTGAAAAAGAATTCTTACTTTTTCCCTCTATAGTTACTCTATATTTTGTTAATAGTGTCTGCACATATGTGCATGTGTCTGTTGGGTGCATGTATATTTGATGTATGTGTTACATTCTAGACACACATCTAACTCTCATGTCTCAAAATTTACAAAACTAAAAGAAAGAAATATGTCAAACAATGGTAAACATTGTACCAAAAGAAGAAACAGCAGAGTCTGGGTGTGGATCCCTAGGTTAAGGACACAGTGACATTTGATTCAAAGATGAGAGCATAGTGTGGATATTTGTGAAGACAGGCAGAGTGTTCAGAAGGGAACAAATAAAGATGAAACTTAACTACTGAGAACAAGAAGGTTTGGGGCTCTTTGGACTACAGAAGGGACTTTAAATTTTGTCTGAAGTTAGTAGGAAACATTGCAAATGAATAATGTGAGTTGACTTCAATTTTAAGATGTTTGCATTGCCTTCTGTATTCTTGATGTGCCAACAATTCTGTTGCCATGTATTTCCAGTTTGTTGTAAGCTTATATTTTACTATTTACTTCAAAACCCCTGGTGGTACTGGAGTCGGAGGCTCTTTATTCCTGGTAAGGAGTTGTAGTGCTTCACTCTGAAAGGAAATGCAGGGAAAAAATATTCCTCTAAAGGAAAGGCCATTCAGAGACCTTGGGATCCATCCCATGTGCAGACACCAAATCCTAATACTATTGCTAATGCCAAGATATGCTTGTAGCCTGGCATGGCTGACCTCTGAGAGACTCTACTAGCATCTGACTGAGACAGATGCAGATATTTACAGCCAACCGTTGGACTGAGCCAGGGTATACCTATGAAAAAGTTAGCAGAAGGACTAAAGGAGCTGAAGGGGATTACAACCCTAAAGGAAGAACAACAGTGTCAATTAACTGGACCCCTCAGGGCTCTCAAGGACTAAGTCACTAAACAAAGAACATACATGGTCTCCTCTGTGGCCCCTGCTACATATGTAGCAGAAGACTCTCTTATCTGGCCTCAGTAGGAGGGGATGTGCTTCACTTGTGGAGGCTTGATGCCCCAGAGAAGGGGGATGCTGGAGGGGTGAGGTGGGAGTGGGTGAGTAGAGGAGCACCCTCTTAAAGGTGAAGGGGATGGGGATTGGGTAGGGTGCTCATGGAGGGGGGACCAGGAAGGGGAACATTTGAAAAATAAATAAATAAAATAATTAATAAAAAAGAAAGTAACACATTTCTCTTGAGTACAAGGTTTAAACACCTTTTCATTATTTCTAGTCAATAAAGCTATAAACATAATGAGTGGTTATGCAATTATGCAATCACACTGTGGGGTCAAAGACCTCATTACCCTATCAAGAATAAATCTGCCTTGTCAAGTTTTCATGATCCTCTCTAAAAGTATACCTCCCCATCACCTACATAATGAAAGAAGCCACAGCCCCAGTCTTTGAGGAATTGTATTGATTTGTAAGATGTAAGGAGAAAGAAATGATGAGTTACTATTCTCACTAATCTTGAAATAGGCACCACATTTTATCTGCCACTTGGTTTCCTGTTATAAATCTGTATAACATGCCCATTCATCTACTCATCCATTCATTTATCCACCTATTCATTCACCCATCTCTTTATCCATCCATGTATCACCTATCTATCCATCTATTCATCTATCCATCCATCCATTTAAACTTCTATTTATTAACCAGGTATCACACTGGAAAGAAATATATTTCATGGTTAGTATGAACTATGCATGTAGTTTTAGACTGGAATTTAACCTTGTTCATCTTTCTAATGGAATGTTTTTGACTAAATTTTAGTATTTGAGCCTCATTTTCCTTTATAAGAAAAGAATAATAACCAAACTTGCCACAGAGTTATTATGAGAATCACTAGGCTATTTGATTTCATCTTCCTTCTTTTTTTTGTCTTGGAAGAATGGTTTAAGTAATCTGAGTTTACACTTGATCATCTGCCCTTATACTCTTTCTTTCATTTCTTTTCTTTTTTGTTTGTTTTTTGTCTTTTTTTAAAGACAGTTTTTTTTCTGTGTAGTTCTGGTTGTCCTGGAATTTTCTCTGTAGACCAGGCTAGCCTCAAACTCAGAGATCTACCTCTCTTCTCCCTGAGTACTGAGACTAAAGGTGTGTATCATCACTGCCTGGCTCTGAGTTCACTTCTTCCTAGTTTATCCACATTCTTTAAGGACCTAGTATATGCAAACTTGTAAGAGAAGTTCTCTCCCCCCCACCCCATTTTTCTCAATGAATACGGTAGGTGTGATATCTAAGACTGGGAATGGCACAGGAACGATGCCAGTAGGCATTTTATGGAAGGAATGTAAATCTCCTGCCCTTGAAGAATGTTCAGTGTATCTGCAGAAAGCCAATGCCAGATGGGAGTGTCACTTGGCAGCCAGCCAAGGACAGAGAGCAGCAGGAGGACAATTGAACATAGACAGGGGGAGATGATCCTCCATCTGCATCAGCTGGCCTGACAGTTAAAGTTATTGCTTTCTATGACTGGCTCTTTTGTTCCACAGTGTGTGGTTGTGTCTTGGTGTCAGTGACTTGTTCAATGTTTTGGGGACCTTGTCTTTATATACAGCATGGGCAGGTGGGATTTTCTCTGTGTCCCAGAAAGAGATTAATCTAGGGCACACAGAGTATGTTTTGTTTTACACTTTTATAGAAGTTTTATATTCTCTTAGTATTGTGTTTGTAGACAACCTACAGGGGTTAACAGCAATTAATCTTTGGCTCTTAAGACATGGGACTTTGTTAGATTAAGGAGTGATGCCTACATTTAAAGTGGCTTTACCTCAGCTCATTGAAAAGTCTCTGGAGAGCCTTGAGACAAGTGTCAAAGGTAATGGGATAATCAGAGTGGTGGCTTATGTGGGAATTGAATATAAGGGAGCTAGACTGCCTGGGTTAAAAATCATGGCTCTGTTGTTTGTGTGCCATGTTGCATTGTGCAATGTAGTTAGCTTCTCTGTACCTTCATTTTATTGCTCTAATATAGTTATGGTTATAGCTTATCTCATTGAATACTTAGAAGACTAAATGAGATATACTTAAAGTATTTAAGCTCTAGGCTTATGAGCATTCAGTAAATGTTAGCTATTGTTTTTCTTACTCCTCTATTCTTTTCTGCTAGTGCTGTTTTTCTTTGGAATATTAGGTACAATTAGAACCTGTGAAAGTATTTAACTGATTACTCATCATGGTAATTAATGCTGAATAAATAATGATTTTATTTCACACGGACCTCCAAAGTTCATAATAAAAGTCTTTGGAACGTACTCATAATTTTTTAAAAAACAAGTATATCGCAAGATACATTTGTGGTATTGTATGCCAGATATAGCCTGTCAGAAACAAAGATATTCATTTTTTTTTTTAAAAAAAAGATATTCTTTAGAGATTCTGTGTCTTTCAATTTGAATATCATTGGAATGAAGACCCCAAAGAAATGGAAATTTCTTCAGGTATGTCAATGCTGAGAGGGGAAAAGCATCCATCAAGGGGGAACTTGTCTCCTAGTAAGAGATTTCACAAAGTTCTTATTACTTGTCGGACAACCTTTGAGGATGAGATTGAAGCCCAGACAATGATGGGTCAGTGGTGAATGGGAACATTCTTTGACCATAGCTACTTAGATGCCTATATCCATGGCCCTTTATTTAAACTTTAGTCTTACTTCAGGACCCCAAGGACTGACTTGGGCTGGGCGAGTGAATGTATTGCAATTTTGTGTTAGCTTTCTTTTTCTGTTCAACACATTACCATAACAATAATAGCATCATATGATGATTCATTATATCATCAGTTCTGGGAATCAGAGTCTAGACACAGCCTAAATGCTTTAGGACAACTTCTGCCAGTTGTACGAGTTTTCAGCCCTGACAGAAGTCTCCTCTGAAAGTTTGCTTGGAGAAGAATTCTTTTCTAAGCTCAGTGGTTGTCAGTTCCTAGAGTTCTGTTGGACCGAAAGACTTATTTCCTAGCTGGAGGATGTTCTTAGTCCCTTGCCCTGTGCTGCCTAATGGCCATGGTGTCTTGATTTATGGAAGAGAGAGGGGACTCTTAGTACATGGAAGTTATAGCCTGTATAACACCTTCACAGAAATGGTAGGCTGTCATCTTTACTATCTTCAAGGAGTGAGAACTAAATCTTAGATTATTCCACCCACACTCTAAAGGTGGGCATAATACAAGATTGCCATACTTAGAAGGACCACTAGGAACTGGCATAATACAAGATGCTACACTCGGAAGGATCATGGGTAACTCTATATGAGCATGTTCTGTGACCCAGCCCCTGTACCAGGTTATGCGTTTACAGCGATATATTCCTGAGTTTCAGTTAGTTGTTTGTTCAAACATTATCCTTGCAATCTTTATTGTTTTCCATCTATTTTTAATGACCAGAGTAGGTAGCTCTCTTTCACTCTGTCAGTCTGTCAGTCTGTCAGTCTGCCTTAGCATGCTTGTTCTCGTTGTAGATTGTCATTTAAATTTCCTTAAAGTCTCTCCCTTCCTCTTCCTTTTTTCTTTCCTCTCCCTTCTTCCTTTCTTTTTATTTCCTTTCCTTTATATCTGCTTAGAGAATCTCATTTATCAGAACCCATGTAAGTAACACATCTGTCTGTCAGTAGCCCAGCAAAGTTCTGGAACCCCTAGGTTGTCCACAAACTTTGTTTTGCTGCATTTTCCTGCTCCTTGAAACAGAAACCTGTCCTTCGGTATACATTACAACTCAGGAATGCTTTGTGTTCCTTCTGACTGATAGTCAGTGGGCAGCAGATGCTGAAAAAGGGATAGATTGAAGTTTCTCTTTCTCTTCAGCCTTTTGGTTAAGTAGTTCATGATCTGAAAGGCAGTACTTGGAGGTGCTAGAGGAACTCCTATTTAAAGAAACACATTATTAGGAAAATCTGGGTTCTATAAGTGAAAAAAAGTAAGGACAGATAGACTCTAATTTACATGTTTCATAAATCTGGCAGCTGGACTTTTGGTCCCTGCTTCCACATGTATGAGATGAAAGGAAAGCACAAGATTGCAGATTTTGAGCATCAATAAAGGCATTCTCCTCCTTCCCTTAGAATTCCAAGAGATGCCCAGCTACAATGGCTACATGTTGATGGAGGTGTCAGCAAAGGTCCTTTCTAATTGCTTCGAGTCTCATAGTTCTATTCAAACTGGAAGCAGCTTCATTTACTCCTGTTATTTATTTAGCAAATAAATTTGAACATGTTCAATGACCCAGGTCCTGCACAAGGTGATGAGGTTATGATAAGATATATCCCAAAGTTTCAATTAGTTATTTGTTCAAACATTATCCTTTAAATCTTTATTCTGTTTCCCATCAATTGTTAATGATCAGAGTAGGTAGCTTTCTTTTCAATCCTTCTGAGAACTAGAGAATATCAACAAGAGAACATGGTCATTATTTTTTCTTTAGCTGGTTTTATTATCTTTCTCTTTCTTTTACTTACTGTATGCTAAATTTCAGGGCTTGGAGAGTTAGTTTAGTTCCTGACTTGTTTTGCACCCCTAGCACCAAGAAAAAGAAAACAGGTAAAGGAAAACACGTATCTATAGAGGCAGGTTATATTATTTATCTATGTCTACAGAACAAATTATCCAAACTCTTAAGAGATGACAATGATGGCTTGTGATATTTCAGTTTCTATTGCTTAGAAACTTGGGCATGCCTTAGCTGCACCTTCTCTTTTGCCATTCTCATTTACAAAGCTGTAATCAAGGGGTCCCTTAGGCTGCCATTACCCCAGGAGTTCACTGGGAAGGAGTTTATTCCTGTAGTCATTGGTAATATTTGATTCCTTGCAAGCTTATGAGCTTTATGCTTTGGTTTTTCCCTGGTCTGATACTTCCCATGTTGCCTACCCTCATGCCGATCTCAGTTGAGCATTTCCTGAGAGGGTGGTTTTGATCATCAGAAGATTGGGGAAATGTGACCAAACTGTAAGTTATAGTCTTTTATAACTTAGAGTGAAATGTTGCAACCCACCATTTTTGTTATAATTGTTGAGAGAATTCTCCTGGACCCAGACTACCTTCAACTTGGTATTAATATTATGAGGTAAAGATTAATGGGGGAAAGGTGACATTCAACCACAGAGTGACTTTTTAAATCTAGAAAGCATTGATAAGACATTTGAAATATAATGTCTTTCCTGTGAGTTACCCTGGCTCATTCATAGCTGTCAGCTCTTGTAATTTCTGTGGACTAAACATGAAGATTGATGGTAGGAAGAATTATGAGGTTACATGTAAAAAGCAATATGATATATGTATATGTAAACATATATACATATACGTGCCTACATATATATATTCTTATATATACACACATATGTATAACTGCTTTTGTATATATAATATATATGTACATTTGTATCTGTGAGGAAAGTAGTATATATATAGCACTATAAGAACAAATGGAATATGTTCCTATAGTCTATAGATCTCCTATATAGCTCTCAGAAACCCTTATAACTGCAAAGTAATGGCAGAATACTAGATCGCCAAGGACAGTGAGAGAGGCCCAGAGAAGTTCTCCTAAAGACCATGTCATTTCTTTTCTAATCTCTTCCACTACCTCATGGGAGACCCTGTGACCACTAATTCTCATCTTCTTCTCTCGGCATGGAATTGCCCACTATAGTGAGCGTTTAACTGAGAAGCCTGCCTTCCTCTTGCTGCCCTGCAGTACTTTTTCACATTGATTTTGTTTTATGTTTAGAAAGCAAATCATGTTTTAAATAAATACTACTTTATATTATTAATATATTTGACATGCTTGATCAATAAATTTTATTACTTATTGGCAGGGTTGGCAGCCTTCTGGGAGCCTGTGACAATAGGCCATGGATGCTGGACTGTCACCAATACTGTATGCCTGCTTAAAGAATGTCATGCAATAGTCTATGAGTATTCTTTTCCATAGTTGAATAATGGTAACTGAAAGTGCACAAGGGATTCCTCAAGGAATATTCCAACATTTTTCCCCTTTATTAACAGCATGTCAAAAGAAAGATGTCAGTTCCTACTCTCACTTTCTGCTTGTAATCTAAACAGAATCAATTGTACCTCAGTTTCTCCTATGTGATATTAGTTACTTAGGACAATTGTGAAAAATGGAATCCATGTTTAGTCTCCACCAATTGTCCTGTTTGTTTTGCAATCTAGAAAATTTTAACTACTCAATCATGGAGGGAGAAGCATGGGCCAGGGCTATACAACAGGTAGCAAAGGAAGCAACAGCTGTTGGCTACTCATAAGAACTCTTTCTCATGACCGAATACCATGAATGCATCAAGTGTGATAGTTGTTAGTTCATAAGCTCTATTCATTCATCTGTGAGTTCTGTTTTTGTATCAGACAATATCTAAGAAGAAATGGTGCATTAAAGGATCTGTAGCTAACTATGCTATTTTAGTTTATGCTTAATGTCTCTAGTAGAAATGTGGATATTGATAATAGATTTAACTGTCATGGCATATTTTTCATCGGTTTACTTAATGTAAGGCTTTGGAATAATAAAATATTGACTGGAGAATTTGTTTACCTCAGTTATTTTCAAAGAATATTCATATAAATTATGTATGTAAAAAGAGACCTGGTTGATAATCAAATGATGGAATTTATGGTCAGTGAAGGAGACGTATGCAAATCAAAGAAGTCAAGAATAGAAGGCCAGGAGAACAGCAGACAATAGATGAATATTCTGGAAGTTGGTGGGCACTCATGGGAAATAGCAGGCACACAGAAGAAAACAGAATTGGCTTAAGGGAAGTCTAGATGGGATTTAGGAATCTAGGTTGGGATGAGCTTCTTTATGAAGGACCAGTGCAGTATAGACCTAAAGTAATAACTTAGGGTCAAGCATGGTGTCAGATCAAGGCTGTGGGTAAATGATTGGATTTGAGGTGTAAAGGAAAGGTTTGGACTAAAGAGATATTCAGAACAGGGTTAAGGTCAAGGTGTAAGACTCTTGAAACTTTTACCTTCCTGACCAGAGGCTGAGCTCATCTCAGGGCCTAGGGTAGGACTAAGCAGGTAGTTGGCTGTCATGTGATCTGAAAAAGAGGAGCATCTATGTTTTGTCACTACCCACTGCACATCCTTATTTCTCCAGAAAAGGCCTTTTATATGTGCCACATGTGTGGTTCAACATGTTTGATAATGCCCCCTTTCATTGGAGGTGACTAATTTGGCTGATTAGTGACATGGTCACCCTAATCATTTTCCAAAATATGTCCCATAGAAAATATTTGCTGCAGAATGTTACCTGGAGGTTACCAAAGTAGAGTTCTTTGGTCACATAATGGTGGACATTTCTAAAGAAGGAAGTTTCATGGAAGAGTCTCATTGCAGAATGTCTTACTATTCATGTTCTATGTCCCATGGCTCAGCAAATCAGGGATAGAATTCCCAGTGTTCCATCCATTGTTGATCTATCAGTATGATTTTATAGCACTAAGACTACTATTTTGTGGGACACATTTTACTAATTCCTGGTTAGGAAAGAAACAGGCTCTGTATTAATTTCCTTTCTATTCCTATGATAAAATATTCTGACAAAAATCTTTTAAAGGAGAAAGGGTTTCTTTTAGCTTATAGTTCTGGAGGGATGGAGTTCATTATGGCAAGGAACCGTGTCAGACCATGAACGCATACCAACAGCAACAGAATGCTTAGATGATCCCATTGTGTATCTGTACTCTTGAGGGTGGGAAGAGTAAGTAGAGTGAGGCTATAAAACCTCAAAGCCCACCCCCCCCGATGCATTTCCTCCACTTCCCAAAGGCTTCATAACATTCCCCAATAGCAACACTGGCTACAGATTAAATGTACAAATGGAAACCTATGGGAAGCCTTTCATTTTTGAATCACAGCTGACTCAGAAAGGGGGAAGGGAGGAGCTGGTCATCATTTCCCCTGTACTAAAGATGCTTAGTGAAATGAGTGGCCATTAGTAAAGTAAGTAATGGCTTGAAAGAACAAGCAAGACCCTGTCAGTATTTTCTGGTTTTCTGGTTGTTGTCTGATGTTGTCAGAGGTACATCTATCTGCCTAGCTGGAGTAACCATCATTCAGTTAGTTATTTCTCAAAGCAAATATCTATAACAAAGATATGTAATGGTCAGGGCCTAAACAGGGAGAGAATTCTCTCTTGTTGCATGGTGTCCTTAAAGGAGACTTCAGTGAGAAAATAATGGTGTCCTGTCTCTATGTATTAGGGTCTCAAACAACAGGAACCTGTAGCTGTCATTGTGCGTAATTAGAACCATTCTTGAGAAATATACTTGGGAGTCCTGATGACAGACTCTTTGAGTTAAGAAGTACCTTAATGATCCTTTCTTCAGTTAAATGAGTTCTCTGACAAGATGATCAAGTGATACCTGTTTTGTTAAGTTCCCATGATACTGCACTTACACTATATGTTTACTGTACAGATGAATCCATGTGCTTAATACATACTATGCTAACTAAATTTCATATTAAATCTGAAATTTAGTTTCCTTGTCCTCATTTTAGAGATCTTTAGAGAGAGAACTTTAGGAAAACTTAATCCTCTGTGACCACCCCATAATCAGACATTGACCCTTGGAGCCTCCCATAACAGCTTCTAGGACAGACACAATGAAATCAGATTTATGTGACACTGTGCTCCAGTCTATCGTGGAATTCACATGGAAATTTAACAAGCATAAGACCATTCCACTACAAATAAAATCATGTGCTGGCAGATTTTATTGTTGGGCTGTAGAATGAGTCAATACCAAGCAAGCTAATTGAGGAAGAACAATGAAGCATTGATCTCCTAGACCTTACAAAGTGTGCAGGCAGGTATCAGTCTACACAGAAGTACTTACTTAAGATGATGTGAAGAGAAGAAGAAAGAAAGAAAGGAGAATGATTTGCTCAGCTTCTGCAATGGGGTTATATAGCCAGACAAGTGGCATAAACAATTTCTTGTTTGCACTTGGGTCAAAGAACAATTTTTCTTCCTGACCTTTATGTAAAAGACACATTGAAAGAACCAGGTTTTGTGATGTTGTCAAAGATCCCAAAAGTAAATGCCTACAAAAGCTTGGCATCTGAGGATGTTGTGGACAGCCTTCAAGGTTGGTATATAATCTCCTCAAGGGCACACAACCTTTCTGAAGAGATTTTTCAGTAATAATTGTGTATTTCAAGATAGCTATGAGAGTTACTTGTAGCTGTTTTTCTGTGAACAATAGTGGTTAAGCAAAGTGATAGATATGTTCGTTGTTTGATTTAAGCAGTCTAAATACACCGCAAGAGTACATGGCACCCCATAAATGCACAATATTCTGATCATAATTTCTTTTGATTTTTAAAAATAGCTATACTGAGGTATAATTGATGCACAAAGAATGGCATATGTCTACTCTTTCCAACTTGAGTTTAGCCAAAAGTCAGTATTAGAATGCCATCTTCTTAATCATTGATACACGTAATATCTTCCAAAGTTGCTTGGGTCTTATGGAGGTCGTAGTATATCAACAGAGAACTTGATTTTTACACTCCTAATGTGTTCTATTTTAGTAGCTAGCAGCATGCCGTGTTCACAATCTCTGGAATTTATTCATTGACATAAGGAAAGCCTTAGGTTCTTTGCATGATGGCTCCCTACTTCCTCATCCCCATCATGGTATTCTCTTTTCCTGTGAGTTTTGTCTTGCTTCCTATGAGTAGAGGCATATAATATGTGTCCTTCTGTGTCTGGGCTATTTCAGTAAATATACTTTCTTTCATAAATGATAGAATTCCCTTATTTTTAAGAGCTGAATAATATTTGATTGACTGTATGTCCCCATTATATTTTATGTGACCAGATGTGGATGGTTAATCACCTTTCTTTCTATATTTTGTGGAGGGAACATGGAAGTGGAACTTTTCTTCCAGATCCTGATTTTACTTTTCAAAAGACATACCCAGCAATGATATTTTTTGGATCATATGCTAATTTAGTTTTTAGCCTTTGAAGAATCCCTCTACTGTTTCCCATAGCTCCTGTAGTATTTTAAATGCCTATTGGCAGTGTACCAGAAAGCTCTGTGTGTGGCAGAACATGGCCTAGCATGAGCAAGGTCTTGGGTTTGATACCCAGCACCACAAACTAAACAACCAACCAACCATCCAATCAATCAACAATAAATTGTGTGGCAGAATTTCACTCTTCCTTTATATATTTAATAATAGCCATTCTGATAGGTTTGAGAAAATATTTAATTGTAGATTTGTTTCTGTGATTAATGACATTAAATATCTTTTTAAACTAAGTTTTAGAGTTATATTTTAAAAATTTTTCTGCATACATGTGTGTACATGCATGTGTGCATATGTGCACAATGGTGCCTTTGTGGAGGTCAGAGGAGAACTTGCAAGAGTAGGTTTTCTCTGTGCACCATGTAGGATCTGTGAGATGGAACTCAAGTTGATAGGTATGTAAGAAACTACCTTTACTTACTGAACCATCTCCTTTTCCTGATGTTGATCATCTTTTAATATAGATATTGATCATTTCTCTATCTTCTTCAGAGAAATGTATATTCAAGTTTTTACCATTATATTAAGGTTTTTTGGGTTTGGCTATTGATTTTTAGCAGTTATTCACCTATTTTATTTTATTTGCGATTGCTTCTGTGTGTGCATGTATGCACATTAATATGTGTATGGGTATATATGTGTTGGAGGTACAGGTGCATGTGAAATAGCTTGGCGCATATAGGTGCTTTCTGCCAAGCTACATTTGACTACTTCAATTCAATCTTTGAAACCCAAATGGTGGAAAAAAAAGTCAATCTCTCTAAGTTATTCTCTGACCTCTACACTTGCTTATACTGTGAAATGTATGTGCATACACATACATACAGCAGAACACACTAAGTAAACAAGTAAAAAGATGTTTACTTAAAGTATTCTAGAATTCAAATAAACCTTAAAGATTTCATGTCCATAACTTATGTTCTATAAACACCTATGGGAACCACTTAAGTAAGAAAATATTCAACTTACTAGATGTCTGTGTTATCTCAGATATTTTTCAACCTACTTCATTAAGCTATTAAGACAAAACCATGATTGAAAATCATAATATCAGTCTTACAGACAAAAGTGATATTCAGAGAAACTAATGACCTTTCTGTTCAATCAGCTTACAAGTATTTTTATAGCAAGTCTCACTTATGTTTAGTTTGACTGGAAAAAACTACAGATTTTTCTCATTCTTATCATTCATGAACCCTGTACCAAGTGGTCAGCACTGAAACCACATACATACAAGTAACACTGAGTGAACTGAGTAGGTGGGCTTTATCTATATATTTAGATATATACACACACAGACACACACTCATACATACACAGCAATAGCAGTGACAGAAAAGAATGTATAGAGGAAGCAAAGAGGGTACATAAGAGGGATAAGAGAGCATAAAGAGAAGGAAAATAATGTAATTTTATTTTAATTAAAAAAACCCCACAAGTTTGATGAGGCCATACTCTCCTCTAATGGTACAGAGTCCTAGACAGATGGGTACCACTACCCACAGTTATGTTTGGCGGCCAGGGCCACACCACTCTTCTATGGAGGTCAGTACCTTTGGTGCATGATGTAGATGCTGTTCTGACTCTTTTGTTTAACATGAACTAGGAGTTCGTTACTGATCACCAGCCCTTCCGACATTGTCAAGCTTAGATTTATTCCATTTTTGAAAAGCATCCTTCCATGACGTTGAAGTCTATTTGGGTAGGCTAAATTATCCAGGCTCTACTCCATGTGTGAAATTAAGCTTCTTGGATTGTAATAAAAACGTGGCTCTGAGTGGGAAGTGTGTGCTGATTAAAAGTGTTGTCTATGGCTATACCAGGTATTCAAAAGTAAGAGAAGTGGGAATTTATTTTATTTGCAGAATTTTATGAGTTTCTTGAATTACCTTTATTCACTGTGTCCTTATACTGGCAGACTTCAGACATCAGACAACAATATGCCCTCACATGCTTTTGCATACTTTAGGAACTCTTAGAGGCTTGGGCTTATGTCTATATGGTTCTCTTCATGCTGAGATGAAGGTTTCCGCAGCATGATCTATAACTGAATGTTTAATAAATGCTTTTTGATGTGGATAATGGTATGGAAATACATCTCTTGGGATCCAGAGTCTGCCTGGGTTTCCTGCCTCATTAGGAAAGAAGAGATTAATAGGAATGGATTGATAAAAGTGAATATCAATCTGAAGTCAGGAAACCACACACTCTCCAATCTTAGAATGCTGGAGAAAGAAAATCGGAAAGAAGAGGAATGAGGAGGGATCCTTTGATACCAATACCAGTATTGACCAATCTTCTCCAACAAGGTAGACTCAACTCATGCTCCAGTAATGTCTTGCTTGAGCTCAGATTGCTTAATAAATCGAACAAGAATTACTCAAAGTCACACAACTATCTTGAGTGATCACAGACTCAACAAGGGTGAAGACAGTGGTTAAAGCTCTTTCTTTCATTTGCATGGCTGCTTTAATCTCTTCCTTTCCTGGTTAGATGAGTTTGTATAATTTCTTCTCCGCCAGCTATCTGACCTTGTTTCAAGTCGCATATTTTAGGGCTGTTTCATAGTTGTTTTTCTTTGCATTTGTTTTATATTTTAGAAAATAAGGAGAATAAATCCCAAATATGAGTTACTGATATGATCATGTACTCTAAAATAAACATTATCCTTTGATATTTCTAAATGTCAAAACAGCTTTGTATAAAGAGTTAAAAAGAATGTGACCATTTCTAACCAACTGCCTTGTTTGTTAAAAGGTTTCCTTTCTCACCATCTTGGCAAAAGCAAACTTGTTTTAAGCTTGAAGCTTTCACAGCACTGAATTTATTTAATGATACTCAAATGTACGTTTTAAATCTTGTGCATGGTGTATTCCGCCATGATGGAAAACTATGGTTTTAAACATCTAATCAACTATTGAGTAGACTGGCCCATGTGACACAGGTGATATTTATATTCAATAGTTTAAATTTATGGGCAAAATATTAATCTATATCACTGACGTGTACAAAATCTATTATATTTTATTTTCCCTAAATCAAATTGAATTTTGTGCTCTGAGCTCTCATCCACTGGAAAGACATGAGAAAATTGATTGTTTTGTGTTTGAGGGATCTTACTTCTAGGGATATTTAAAAATTTTAAGTAAGATTTATTTGAGACCTTGCAAACCAGAGGAATTGTATTGTGTCCATTGGGAACCTAGTGACATTAGCATAGGGTGACACTCTCCAGCTGAGGCCTTCCCCAACTGTTAAGCCCCTGTGCTTGGTGGTTATAAACAGACTTTTCATAATTACTCTCTCTGATAACTAGAGATATAGCAGGAGGGACACTTGATACCCTTCTTCAGCCTGCAGTGTTGATTTCCAGTGTCCATAGTCATCTGAAGCAATCTTTCCACAGTATGTTGCTCAAAGGAGATTTGGTTCTCTGTTACATAAAGACTCAAAAAAAAAAAAATCACAATATTTCACCTCAGAAAAGCATAGCCCACCTTGGTATCTCTTTTTGCCTGCTTGAATCCAGTATTCAGCCAGCCCAGATTCTCAAACAAACTTTGTGTGAGAGAGATTGAAGTCTGATTGCCTTATAGGTTTGGCTTTTGTGCCCAAGAAATTTGAAAGTAAGCGATCTGAGATGCAGAATTTAATGGTCTATTAGTAAGTAAAACTGTGTGTTCAACTGGTTCAAGGCATGTGTGTGTACACCCCCACACCTTCCCCTCACACACAAACCATGTATAGATTCTTCAGTTGCAGTGTGGCTTTAGAGACAGAGCTTGGGTACAAATCCTAATTTTGCTACTCATTGGCTGACTGTCTGTGTACCCTTGGATAAGCTAAGTTCTCATGTATAAAATATAGTAACATTACTCTTTATCATGAACTAACTTTGAAAGACAAGTAAGTTACTATAATTAAATCATTAAGCCAGTAAATCTAGTATAAAGAAAGTACTCAAACTGAAGAGGCTGTTGGGAAGGTATCATGGTAATAGTCATGATACACACCACCTAGACTGGTCATTTGAAGTTTTAATCCTCTTCAGCTCAGTGCCAAACTCCTGATGCAGGTGAGCAGAGTGACCTTCTGCATCTGGACACTCAGGGATACATGGCTGTCATCATCACATCTGGCTTTGGGCTAATTGCCAGGCATGTAAATAAAGCCATTTTAAATCACTTAACCTCAGAAAGGTAAGTCCCGACTACCTACCAAATGCTTAGAACAACCAGTGTTTGCTGTTTTGAACCATTAAATTTGGGAGGCTTATTGTCGTACTAAAGTTAGTTTATAGGGAGGATCACACTTGAGAGTCTATATGGACCAAGTCTGGAAATGGTACCCATCACTTCACTAAATCCATCACACAGCCTCTTCTCACTGCAAAGGAGACAGGACCATGCAAAGGAACCCATAAAGGAAAGGAAGCAGGTTCTAAGAGCTGCTGGCCAGTATCTGCCACACTGATTTACCTTTACTTTATAGAAGCCTTAGGTGGTAATCAGAGTGTAACAACTTCCCAGGCAGCTTCCTTAAGCCAGACCACTTGACAGTCACTTTTAGTTTATTTGTTTCGCACTGGAGATGGGGAAGGGAAATGGGGCAGATGTGCTGTCTTTCTGAGAGGCTGACTGGTAAATCATCTCTGTCAAGGGTCATCTACAACCATGAGAGATAAAAAAGGAACCTGTGGGGATTTTTAAAAGTAATTCTTTTAGAAGAAGAACTGTTTATTTATTCTCAGTGTGCAGGAAGTCTGGAGCAGCTGCCTCTGAGAGTGTTATGGACACAGTTTTGTTTTCTGCCCTATAGGCTCTAACTCTGTGCTCTCCCCAGACTCAGAGAAGTGTGAAAAGGCTAGGCTAGTTTTATTTGGACAGGTAGGTCTCATCACAGCCTTATCCAGGATGAATTTCCTTCCCTATGCAGCCCTTCCCTGTTCTTTCCTGCTCTGCCCTGCTATCCTCTACCCTGCCCTTTCCCTCTCGGTCCCCTCCCTTCCTTTTCCCTTCCCTCCCTTTCTCTTTCCCAAATTTGGATCTCAGATTGGGTGAAATCTTGGATGCTATGAATCAGATCTGAAGAGGATGATGCAGCACCCTATTCTGGACTCAGACTGTCCAGATTCCAAGTCAGTCTGTATCTCATTGGTTGTCTTTGTGTGATCTTGAACCACTTCCCTAAGTCTTGATTGTGACAGTTAAAATGGTATTTATGGCATATAGTAAGTACTTATTAAGTAGTACCATCATGTCATTATTGCTGTCATCATTTGATTTTCTTCTCCTTCTTGCCTTTTATCCATCCCATTATCCTAATAGGAAAAACATCTCAAATTGGGGAAGAGGACCTAGAAGAGGGAGGGTAGAGGAGGGAACATGAAATAGTGAAAACTTCAACTTAATTAAAATCTGATCCCATATTTGCATGGTTAATTACAGTTTTCAATGGGCTTCTATCTTGGCAATCTCATTTAGCATGGTAGTTCTATGAGATCCAAATAATGCTCAGTCAATTTGGACACAAACACACACACACACACACAAACACACGAGAGAGAGACAGAGACAGAGAAAGAGAGAGATTAAGAGAGAGACTGAGAGATTGAGACAGAGAGACAGAGACAGAGAGAAGGAAGAGCCAAGCTACTGAACTTTCAGTAGCTTTTATATTCCCCAACAGTGCAAAAAAAATTGAATATTTTAAATCCAACTTGTTGAATTGAAGGTTTTATAGTGATTGCTACCATTGGCTCTATCTATATTTGAGATAATAAACTGAAGAGAATTATTTAAAGCTCATTGAAAGTTCTGTTCTCTGATGTGAAGAACCATCTCCAGCCCACTGCTCCTGGATTGATTGCTCCATCACCTTTCTGTGATTAGTGTACAACACTGCCTACCACCATGTATTTCAATGGTTTTTCTTGAGGCATGTGGTAGTCAGGTCAACTTTTCTTTACACTTATCATTTGCAAACATAGGGAAACAAAGAGTCAACTTTGCAAAACAAATGTCCACAATCTCTAGGAGTTGTGTTATTTTTAGTGGAAAAATTTCAAGACAGTAATGGAAGAGATACTGCATCATGATAGTAGGATAACATTAACAGATATTTGAATGATTATGGTAATTATTATAGAGATGAAAATAATAAAGAAAAGGTAATTCTGGAGAAGGGAAGTTGGAGAAGGCTTTATGGAAAACGTGTGGTTTGACATATACTATGTTGGATAGCTAGGTGGGACAGGGAAGGAGTCATGGAAGAGTTTAGGGGTGGTATCATCAAGTTTATTAAAGTACTCAAAGGCTGATATTTTTTACTTAGAAATTACTTTTCATGAAATAATTTTATGAAATAATTTTGACTTAAATGGTTACTAGGTTTCAGTTCATTCATTCATTCATTCATTCATTCTTTCAATAACTCCAGTTTGTTGAGCACAGACTATAATCCAGACAATGTCCTAGGTCCCGGGACTGCAACAATGACCAATAAAGTAATTTTTTTTCTTGATTGATTTCAGAGAAGGAAACCATAAGAGGCTATTCACAGTGTGTGACACTGAGGCTGACATTGGATGGGTATTGAGCATCATTCATGTGAAAGATCTGAGTGGTGGTGGACCCTGGCAAAGGAAAAAGGTAGTCTGATGGCTGGAAAGTGAGAATAAACTGGGTAGATAAGGAGACAGTACCTAAGCATCTAAGTAAGCAACCGTTGCAGTAAGAGGTACAAAGAGATCTTTGATTGTACTGTAGATTATAGAAAAGATACCCAGATCTAGTCCCATTATTGACCAGTTGTACCAGGAGTTTTGCAATGAGATGTAAGCATATTTGCTGACATCTCCTCCCCCTGATGATTATACATTGAGACCATTTCATAGAGAAGAGACAAAGGAAGACGGGCTGGTGAGCAGGTAGCCGGTGCCGTGGACTGTGATAAGGAAGGAGTACTCTAAAGAATGGTGCCTGGCAGAGAGGAATTGGTTTGTGTTGAGGAAATGCTCTTCTTGGACCTAGAAGTCAATAGAGTCCAAACTAGTCTATTATTTTATTAGTCTCTTGCCACTTTTCTGAAATTACCATCTATATTAGAAATCTAAGAATTAGGTTTTAGCAGGTTACAGATAACAATGTTAGGACAGAAAATAAACAACTAACCCCAAATTGGAAAATGTCTCTAGAAACTTTCTTTATATTGGTTAGGAACCTGGTGAGAAATAGTTTGACTACTAATTGCCTATCGTGCAGCTCCATATGCAACTTTTTTTTTTTGTATGAGAACTAGAGGTTCCTTGGGAAATGTTTAAAAAATAGGAGGAGGGCAGAAACTGAGCACAGATCCTGTAGAGAAGGACGAATGACCTCAGAGAGTCAGAACATGAAATGAAACACTACTTCCAAGGCTGAGGAGTTCATGCAAGATACAAGTCAACAGGATTGCCTTGAGCATGTCGTTTTTTTTTGTTGTTGTTGTTTTTGTTTTTGTTTTTTTGTGTGGAATGGTGTGAATATGCTGCGTGTGATCAGAGTAGAAAGTAAAGATGCCGTGTGTGATCAAAAGGAATAGAGCAGACAGAAACATTTATTGTCTATCTGTTTCCCCCTAATGTGTCCCATTGAATTCTATGGACCTTATGGAGAAAGAAGGAGATGGACAGAGCTATAGCAGAAAGATTAGCTGGAAGGAAGATAGATTCCATGTGATGGGCAGGGTGATCTCTGAGAAATATTCTAAGTCATATATGGTTTCTAATAATCTCTATCTATTTCTCTGTCTGTCTATCTATCTATCTATCTATCTATCTATCTATCTATCTATCTATCTATCTATCTATCTATCTGTCTATCTATCTGTCTATCTGTGTGTGTATATCTCTATCTCTATCTCTTTCTCTATCTCTATCTCTATCTCTATCTATCTATATCTATCTATATCTATGACTACCAAATTTAAAACCTAGGAAAGTGGAGATTTTTTAAAAAGGTAATAATGGCATTGAGAATTAGCAGTGAATTCTAGGGGGCTTTCAATATTCTGTTTATGAGTTGATAGGAAACATCAAAGTGAATGCACATAGCTACAGGTTAGATTTCTAGTTCTATATCCTGACATGGAAACTTGGTCTAAGCTAATGTGGAAAGTTTAGGGAGACTTTGTATAATAAGCAACTAAATACACAGTTTACTGCTCTGATGGGTAAAGTAGAATAATGGAGAAAACCAAATTGGAACTTTTAATTATAGTCAATCAATTATGAAGAGACAAGTGAGCAGAAAAAATCTGATCATTAATATTTTATATATTAAACTATGCTGGAAATTAGGAAGACTTCATGCTAGATTGGGATACATAGAAAAAATAATTTAAATTATGTAGCCCTTGGACTTTTTATAGTATGCAGGATAAGGGCATTAGATCATATGATGACTAATCCGCTTTTGTTTAAAATACTTTTATTCCATGGTATATAGATAAGTTGGTGGCTGGAGCTCTGATGTCAATAAGCTGAGAACAGAAACTGAGAGAACAGTTGACCTTGTCAGGTTTTCAGCCCATCTCCAGCTATATCTTTGGTGTGTTTTCTGTCTTAAATTTTATTTTATTGAGGCAATATATAACAGAGACGCACTCTGTTAAAAGAAAAATACCAGACTGTATTTCACAGGAATGGAGCTTAGGTCTTATTTTTCATTGGGTCCATAAAATAGACATTTTAGAAATGAATGTATCTATGTGTACTTGTTGGATATACTTGGTGGAATCAGGACAGACATGATAAAGGACTGAAATGTTTAATACATTGACTGAAATATGCTGAATAGAATGGCAGGGAGCATGTGCTGAGTAGAATGTTACAGAAAGATGATCTGAGGTAACTCTGTTACCCACTGCACACACATGTGTAGGAAAGGCCCATTTCCTGTCCTTTGTTAGGACACAGACAGAGACAGGATTTTCTAGCACATCTATTTTCACCATCAAGTTTATCATGAGACAGACTCCTTCTGTTCATGATCAGGAAGCTTGTTTGTCATCTCCAAATCTCATGTTTTCTCATCTACACATCTTTGTATAAGTCATGTTCAGAAATTAGACTGTCTGCTGCCAGATAGGCTGATATTTCTGTGCAGAAATGGGAAAAACAAACAAACACAAATGAAAACTAAAAACAAAAACCTAAAACAAAAAACAAATAAGCAAAACAAACCCCCCCCACCATATTTTATAATCTCTATCAAAGGTTACAACGCTAGAAGGTATCTTGACCTTCTTTGCAACTGTTCAAAAAATAAATAAGGATAAAAGTGCTAAGAATGGTTAGATGGAATAAGCACTTGTCAAAAATTGAATTTTCAGCCCTGAAAAATTCAGCTTCATATTCTGTTCTTAAATTATCCAAGAGAAGTACAAGATATTCACTGTCAGTTTAGACTGTCAGAAACTCTTGTCCAAAAGTTGTCATTTCCAAAGTATTTTCACTGCAGAGAGCAAGTAACCAAGTTCCTGTGCCTAAACTGTCTGACTACATGCATGGGCCTTTTCCATTGATAGGTTTGTCTTACAAGAACATCTGAGCTCACACTGCAAAAAGAGAAGCCTATTTTCAAAAGTTTATGGAGATTAGAAAATTATCTAAGATGTGGTGCCCACACATGAGGCTTTTATAGAATATTTGGGGACATTAAGTGTTATAAATTCATTGCCTCACTTAAATGGTTCTTGGTAATTTTAAGGCTGCTGTAATATAGTACAAGACCTAAGATGTAATGCCCCAACAGAGGAGTATGGGAAGTCAGAAGGGAGAAGGTTTCTGAGGAAATGGTAGCTGGCATGCGTTTTCACTCACCTGGAGAAATTCTTTATGCAATCTTTGTGCAAAGCATTTTCTTGAGTCCCTTCCTCTTCAGGTGACACTTTGAGCTTCCAGAAGCTATGGGTAAAGCTAGGAAAGGTGTTTAATTTGACTTTTGCTTCATGTGGAAAGGGAAGACAGAGAAATGAAGGTATCACAATAAAAGTGGCTTGAGAACTAATGAAAGAGCCACTCTGAATTGCGCAAACTTAAGCCACCCAGCAGAAATATGGTACCTAGGTTTTGTTTTGTTATAAATAGGAGAGCATGCTAGATCTTTGCTGTTATTTATCATTAGCATATATGAAAGCAAGCTTTACCACAAACACAATTACAATGAAATTTAGACTTTTTGAACTTACATCTGTCTTGATCTCTGCTTATATATACCATGGGAAAATTTGAGTTCTGATATTCAGTATACAGTGATTCAGATCCCCACATCTATTCTCCAGCTCCAGTCACTGCAGTGGTAGATGCCACTTAACAAAATGAGTCAAGCTGTGGTCTCCCTTCCTTGAGTTCCTTCCCTGACTTCATTTCTGATGGAATGGAATGTGAAAGTGTAAGCGAAATAAACATTTTCCTCCCCACTAGTCTTCTTGTCATGGTGTTTTATCACACCAAGAGGAACCTAATTAAGATTGCTGTCTACCTGATGTCCTTCATGAGGGAAAGATGCTGGGGACGATGAAGATGCAAAAGGGCAGTAGAGATAGACATTAATATGATGGTGTAGAGACGTTAATCTTTTTCTGTTTTTAAGCAGCATTGAATGAAAGCTGTCAGTGGGACTTTCTTCTTAGCCTGATTTATGGTTTCTGAATGACATTGTTTTTCTTTGCTATTTGGAAGATAAACAGTACTGGAGAGGACAAGAGTCTCATTTTTCTATTAGTAGCACAGGCACGGAGTCAATATGATTAAAGTCCAACTGGAATAATTAATGGAAGACCCAATGCCTAACTCCTGTACTTCCAAGTTTCCCCTCCATTTCCATCATCTCCCCCAGTCCCACTCCCTTTCTCCAATGTTTTCTTCCTTTCATTCCTATCTCCCCACATCATTTAATCTCCTGAACTATTTCTTTCCTCTTCCTTTTCAAGTATAAACCAATCATAAAATGATAGCACTATTCTCTTTGGCTGTCTCTCTTGATATTCAGGGGTTTTGGGCATCTAGTTTTCTCTACAGTACATATCTGTCTCCAGAAAGATATTTACCATGTCTAATGGTAGCAATTGAGATATTATTCACCACTGATAAATGAAAGAAATCTTTATTTCATTTCTTGAAAGTCACCTACATAAAGAAATAATTAACCAATTATATCCAGGAAAAGTATTGCTATATCTAAAATTCAAAACTGAATTTTCCACTGGCTTCTTAGCAATTAAGGATGAGAAAGGGACAGCATTTTAACAGACCTTGTATTAATTATTTGGAAGAAATGAACATAAATTTGTGATAGAGCAAATTACTCTTGTATTATTTTAGGAAAGATGGATATTACATACTTTTATATAAAAGAGAGAGCTTTAATTACAATAGCTGGTTTACAGTGAAAATAAACACAATTATATAACCCAGTAAGAGGTCTTCTTTCTCAGTAAATTTGTCTGTATATCTTGAAGGAACAGAAAATACACAATAAATATTCTTGGGGATATTGATAATCAAGAGAATAGTGTAAATTACTTAATTGTCTTTTACATTTTGAAGAATTATTTTTAAAAGATTAAAAATTAATTCCATGTTTATGAATGTTTTACCTACATTTATGTATGTGTGTGCCATTTGTGTGCAGCTGGCGCTTACAGGTGCAGAAGGGAGCATTGCATTCCTTGTAAGTAGAATTAAAGAGAGCAGTGAGCTACTACTATGTGGCTGCTGGGAAATGGACCCTGGTCCCCTTAAGCACATCAAATGCTGTAAACCACTGAGTCATCTGTCCATGGCCAGAAGGATTCTTAATATGGACTATAGTGACTTACTTTTAATCTCACCAGTCAATGAGTAGTAAAGGATAGCTAAACAGTGAAGGTAAATGGTTTAGGTCAAATTTCCATAAAATAGCTTCATATATATATATGTAAATTATATATAATTATATATATATAAATTATGTATATATCAATTTCCATAAAATAGCTTCATATATATGTATACATGAAGTAACTCATATATATATATATAAAGATTTTTCAAAATAGGATATACTTTGTCAGTCTCGTAGGAATTCAGATATCATCGCAACCAGTAAAAGACCAGAATGGCAGAAGTAAGCTTTATTATCTTCTGACTATCTGCAAAGGGTGGGTTATTTCATGTTTTGTTTCATACACACACACACACACACACACACACACACACACACACACTTCAAGAATCCTAGGAAGAAGACTATTGTGAAGACGGGAAAATTGAAATTCAGAGATACAAAGTCACTTGGTCATTATTATATATCCACGGCACATCAGTGTTAGTATTTGAATCAAGGTACGCCTAACTTCCATGATGCTGAGCGAATAATTGGGCTGCTGTCCTGGAAGAATGGTAAGCTCAAGGAAAAATACCAAATGCGGAATGTGGTCTTTTTGCGTTTCCAATGGTACTTTACACATAGTAATATCTCTATAAGGTTGGCAGAAACACTGAGTCTTAGAATCAAATTTCAGCAGGTTCTCTCTTCCTCATAATAGGCTAACTACTACTTTCATCCAATCTAAGACCACATGTCCAGTAGTTGTTTGTAAAGAATGTAGATCAGCCTTCATTCAAGTGCCTAATGGTCTGCTTTCCTATACCCAGTAAATAGAAGTAAGTAAGTTACAAAAATTCACAACCAAGGCAATTTATAAAAGAAAGCATCTAGTTGTTTCATTAAAGGTTAAGTCCAAGAAAGTTTCAGAGGGTTAGAGTTATTAGGGCAGCACAAAGCTATGTTGGCTAGAACAGTTATGAACTCACATCTTTGATTGGAAAGCATATGGCAGAGAGAAATACAATGGAGATGGTTTGGGCTTTTTAAACCCCAGAAGGCCATATCTTCCAATCCTTCCCAAATAGTTACACAAATGGGGACTAAGCATTCAAGCATATGAACCTATGGGGACCAGTCTGCAGAGACAGAGCAATGACTCCAATTTCAGTTACAGTGCTTCCTGGAAATGTGAGCTGGCCACTCAACACCTTGGATTCTATTCCTTCATTCTGGCAAAATAAGAAAGTTACCTAAGATTATAGGCAACTTCATTATTTTTAAAATATTATTAATTATTATTATTAGCAGCAATAATATGTATGTTAGGTATATACCTTCAAATTGGAACTGACACAAAATATTTACCGTAAATGCACTGAGAGCTAGTCAACATATGGTTGAGTATTCCTGTATATTCTTAGGAATCTTTATAGATGTTACTTCTTGGTTTTTACTGAATGTAATTCCACCTGTTTGCAGATTTGTATCAAAGCCATGTTGTTCTGAAATATACCAGATTAGAAAAAATTGCCTCTATATTGCAGTACAGTTATCCTTTTCTGCTGGGGAAAAGTGCTAGATGTGTGTGTTTGCAAGAAATCATGTTATAAGGTGTGTGTGTCTATTAAGAGAATCAGTGAACCAGAGCCCAGTCCCCAGAGGGCCCTGCTTGAGATCATCTTTCTAGCCCAGTGATTCTGAAGCCTGGCCGTCTGACAGGATGCCTGGAGAGCTTATTAAAAACAGGTTCCTGGGCTCTTCTGCCACCGACCAAATCAGAATCTCTTAGAACAGGTACAGAAATAGTTATTTCTACAATTGCCTCAATTTCTACAATCTGCCAATCTGTAGAGCAGTCCTTGGGAATCTCACTTTCTTTTACTTTAAAGATCAAAAGCATCATCGGCAATGTTCATAATCCAGGTACTACCTAACCTGGAATCAAAGACAAACTCTTGTCTAATAAAATTATTTTTCCCTCCAAATATTCTATCTCATGTTAGTTCTGGTACTGTGGGATATTTCTGTGTTGCTATTGTTAGATGCTACTCTTGAG
Organism: Tokudaia tokunoshimensis; assembly: GCA_036184795.1. NCBI lineage: Eukaryota > Metazoa > Chordata > Mammalia > Rodentia > Muridae > Tokudaia > Tokudaia tokunoshimensis. The sequence goes on from BTHU01000012.1 coordinate 104,608,038, forward strand.
CATTGACTAGGCCACCTATAAGCCTTCTGAGCTTCTCGTATTATTCTGTATTTGACTCTGTGGTTGAGTTCTTCTTACCCCTACACTTCTTCCTTTTGAATCTACCTCTTTCAGTAAGATTTATTTTACTTATACTCCTTCTAGTCTTATATTAAAAGTGGCCCTAGTATGAATCATATTATATTAATTAGATGTCAGGAGAGGATTAAGAAAGAGCACAGAGTGAGAACCCAGAAGGCTAAATGTGAGTTTGTCTGCAGAGGAAATGATGACTCTAGTAAGTGTACAGATCTTTTCCAGTTACATTCCCCTGTCAGTTAATCCTCTCAGCATAATCCTCTTAACTACGTGTGTTCCCTCCACATTTTATCTGATCTACTTCTCTGACAATCCTTTCTATGTTTACTCACTCCCTCTGGTTTCTGAGGAGCTCTCACGGTACATGGGAAAGTCAACCATGTTGCTTTGTTATCATATGTTTGGCTCCTTGAGAGGCTCAGAGTGCATGGAAAGGCTCTTTGCAGAGGTTGGAACTGTATGCAAAGTAGGAAGGTGATTTTCAGCTTGCCATTTTTAAGAGGGATATATTAAAAATTAGTTTTTGCTTCCTGTCTCAAAACTGACCCTTTTTGTGGGCACAGTTGAAATGAGGCAGGGGGGCTGCTGTGAAGACACAGAGGATGATGGATAGAGGGAAGCACTGACTCATACACCAAAGTGCTAAGAACACTGTTAAGAGGACATGACAGATGTGACAGGGGTGGTGCCTTCACAAGACCTTCAGAACACCATACCAGTTGACAGCCAACGTTGGGGATAGAATCACATGTCTTCATCCCTAGTTGAAGAACAACAGTCAGTCAATGGCCGAGGGAGGGAAAGTCAGTTTTCTTCAGGGATGAGCCCCCTCATAGGCTACCTATGCCCAAGTGGCCATCTCTAACCCCATGTACAAATAGGAAGCACCAATTGAACTTGATAGGCTTAATATATAATGAATAAATATATATAATAATTTATAGAAGAAGATATGAATTTGAGAGTTGGATGTAGGGAGAGTAGGAGAAGTTGGAGGGAGGGAGGAGTTGTGGGCATACTACTCATGCAGTATGCACTTATGTATGAAAGTCTCAATAAGTAAATAATACGTATAGATTACTAATAAATAAGTAAATAAATTTAAGTAAATTAAAGGTCTGGTGACCAGTCTCAGATAAAAGTGTTTCTAAGTTCAATTCCCAGAGTCCATGGTAGAAAGAGAGAACCAACTCCCAAAAGTTGTATTTTGGCCTTCACATACATGTCAATCATGGCATGCATACCCACTGTCTCTTACACACGTAGCATCTGTACTCACACACACAAATACACATACATGAATACACACACAGGCACATAAAAAAAGTTAAAGCTTACATTTTAAAAAAGAGGCATAAACTTGACCATTGCTTTTGTGTGCTCAAGGAAGTCAGAGTAGAGGAAGAACTGTCCACATATAAAAGCCTGACTCCTTGTGTAGAGCCAGCTCTGTCTGTGCTCTGTTTCCTGCGGGGAAGGATCTGAGGACTAAAAGGCATGACAACATGCCATAGTATTTCAGTCTCTTGGCTTGACTTTACACCATAATAACTTTATCCAGTTGGGAACTCAAATCCCTCTAAATTAAAATACCCTTGGGAGGGGTCTAGCCTTAATCCCTTTATCAGCTTACTGGGTAATTATCAATTAATACTTTAGGGGTGATTAACTGCTAGCCAATGGAAATCAAGATAGTGATGTCAGAGCCAATTCCTCTGACTCATTTCTCATTAGCAGAATGACCTTGATTCTGTAACTTCAGGTTGGGCTCCTCTTTTATTAAGACCCTCAAGGATAGCTGGCTTCTTTTCTAGTCGTCTTTGGTAATTGAGCTCTACAAGCATTTCTGGTCTCCTGCCTGAAAAGACTTGCTAAGAGGCTTCCTTGTGTTGTGGCTTACACTGTGACCACAGAGGGAAAAAAGGATAGGGAGCTGAGCCATGGGGTTGCTTAGTTGTAATACTTGAACAGCTGTGTGCCTGTGATGAGTTTGCAGAGGAGGCTGACGTAGGGGATGTCATAGTTCCACAGCAGAAAAATAGGCTGATAGGATCAGAAAGGATGCCAGGCTATTGTGGACATCTGCCGTGCAGAATGACATCAAGTGGCTGTCTGAGCACAGTCTGAAATCTCTCTTGACTTTCAAGAGACCCCTGGGCTCCAAACTTCAAATCTGCACACTAAGCATGCCACCCAGCAGCCCTGATCTTCTAGTGTCAACAAGATGCCCATATTCTTGCGGATGCAGGATTTGACATTGGAGTAACTAGGTTCTAGTGTTCTATCTGACCAAACTAAAATAAAGGCAATGATTATGCTACTCTAACTTTGAGCTTTCCTTATTGTCAACACTAAGTTAAAAGCATAGTTTTATTGTGTTTAAGTTACTACCTTGGATTCTCCTTTGCATCATCAATTTTCTCTCTAATGAAAATGGAACATTTCTGCCTTATCCTGCAATAGTAGCTAACATATCCTGAATGCTTGCTTTACACCAGACACTAGAATAAACAATTTTATGCATTATTACTGTAATATAATAATCCTAAGAAGTAAGTAGGAATAACGACCATTTCGATGTATATAGAGAGAATGTGAATGGACCAAGATAAATCCCTCCTGTTTTCAATATGCATGGAAAGGCAGGTGACAGCATTTGCCAGCACCTTTAACACCTCAAAGGATCTTTCCATTTTCTGTGCTGCTGAATGGAGCTATTTCCTCTCTATGAGGCTATGTGAAAGATTGCCAGAGGACATGTGAATAGAATTAGCTAGATATTCAGAGACAATAGATGCCAGATGACGTAAAGTGTTCTTTGTGTATATGAGTGTGTATTTATGTGGGTGCTTTGTGTGTGCACAGATGTGGAGGACAGAGAGCAACTTTGACTGCCATTCCTCCTTAGGAGCTGTCTACCTTATGTTCTGAGATAGGCTTTCTCAGTGACCAGGTACTTAGGGATTTGGCAACTTGACTGAGCAGCAAGCCCAAGATCATCCATTTCCACCTCCTCTGTACAGAGATTACAAGTGGTTCAACATACCTGGCCTCTTTTTTTAAATAAATATGTATCTTGAGACTGGCTTGGGGATTGAACTGAGGTCTTCATGCTTGCATGTCAAGAATTTACTGCCTGAGCTATCTCTCCAGCTCTAAACGGCTTCACGTCTTTTATTCAGAAGAAATGTCTTCTAGGTTTATTTTCTTCTTTTATTTGTTTTGGTTTTTCAAGGCAGGGTTTCTGTTTAACAGCCTTACCTGTCCTGAAATTCACTTTGTAGACGCAGCTGCTCTCAAACTCAAGAGATCCTCCTGCCTCTGCCTTCTGAGTTCTGTTGCCCAGTACTTGTGTGAGCATGTTGATTTAATTAGAACTGCCCTATATAAATAATAAACTGGATTCACTTTCTTTTACAACTCCTTTGCTTTCAAAGTACCTCCAGACACAGATTATCTTTTTTACTTCAAATTCTGCAAATTAGGAAGTACATTGAAGAAGAACAACTCAAATTTAAATAAGCTAAAATTTTATCTCATGGCTTCTCTCGGGTTTTATACTTTACCTAGGTGCTAGCCTGGAGGCAGAGGGAAGGTTTTGTTAGAGATGGAAGATAGACAGCTTCCTTCAATGTGACACATGTGATGCAGTTTCTCTGGGGGAAAGGGAGAGATAGTTTAAATCCACATAAGAACGAACCCATGGCCTTGTGCATGCTAGACAAGCATTATTCCATGTAACTATGTTACCTTGAGAGATGGATATTCTATTTAAGTCTTCTCACAACACCTTGAGAATAGGCTATAATGGTACCTGTTTTACAGTTCAGAATAAAAATGAGTCACAGCACCAGGTATGTTGATCCCAAGCACCACTTCCAGTGTCATAAGTGATGAACTCAGTTCCTAGATTGGGTTATTAACAAACTGACAATAAAAACAACAAATCCCGTACCTACAGGGTTGGTTTGAACTGGTTTCTTGAGAATCAGAATCCTGTAGGTTGTACAGAATCCCTCTTACTGACCACCTGTTAGGTAAGAAAGTGAAACAGAGGTGTACAAACAAATTCTCTTTCATTTAAGAACTTAGAATTTTGCTCATCTTGTAGTTTTGTGTTAAGGTTCATTTGTAAAATACTTCATCACAATATTATTTGTCCTGATCACAGGGGCTGGTATAATTTGTACTTAAATTCTGTTCCTACTAGTACTCCTTTTCTAGACTCAGTCCTGTGTAAGCAGGCACCAGGCTAAGATGTCTAGCAAGCTTCATCTCTCATTTTCCATGGGAAGAAACTGAGGCCACCAATCATAGAGCTGTCATTAATTACTGTACCTCTGGACTAGTATCACTTACAATCTAGTGCCTTCCATTGCAATAGAAAGTGTGAGCAGTGAGCATCAGAAACTCATAACTTGGAATAGAGTCATATGTAAGTGTTCTTGGTACAAAGTGAAAAGCCCTTGAACTGTGTGTCACGGTTTAGGCCAAAAACTCTACTCATTTAACAAGAAGAACTACCTGCATGTTGCAGCAGGTAGAACTTAGATTAGGCTCAGAGAATTACGTCGCTCTGGAAATGAGGTGTTCTACTGATTTCCTGAAAATGTCATAAAATTTAAGTGTGGCAAGCTCAAATGCCTTGGGTTAGTTAAATAGTGAGGACCATGGTGAAAAGCAAAGAAACTACATTCAGAAACACGTTTTATAATTCTATTGATGACCAAACATAGTCTTTTCTTCTTCTACTCCTCAACCTTCCCTTCTTCCTTCCCTCCTTCCTATACCTCTTGTTTGATTTCCCTTTTTGGGCACCCTTTAACTTAAGGAGAAACATAATTCTGTGAAGCCATGCTGTTTTAGTTACCTTGTTCATCACTGTGCAGTTATCCGACAAAAGCAACTTTAGGGAGAAGAGGTTTGTTTTGCCTGATGGTTTAAGGAAGTACTGTCCATCACAGCCAGGAAGGCATAATGTCTTGGGACTCATCTCTGGCAGCAGGAATTTGTAGCATGGTTTTGCATGTTCTGGTGGAACAGGAATCAAAAAGATCCTGACCTCAGGCAGGGCTCCTCTATATCCCTCAAGGCCAACTAATTTGGCTCTAAACCTGCCAACCATGCTCCACATGCAAAAGATTCCATATCCTCCCTATACTGCAACTTCAGATGGGAAGCAAGCATTTGAACAAAAGAGGCCACGGGCACCTGAAGCCCACCTTGGCAACATCCTGGTTTCCTTTCAAAGAGCTTCCTTGATCCTACTTCCTATATCACATCTGCAGCTTTAGTCAATCAGCAGCTTCCACCATTCTCCATTCTCCATCCCTCCCTCAATTACCTGTCCTTCATCTCAAGGGTGTGTGGATTATAGCATTTTCTAACTCCCTGCACTGAGTAGCTGCAGCTTTAGAAACTATTGTTCCTACTGTGGCATTGTCAGCTTCCCTTGTGGGTCCATCCCACCCCTACCAGTACATCTCCTTACAGCAACATTTCCCTTCTTGAGTGACTTTTACTTAAGACCATGCTTTGATAATTGAGGACCACACAGGTGGGAGATCTGCTTTGCACAGAATACTAAGTATCTTGAGTAGCTTTGTGCTGCTCAAGTATGGTGTTGTTAGTATTTTAGAACATTAATAAATCAATAATATTTCCTCTCAAACATCTATAAGTAAAATATTTGCATTTTGTAGAGAAGTTGGGTTTTTTTTTTTTTTTTGTGAAGGTCCCAGTTTATTTAATTACTTTAGTTTGAGGTTTATAGACAACAAATCTCTTTGAAACTGTTTCCTTTCTGTTGTTTCAGAAGTTCATGTGTGTATATAATGTTTTGATCAAAACCACCCAAAATTTATTCTCATCCAGTTCCACCCCTACCTTCCCACCACTTTTTCCTTCTAACTTAATATACTCTGTCATAGAGGACTTTTTCAGCAAGGATGAAACACATTACATTTCAGAGTAAAACAATAGTTTGTGCTATCCAGGAGACAGAAAGTGTAAGGCTGTGCTTTGGCATGTGCTGTGATAAGCAACCTTGTACCTCAGTCACTAGGACTGTGGATGCTATCTTTGTAAAAACAAGACCAGTGTTTGCTGGAGTGCCCTCTGCTCATTTATGGATTTATTTTTTTTAGCACCAAAGATAGAGGTGTCACCTTTCCCCTTATCTGTAGCTCCCTGAAGAGCTGTATGAATAATATACTCAGGATTTGGGACAAGGCTCTCAGCTATCTTGTAGGAAATTACCCCTTTCAGCAGAAAAAAAAATCACTCAGAACCTTTTTATTTCCCCTTTCCTTTGACAAAATTGCATTTTTGACTATCAAGGCACTTAGGCCTCTACAGGTTGGTTTTCAGGAGCCTGGAGGGTGGAGAAAAGTTGCCATGGAAATTGATGCTCCATACTCTGGGGGAATCAGGAGTGATGGGTGTCCCTGCTGGTGACTGGGGTATTCTCTGTGCTGAACAAGGATTTCATCCAGGTAACCACACACAGGTAAGAAACAGCCAGTTCAGCCAGCATTGGTTATAGCATCTGTCCTTAAACCTAGGTCATCCTATTGCCAGAGCAAGACTTAGGCAAAGTACTAAACTCTGTGGCCAGGATCTAGCTAACTTGTCTTGGGAAAACTCTGTTTATCTCTTTAGGTTTTCCTTATAGAATTCAGAAAGCTAACCAACTCATTTTTTTTTCAGAGGGAGATGGAAGCCTGCGCTAGATAGTAAGGTCTCAGAAAATCCCTTTGAAGACGAGATGCTGTTGTTTTTTTTTCTGCTCCACCCCTTCTAAGGGCTTGGTTTTTTGTTTTGTTTTGTTTTGTTTTTATCTTACCATTAGTTATGCATTAAGAAGACACATTCAAAGAATTTTTAAAGATTTATTTGTTTTTTATGTCCATGAATTTTGCCTATCTTTATGTCTGAGCATTGGAGCCCCTGGAATTGGAGTTATAGGCTGTTATGAGCCACCATGTAGGTCTCTGGGAATTAAACCTAGGATCCTCTCAGAGCATCTAATGCATCTGCTGAGCCTGTCTCTCCAGTCTCCAAAATACAGTCAAATAGCTTCTGGGCCATTGGGTTGGTCCTGTTATTTTTCTGGATGTTCTAACTTACTTATTTCTTCATTTATTTTCCAGCTCCTCTCTTTCCCCTCTTTTTCTGATATGCCCTACATTTTTGCAGTGTCTCCTCCATTCTGCTTTTATGGCCACTGCACACAAATCTGAGCATCCTCATCCCTTTGTGGCAGTCTTCCCGAGTGGCTTTGATGCTGAGTCTCATGACAGAGGTTGGTAGAGATGAGTTGAGTCTTAGCACTGTCCTGCTCTTTGTCATTTTCAACTGTAAATTTCTTTTCAAATGTGGCTGAAAAAAGCATTCACCCAGTTGTGGGTGGCTCCTTACACATGGGATGTAGTTTACGGTTTGGTTTACTAGAACCTCCCTCTGCCCATCCTGGCCTTGCAGGATCTGATTAATTAACTCATGACCCTTTTCTTGAGAATAAGCAGAGGAGATGTCTGTCTAGGAAGACCTTCATAATATTTGTTCCATTCCTTGCCACTATAGCAGAAGTCCTCAACCTGTGGGTCAACACCCCTTTGGGGATTGAACAACTCTTTCACGGGTTGCATATTAGATATTCTGCATAGCAGATATTTACATTATGATTCATAATAGCAGTAAAAATTCAGTTATGAAATAGCAATGAAATAACCTTATGGTAGGGGGGGTGTCCCCACAACATGAAAAACTGTAAGCAAAGGGTTGCAGCATTAGGAAGATTGAGAACCACTGTATTGTAGGGTAGGCTACTTCCTTTCATTGGCATAATGCCATATTGCAGTCACTGGATGACATTGATGGTCTCTACCTTGTTTTGCTCAGTATGCCTCTATACTCTGAGTGCCTTATCCTTATTTACAGTACTGATCATAGTTCATTTTACACAGGGAGTACAAATTAGATTTAAAGAATTTAAACCAGGTTTGGAATAGGTTTGAAGAAATGCCACCTTTTCTGCTTTATAGATAGTTTCTGTTGTCTTTATGCTCTGATTAGGAAAATTCTGATTTAAACCAAAGATTGTACAGAAAAACCTGTGCTTTCTCTCTGCCAGTGAGAGATAATGAGGTAATGTGGATTGTGCTAACTGTTCCTTGAAGAACAAATCCATTATAGAGAATTCATAGTATATGATGGTATTTTATATTAAATGGAGATAAATAAGGAATATTCACTGGCAACAATGACCAGAGATAACTACGGTCAGGTAGAAGGAAATGCCAATTGCATACAGATCTGTCAATCTGCCAGATCTACTGAAGTTTTGTTCACATGAACATTTTTTTACATTAAAATCTGGAAGAATGCCCCACTCACATACGTAAAGTGTAGTAAGTGTGAATGTGTACTTGAGTGGCTGTGCAGTCTCAGGATACAATCGCTACATACAGCAGTGTGCACAGTCAGGAAAGAGGGCTCTGTCCAATTCTACTGTTCTATTTACCTCTAGGTCTTCCTATGCTTAGAGCTTTGTCATAGCATGCCCAGAGTCCATCTTCATTCCCTGTCTTTAATACTTCAAGTTCTAATCCAGTTCTCTCCTTCCTTCTTCTATCTCTTGCCTCTCCTTGTCCTTTTGGTTCCTCTCTCCTCCTCTTCTCCCCTCTTCTCCCCTCCTCTCTCCTCTTCTCCTTTTCTCCCTTCCCCTTCAGTCTCTTTTCCTCTCCTCTCCATCATCTCTATTCTTTCCTTTTCTATTTTTCTTCTTTCCTCTTTGTATTTATCTGCAGGCTGAGTTCCCAAGCCTGTTAGTGAAACATTTTTTGTAGTAGGCAATTGCATGTTAGTTTACTGATAATAGTTGTTTGTATATTCACAATAGTTTCACTTTCTTCATCTTCCTGGTATGTGTATGTACACAAGGGATACAAACAAGGACAGACCTGATTGCTCCTTTGTTATAAGTAAAGACCATCTAATCATAATAAAACATATTTAATAATTTTGTATAATGAGCAAATTAGAGCCATAATGCAAGGAAATGAGAGCCAATTCCTTCAAATGTGTCTGTCTTATCTTTTAATTAAGGAAAGAACTTTCTTTTTCTCTCTCACCAATGAGACCGACTGCCAAGATGCCTCATACTGGGTAATTCTAAAGGTACCCAAGGTTCTGCTTCCCTAATTTTTAAAAGCAAAATTCTGGGGGGAGGATGGGAAATGGAAGGAAAATGATGTGTAACATTTGGAGCTTATTTTCACTCTGGATTACACGGCAGTTTGATTTCAGCAGACACTCCACAATGGCACCCAACCATTTATACCTGTGTTTTTCTTAGGATTAGGCAGTAAAGTTGTTCAATGATCAAAAGCTGGAGCTCTCACATTAAACAGTTTTATTGTCCCAGGTTTGCTACTTTACTAATTTGTGATCTTAGGAAGTTGTTAAACTTTAAAGGCTTTAAGCTTCCCAGCTGCAGAAGGAAAACTAATAATATCAGTATCACCCACATCCCATAGTTTGTATAAAGCTTAAAGTAGTGATATTTATTTCAGTGCCTGTCGCAGGATCAGGACTCAGTAATATCTTTGTAAGAAAAATAAAGAAGGATACTAAGAAGTCCAAGGGATAATATGTGCTTGCATGAGGATGTTATATTAAGGCATTTAAATCCTGTGTCTATTTTTGACTAAGCTGCCTCATTTTGGAAGGCAACTTTGAGACACATCAATTTCCAAATCTATAAAAATGGAGGATGCTGGTGTATATTTGGGGGAGTTTGGAGGGTTATACAAGACAGTGCATATGCAAGTGTGTCATATCCTGAAGTTAATTATGGTGTTATGTTACCAATGGTGAATAGAATTTGCCTGTGACTTATCCTACTTCCAAGTGACTTCCATTGTATGAACCCAGATGCACTGTCTGTCCCACACTCTGGATCAGACTCATGATCCTTAAGTCTTAAGGCAGAGCTTGGTGCCTGAAAATATTCTTTGCTCATGAAATACTCTCAGAGCTCTGCCATATCTTTCCACTTCAGTGTGACTTCTGTCATCACATACCATTCCCTATGTGGGGTTTGCCTGTCCACTAGATCCACTTTGCTTGGTGCATAACAGTATACACAGGAATTGATGCTTCCCTACTTTAGTGTCCCTCAACCAAGAGTTAGTAACCTTTTTAACATGGGCTCCTAGATTTTCCTTTCAATTTCTCTTAGTAGAAGATGACTTGATGGTTCATTCATTACTGAAGCTACCTGTAGCTTAGGTCACATGCCTATATCAGTTTCTATGAAAATACAGCTTACATTGAAATTCTGTCTTTGGAGTTTGCTTCCAAAGAAACCAAAACAGAGACATGGTTGCCCCAGTAAGCCATCTCAGTCATACTTCTGTGTAGCTCTGACACAAGGAAACTTTCTTCTGAGCTAGTTACAAGAGAAGAACCCAGTTTGGCCTCAGGCCTAATACTTAGGTTGGAATACATGTGATGGGGATAGACTCTATGAGTCTTTTCTTATAATGATATTGATCTGAAGACTTGGTGTGCTTGGGTTGGGAGAGGGTTGTGAAAAATCTCATTTGATTTTTTTTTTAGATTCAAATAACATTGTGGGTTTAGGATAAGACAAGTAGGAAGAGACCATCATCATAATTCTAGGACCAAAATCAGGGCTTTAGGATTCTCTGCTAGGCAGAAGGGAATGGAGTACTGACCCTGTAAGTTCTAAGTTAGCCTGAAGACACCTAGACCGCATAAATTTCCCTTTGATTAGGTATTTCCTTATACTGGATCTTTTGATTCATGGTAATAAATACCTAGGGATATTCTTTATGGTCATGCCTGAGCAGAGTTGAGGACATAGGGCTAGATGATCTACTTCAATTGGGCTACTTATAATCATACAATTAAGACCAGAGGTCAAAAATAACCTTTTATTTACTCTCTAAAATTCCTGATATTTTAATTAAAAAAATGTGCTCATCAGCATTTTTCTGAGGAACGAATTGTGGAATTTAAGATTCTAATAAACATAGTCAACATATATTATTTACTTCATATTAATGTCCAATTTTGCTGCTTAGAATTTGGCAAAGGGATATTGTTGTGTAGTGATCATGTTAGCTATAACAGTAGTATCCCTTGGTCTAGGATTCACTTTTCAATAACTCATATCTTCCAGGGAAAAATGTAAGAAACTGATATCTCTCAATTTAATAGGGCACAGTAGCAATATAATAAGTTGAAGCTTTTATATTGAAGTGATGAGTCATCATTTACTCTGTTTGTTTATTATGTGGCTTCTGTTACTGTTTTTATGCCTGTTTTCTTAGATACTAATAAAGGGGAATTATTTCTCCTTTCGTTTAGTCTTAGATTTCGTTACTTCAAGGAGGTAGCCTATTTAAATGAGAGAATGAAAACTTCAAAGAAAATATAACTTGGGGCATGTGAGATATGCCAAGCTGCCACACCTAACAATCTGAGTTTGTTCCTTGGAGTCTATACTATAAAAGGGGAAAACTGACTTCCACAAGTTGCCCTCTGATTGGCATATAAGCACTATGACATGTGTGTACCCCTTCAAAATTAATAAGTATAAATTTAGAAAATAAAAGTGATAATTTGAAATCAAGGGTATAATTTTTTGAGATGGGGGTCTTAGTTTGTAGCCCAGACTGGCTTTGACTCACTACAGTCTTCCTGCTAATGAGTGAGAGTCTCATAGACAATGTACTGTAGAATATAATTTCTGTCATCTTTTCTCACATCACCCTGATCTCCGGCAATGCAATACTATGCTGGGGCGGGGGGAAGGACAGTCCTCAAAATATACTGATGGAGGGCTACATGGGTTCGACATCTTGTCAGGGGACATGTGTATATAAACCAGTAAATCTAAAGTGCAAGCATTTTCCACACAATTTGGCACAGGATAGAGGGGGACATTAGAAAGGTTGGGTTGACGTCATCCCAAAGGACGCAGAGGAATTCTGGTAAAAAAAAAATAGGCTTAAAGTTGTAGCAAAATACTTTTGCCATTACATGTTCTTAGATTGCAATGGAGCCTAATAGATTTTAACATTGCTTCCTGTTGTTTATTCTTTTGTAATAGCTTTGGATGTTGTTTTAGTGGTATCATTATAGCTTGACACTAGTGTTATTGATGAGTCATGATTTTCTTCCAGAAGTGGGGTTGAGTCTGAGAGAACTTGTAGGTGCACAGGACCAATAGGGTTTCACTGTTCATGGACACTGCATTTAGACCAAAGGAGATGCAGCTATGTGCAAGGAAGTGGTTTCTAGAGGCAATATAGATATTCAAAGGAATTTATCAGTCAAGAATTTATGATTGTAAGCCACAAAAATCTAATGTAGTTAGAGTCTACAGATTAAATGAATGAGAACTTTTGCTTTGCTTTTTATCCTTTCTAAAATTGTTTCTTCCATGATTTAAACAAACACAGTTTCTCATAAAAGCATAGTGTGATGATTTCAGTAGCGCTTTTTTACATGTTCTTGCCAGGTTTGCTTCATTTCCCTCTGTTCCTCTCACACTCTCAGATAGCTTGTGATGATAATCTCATAATAAACCTATATACATGAAATGTGCATATGTGATATATAATATGTATTATGTATGATATAATATCTGATATATATTTCATATATATTAGATATATATATTCAAACACATTTTTTCTACACTCATGTAATTTATATACTCAGACACTTGTAAAGCATTTTCAGATGATTGCATCATTAAAGGAAGTATCACATGGTTATTTTATAAAATTTAAGATTTAAATCTTGTGTCCCTTTCAGGAAAATATTGTGAAACATAGAATTCCATGTAAAAGAACAAAAATATATCTGTACGGTTTACAGAACAATAAAATAAGTACTAAGGCTATATTTAACTCCCAGATGAAGGAGAAAATCACCCATGGCTTAGGATCTGCCTCTACATCATTGCAATACTTGTTTGTGTCCCTGGAGAGCTGAGCTGTCCAGAATCAATCCTGGTCTTCTTTTTATATATTTGGCTGTTTCAGCTCAATTCTTCTTTATACTCAAAAGGCAAAGCTCTAATTGACTCTTCTTAACAGGTACACAATATTTTATCACAAGGGTCTATTTGTTTATTACATTTCTCTGTTGATAATTTTGCCTCCATTTTATTTTTTATAACATGAGTAATCTCCAAATAAATGTCCTTGTGTGTTTGCACTGGTGCTGTATTGTACCTGGTGGAGTCTAGGAGATGGATTGATGAGTAGAAAGGGGTTTGCATTTTAAATAGGAGCAGATGCTATCCTATCGCTTTTCAAAACACTGTCACACTTCGCTGTCTTCAAACAGCATCCTCTTCACACATCCCTGATAGTGCTGGGGATATTGATCTTTTTCATTGTGCCTGTCTGAACAGTGTAAAACCATAGCTCATTGTTATTTTAATTTGCATTTTCTAGACTATCTGTGAATCTGAGAGTCTTGTGTTTGTCTGGAGGCCACTTAGTGGAGCCTTTCTGTGAATGGGCTCTTCCTGACTTCTCTCATTTCTTCAATAGAGATGCTTGTCCTCTTCCTGTCTTTCCAATCTCTATTATTTGCCTACTACTTCAAGTAAACAATATTTTGCCATCAAATGTGGTAATTTCTTTTATGTATTTAATTGTCTGTTATTAACTTTATAGCTTCTGATCTCTAACCTTGTTGAGGACAATTTCTCTAATATCACCTCTAAAAAATGGGTTAGGCTTATTATAGAATGATTTGTTTTTAAATTGAGGTTTGGGTTTCTTATATTTAAATCTTAGTCAAGCAGACATTTGATTTTGTGTTGAGTAGTGGTTAGAGTTCCGTGGTCATTCTAGTTAAATGGTAAGTATGCTGATAACGGCCAATGTATAATGCTTATTGTGCTCGGCACATTATACATAGGGGCTTTCTATGCGTTTTAAAAAAAAGGACTCTTTCCTTTCACAAGTCATCAATATAGAATGTCATACTGGCTCAATTTTATTGTTGTAAAACATGAGCCACAGAGAACTTGAATCAACATTCCAAAGGTCATATAGCTGGTAAAGTAGTGAAAGTGAGACTTAAACCTTGGAAGTAAGTGCTGAGACTGGGAACCTTTATGCATAGCTCTTGAATGCTGGCTACTTGCACCAGGATCCTGTCCTTTCTCCATGATATGTGTTATTTCCCTTGTCTGTGATCAGATTCTTATGTATGTCAGAGTCTGTTCCTATGTTCTCTATGCTCCATGATCTATAAGCTGTCACATGTCGTGGTCCCTTACTGATTCACAGTAGTATCGTATCTGTATCACCCAACTACTTCCTGGCTTCACTTTCTGTCACTCGCTTATTGATTATTTTTAGGCATCCTTGCTTCTAAATTGTATTTATGTTCATGTTTATTTGGTTAAAATGTAGTATGGGCTTCTAAGTAAAATGATTTTAAATAAGCATATAGATTGCAGATAGATTCAGACGCATATTAAGTGCTCCCATTTAAAACATGATACATTTTTCTCATTCTTTCTAATATTTATATAGCAATAAAATTTTATTGATATCTTCAATAAAATATTTTCCTCAATTCTGTGTTTTAGTGATTATTTATGTGCTGGAGAAGAGGGATTGATTGATAGTATCTTCTTTATTGATTCAACATGAAGAAAACTATCAATATATTATTTTTCATTCAATGGGATTTATTCATTTTAGTAATTTATTTTAAATGTTTTAATTAATTCTTATATAACTTCATACAATATATTTTCATTGTATTTTACCCCAAGTCCTATTTTAACTCCAAGATTCACTCTTGCCTTTTGGTCACTCTCTCTCTCTCTTTCCTATTAAGCAACCCAGTGAATCCAGTTTGTGCCATCCCTAAATACTCCTAGGTGTGGGCCCATGTACTAGAGCATGTTAAACCACCAGGAGTCACATTAAAGAAGAGTGACTTTTCCTCACTCAGAAGTCATCAACTGTTCTTAGTTCTTCAGTTATCTGTGGGGGCTCATGAACCACTCTTTCACTACACACTAGAGTGTTGATTGATTTGATTTTGTGCAGGTATTATGCAGTGACAACTGCTGAGATTTCATGAGGGCAGTGGTCCTATCCTATCCGGAAAACAGTGTTTCACGCAGGTCTTCCTAGACCTCTTATTCTTATGATATTTCTACTCCCTCTTCCACACAGACCACTAAGCCTTGGGCAAGGGGGTGATATAGTGATCATTGTGAATGAGCTCTCCATTGTACTTTGAATAGTTGATGTTTCTGCAATAACTATTAGCTACTGAGCAAAGAATCTTCTCTGATGCTCTGATCTACAGATCTGTGATCTGTACAAATCTTCAGATGACAGATATATTTTCTAAAACTATGTAGCAAATTAATAAAAGCACGTTCAACCCTGGAGCCTATGAGCTTTTCCACCATGGGTTCTCAGCTGGATTTACAATATCAGGTGTGGGTTACCTGTATGGAGTGGTCTTTATATTCAGGGAGTAAGCAGTTGGCTACATGGGTGACATTTGTACTGTTGCTGCAGCCATAAGTATAGCTTACTATGTTAGTTATTATTACAGTTCATAGATGAGTAAGAGTGTTGATGACACCCTGTCCTCTGACAACAGCCTACATAACTCCTTCCAGTACTATGAGAGCTTGCCAACAGGGAAGAAGCTTCCTACTCAGTACCTAATTGATTTCTTCATATCCTTGAATTAATGAACGTAGTTTTAGCAATAGGATTTTACCATCAGCTTTCTGATAGACAACTAAGAGAAATGGCAATAGGCTCTATTGTTTTGGAGTCTGTAGGACACCTCTGACTTACAACTCTAGGGAAGATCTGCCACATCAGACCCCGGACTTTTTGTCAGTCCATGGCTTTGGGCATGAGCATAAGGTGAAGTGTAAGTCCAAGTAAAGTCCTTATATGAATATTTTATATATATATATATATATATATATATATATATATATATGTATATATATTCCCAAGAGTTCCACCTAATTAGCTGATCTTGTTTCATACTAACAAAATACACCAGTTTCCAACTCACCTTTGTGCCTTTGCTATTGCTATTCTCTTTTCCAGATGTTCTCCCTCCTTCCTTAGCTAGTCTACTAATGTTTATCTGTTAAACAGTGTTGTTCCTCTTGGAAACCCTCCCTGTAAACTACCACAACCTCCTTGTACCTCTTAGTCACCAAGGTTATCATGTCATTTATCTGTTCATGTTTCTGTTACTGCCATGGAATGGCAGTAAAACATAATCATTGCTAGTGTCCTTGGCTTCTAGCCGTGAATGAAATAAAGGTGACCACAGTGAATATTTCTGAAAAAAAAATGTATAAATGAAATCATGTGATACTTTCTTAGCAGTAATGTTGCTTATACCATTTCATAATTTGATATCTAATTTTAATTTTAGTCCTTTAATTGTATTAACCTACTAGTTCTTGACCTTTTCTATAAGGATATTTTATAAGGATATATTTTTCCTCTGAAAACATTTGCAACGCTATATATCTCTTGAATCCTCCACCAACTCTTCCTCTTCTAACCTTATTTCTCTGCTTCCAATGCCTTATTTCTATCACTATCTGTTAGAGAAATAAGTGAAGTGACAATATCTAGTTGACTTTGACTCTGCTAAGAAGGAAGAAGGGACAAAAATTGTCCAACTTCTATGACATATTCTTCGTTTTATTTTCTCCCCAGTAGCTCCTACCCGTGTATCTATTATGTAGCTTAGCACTTGTTGCAGACACACACACACACACACACACACACTACACATGCACTATATATATATGGGTGGATAGATAGATAGATAGATAGATAGATAGATAGATAGATAGATAGATAGATAGATAGATAGATAATTTGATCCATCATTAAAGAAGCTCAAGTAAATATGCATTGGTGGTCATTATGTTCCTGAAGAAAATTAGAGAGGTAGTTAACATATGTCTCATGCCAGAATTCCATGAAAACATTGGTTGGGAAGTTTGGGGGTAAACATTGTTCTATTAATGAGAGGTTCAACACACTGAAATGACTGAGGACTATGCCTTATGTGACTATTGCCTTGCTGAAATGGAATTTCCCTGGGAGAAAGCATGGGACATCAGCATTTTGTGAAACTGTAGTAGTCTGTGCTCTCTCATGTATAAATTGAGGTCACCCTTGTGAGATTATCTAAAGTATCTCTTTGAGATTAAGAATAAAATAAGGACAGGAATATATATCTTATTTATGCTATCATTCACACTGTGGTAAGAGAGAGATAACTTTAGGAGTCACTGTAGTATGTTGTTAGGATCTGAAGGTTATGGAGTGGGATTGGTAAGGTTCAAAGACTGAGTGATGTCAGATAAATGTTAATGATCTCATACGAGATTTTAATTTTGCATGCTTTAGTTTCTCTGTCCATACAAGAAAGATGATACAGAACCTGACTTAAAAATGATAGGACAATACACATGAAAACATATAGAGGAGGGTGTGCATGGTACATAGAGCTGGGCTAGTGGAGTTCTTATCTCCAGAGTACTGAGCAATATGAATTTGGGGGGCATGCTTCTGGGGAAAAGCCAAATTATGTTTCTTTGTGTTCTTGCTGAAGGGTCAAGACTCGTTTCATGATTGTCACAGAATTAAAATTTAGTGTCAACTTATCATTTTTTCACAATAGCTACCTCTAATTTTCTACTTTGTTTCCTGGTCAACCAAAATGAATTCTTATTTTTCCCCCTTTGAACATCTATAATGATGTTTGTGATCTTTGTCGGTGCTATTGGAAATTTAGGGGAGACCCAGAGAGCCACAGTTTAGGAGGCAATGCAGCAGTTTGCTTCCTGTCCTTTCCTCTCTTTTCTCTTTCTCCCTTATTCTGATTCCTCTTTTATTCTTCCTCCATCTTCAGTCCTCTCCACCCTGTATCTCTTTCCTCCCGTGAATGTCACCTTGTCCTCTCAACTCTCCCTTTTCCTCCTCTTTGTGCTCCTTGCATCATTTCCCCCATCTCTCCTATCCTTCCTGTTTTTTTCACCCTTTCTTGTTCTTCCCTTTCCAATTTCCCTCTTTCCCCCATGTCTCCCTTCTCTACCCCTCCTATCTCTCTTTCTCTCACCTAGCTTCTCTTTCTCTTCCACTTTATTTTCCTCTTGTGAGTTCTCCCTTGTTTCTTCAAATGCCTTACTGAAACTTTTTGTTTGTTTGTTTAAACAACAGCAACATTTTCTATAAGGAAAAAAACCCATGCCAGCTGCCAAGACAGCAACATTTCCTCTTATTATAGCATATTAGGACTGGAGGTGTCCTTGGAGACCAGTGAACTCAGAGGTCCTCAGAGGAACTAGTTGGTGATGATACCCTGGACAGCACTTAAAATGCCAAGCTCTGTTTCGAGTGCTCTGTACTACAAGGCCAGCACGGGGGCTTGGCATGGTATTTGTATGGAGTATCCCCAAATGTATTTATTTTAATTTAAGAAGCCTTCCATTTCAGGCCTAATTCTACTACTTACTAATGGAGCCATCTCAGTGGAGCTATTAAGCCTTTCAGTGGGGGCTGGCGAGATGGTACAGACAGTAAAGTACTTTTGGTATAAATATAAGGGTCTGAGTTCAGTGCACATATCTCACATTTAAAAAGGCCTGGTGTGGGGGTGCATGCTTGTATTATTCAATACTGGGAAGGCAGGCATGCACAGGAAGATTCTGGAGACTAGTCGGATGGTCAGCCTATCCCTACTACACACACACACACACACACACACACACACACACACACACACACACACTCACTCGCTCCATAGTCTCAGTAATACTTGTAAGACATAGACATTTACCCCTCAAATAACTGGCAGTGATCACCAGCCTGGAAGATGTATAGTAAATGTTAAAATCCATAAGGGTTTTCTTCTATGGTTCTGATCAAAGAGTAGTATCCTGGTTATGTCCCTGAGTACACAGGATGAAGATCAAAGGAAGCCTAAGCATCTCTGAGCCTTGTAACAGATCTGAGAGAGGTGAAGAGTCTGTCAGCCCCATCATTCTATTTAGCTGTCTCTATACTTTGTCCTAAAAAGTCTCAGAACCAGTCTCAAGTGAGGAAATAGAAATATACCTGCATTATAAATTCACCTTCCCAAGACCATTTCAATGAATCTTTATAACAACAACCTTATAAAGCAAATGTTATTATTGCATTCAGATACAAAGACAGGTAGGAAAAGCTTTTTTTAATAACTACCATGTACGTCTTGATCATTTTAGCAGAGTCTAAATAAATATCGAGGGGCCTTGAGGTCTTGAAATTCTTAAACACAATTGATAGTGTGTTTAGGGTTGAAAAGCCAGCAGCCAGTGTTGACAAAGCTATCAGAATGGACCACACAAGGCTGCATCTGAGGTCACAGCCATCTGTGCTTGGAAGTACCTATGGCATGGCCAGTGATTTCTGCTAAGTTCTTACGATTTCAGACCCACTCTTTTCAGAATGTCGGCATAAGGCTAAGTTGCCTCTATTTCTGGGCTCTAGAAGGGCAGTTTCCCAGTCTAGACAGAGTTTGGATCCTATCTACCCTTCATGGAACTGCAGGAAGGGCCTTTCTAGCAGCAAATATCCAAAGAGTTATTCGTAACCAGGAGCTTTGACAATTAGAGTCATTCTTGTGACGAGGGACACTTGTGATTTCATAGTAACCAAGTCCCTGTTACTATAAATCCCTGCATTCAATGCAGGAGCTACTTGTAACCTGTGCTGCTAGCTAACGCTCTGCATCCTATCCCTATCGCAGCCAGTGTGTCTAAATCTCATTTTTTATTTCTTCATTCATTTAATTTTATCCTTAAAGACTTGGTCCTAAATAACATCCACCACTAGTTGTAACCACAGCAAATGGCTCATCAACTGTCAACCAGGCAATAAGGTGGAGGGCAGAGGACAAGATGTAAGGAGAAAGGTAGATCAAGGCTAGGGTGGCATCCTACCTCTGTAAGAAAGGAAAGGCTGTGCACAACAGTCCTACAAAGAATCAGAAAGGAGGGGAGAGAGCAGCGTGTGTGGGGAGCTGAAGAACAGGCCTGATGGGAACAGATTGCCCAAAAGGCAGGTGGGTGGCAGGAAGTAAAAATAACCTAGGAGTGACCAAGCCTTCATTTTCTTTGAAACACTCACACTTTCAGGATATATCGAAACTGCTAATTTTGTTGGCACATTGAGGCCTCCTTTTAATTAATGAAGAAGGGTTTATTAGGGGAACCATCAAAGGGAAGAGAAACAAGCCACTCACAGAGAAAGAAGGGGCAATCACTGAATTTATCATTGCAGTCACGACCAAGGGGGTGTCACTGGCTATGTGGTTGCTTGTGGGCGAGTTGGAGCCAAAGCCTTCTGCTGGGATCCTTGCCTTCTGGCTCAACATGCTCATGGCTGCCTCCCCAGTCCTCCGCCAGCATTAAGACACAGCTCCCAAACAGCTTGCTTCTGACCCCAGTTGACTTTTGAATCCCAGATCTATCTCTGATTCATTCTGGTGATCCTGTTATTGGGAACGTGGTATAAGTCAGAGACCCTGGAATTTTTTAAGTTGCTTCATAGTGTGTGTATGTGCACATGCATGCACACACACACACAGAGAGAGAGAGAGAGAGAGAGAGAGAGAGAGAGAGAGAGAGAGAGAGAGAGAGAGAGAGAGAGAGAGAGGAATACATATGTACACATAGGCACATGTGATTTTCTTCAGGCACAGTCTATTTTGTTTTTTGAGATAAGGTCTCTAGCCAGCCAGGTGAGGCTGGCTAGCCAGTAAACTCTAGGGATCTGGCCATCCCTCCACAGCTCTGACATTGTAAGCATAATGACTAAGCCTAGCTTTTTTATGTGTCTTTTTAACAACATGAATAATGCAATTGGTTATTGTGAAAAGATATTAAATTTTGATGATACTAAAATGTGTGGGAAGAACATTCTCCTTTAGTCTCAAAGGTGAGGTGTCTGAGTGAGAGTCTGAATTGCTTCATTGGCTAGAAATAGTCTTCTGGTTCTGAGGGTTATTGAATATGGACCATTCCCTCAGACTATGGGGAGTTTCAATGTCTCTCTATTCTCCAGCCTGATAGCGTCCACTCTGCTCACTCTTACTTTGCTGCTACCACATTCAAACACTTGTTCTGTAACTCATGTTAAGAGGTTACTAATTGGAAATTATTTTTATCAAATCATAGTAATAACATAGATGTCATTTCTATTTTAACCCAGAACTCTTGAGATCCCCAAATCCATCAAAATCCAAGAAACTCTCACAAAATGTGCTATCAAATTTCATATCTTGTTGAGGCTGAAAGAACTGTTCTAAGAGTAGACCCACCTGGGCTCCTTAAACTAACAGATGTAGACCCTGGTGCTGGGACATATTGATGTGTCATGATCACTTGCAATGCTTGTCACATGAAATACGGTACTAAATAAAAATCCATATACTGATATTTGGCACAAAGCTTATTACATATTTAATTAGATCAGGTTCAAAGTCATGGCTGACATGACATCACACCTGCACTCTCATGGGATTGCGCCGTGTATGAGCAGAGTTTAACTGTGCAATATATTTAAACTTGAAGTTCCTGAATGTTAGTAATGCCTGATCGTTTTTGTAGAACTTGAGGAGCTGACTGAAATATGATGTGTATCTTTGTGGCACGTGGTGGCAAAGAGAGACATGTAAGAGAATGCCCATCATAAAATTCACCCTAATGATCTGGTGAGGAAAGGGTAAGGTCATAGATTTGGAAGAGCCCTGTGAGTTTTACAGATGGTAGGCTGGGAGACCTCGAACAAGACACTCTAATAAGTAAGGCTTAGGTGTTTTCACATATATTATGGAAGGGAAAAGCCACTTTCCTTTTCTTGCAGATAAGAACCAAAATGAATAAAAGTCCTAATACCAAGCCAGGCACCCAGAGGCATTCAGTTAATATGAGAGTTATGTAGTTACCATTGTTGCTCAGATTTTGTATCTCTCTTAAGCACTTGCTAAGAGTATATGTATCTATTTTGTGAGAAAACAGGCCCAGCATCTAACTGTACACAGGAGACCACTTTGCCTCCCGCACAGCTGGTATTTAAAGCATCAAAGAGAATCTACACTCAAGGTACTTGTTAGAGCATTCAAGTCACAGTCTGTCCTAGTCCAGCATCTGCCAGAGGTTTGCCTAAGGCACCTGGCATTTATTTCCATTTAATGCATGTTCACATAATAACTCTTACAGTGCTTACTATGTGCATTGTTAAAAGAATACTAACTCGTTTAAGTCCCATGACTACTCTATAAGTACTTTCATCCTCACTAACAGAAGACAAGAGTGAGGCACAGAGACATTACCTCATCATCATAGAGTTAGCAGTGGCGGTAGCAAGATTTGATCCTACTGATATGGTTTCCAAGTTTGGGACTTCACTAGTATAGGACAGAGGGTGACTGCCTCAAGTTCACCACCTGTCTCTCCAGATCCATCAAGCTCTCCCAAGTTTCATGACATTCTCAGAAAAGTAAAGATCCAGCATCCAAAGAGGTGACTTCAGGACTGTCTTTCTCTTTCCTATTTAGTGTCCAACTCTCCATCGCTAAGTCACTTGTTCAGACATCTAGCATAGTAGGCAAAATCCTGGGCAAGTATTGTCTTCATTGATTCCTAGTAGGCCTAACATGAAAATACAAGTAGTTATTAGAATGTGTTTTTGCACAGTATCCTCTCTGTTTTACTTCCCAAGAAATAAGAGCTCTGAAGTTCACACTTCTTTTTCTACTATTAGGGGTATCCCACCTTATGATATTATAACATGACTTTGTTAGGTTACATTTATGGTTGTCCTATGGTGCATGGACCCGAGGCGGCTGGTTGCATGTATCTGATAGTTTTCTTAGTTATGACTCTGAGCAAAGTTCTAGGCCCAGGTTTAGTCACCAAATCTTCCCAGCCATCTGCCAATGTGACCCTTTTCCTTTAGAAGGAGATATCTGTTTCTGTCTGGATTGTTATTGGGGGGGTGTGTAAATTGTATTTAATACCTCTGGGTCTGTAGGGAGGATACAAACCATATATTAGCCAATGTGAAACTTATGATGGTTTTCTTACTATGCAAAATATTTCAATGTATATCAGCCACAGCAAAAGGGAGATAAAAAAGCACATGACTGGTTACCATTTTCTCATTGCTTTCTTTTGTACCAGCAGTTCACATATATTATTTTTTCTTGATCTATGCAGATATGACTAAGGCTCCAATTCTAAACTGAGACTTTCCTGACATCAGTTTGTGTCCTTCATATCACAATATCTGATTATGTATGAATCTCAATTAGACACATATCTCACATTTTATCCAAATGAAGCAACACATTTCTTCTCCCTTTAATCTTAGGTAAAGCAAGCTGATTATAAACCTTTTCATTTATAACCCACCATTGTCAGCAATATAAGGCCTCCCAGGCTTTATTTAATTATTCTACCTTATTCTTAATCATAATACCTTATATTTTCCTTCCCCAGGGATATACATTATAATAGTACAGAGTGTATATGTATATTTAAATATGTATGTTTTCTTTTTTAAAAAAATGAGTCATATGGTTTTGTTGTTATATATTTAACATGCCTATTTAAAATATTGTGTGATGTATTTTAGTGCAATTCTTAATTTCCATTCAACACTGAACTTGTAAGATCTTTCCTTGTTATTTGTAGCTTCATTCAGCATATTCCTTGGACCTGCAGAACATTTCATTTGTACAGCTCCTGGGTGTTTCTTGCTTCACACAATGAAGCCTTCTTCTCCAGGTTCACTGTTACCTGTAGGGTGGTTCATGACCCCAAGACAGAATTTCTCAGGGCTACATTAGCAAGACCTGTGTTGCTGGGTTATAGGGTGTATGCTTGCTCAATTATTTCAGAGACTTCCAGATTGCTTTCCAGAAGGGTTGTGCCAGCTTAGCTCCCACAAGCCATGCACAAGGAAGTGGTACAAACTGTCCTCATCCTTGACAGTGCTTGACATTATCTAGCTTGTAATCACTGCCATTTGATATATCTAGAAGTATACTTTGTAAAGGTCTCCAACAAGTTTGGAAAGAGCTTACTTATCTTGCATGTGCCTCTGAGGCAGCTCAGGATAAAATGATGCTTTTGTGGCTGCAAGGTCAGGGAAGCAGGAGGCTTTCCTTTGTGCCCTCTACACAATGGTCATGTGTGTCTCCTATGATGCTTTGTGCTTTCTGTGTACTTGTCTCCAATGAGCACCATATGTATTGTACACTGTAGCATTTTTCATCACCTCTGCATGCCTGCATTGGTTCATTTGGAGAAAGACCCAGTGTTTTCTGATATGATTTGTCTGGATGGTTTCTAGAAGATTCTTCCTGACAATCGGAGGCCATTGGCTGTAAAAGAAAGGGTTAGACCTAGGAACAGAAAACTACAATTGAGCCTTTTCTTTTTGACTAGAGTGATTCAATGCTTTTGCGTCTCTTAGCTACTGTCTTTCTACTTTAGCCAGAGTTACTTTTATTAGGATAGTTATTCTATATCAGAATGCTACAGCCAAATCAGATCTGTGAACAATACTTTTCTTCACCACTGAATTGATGCCTGAAAGTTATGTCAGGCTATTGATTTGTTGTCTTCACTGATAACCTCCTGCCTGGGCCTGAGAAAGGAATTCCCAAAGACAGTAAATATGTGTTTCTCAGCCCAGGACTCAGGTCCTAACCTTGCTAGGCAGAGAGGTTGATGAATTTCATAATGCATGAGTGTTTATTTAGCAAACAGAAACACTTCTAATTAAATCATTGTTGAAGATACAAAAGTGTAACCTTTCTCTCAGAGCTGGTTTCTTGCTGGCCCGTAGACCTCTGGGGTGGTATCTGCTGTAAGGATTATTTAGAGGGACCATCTTTATTAACCATTCAGAAGCTGATATTTCATTTCTGATGAAAAATTTGGCATCTTTACCCAAACCTATTCCCTTTCATTCAACCAAAATGAATAGAATAAAGGCAGATTTGGAGACATTCACTCTGAAATCTGGGGTGGCAGAGTCTTCAAGGTAAGTTCCAAGAGGAAACTCCTTACCATTTATAGTTTTAGGATAGAGACAATGGTTCTTACAGCTCTCTCCCATCACTCATAATCTGAAATTCAGCTGCAACAGTTCCAGGTTCTCATTTAGAGACCTCAGACTATTAAAGATTAGAAACATTCCACGCATTTTTTTTCAACATGCTATTTGGCTTTGGATAGGTTATGTTGCAAGTAACAAGTTAACTCCCAAATCTTGTTGTCTTAAAACAATGTTTTCACTCATTACATGTTTAATGTGAGTAACCATGAACCTGTGATGATCATAGATGTCCAGTGACTAGATAATAAGAAGCCCCACTGTGTTTTGCTATGACCTTTCCAGCAGGGCTTATTAGGGTTTGCCTAAGTTGAGAAAAAGAACAAGGAAACTTTTCTGCATAATGTTTCCATCATTTTCATTGGCCAAAACAATAACTATTTTTTTATTATGAAGTATTAGCAAACCTGTCCTTCCAGAGATAATGGAGGATTTGGATGAACAGAGAATATTAGTAAAACTCTACCATCAAAAAAATGACGGCAGTCTTGATTCATACCAGATCCACCTAGCATCATATACACACTTTTGAAGAAAATAGAACTGTAGATTCTTATATAAGTATCTTATAGGGAACCTGAATTCAGATTCAGACCATACAACTGAGAATTTTATAGGTTCTTTTCACAGGGTTCATGGAAAGGAACAGGTGAGTAGCTAAGATGGGATTGTGCCCACTTATCTGTCAAGTGAATAGCTGTGTTTTATAGAATGTTATTTCTGAAGTGATGTGAATTTCAAATTTATGGCATCCTGAACACTCATCCAAAAGCATACTCTAATTTTTCACTGCCCTTTTTTACAGTAATCACCAAGACAGGAATAGCCTCCTGTGTGTGGTCCCATCAGCATACAACTCAGATGTTTTTGTCTCCCTCTTTGAATTCTTTATGTTGATGAGTGACATTTCATTAGCTTTTCTGACAATCATGTTTATATTTTTGGTTCACATTGAGCCTGATGATGGTTCTTGTAATACAAGGAGACATGCACGTTAAAAGAAGGGTGGTAGTCTTTAGGCTGTAATATACTGTATTGTCCTGCAATGGCTACAGTTAAAATTCTCAATGCCATGTTTTCTCTTGCAATGTATCCCTGACGTTTTTGCATTAAGATCAGGAGATACAATAAATACTTCCCAGATGTGTGTGTGTGTGTGTGTGTGTGTGTGTGTGTGTGTGTGTGTGTGTCCTTTTGATTCTGTATAGGGCTAATATGGATTTAACCAATGGAATATGTTAGTTTAATACTAAGGAAATTTTATGGCTAGTCCTTAACTGGCCTGCCAGCTTCTACTTTCTGATTCTTTTTTTTTTTAATTTTATAATTAGGTATATTCTTTATTTACATTTCAAATGATTTCCCTCTTACTGGTTCCCCCCTTCCCAAAAGTCCCATGCGCCCTCTTCCCTCCCCCTGCTCCCCAACCAACCCACTCCCGCCTCCCCTTTCTGATTCTTAGAAGTCAGTTGCCATGTAAGTTGACAATTGCTAAAAGGTTGCCATGCTGCAAGAATCCCAAGCTTGTTGGACAGCCCTCTAATAATGAGATTCAATGTGAAGTAAGGAAGCAAACGATGTCTGAGGCAAGTGGGTAGAAAAGTAATCTCGGACATCATGCCCAATGGAGGTCTCACCTGACACTAGCCTTCTTGTATTTGGCTTTAACCTTGAGAAACCCCAAGCTTAAACTGTCCAATGGACCAACCAGTTACAGAACCATTGTTTTAAGCACCAAGCTTTGTAATAATGCATAATGAACAACAGATGACCACAATAGAACTTTTTTATGAGGAGCAAATCTCTAGGAATGTGCTTTTTAAATTTTTATCATTTGTCAGTTTTAATCATTTCTATAATGAATTAGTCATTTTTTTCTTCTTCTTTTTCTTCTTTTTCTTTTTCTTTTTTTAAATTTTATTTTCTAAGTTTTTTTATTTACATTCAAAATCATTTCCCCTTTCCCGTTTCCTCCCTCCCCAAAAGTCTCATAAGCCCCCTTCCCTCCCTCTTTTCCCCATTCAACCCCCTCTCGCTTCTCTGTCCTGGCGTTCCCCTACATCCAGTCTTTCCAGGACCAGGGGTCTCTCCTTCCATCTTCTTAGAAATCTATTGATATTCGAATTGTGTCTAGGGTATTCTGAGATTCTGGGTTAATATCCCCTTATCAGTGACTGCATACCATGTGTGTTCTTTTCTGATTGGGTTACCTCACTAAGGATGGTATTTTCAAGTTCTGACCATTTGCCTAGGAATTTCGTGAATTCATTGTTTTTAATTGCAGAGTAGTATTCCATTGTGTAAATATACCACATCTTCTAAATCCATTCCTCCGTGAATTAGTCATTTTTGATCCCTCTCTTATTCATCTTCTCCTTGGGACCCTTCTCGACAAGTCAACAAGTTCCACCATTCAATTCCTGCTTTCCTGTCTTGTTTAGAGTTTTTTGTTTGTTTGTTTGCTTTTGTTTTGTTTTGCCTGACCTTGAGTGGCAGGAAATTAACTGGAAGCAAGTGCAACTTCCCAGTGGCTACACTACTGAAGAAAATGGCACCCCTCCTCCAACAACTGTTGATTGGCAATACTCCCTCAGGGCAGGGTGAGGCAGGTTCTTAAGTCACTTCATCTAACAAAGAGCATGAAGATTATTTGACTTTTCATCCTATGTCACTTTTCGATCTGAATGGTTCGAATGGTTCTAATTCCTTATGGAATTAACTTATCTTTTATGTAGTCTTAAGAATGTTTCTTGGGTCACAATTTTATTCTGAATGTAACTCTTCAGGTATCATTTTATAGTAAGCTATGTTCTTGACCATGTATGTGCCCACTTCTTACTTAGATCAACATTTTATTGGCTAGAAAGATGGAAGTGAAAAAGATTTCTGTTTTCAAAATCATTGAGTACTGACTCCTATACTTTCTTTACATTTCATTGAAGATCAGGGAAGTTTCTTTTTCTTAGCTCATCTCTATTTGTGCTTTATCATCAGGAGACAGATTAGTTAGCATTTTAGATAATTTACCTGGAGATTTTCTTAGCCAGCTCCACCAGCATGCAGGGTAGATTTCAAGATTCATGCCACTGCATGTGACAGTGTTCTAACTTCTTTCAATTTGATAGCATATGCCATCTTTTCTTTAGACTCTAGTAATAATTCCATCACTGTGACTCTAGGTTTTACTCCCCTATCTATTGGCAGATCCTTCTGTTTCTCTATCTGCCTGGTTCCATGGCCAGAAAACACACTTTGGATTTCTGTTTGGCAGTATTCTACTTTTAAAAGTTATTCACACTAAGATTTTTGATTTACTTGGAGTTGGTATTTGTTCAGGGTGGGTGATATGCTTATAATGTCATTCAAGAATATGTGAATATCCAGTTTCCCTAGCACCATTTGTTGAAGAAGTTGTCTTTTCTCCAGTGTATGCTTTGGTACCTTTCTCCAATATTAGCTGGCTATAGTTATGTACACCTGTGTTTGGGTCTTCTGTCTTGTTCCATTTGTCTTCATGCTTGTTTTTGTTTAAGTATCATGTTGCTTTTAGCACCATTCTTCTGTAATATAGCTTGAAATCTGGTATAATAATCTTTCCAGTATTCTTCTTTTGATTCTACTTACTTTGGATATCCAGGATCTTCTGTGATTCCATTTGAGTATCAGGATATTTTTCATTATTTTGTAAAGATTATTTCCTGGTGATTTTTATTGGGATTATATCGAATCTGTAAATTTCCTTTGGTCGGGTAATCATTTTCACAATATTAATTATACCAATCCATGAGTCTAGGAGGTCTTTCTATTTTCTAATATCTTTCTCAGTCTCTTTTATTCATAGATATAAAAATTTTCATTGTAAATCTTTCAACGTCCTTGGTTAGGTTTATTCTTACATATTTTTGAGGCTATTGGAATGAGAGCATTTCCATGATCTCCTTTTCAGCATGTTTATTAGTGGTATATAGAAAGGCTAGTGTTCGGATATTTTTATTTACTTAAAACACATATTATATGAGTATATGCACAATATATATAAAATATAATATATTAAATTCATTTTCTGTTATGTTTAGCTTTTGTAGAAATAAAAACAAAACATGTCCCAAAACTTAGTGGCTCAATACAACAGGCTTTTTTTTTTTAAATCATCTTTTAATTCTATAAATCAACCAATTTAGTTGAATCTAAGGTACCTTGTTCTTATATATGATTGACAGATGGTGAAAGAATCAGCTGGAAAGAACCTTCTCATGGCCCCTCAAGTAGCCCCTAGTACTTACCACATTGTGGCTAGATGCTAAGAGGAGCAAACGTGACAAAGGACATTCTTATAAATGCAAATAGAAACTATGAGACATTTTATAATCTAGTTTCAGAAATCCTTCAATTCTACTATATTGTATGAGTCACAAGGAAGTCATGAGGTTGTCTTTTGAGTAGAGTAGGAATTGTTACTCGAAGGCAGCCTCTTTCTAAATCAGAACCATATAACCTAAATGGATAGAGATATGATAGAAGCAGATTTAATGAAATGTATTGAATTTCAACTGCTCTGGTTCTATTATCTGCCAGCAAGTTGTCTCTGTTCTAAAGCTCAGAACAAAGGTAATGAAGGGGTGTTTGGGGGCTAAAGAGAAAACTCAGCAAAGTCCTAGCTGTACAACCTGAGGACCTGAATTTAAATCCTAGGACCCATATAAGGTGACTGGCATGGTGGAGCACGCAAGTATCCCAGGACTGGGAAGGTAGAGATGGTTAGAACCGTGGGACTTACTGGCCAGCTGGCCTGGCCTGATCAATGAGTCCCAAGTCAATGTGGGAGAAAACCCAGGTCTTTATCTCAAAAACCAAAGTGGATGGTTCCTGAGGAATGGCCTTAGAGGTCGGCCTCTGATCTTTACATGCATATTCATAAGCACATGCACATTTGTAAGCAAATACACAAATTCATATGCAAACATACAAATTCATATGCAAACACATATGCAAATGTGTATAAAGTGCATGAACACACACACATAGTCTTGTTTGTTTGATTTTTAAACCATTCTCTAGATCCATCCCTTGAGAAGTAACTATATCCCTGTATCAATGAACGAGGCTTACTAGTTATTAAGCTTAGGTAATGTGCTTTAATCTTTTACCATGTTTCCTCTACAGTAGCATAAAACAGGACTTACTAAGATACATTGACAGATCTTTTCCTTTCTTTTCCTGTCTGGCCCATCTGACTTCACAGAATTATTGCCTTATCCAGCAACAAGACCCCAGAATTTTGTGAAGAATACATATGAGCAAAGAGAACTAGAATGAGTGCCTTCCTTTCATCTGCCCTTTAGTCTTCCCAGTACCAACAGAGAGAGTACTAACCTAGAGTTGGGTAGCTGTAGGTCCTAGGCTGTGGGCAGGTGCTAATACTGAGTGGGAGTGGCTACAGGCCCTATGAGTTAACCTTTGTGGGCGGGGCTCAGGGGCTGAGAGGAGAGGAAGCTGAGCTGCAGGGCAGGGCATTTCCATCTGTGAAAATGGCTTTTACCTTTGAGGCAGCTGCAGCAATATTTCATGTCTTCCATGGTGTCTCCTACCTTTAAATGTCAGTCTTTGCAAGGCGCCTTATCTCCTGTAGCACATTTCAATTAGGTATTCCAAATCACACTTCTTCCTTTTGGACAAATATGCCAGAGGTGATGTTTACTGTTGCAATAGCATTTTAAATGCTCATAGGGGGAAAAGGGACCTTGTGAACATCAGTTTCCTTCTTCTAATAAGTCCCAATCATCATGGGTGAGGACATCAATTCTGGCTTTGAGGACAGTAACTGGAGGATTTGAGTGGTTAACCTTGGTCTCTACCCCATCTGCTTGCCCTACTCCTGTGCTTGCCTGTCAGGGACAGTTGTGACATTTGTCAAAAGCGGCCTCCATGTCTTCATTTGGAGGTTCCCAATTGACTTCCAGAAAGTCTACTTTTTTGTCCCCAGACACTGGATCTCTTACTCCAGTCAATACCTGGCTCTCTCTCTGGTTTGAGGAATGTGTTTATTTTTCTTCCCACTTATTTTATATAGCTCTCCTTATTTCCCCCCATGGCACATCTTCAGCTTTCTATGGTGCACTGCCACCTCACTTCTAGGAGACAACTGGTTGAGAAATTCGTGAAGTGGTTGGTTTTTCCTAGTGGTTAAGTTCTAGTTGCTTTGCCTGGTGTTCGGGGTCCTTCAGTCTGCAGTGCATTCCTCAGTTCCCCTCCTATTGTCCTCGTTCTATGGACTGTAGTCTTCATTGTTTCTCCAGTAGATTTTGTGTATTTCTTTGACCGCATAATACCTGGGTTTACCATTGTACTTGGTGTGTATAGATGGTGGGAGGAGCCAGTCTATGCCAATAACCTCTGTATTTAGAATCCTTCTACTGGATCTCTTCTCTAGAATTCCAATTACATCCCAATTCTTTATTAGCCTTCTCTGATCAACCTCATATCTGGTATTTTTTCTTGCCAGAGGTCTAAGATACTTATTAACAGTACTCATTTAGTCCTTGATGTTGTCTTATGCTGTTTTATATGTTGTGCACTAGACAGATTGTAAGCACCTTATGGCAGTGTAGATGATACCCTGTGCTCATTTCATCTATCCTCCAATTCTAAGATGACCCTTTGAATATAACAGAACCTTAGTTAACATTCGGTGATTAAGTACAATGAGTAGGCCTTAAGTTAACATTCATTGGTCAAGTACAACACTAAGGAGCATGCCTTGTGTTGCTATTCTGTTCAGTTCAGAAATCAACTTGCCTAAATTCACTTCTAATTTTCCTGTAGAATTTCTTAGAACTGTAAGCTTTCCCCCATGGCTTGCCCCTAAAACTGATTGCTTAAGAAGAGCTTTTTCCTAGTGTGAAAGAATTTTGAAAGCATCTAAAGATTGCTTCATCGAGTGCTTGGACATGAGAAACCTCTTAGTGACCAGTGTGAAGGGAATCAGACTGTCAGGTTGCGCTCTAAAGCTGACAATGGTAGCACCCAGGTGTTGAATCCCACAAAACTGCCAATTATGTCACTACTATTTATTTGTGATAATCTTTGTGCCTTGGTTTGTTTATCTGTGAAATGGGTCTAATAATGACTATCTTATGGAGTCATGGTGATATTCCGGTGTGATACAAACTGTGAGAGGACAAATATTATAAAACACTATGTATATGTCAATGATGAAGTCTACAGTACCTCTGGACTTGATGGTGATGGGGGGTTGGTTGTCCCCATGGAGTTCTATATGAGGTGTAAAACAGAGCTCTTGGCATCATGGTAGACTCACTGAGAAATTTGGGATTTGCCATGGCCTCAACTGTGACTTCCAGATAGAAGAAAACTGAAAAAAGGGTTATAGCCCAGTGAGTTCAGCATCAGTAATTAAATCAAGTAAAATGGGCTATGGGATGTATGACAAACATTAGATCCTAGGTATGCATTTCAACAGATTCATTTGCTTCAACATCCAGAACACCTTCCATTCACCTATAACTCTCTTCTATGTAGTTCTTTTCGTTTCTTGCTTGCTTGCCTTCATTTCTCTAAAGCAATCCTGGCATCCCATGCTAAGCCTGTTGTCCCCAAAAGGACACTTTGAAAGCCTGATTCTTTGACTGGTCTGACATTGCTGCTGGTTTTTTGGCTGATGCCCAAGAAAAGATAAGGAGTGGCTATACATTCACTGAGTGGACCCTCCGTAGCCCCATTTTTGCATAAAGAGCTGGGAGAACTGACGGAGGAAGCGGAGCTACCTTTTGCTCAAAGTTGGATTTTTTTTCTCTTCTTTCTCTTTCTCTTCCAGTTTTCCATGTGGTGTCAGCAGCTGAGTAAGGGAAAGCTAAGAGGTTTAAATGTGCTTTTGCTCCACGGGTCAGATTAATAACCCAAAGCCTTTCACACTGGCAGGTCAGGGTGAGGCAGTCCAGCCAGAAAGCACTAGGTTATGGGGGCAGTGGCTGGAAAGCCAGATCGTACCAGAGGTGACAGCTGACAACAAATGATGAAGTGGCAAACCCAGTCTGCTGCCTCCCAGCCCCCACCCTCCCGCCTTCTGCCTCTGTCCTCTCATTCTGAGACCGCTGCACCATGCTCCAGCCTCTGGCAGCTGCTGCCCTCTGCTGGGAAGAAAGCATTACTTGGTGCAGATGTGTGGAGCTCTGTAGGAAATCAGCCTTAGGGCACAAGCCACGCGCTACTGAAAACATTTGAACCATTCAAGGGGAGAATACAGAGATTCCACAAACCCCTTGTATCAAAGTGGTCTCAACTTGTCACAGATCTTTGGAATGTAGCTATTATGGATTCATTGCTTGGATCCTTCATATTTTCTGTCTGAGTGGAATGTGATTCGTTCTTCCTTACCTGGCTTGGGTATTGTATATCGAGACCCTCCTTAAACATCACTGGTGGTTTTGATAAGTGAGTTACTTAGGCATAACCTTTTCTTGAGAGAAGCTGACAGAGGGGAATAGAATCTTGAGGGGGCAGTAGGATGGTGGGGTTTGACAGTCTTAGGATTCAAAGAACCCTTCACAGAGTGGGGGTTCTCAGTGGCCAAGAGGTAGCAGAAAAAGGAGAGCTAGAGCCAGATGGGAGGGTATGGAGGAAGCAAGACTAACAGTATAGTTAATGAACTGACTTATTAGTTCACGGCTTTCCTAAGAGTTGCCAATGGATTGTGCTCAGCTAACTTCAGGAGGTAAAAGGACAGAAGGATCCCTGTCTTCAGCATGGCAGCAAGGTGACCTTGGTCATTGCTGTTTCTTCATACTAGCATATAGCACAGCCAGACAGTATCTATGACCTCACTGACCACACAGCAATTCTGCTTGAGGGATTTATTTTCATTCCATTGGCTTCTGCCAAGTCTGTGTTAGAGCAAATGGGGCTCCCCAGCCAGCAAGTGTCTCCTAGTGATGTGTGTAAACAGTACCAGTCAGAAAATAGGTTTCCTGTACTTAATGGGTTTCTTCAACCTCTTATTGAGTAGGGTCCAAATAGCTTCATTATGAATAATAATAATGGTAGCAAGCATTGTTGCTATTAGTAGTAGGGACATTATGTTGTCCATCTTGACTGGTCTTAGGTTAGATTTATTAGCTTGGAGACCCTTTGGCTCAGGAATGGATATAGAATGATGCGAGGACCAGTAGTCAGGGAAGGTGTTACAGGTTATCTTTGTGGCCTGCAGAATCCCCATTCTGAACCTCTCTCTCTACTTTTACAGAATTCTCCTCCTGCATCCATCCCACCATTCTCTCAAGCCTTACTCTCCCACATCCCTTCCATTATCCTCTCAAGGTTCCTCCTCCTGCATCCCTACTACCATCCTCAAGGTTCCCCTTGTATCCCTTTCTTCTGGGTTTTAAACACTATCCTCCTATCTCATTAGATAGAGGGACTAACCTTTTGTTCTTTTTATTTTCATTAAGCCTGAAAGTCATAGACAAGGTTCTAAAGTGGAATTCCGGTGTGAGGAGGAGACTGTAGAGAGAGTAAGAGAGGGTGGATCGCACTTAGAAGTGGGGCTTGTAGTTTTATTTCTAGGATTTTGTGTCACTTAAATTTCAACATTTTGATACTGGATCATTGATGTGATGATTTGGGATATGGAGGGGTGATTGGGTGACAAGCGTGAATAACTCGGGATTATGAAAAGGCCTAGCTTGTTCCTTCTCCTGTATAAGATCCCAGCAACAAGGTAGCATCTGCAAACCATGAAGTCTGTCCAAAACTGATATTGAATCTCTTGGCATGCTAAGGCTGTGTTGAGGCTGAGGAACAGAAGGAGTATTCCTAACTATGCTAGTCATTTTCCCAGATACTGTGAGACCAAGAGGAACTTACATTCTGAATGATTACATTTATGATTTTGAAAAAAGTTTCTCAGCAATGCAGCACCCTTTCTGGGTTTGTGGAGCTTACTTGGATAAGCCTCGCAGAGAGACTTTCATTCTGTAACTGAACCCCAAAGCTTAGTTTCACATGAACTCAGAGCCATTTGAGTCAGTTTTGGTAGATGGAAGGACGAATTTACACTGGTGATTAGGGGTGTGGGCACCACCATTTTGGAGTTCAGCAAGGAGGAGGTAGAGAAACCATATCATGTTCATCTGCTATCTCTATCCTTATTCCTTATCTCCCATTCTCACCACACATATCTGCCTGTCTGTCTGTCTGTCTGTCTGTCTGTCTGTCTGTCTTTTATTGAGGGATGTGGGAGGGGTGTTTGGGATGATGTCCTATGTCTCAAAGCTCCCTTCAAACTCATTGTGTAGATGAGGATGACTTCAAACTTCTTATCTTCTCACATCCATTTTCCAAGTGCTGAGAGTTTAGGCATGCACCAACCTCTGGTTTATGTGACACTGGGGTTCTAATCTATGGCATCATGATGAGATCTAATCCAAAGTGCTATCTCTGGCTCTAGACTAGCATTTTGTAATTTGTGAATCTTCCCCGAGTGGGACCCAGGCTCTCTTTCATCACATGGTCTTAAGCTACTGATGGTGTTTAAATATAGATGCGGTAAAGTCACAAATCATGTTCTAGCTAACTAACCTCTGAATGCAACATGGGTTGAAGGATAAAAGTTTTAAAGTAGACTGATACATCTGGAGTAGATTGACACATGTGGACTAGACTGATGACATATCTGGTGACGGTGAGGGTGGAAATGAGAGAGAAAGAAATCTTTAGAAAGCAAATCTGATAAAGACTAATGATTGAGGCCCAATTTTCTCTCTAAGCTTAAAAAACAAACATGAATCTGTGGTTTGTTATAGCCTGCTTTGCCTTTGCAAAGTGCACCTTTTCGCTTTTGTTTGTTTGTTTGTTTTTGTCAAAGTATGTGACTCCCCATCCCCAAAGGTCAGAGAACCAATATAATGTGACCGAATTGGAATCAGATTGTGTATGAGTGCATCTTGTGCTATAGTCTTCTTTTGTGACTGTTCAACTCAGCAAACACTGACCATTTACCAGATGTCAGATACCTATGGGTATTTAGAAATACTGTTTTAAATGATCTTGTCATGGGGAAAAGGTGACAGTATCATTGGAGAAATATTACATGCTCTTATACACACATATACAAACACAAACCTCCAGCACCCACAGAGTAATAGTAATAGTAGTAGTGTAGACTAATTCACTCTAAAATTCCCAGAGGGTGCACATGGAACCTATGTGTTCAAATCTCCCCAGAACTGGATGCGTGCCTTTGTTTTTAACTGCCCTGTATTACCTTTCTATATCCCTTGCTCAGAGTTATCACCCCCTAAGCCCTGTGACTTGAGGGGTTCACAGTGAAGTGTTTTATATGCTGAATGAGCCCATAGTCTGCTGAGGCTGTTCTTGCTCCCTGGTCTGTGTGCACTTAGAGGCCTGCCACCTTCATCTCCACTCTTTGAAAAAGATAGATCCTCAGAGCCCGCTATTTACATACCTCGCTCCTGCCTGCATTTTCAAAGCTCTTTGTTCAAGTGTCAGTACTGGTTTGTAAAACATGAACAGAGTTGGGGGGAAAAAAAGTAATTACAGTTCCCATCTGGTGTTTCTGCTGACATGCTGTGGTGCTGCCTCACTGCTCCTCTTCCCTAGGCCTTCTCTCATTCTGTCTTCTCACTCTCAGATTCCTTTTCTTTCCCCCTCCCCCTCAGCTCACCTACCCTCACTCTTCTCCTCTTGCTAATGTTATGTGTCAGAGATGCACAGTTATGGAAAGTATCTGATTTTCCCATGGCCACTATATAGATCTCCTGCCCTCATTTAATGTATCAAGATGCCAGGATTTCACAATGTCTAATCTGTTCAATTCCCAGAGCTGTTGGATAGGAAAATCCCCAGAGCTCAATTCCCAGAGCTCAATGATACGAAATTCCCTTGGAATAGTCCAGCATAGGACCACAGCATAGCTGTGTTAGATTGATTACATAGATCTCTGGTAGCTCTAGCCTAGGGTTATCCCAATTTCTAATTCTACAGTAAATGATTTGCTATATTAGAACATGACTGTAAGTATGTCCATATCTTAGATTTTCCCTCCCCCAGCTTTTCTGGGAGTCACAATCTCATTATTGGTTGTGAGGATAGTCTAGAATAGTAACTCTTTTATTTGTAGGTTTAAAGATAATATTTTAAAATTATTTTAGGGCTGTGAATGAAACTCAAGTTGGCATAACAATCGCCTAGCATTTCTGATGCCCTTGGTTTGATCCCAGCATTGGGAAGAAGAAGAAGAAGAAGAAGAAGAAGAAGAAGAAGAAGAAGAAGAAGAAGAAGAAGAAGAAGAAGAAGAAGAAGAAGAAAATTAGTCATGGGACCAACAGGATAATTTTACTAAGGATCTATTTTTTTTCTTCTTTTCTTTGCTACCTTATTAACCCTCATTATCACTGTACATTAAAAGAGACAGCTTAAAATGAAGGAAAGATTTTTTTTCAACATAAAGGAAAGTTCTTTCCCACTTCTCCCTCCCTGATGCTGGGAAGAAATTGAACGAGATCCATGTGTGTGCTCAGCACATTTCTCTGCATACAACAGTTAATTCCCTTCTTGATTTCTTTCTTGGTAGAAACATTATGATTTTTTTTATGAGTGTGAGGATGATAATCAATGTGATCATCAATAAGATGCTATTTGCCAAATAATAATGGCTCACTTTATTAATAAGTGGGTGCTGTTGTCACTCTCTTCACAGGAGACAGCTAGGGAAGCAGGTTGAACAGATAGATGGACTTGAGTAGATGCGACAAGCGTGAGGCTAAGGCCGACATTGCATTGAAGACAACCTCACACCCAGAATTTTCTTTGCTCCCAACTGGATTTGATATTTCTGCCGCTAGGGCTTTTGCCTTTCTGCTTCTTCCAAATTCCAGCAACAAGCACATAGCAGATTTGAATTA
This sequence comes from Tokudaia tokunoshimensis, assembly GCA_036184795.1. Classification (NCBI taxonomy): domain Eukaryota; kingdom Metazoa; phylum Chordata; class Mammalia; order Rodentia; family Muridae; genus Tokudaia; species Tokudaia tokunoshimensis. Next base: position 104,646,298 of record BTHU01000012.1, read on the forward strand.
CATGCTTATTGATTGCTTAAGGAACTATGTAAATAGATGTTAGTGGAAATTTCCAGACAACATGACAGGAAGGAGTTACTGGACAAGAGGTAGCTACAGGATGGTAGTGTAATTAATAGACAGGTGGCAGTGGCAAGGGACAGAGTTGATGATTTTCAGCAGCAAATATAACATTGGAGGTTAGCAATGAGCATGTGAATGAGCTTTAAAAAAATGTCAATTTACAGATCCCTGATTAATTAAGATTCAAAAGAACTATTGCATGATACGATGAGATAAAATCTGAGTTCTTCCTCCCCAACGAGTCCCCAAATCCCATACATGTAAAGTGACTTGTCCAGTTAGTCATTAACAAATGCCTGACCTCTGTTAGAAACATGCTAGGTGATGGGTAGACTGCAGCATATAAAGCAAAATGCTTGTCATCACAAAGACTTTATTTTGCTGAATTGTGGGAAATTTATAAAATAATTATACAGGATTGTAAGCTCTCAGAAGTGCAAGCTTGATTGGCGACAGTGATTTCGAATGTAGGTAGAGGAAGAAGACACAAGCAGACATGCAGTCTGGGTATAGCATAGTGTTGCCAGGGCCAAAGCAAGATGTTCTAGATGCCAGAAGGCTCACATGCTCCAAGTGCATGTGATGCACTTGGAATACTTTGCATTCCAATTAACAGTGACAGGAGACTGCTTTAAAATAGGAAATAAGGTGGAAGGAAAGCAAATGCTTGATAGTTGACCTGACATTCACTGTTGCCAGATTGGAAACGTACAATAAATGTCACTGATGGAGCAATATTCATGAAGCAAAAATGTCAGTTTTCAATTTGGCATGAGGATGGTTTGACATGTATTAGTCGCATGGAGAATATTATCATAATTAATGCATTAATAATGTAGCTGTCCTTTTTCTCCTGATCCCAAGTTAAAAAGGAGGAAACAGAGAGAGAGAGAGAGAGGCAGGTGGAAGAGCAGCTCTTGCCCTGATCCGACCTCTTCTGTCATCCCTTTTCTCAGCCTTTGCCCTGCTGTAGGTATGGCATTGGATTCTGATTGATATCCGTCTCTATCTCAATTGGTTATCTCTCCCAGTTCTTTCTTCATGTTTCCAACAGTAACACCACGGGCTTTGTGTGCTGTGAGTTTTCTCATTCATTTCCACACATATATTAAAATATATTTCTGAAGATACATGTTTATTCTAATATATACAAAACTAAAATTGTAAAATTATTTATATGTTTACCACTTAGAGAAAATGGACATTACTGTGTTAGTGCTTATACTTTTGTTTCTTTGTATAATTGTACATATTTACAATAAAACTGAGATCAGTCTATGTATATTTTGATGGTCAGTTTCATACATATTGACATTCATACTGATTTTTCACACCGTAGTAAATACTTTTCTAAAATATCTAATAGTAGAGTGGTATTTGAATGATTCATATATAACAGGAAATTGATAAGCTGTAATTAATACCTTCTTATTGTCACATAGGCTGTATACTATAATAATATTGTGATAAACACATTTGTAGTTAAATATTCATCCATTTTTATAGTAGTTTTTTATATTGGATAAATTTTTGCATGTAGAGGGGTTGAGATTATTAGGTACCCAGTATAATATAACCCTTTAAACCAAAGCCCTGTTTGGTAAATTATAGCAATAAGCACTTTTGCTTAGGTGACTGGGTGGGGCCTGCTATGTGGCTCTGCTGAGCTTCCTTAGGCCTGATTTCATGCACTGGCATCAACTCGCTAACTATTGGTTGAGAGGCTAGCTTAGGCTACGATGATTCAGTAGACTGACTTAATCTCTCTGTTTTCTGTGTTCCATAAAGCCTTTTTTTTTTTAAACATGATCTCACATCATTGGCAGAGGTGTGGACAAGTTCTTCCTTGCCATGCCCATGAAGTCTGTACTTCCATCACATTTATGAGGAACACAAAACAAGCCACATGACAACTCAGAGTTAATATCCTATGCACATGTAGAAGATAGGACAAGGCTATATAACAAAGATCATGGATTTAGGAAAGAATGAAAACTTGGAAATAATTATCAATTTTCTATAGTGGGTTTAAAGTCACCTTTACTGTCAAGGTCTATGATGGGTGTTTCCAGATTGCTCTCTAGAACACTTAAGTAAACACCAATTTTCCAACTTTATTTATTCGTTGTATTTTATTTGCCATTTCTCTGTCCCTTTGGGATCATGAGTTTGAATCCCCACCATCCAAATTAAAACAAAAACAACCCCCCCCACATATACACACACCAAACATAGATGTGCCTATGTGTACTTGTAATGTTAACATCGGAAGCAGGGATAGACATTTCCTGGGGGCTCTCTAGATTGCCCTAGCCAAATTAACAACCTTTGGTTTACTGACAACAGCCGGGCAGCAATATAGGAAAACACTCAGTATTTTCCTCTGGCCTTGTTATGTGCATTCATGATCATGTACACTTTTACACTCATGTGCAAGCACAACACATACATATCACACACACACACACACACACACACATATGCACATGTGCGCAACAAAATATACCTATAGTTAGCCCTGGTTAGCCTCAAAATATTACAAATTTAAAGTCAGAAAAGACTTAGAATTAATCCCACTTTTATAAGACATTAATCTGAAGACAGCTATTGGAATGGGCATATATAGAGATGAAGAAACACATGTAGATGTGGGCTTACTGGGAGAAAATTCTGGAAAGAACTTACTACTATGTATTTTAGTGTATCTCTGCATACACGAACTGTGGATGGATTTTTCAACATTTTTAAGATGTTGAAAATTATAGAGTGTGAACACCAGAGAAGTTAAATGACTTTGCTTTATGTTCTTCAGATATATAACAGGGGAATGGTGACTAGGACCCAGGTTTCCTGGCTTCCATTTTAGGTTTTTTTTTTTTTTAAGAAAAAAATCTGTCAAGCAACTGAGGCCTCTGAGGCTCAGCTGTCTCTCCTTGGATTGTTAGTAACTAAACTGCAGTGGCAGTTTGATTTGATATGACTTTACAAAAGTCCTTTGCCTTTTATTGGTTCATAGGACAATAAAGAATATTTTGAATGATTGCATCATCAGTAGCTATGTGAATGTAGTCTAAATATACACATGAAGTCTGTGTGCATAAATTACCATGGAATTCAAATTTGAGAAATTATTCAGGTAAATGGTGACTTTGAAGTCACATTAAAGCTCTCAGGTAGATGCATCTTGAGTTCTGGGCATATAAGTTTTGATAGGCATCTCATGGTTTCTACGTAATTATATGAATTATCTAATATAATAAGCTCTGAAGATTTAGAATAGAATCAGTTAAACATTTCAAGGACATCTAAATTGGTTAGATTGATTAAATGTCTTGCTATAAACCAGTTAACATGCGTCACTATGATGGAGACTTTTTCACTAGGCTAATATTCAGTACAGCTGTTCTTAAAAACTGGGACTGGTTTTAGAAGCCAGCATACTAGCATCTGCTCATGGAAACCCATGAGTTGTCTGCCTGTAAATGAGTCTTTGATATGTTTCTTGAGTCTCCTGCTTCTTATTTCCCTTTAACCCTGGCACTATTTCTAGGATACCAAAAAAGAAAAGGCAAATATTAGACAATTCTCTAGAGAGTGGGGGTTGACACAAGTGTTACTATAGTGATGGCAAAGCAAGAAACATACTTTGAAGAAGTACGACCTGCTGTACACCCAAAACATGTTTCAATCATTAATGTATTGTTCTGAGCCAAAGTCAAATGTTTAATTGAGACATTCAGGAGCTGGGAACATGTGGTTAAATTAGCATCTTTTGCCTAGAGCTAGCTTTCTGTGAGCTATCTTGGATCACAGGGAAAACCTAGACTCAGAAATGGGCACAAGCAAAGCTATAGAGAAGACTTAGCAGTTATGAGCATGCACTAGTCTCACAGAGGACCCAGGACCCAAGTTGGGTTCCCAGAACCCACATCAGACAGCTCATACCCAGTGATAACTCTAGCTCCAGGGAGTCCTAGGGCCTCTTCTAGTTTGTGTGGGGCATGGGTACTGGTATGCTTTTACATTCACATACAAATACACACATACATACACACACACAGACACACACATATACACACATATATTAGTAAGAAATTATAATCCCAACAATCCCATATAAAATATACACAATCTAAGTATTTTATTTATAAACCATAAGCCTAGATTGGGCAGATTGAGCTATACTTATTCCCCAGTTCTGAGTCTCTTGTTACTTGCTGTTTCCCCTGGCCATGTGGTCCTGGTCCACGGTGGCTTTTTCCTCCTCCGTCTTCTTCTCTCCTCCCTCTCCATCTGTAACCCCCTCACTGGAACCTCCAATACCACCTTCCTCCACCCACTGCCCCAGTCACAGGCTCTAGCTTTTTATTGACCAATTAAATTTGGAAGAATGTTCACATGGCATCACTTTGAGTATTTGAGGATTTTCTCATTTGGGGGCAACTGTGAGGAACCAGTATTTAGCATTAGAATACAAGCAGGAACAGATCAACCCACTATATTTCCCTCTTTTTGTCCAAATAAAATGATTCTTTCTCTTATAGTAATAACACCAATTCATAAATAATATTTTTAAAAAATAAAGGAATAGGCAAAAAACAGGGACAGAGAGACTGGAACCTGAGAATACTACACTAGAAGAGCATAAAGATCAGCCCCTAATAAGTAAGTATTATCCTTCCTTGGAACATCCATGTAGCTTTTCATGGTACCCATGGCTTACAGAGGAGTACTGATCTGATGGCTGAGTTTATACAAGTGCAAATTACCAACAAATTACGGAATTCAAATGGAAACTTTAGTCAACCAGAGAGGGTAGAAACATCCCATCAACAGATGGACTCAGGGGCTTCCTACCTGTTTATCCTCAGGACTCAATACAACAATCAATGTCAGCATAAGCTCTTCATGTTACTAATGCATGTACTCTCTTATTGACACACATACACCTGGGCTCTACTTGAGTACCTTGGAGGTGTTCGAAGACCATTGGCGAGTTCCTTATGATGATGAAGTGCCCAGTTAGGGGCCATTGAAGCAAACATGTCACCAGAACATATTTTGACAAAGATGGTTTAGTAAGTATCTCTCTTAGTGCAAAGTTTGTATATCTCCCATTCCCTGGTGCTGTGAAAGTCACCAATCCCATTTCTAATCTGTATCCAAATTTACACTTAACGATCAGCATGCAAAGGCCACTCTAAGATCCATATAGCAGTTATAGGGTAGGGAAGGGATAATGGGAACTCGTCTAAGAAGAGATAAAGCTAAAGGACAGGGCAGCAAACTTTAGGCATGAGATCATCTCAGAGAAATTTTGTTGTAGGCTACCTCATCATCCATTTTAGGGTCAATTAAGAAGTTCCTAGAGTGCCAATCACAAACTGAGTTCTTTTGTCCCAACAAACTAGTAGATGCAAAATTAGAGGTATTAAGTCTTCCCTAAATGGCTAACTTTGCTAAGTTTCACTGCCACACCTTGTACCTTAACCCACAGCACTGGTTGGAAAATAACTTGCTTGAGAAGGAGTTATGAGTGACGGCAGCATGCATTTGTCAAAAAGTTCTCCAGAGTCACTCAGCTCCTCACTTAACCTTTCAGTGCCTGCTTCCTTCTCCAAAATGAGACAGGAGGAATAGAACAATGTTTGTCTTACAGGCTTGTTGAGAGGATACAATGAGTTAATGCCAAAAAGACCAACATCAAATACCGTGTCTGGCATACGCTCAATGGTCCTGGAATGTTAGTTATTTTTGTTTGTCTGTTTTTGTCTTATTTTTGCTAACTGCCATACTCTCCCTAGATTCATAGCTGTACCTTATATGAGATGCTTTAGTAATTCATTTCTTGGTTGTTTCTGCCATAAAGGAAGCCATTAGTCCTACTGACAGGTGTTTGGAGGTAAAGACATGATGAGTACTTCTGAGATGTACCCCTGCCAGCTTCTCCAACTTGTTAGTCTGCTCTGAAGGGCTGCACATTCATTAAACATTAGTTTTCATAACCATCCTCCACCATTTCTCCATGCTTATCCTTAATTGAAATCAGACTTGTTTGTAATTGTTGACTTGGCACTTTAGTTCTGTAGTTGTCCACTTTGGTTCTACAGTTGGCTTCCTCAGTGTATTCTCTCTGTCTCTGTGTCATCTGTCATCTGTCTCTGTCTCTGTCTCTCTGTCTCTCTGTCTCTCTCTCTGTCTCTCTCTCTCTCTGTCTCTCTCTCTCTGTCTCTGTCTCTGTCTCTCTCTCTCTCTCTCTCTCTCTCTCTCTCTCTCACTCTCTCTCTCTCTCCCTCCTGCCCTCTTTCTCCAGTACAAAATCAGCTTTTTGATCTTTCATGAACCCCTAGTGATCTAAAATTTGTAGCAGGTGATGCCTTCTTCACTCTTTGTTTCTTTTAGTGCTCAGTTTGGAGGCGTGACTCTTGGAAACATTTGTGGAAATGAATCTACAATAGTAAATATTTCTTCTTCCGGTCCATTTCACTGAACGCATGGCTCATAACAGCTGTTCTGGCTGTAGTGTGGAGATGGTAGGCATTTCTGCCTGCTGTCCAGGCCCAGGCTGGCTGAAGGCTCAGTGGCCTATTCATTCCCTTTGGGTTAAAGTTACCTGCCTATTACAGTAGAGTGCTTTCAATCCCTGGTCCTTTTAAATGGAGAGAGTTATGTTTACTTTCCAGCACTATGACACTCTCATGTTCTGTTCTATAGACATAAGAATGATGTATTTATAGACTAGTACATATAGGCCATCTACTATATTCTGGATGTGCCCAGAAAGGTGTCTTGCATAAGTTTTTACTGAGCTTAGAAATTCAATATAATTTACTCCATTTTTAAACTTAAACAAACCAAAGCTAAGATAAGTACTTAAAGATAAAAACAATTACCAACTGGATTAAACTATCAGTTTAACATAAACTTAATCTAACATGGATTTGTTTTTACTTCATACTTCACAGCCTTTGTCACGCTGTAATAGAACTCAATAGACAGGGCGACTCATAAACAATAGGCTGTTATTTCTCAGAACATTGAAGGTTAAGCCGTCCAAGGTTAGTGCTGACAGGTTCATTGTCTTATTTGGGCCACTCTATTTCCAAGAGTTACTTATGGCTGTCTCTTACAGACACATGGTAGAAGAGGCGAAGGAACCATTGTTAATTCTCTTCAAATCTTGTATAGATTTGCTAGTCTCATTCATAAGTATTTTCCCTCCTTATTTAGTCACCTCCTAAAAGTCCCCCTGCTTAACATTGTATAACATTGGCAATCAAGCTCCAACACCTAAATTTGGGGGAATATTTAGAATGTAAAAAATCTCTACAGTTGTATAGAAATACACTTCCACATAACCTAATAATCTTCAATTTTTTTCTATGTGTGTTTATATTTTTTGCTCTGTAGTTAGTGATCCACACATTGACGTTCATTCTTCTTCTTGATGATTTTATTTTGTACACATCTGATGAAAAACATATGATTTCTTAGGTCTTTCACCCAATATTGTAGCTTACTGATTATCACATTGCAGCACAAATTAAAATTAAGTGGGAATTGTTTTTAAATGTTCACTCATCCCAGAACTCAGCTCATTCTGGACTACCATTAGCAGTACATAAATATCATCAGCATTAGTATTTTTTGACTTTTCTTTGACCTAATAGTTACCTTTTATAAAGTGCTCATTTATTTTCCCATCATCTTGTCTGTGACTTCTAACAATGTGGTATAGAAAACAAGTGTGCCTTCACCAGTGAAAGACAGTTCATATCTGGAGGTGGTCCCATGGTTCTATAGAATGGTCTTGAGGGAGATATTTGAGGATTTTGAAGACCCAGAGTTTAGGGAGCTCAGGAGATCTAAGCATCTGTCAGTCAGCTTGTGCTGCATTTAAAAAAAAAAGCACATCTGCAATTTCATGCTGTGCTCTTTTCTCCCACCTCCATTCTTTCCCTCCATTACTGCTTCAGTCACTACCCTAGGGGAGAAGCAGCCATGCTGATTCTTTATCATCAGGAAGTACCTTCTACTAAATTGTTATCATTAGGAGAATATCCATCAGCATGATATAATACATGATACAGGAAGCTTTAAGTAAATGTCTATTGAACAAATAATGCCAATGCAAAGAAGGCATCAGTTATCACACATACTTAGACCTAGTCAGAGAAGTTAACAGCCATCATAAATTTCATGAAGTTCCTTCCAGAGAATTCCCAAGAATACATAACCATGTATGCTCCACCTTGCTTAGTCCTCATAAATGTTGCTAGCTGGACTGTTGGTGAAACACCATGACTTTGCTGCAAGATTTCCTATGGTTCTGATTGGGCATATCGATATCCAAAGCATTTTATCTTTTTACTGCCCTTTGGGCCCATCCAGAACAATTCTTACTGAGGCCTAAAGCTACGATGTATAGTGTTCTCTGGGAGATGACCAAAAGAAGAAAAATAAAAGACTATGGAATGTGTGGTAAGATCACAAAATCTGAAGACCAACAATATTTTAGCTGGTAAGGGATTAGGGAGGGAAACCATGAATGATTATAATATTGTTTTTATATTTCTAGAAATCATAATAAGGATCAGGTGTTAATGGTGAAATATACCAAACCACTCGAAAAAGAAAATGAAAGAAAGAACAAAAACTGCAAATTCCTACAAAGTGAAGTCTTAATAATTTTTAAATATACTAAGAAAAATCCTTTGTTAGTTACAAATACACTGTCTTTCTATAGCCAGTCTTAGGGATAGCTATCATTGTTGTGACAGAGTTCCTATCTAATGAGCATGTTGGTAGAAATCATGGATTTGAGAAATGAAGCAAAATCAAATTGGTAGGACTGGGTCTTGGTGCATCTACATTGAGTTAGCAGTGTCTTGAAAGTCCCCAAGGACTATGATATATGGTGTGGAACAGGCTTCTCCAGAACAATCACATTTAAAATCAGTGCACTAGGGTAGAGTTTTCCATGCTGGAGGCTTTTCCCTCACTGGAGCTAGAAGATGAGGGAGGTGGGCTGGTGACTTCCTAAATAACACATGTTATGCCCTGTTAATAGACTATCTGCTATGAGCCAGGCACTCTTTTGAGAACTTTGCACTTACTCAATTCAATAACCCAGTACTTCCAACAGCATGTTCATTCCCTTGTCCATAAGGAAAGAGGTGAGGCAGAATTGAAAGCAGCTCTCTGGGGGGCTCCCTATGACTAGAAACAAAGCTGTGGTTAAAATGCATGACACCTGGCAGCAGAGCGAACCCAGCAGCCACTCACCACACTACCTCTTAAGAGATAGATGGTGTTTCTGAGTAGCAACTAGAGGGATGTGGATATGCACATGATGCAGGGGTTTTGTTGGGCTTTGCTTCATCTTTGAAGTATTATTTTAGATGCTACTGGGACTGGTAAATTAGAAAGTCATGTAAGGGTGACACCTGTAGTTTGTGAATCTATGAAACTATAGTGCCACTTATTTCCTGAGTGTTCCTTCAGATCTTTAGATGGCTTTAAAAAATTATATTCCCAAAGAGTACATAGCATTCATTCCTTAGACAGAAGAGGTGGGAACCAAACACCTACTGTCTGTGCTTCTTTCTCAGGCAACTCCTCTTGGGCTCTATTCATTTTTCTTGTGGTCAACCAGGACCAAATGGCACATTCTCTTCCTTCCATGTCTGTGATGTGGACAGGCACCTGTGAAATAGCTTGATAAACCCTGCACTGGGAGTAATTTGCTGAACTATAAAAATAGCCAGAAAATAGTTCCTGCTCCTTGCAAAACAATTGCTAGAGGGAACTTATGAATTTCGCATCCTGTGTGAGTGGCAGGCAGTGCCTCCAATCTGAAAGACAGTGCTCTGGCATTATAGCATCTATAATCTGTGTCCCTTTCAGCAAGTCATCCCACTGTGTCACAGCTCCTCCATCAGCAATACTGTCTTACCTCTTTGGGAAAGCAGTTGCAGAATTAAATGAGATGACAGTTCTTTGCCTTGTGGGCTTTCGTTTTGGTACATTCATCTATCTCTTTTAAAGAATGTTAAATTCTATGACTAGTGTATCTCTAGCTTCAGGGACTCCAGTAGTAAGCTGGACAAATAAAGCTTGACCCTCACAAGACAGGTACCCTTTTCTAAGCAGCAGACACAAAAGGAAAAAATAACCCAGTGATTATTGGGTGCTTACTACAACCCAAAATAAGTAAGAATAAAGTAGATAACAAGGATGATTAATTTGTGGAAAGCTACCATGTTGGAATTATGTTTGGCCACACACTTGTTGATGTCAGGATTTAGCCAAAGGAATCGTAAAGGAGATGATGTCAGAGCCAATGCAAAGACCCTGAAGAAGGAATGTAAATGGTGAGTTGAAGACTTGGAAAGACAGCTGTGGTTGAGGTAGTCTCGCAGGCTCTACAGGAGAGGTAAGGTCAGAATTTTAATGGAGAACACAGTGACTGATTGTGAGACAGAGTTATACACAGAGTGATATGCTCTGATACCATCCAAGGGGCAAGGTTTTGAAGTTAGGAGTTAACTTGGGACTTGTGGGGTTTCAGTGTCAGTGAGAGAGACAAGAGGAGCTAGGAAGTAGGCAGTTTTGAAAGGAAGTCTAGGCTGGAGTTAAGAATTTAGAAGTTATTATCATTCCTATTACTTAGAAGTCAGAGACTGAATACAAACATAGAGAAACTAATAATAGAGAACAAGAGGTCAAAGGGCAAATGCTTCTTCTTATTGGGCTGACATTATGTTTAGAATAGGGGTTGGCAGAGAGAGAGACTGGATTTTTGCCTCTTTGTAAATAAGGTTTCATTGGAACAATCCCCTTTGCATTTCTCTGTCGATTGTCTATGAATTCTAGTGGACACAGACTATGGTCACTCGAGCCAACAATACTACCATTCTAGTTTTTACTGACAAGATTGGCTGACCTCTAGTTTGGAAATTAGAGAGAATGTATCAGAATATATATATATATATATATATATATATATGTGTGTGTGTGTGTGTGTGTGTGTGTGTGTGTGTGTGTGTGTGTATATGTGTGTATATATATATACACACATATATATATACACATATATATACATATATATATGTGCAGTGTGTGTGTGTATTAGTGTCTCTATATACACACAAACACAAACATATATGTGTGTGAATACACATACATATGTATATGTGTATATATGATACACATTTATCTTAGCACATATACATGAGATATAGTAGGTACTCAGTAAATGCTCTCATTGTACCCTACTTCTACTTGCTGGGTCCATGGTCCTCAGCCTAAGGAAAAATAAACTAAAATAAATTAGATACAGGATTAATATAAATAACAGTTGTCCTATGTTAATCCCAACCATCTCTGCTTAGAATATTGAGGTGGGTGGGGGGAAGTTTAGCCACGGATCCTACCTGGCCATTCCTTCATATTCAATACAAAGATGACCTTGATTGAGAGCCCCAACCTGCCAGCATCTGCTTTTACATTCTATCTTTGACAAACAGTCTATAGCTTTTGAGCAAACAGCAAATCCATCTTTATGAGATTACTAATGTCAACACATTCCGTGTGAGGATTTTATAGGATTCTGCAGGCCTATGCCTGTGACAACACTGGTTGGCAGAGCTTGCCAGAGAAATTATACAACATGCTCCTGATTCAGGATAGGGATCATGACATCACTGTGGCCTGGGACTTTTCCTCCCTGGTATATTCTTGGCTAAGAATCTCCAGGGGTCAGTTAGGTCTTTGAAACTGCAGACTTTGATTCTGAAGGTTGGAAAAGGATGGATGTGTAACAAGGCAAGGTTTACCTCTGCTTTAAAAAAACAGTCTTAGGAACCCAGACAGGTGTTTGCATTTTGAAAGAAAATCTGGCCTTTCCTGTGAACCTGATAGTGTATCCCTTCTCCCTATTGCTGCTAAGTTTCCTATATGCTTTCTCCAGCCACAGTCCCCAAAGTACCACTCTAAACCATCAACTTTAGTATCACACATAAATGTGTCTCTCCAAGTCTCTAGTCTCAGGTCATCTACCCAGCAGCTTTGCTATCTGAGCATATTCAAACCAACTTCCCTATCTGAAACATAGCTTCCTCCTATGGAATATGGGAATGATAATAGCACAGAATCATTGATTGTTAAGATTAATTACAATGAACAGTCTACCAGTTCAACAAGTGATTCTATCATGTTGAAATTTGACAACCACGCCTCCAAACATCCTTCTGAAAGATCCTTTTTGGATAATTAGAAGTTCCTGCTAAGGGACATTTTTCCCCCAATTTAATCATTTTCATATCTCAAACTATTTTAATCCAAACTAATCTGCCAATCATCTTCCACAAATGAATTAATGCTTAGCCACTTTTAAAAGAAAAAGTCTTAAAGGACATAAAACAAAATCTAACCTTTTCTCAAAAGTGGAATACATAATTGAGAATATAGTTATGACCATGTTGTATGTAGATATTTGGCATATTTTATTTTTTTGTGTAATTTACCAGCTCTAAATTTTTTGTTTATTTGTTGTTTTTCTTTTTTCTTTTTGGTCTAGATTCTCTTATCATAAGTATATCTAGCATGGGTTTTGCCCTTTGTAATATTTTGTTTTATTTGTTCTTCAAATTTTCATTTTTTTTCTTTTTTTTTATTTTCTAAGTTTTCTTATTTACATTCCAAATGATTTCCCCTTTCCTGTTTCCTCCCTCCCCGAAAGTCTCATAAGCCCCCTTCCCTCCCTCTGTTCCCCATTCAACCCCCCCTCTTGCTTCTCTGTCCTGGCATTCCCCTACATCCAGTCTTTCCAGGACCAGGAGCCTCTCCTTCCATCTTCTTAGAAATCTATTGATATGCGAATTGTGTCTAGGGTATTCCGAGATTCTGGGTTAATATCCCCTTATCAGTGACTGCATACCATGTGTGTTCTTTTGTGATTGGGTTACCTCACTAAGGATGATACTTTCCAATTCTGACCATTTGCCTAGGAATTTCATGAATTCATTGTTTTTAATTGCAGAGTAGTATTCCATTGTGTAAATATACCACATCTTCTGAGTCCATTCCTCCGTTGAGGGACATCTGGGTTCTTTCCAGCTTCTGGCTATTATAAATAAGGCTGCTATGAACATAGTGGAGCATGTGTCCTTATTGCCTGCAGGAGAAACCTCTGGGTATATGCCCAGGAGTGGTATAGCAGGATCCTTCGGGAGTGTCATGCCCAGTTTTCTGAGGAACCGCCAGACTGCTTTCCAGAGTGGTTGTACCAGCTTGCAATCCCACCAGCAGTGGAGGAATGTTCCTCTTTCTCCACATCCTCGCCAACAACTGCTGTCTCCTGTGTTTTTGATCTTAGCCATTCTGACTGGTGTGAGATGGAATCTCAGGGTTGTTTTGATTTGCATTTCCCTAATGGTTAACGATGTTAAACATCTCTTTAGTGCTTCTCAGCCATTAGATATTCTTCAGGTGAGAGCTCTTTGTTTAGCTCTGTACCCCATATTTTAATAGGGTTACTTGCCTCTCTGGAGTTTAACTTCTTGAGTTCTTTGTATATTTTGGATATTAGTCCTCTGCTGGATGTAGAGTTGGTAAAGATCATTTCCCAGTTTGTTGGTTGCCGCTTTGTCCTTTTGACAGTGTCCTTTGCCTTACAGAAACTTTGTAATTTAATGAGGTCCCATTTGTCTATTCTTGTTCTTAGAGCATAAGCTATTGGAGTTCTGTTCAGGAAATTCTCCCCTGTGCCCATATGTTCAAGGTTCTTCCCTAGTTTCCTTTCTATTAGTTTCAGTGTGTCTGGATTTATGTGGAGGTCCTTGATCCACTTGGAATTGAGCTTAGTGTAAGGAGATAAGAATGGATCAATTTTCATTCTTCTGCATGTTGATAAATTAAAGTCACAAAGGAAAATCCTATAATTACTATAGAAAATTTTGGAAAAAAGATAAAAATACAGAATGATAACTGCACAAACAGCACTTATTGTGGCCATAGAAGGCACAGTACTATGTAGAATGTGATTGTTTTGGCTGCTCCTTTTGCTGGAGCATTTTGAGATTTAGAGAATGCCAAATATTTAGACAAAGTGTTTAATTGATACCTGCAAGTTTCCAAAAGGGTCCAGGCTCTCCATTTGAGATGGCAGTTAGAAGCCTCAGTTAAGTGGAGATATGCACTCCACTGGTAAAAACATTGTGAGACTCAGTGGGGGATAGACACGGGAGTCCTTGAGAAGCCCCCCAACTGCTGAGGTCCAGAGAGACATTCATTCTCCTAGGATGATTGCTCTCTTAGACTATTATATGGTATGTTCTGTGCCCAAGAGGGCTACAAACAGCTGTTGCTAAAGAGCGAATGAGAAGACTCATGCATTTTTACCCTACTGCCCTTCTGGAAAAACTAATAAGGTTCACCTCATTGCTATTACTCTATAAAAACCAGGTTAAGTTCAACTTTCCCTGTGAAGTTATTGAAGACCTGAGCCTGCATGACTCCTCTCACCTTTGGCTTCTAATAGCCCTTATTGGCCATGATTGTCTTGGTTCTTATCACCTTCTATGTTGATAAATTTATTCTGCTATTATTTATATCTTCTTTCTTCTACTGGACTATTACAATTTTTGGCAAAGTATGGGTATTACAAATAAATGCTGGTCTGTTCCTGGATCCATACAGAGTAGAAGTTCCCAACTTGGGCTGGGTGACCATATCCTAGGACCTGGGTTGAACTCTAGGACAATGTTGTTGAGAAGCCAAAGACATCAGAGAAATGGTGCATAAGAACTGTGTAACCTTAAAGCCTAACAGTTGATGGGGGAGCTTCACAAGCAAGGGAAGGGTGGTTGAAATGAGGGAATAAATTCAAGGGATTAGGAAAGTAGTTCAGGACTAAGGCAATGAAGAATCCCCAATTGGTCAGAAGTTCTTATTATTATTTTATTGCCTTCTTTTTTTGTGTGGAAATGAGTACATTCTCTCCAAGAATGTGTGCATGTTGATGTTTTCATCATTATATGCTCAGAAGGATGAGCCTTAGTGAGGTACTAACCTCTTTTCTTATATTGGACCACAAAAAAACCCCCTACAGTCTCATTTCCTGTGCTTATGATGTGCTGAATATGAACTAATTATTTTTTTGCTCCAAAGCCCCAGAAAATCATTTCTGAAAAGTGAAAATGGGTAGACTTAGGTAATGATTGGCTGTTCCAAGGAGAATCTTTGTGTGCTGGATAGTTTTATGTCAACTTGATATAAACTAAAGGCGTCTGAGAGGAGGAAACCTCCATTAAGAAAGTGTCTTAATGTAGACAGGCCTGCAGGAGAATTTTCTTAAGTGATTGATGGGGGAGGGCTCGGCCCATTGTGGGTTGTGCCACCCCTCAACTGGTGCTGGCTTCTAAAATAAAGCAGGCTGAGCAAGTCAGTAAGCAGCACCTCTCCATGGTCTACATCAGCTCCTGCCTCCAAGTTTCTGCTCTGTTTAACTGTCTGAAAGTCAGTCCTTCCCTGACTTTCTTTGATGATGAACAGTGATATGGAACTATGAGGCAAGTAACTCCTTTTCTCCCCAACCTGGATTTTGATCATGGTGTCTCACTGCAGCAATAGAAACCTTAACCAAGATACTTTGTAAAGCACTTTAGTGATAGAAATGTTTCCTTTTAAAAACAATGGGTGTATGAAGAACAAGCTAGATAAAAGAGGAACTTTAATTTTTTTGCATTTATCTTTAGATTTTTTTATGTGTAGTGTATTTCCATCATTGTTTGCCCCTTTCTTCTGTCCAATCTCTTCCATGTTCCTCATGCCCTTCCAAGTTCATGGCCTCTTTTCCTTTATGTATTTATGAGTAAATATAAAAATCAGTTGAGTCCATAGCCCATGTAGCACTCTTTGTATATATTTGAGTTTAGGGCTCACCACTTGATATTAGCAAACCAGTTGAGGTTCATTTCTGGATGATAGTGATTCTCCAACTCTCAGCATTCACTAATTGCCTGTAACTCTTCATCTAAGGTTAGATCCTCATTCTTCCATACTGACATACCAACTGGTGTTGTTATAGTTCAGGCTTTGCTTAAGCAAGCACGTTGCTGAGAAGTCATGGGTGAAGCTTCCCCATCATATATAGAAGACAAAGTCTTGCAGTAGATGCCCTAGTCTTCTGGCTCTTGAAATCTTTCCATCCTCTCTGCTGTAATGCTCTTTGAGATGTAGGTATATGGTTATGTTGCAGATATATCATTTAGGGTTAGGTACACCATAGTCAAAATCTCTGTATTTTGATCAGTTGAGGCTTTTTAGAATGGTTACTATCCACTTCAAAAGGAAGCTTTTCTGATGCGATGTGAGATAAGAGCCACACTGTGGGTATAAAAATAAGTATTAAGAATGTAGTTAGAAGTGGGATGGTAGTAGCATCTGGCTTTAATCCCAGTGCTTTGGAGGCAGAGGTAGGTGGAATTCAAGGCCAGCCTGGTCTACAAAGTGAGGTCCAGGACAGCCAGGACTACATAGAGAGACCCTGTCTCAAAAATGTTGTTAGAGATTGTATTAGTTTGCGAAAGTGGCCATAGGAAGTTTTTCCTCTAGATTCCATGGACTCACCAGCCACAGATATTTAGCTAGGCTTACAGTTAAGTACCAGCTATAAAGTTCATTTTTATTGAATGAACCTTAAAACCGATTAGACAAATGTCATGTCATTGTTATGGTTCATTAACATCTGGGTAGGACTGTTGAATCCCTTGGCAGTTTGCATTGCACCTTCTCATACTAGGGAAGCTAGTCTTCAGGGAGGAGCCTTCAGGGTCAGATTCAGTTCTATTCTTCCAAGTCATGTGCCTGAATTTTAATCATTTCTTCCTTTAAGACAAAAACTTTAAGTGATAAGAAGAGAAAAGCCAAGTTACTTGTGAGGACTATGGCCCCATTGCTCTTAGAGTAGATTAGTGAACAGGTTGGGGATAGAGGATAAGCCTGTTTAGTGAAGGTTCTGATCCTATAGTTCTGGACTCCTGGAATCTAGACTAGATTTCTAATATGTTTCCCAGTAATGCCCCTGTTGCTGTGTCTGTGGGCCATATTATGAGTTACATGGAATAGTAGAGACCAGCGAAAGCAAACACAAACCTGAGTTCCATCCTTGGTTCATTTCATGTGTGCCAGGAATAAGTCACCTCCTGAATTTCCTCAATGGCAGCTGAAGGAGAAATGGGCCAGGAAGACCCTGTCCAGTTATATAACATATTTCTTGAGAGGATTTAGATCTTTTTCTTGGTTTCATCTGCATTGCCTATTGTCCTGGACTTCTGTGTAGAGGTCTTGAAACATGGGTTTTGGCTTATGTCATTAAGTATGGAGTTATGAGGATGTTCCACACAGATCTGTAGAGTAATGGTTCTCAAACTCCCTAATGTTGTGGCCCTTTAATACAGTTCCTCATGCTGTAGTAATCCCCAACTACAAAATTATTTTGTTGCTACCCCATAACTGTAATTTTGATACCATTATGACTCATAATGTAAGTATATGATGTGCAGGATATCTGCTATGCAATTCCCAAGGTAGTTGTGACCCACAGGCTGAGAACCACTTCTGTAGAATGAATGCCAGATTCTATTTCTATGACATTTGAAATGGAATTGAAGAAGAAAAGTCAGTCAAAGGCTCCTGCCTATCCCCATTTCTCGGATGTTTCAGAAGTAATTTTTCCCAATTCCTTTTGGAATATGTATATTCATACCTTTAACATCTGGTGTTTTTGTGTCTTTCCTATCTAGAAAGATATAAGGCCTGATTTTCCTAAAAAGATGCCTGGGCCACAGACCTCCAAATCTGTTTCTTGGAGACAAGATGTCCAGTTTGTTCATCACAACAATAGCTGCCAGACTTATTACAGTTATGTAATAGGTTTCTTTTTTTAACCAGGTCTTGAAAATGTGTGCATTATCCTTTAGGTAATAAATGAAATAAAATAGGCTGAAAATAAATCAGCTTTGCAAAGTGAGGCTGAAGCTTTTCGACTAACGGTACCATTAAAAATAATTCTTGTTGCTTTTGAAGGAGCTCGTGGAAAGTGCCTTCTTTTTAACCCTTTCTGCATGCTTGATACATTTTGCACCAGGGGCTATTGAGGCTTTGGCTTGATCAGGATGAGGCCTAGAGACAGCTACTCTGAGCATAGCATATGACTGATGTGGAGTGACTCAGGAAGACATTATCATGCATTTTCTATATGGTGGGATCACTTCTGCTTCCTGAGTTCTAATCCCATCCTGCCCCCCACCCATTCCCGTCTCAAAGTGTGAAAGTGTCACTTTCCCTCCTCAGAGTCACTTTCTAACTGACATGGTTATAATAAACAAGGACATGTCTTTCTGGCTCTAATGCATTAGCTGAGTGTAGAGAGTTAAGAGGCAGCCAGGATTGCTTAAGGTAGTCCCTACAATCAGTTTCCTTTGTGTGCTCGTAGGACACTATCTCTCTTTGTTTTTCTGTCCATATAAAGTTTTATCAACAATTTCAACATGGAATTTTGACTGAGCTGTTAATTAATCTGGTCTAATTGCAGCGGGGTCACATTTCTTGCATGTAAATGTTTTTTTGTTATTATATTTGTTTTTGTTAAATGTGTTTAGGATACTACACACTGGGCACAGTGTCCAACAAGGAGATAGACAGAGACTACCCAAACATAAACTACCCCTATACGTGTCTTAATAATGATCTGTAGCAGGACTTTGTGTGCTCTGGTAATATGTTTTTGAAGTTTTCAAAGGGGGAGAACACATCTGCATTGGGTGGCTGAGGTCAGATGTCATCAAGAAATGACCCTATATTTTGTTTGCACACATTAGCTTTGAACAGAGGGAGCCTTGAGCCATCTGATTTCACCCCTCATTAATATTTTCTCTCTGTGTTCCCTAACTGCACTTTTCTCCCTGGCACATGGAAAGCTATTAACAATATGAGCACGTGGCACATCTGTGGAACTGTTATTGCTGCTGGATAGCTGTGTTTGTGTAAAATATTGAGCACCCTGTGACGATTTATAATGGTTTCCCACCCTGTCCACTGCCACCCCCTCCTCCATTTAAAGATATATTAACATCCCTAGTTCTACCTGGAGGGAAAACTCTTTGAAGCGAGACCCTATGAAGATAAACTGCTCTTCTCTCAAAGTCTCTCACTAGACTGAGCAAGGATGCCTCACAGAAGGGAGGCCTGCAACCCAGGCTGCTCTGATAGCAGATATTGGGGTCCTTCACTCAGGTGTCTGCCCTGGCTGAGCCAACTCTCTGTACCATGGGAAGACATGAGCCGAAACCCTTGTGACATCTTGCCAAGGCATTTCCTACAATCCAAGTGAGACCTTACCTCCTCCACCCCCAACTTCCTTCCTTCCTTCCTTCCTTTCTCTCTCTCTCTCTCTCTCTCTCTCTCTCTCTCTCTCTCTCTCTCTCTCTCTCTCTCTCTCTCTCTCTCTCCTTCCTTCCGTCCATCTTTCTTTCTTTCTTTCTTTTTTTTCTTTTTGCAATGTACAGATGCTTTGGGCGTGAAAAATTCTCTGAGTTGCATAAATATTAGTTTCAGCTTTTCAGCTTTATCAGCCTTGAGGCTAGTGACTGCAATTTAGTCTTTGGAAGGTGTAGGCAGCAATTGTACAGGCTATGAGGTGGGGGCTGCTGTCTGTTCAGCACCAAGCCTCCAGGGAGGGGCCTGGTGTGACAGATTACTGATGTCACCAGCAGGTGCACACAGTGCTCCAACTGCCACGCAGCACTAGATTTCTTCTAAAGCTGCTGCAGTCTCTCCTTGGCCTTATTATGCTCACTTGCTGTCCACCCGCCCATGGTGTCTGAGAGGAGGGGGCAGGTGAACAGAACACACTTTCCCGACATGCTGTACTCCCGTGGGATGTAGAAGGACCTTCAGGGAAAAGCCACTGCTGGCTATGGATTTGATATCCAGCATTTTTACACCCACCTCACTTGTGCCACCCACCCAGAGTGGGTTCTTGGTCACTGCAGTAGAGGCTCCAGGGACAGAGAGTGCCATGAGGCAATGTCTGTGGCAGAGGGGAGCATGTGTGCTGAGGCTCAGGAGGTGTTGATTGGCTGCTGGTGAGGTAATGCAGTACAGTCTAAATGTGGCCACAGCAGAGCCAGCATCCAGGGTGTGCCTCCCTACAAGCTTCAGTTGCCTGCAGATGTCTGAAGGACACAGTCTCTGGGGGCTTCTGGAGGCTCAAAAGAGCTGGCTCATGGGGTCTGGTTTGGAATGACAATATCTGAGGTCTATGTTGTCATTACTGTTCCCTGTCACTCCATCTTTTAAAAACACCACAGTTGTGTCCCTTGCTCTTGATCCAGGCTATTTTAGAGGAAACTTAAAAATATAGAATTGGGCCATAGGACCACTCACTGCCCTGGTGATGATAAGTGACACTCTAGACAGGTGTTGAGAGTAGGTACTGTTTTCAGGGTAATGCCTTTAATGACATATACCTCCCTAGGAGTCCTTCCAAGGACAATTTTACCTTCATAATTGGGCAAGGAGTCCATACCCAGTCTCCCCATTCCATAGTGTTTGGTGGTTTTAGCATGAAGAATTGAAGAGTTCGAAAGGGCACTGTGGGTTTCACTACCCTCTCATTAGTAAAACTCTCCACAGACAGAGTTGGTTTCTCAGGATGAATGTTCAGAGGCTTAGCTGCTTCTTCAGACCATTGTTAGGGCTGAGAGAAGAAGGTTTACCAATTAAGTCAACATTAATTGTGTACCTACTATCTGCTAGTGCCAGAGGTCATGAGAATGAGGCCATATTGTCAAAGAAGTTGGTTTCTCCCAACTTATTCAACAAATAATGCTCAGTTCTAGGAGGTGACTAGAGAGAGCTTGGATCCTGGTCTCCTAAGCCAGTATTGCAGAGAAATATATATGGATGAAAAATAAGAGCTATGCAGAAAAATGAAAGAACTGTGCAATACGGGGTGACTACAGGTTGATTTCCTTCGGTCAAGTGGTCAGTGACAACTTCTTCAAGGAGGTGACCTATTAGCCAAGCCTTCCATGTGACAAATAAGATGGTCATGGGATGGTCTAGGAGAAATTACAGCTAACAGAGGCAGCTGGGTAGGCAAAATCCTGAATCAGATTAAGTCTGAAAGTTCCAGAAAGAAGAAGAACAGTCAACCAGAAAGTCTGGGGACAGGGAAAGTACAGTTGGATGCTATAACCCTTGCATTTGATAGGTGAAGGTAGAAAGATCAGGACTTGAATACTATCTATAGACATATAGCAAGTTCAAGGCTAGCCTGGGCTATATGAGATCCTGTCTCCAAAAGATTTTTTTTTAAATTGTAGCAGCAATGGGCTCCTTGGAGAGCTCTCAGAATGTTAAGCTTTAGAGCAGGCCATAGAGTTGAGTGCCCAAGGGTGAACATTCCAGCAGCAAATGTTAACTTCTGCCCTGTCACCTTACAATAAACAAAGTCTAGTGATAGACTGGTACAACCCTGTGTACCCCAGAGGTAAGTATATAAGTACGCACTAGGAAGATGGGCTAATAGGGTACCTGAAGCAAATTTTTCACGAAAGTTAGCATCCATGATTACCTGCCCCGAGCCCCAAGTCTTTCTTCTCAATTACTCCACCTATGTGTCCCCAAATTCTTACCTTAGCCAGGTCCTCAGCTTTACCCTTGTATATACTACGATGCTAGACTTGCCTTTAGGATAGCTAGGGTGATAAATGCTAGAAATAGCATTTGAATAATTAGGAAACTGGGGTTCTGAGGGTTAATATATGATAGGCTACAATTTATATGATATTGTGGGGGGAAAAAAAGGACTGTCAGCAATACCTTTGTTTAAACCACTGGGGATGAAAGCAGGTTGCACCTGATAGCCAACAAGTGAGGGCCAAAGACAGTGTCTAAATAGGATGTACAGGATGGTGCAACCAAGTATTTGCCCTCAAGCTTTAGACTACTGAGCTGAGGAAAGACGGGGTTAAAGTTCTGTGGTACTAACAGCTTTCAGATGTTCTCTCTTTCTTAGATCTTGGTCCTGGACTTTACTATATCTCTAAGCACAGGTTTAAGAACAGAATGGATATCTGAGGTCCTATCAGAATACTTTTCCACAATTTTTTTTTGGTTTTAGTAAAGGGAGATGTGCAGCTTGATTTCAGAGCCTGTGAGTTCCTGGGTGGAGGTGGTGGGTAACCATATGCATGCAATATTGCATCAGCCCTTGTGACCTGGTAGGAGTATTTGTTAATTGTGTTGTGATTAGTCTACTTGCATAATGAGTGTGAAAGTACTTCCTCTAGCTTCAACTTCAAGTCCAAGAAATAATATATGTATATGTGCTTTTCTCAAAGTGCTATATAAATGTGTTATTACTAATCTCTCCACCACCAATAAAACAGAGCCATCATTATTCTGCCCCTGACAACACCAATTTGCTGAGCTATTTGTATTCTGTATATTATAGTCTTAAAGATACAGATTAGGGGACCTATAGAGGTCACCTATAAGAAACAGCCAAGGAATGACCCTGGGAATTCTTAAACTAAGGTGAGGAGATTCATGCTTCATTATGTAAGTCTATGGTTTGCCTTTGCTCACATTTTTGAACCATCATCACCTTTAGAGGTTTTATAAAAGTTCATTAGTAATGTTGCTCCCCTCCTTCCACCTTTGCCAAGCCTCTGAGGGCACAATGTAAACAGAGTAATTAATGAATGACGTTTGTGGGAAAATGGTTGAAGTGATAAATGACTACAGAAGAACAAATCACAAGAAGGGAGTTGCCCCAAATTTGGCCAGTGTTTTAACATTGTAAAGTGAAAAATGGGATGCACCTTGGATTCTGGATCAACAGGCAGTGAAACTGTAGAACAATGGTTCTCATCCTGTGGGTTGCTACCCCTTTTGGTGTTGAATGACCCTTTTACAGGGGTCACCTAAGACCATTGAAAAATGCAGATATTTTCATTATAATTCCTTTGGGGGTTGAATGACCCTTTCACAGGGGTTGCCTAAGACCATCTGAAAATACAGATATTTACATTCTAATTAATAACAGTAGCAAAATTATAGTTATGAAGTACTAAAGAAGATATTTTTATGGATAGGGCCACCACAACATGGAGGAACCATATTAAAGGGTCACAGCATTAGGAAGGTTGGAAACCAGAGCTCTAGAACATTATCCCACTCCTTTCCTTTCTTTTCTCTTCATTTTTCGGTCTTCTCCTCTCCTCTCCTCTCCTCTCCTCTCCTCTCCTCTCCTCTCCTTTCCTTTCCTTTCCTCCCTCCACATCTTCTCTTGTTTGTTCCTCACCACAAAGTTTCTAAGAGGCACCAAGGTAAAACCTAAACTACTGCTCCAAGCTAGTACCTTGTTGAACACAGTGGCTTTGTGAGGTTGTCTGTGATGCCTTGTTGCACAGGGATCAGCCTGCTTATGTGTATGTGAGTGAGGTGTGGCTACCATAGCAGTCTGACTTCAGAAGTTTAAAGATGAGCCCCCAAATAAATTTCCAAGCTGTTCATGGAAAGTTCCTTGATAGAAGAAAATTTATGTCTACAATTCAAAGAAAGGACCTTGTTCTTCCAAGGAGTAATATTTTCTCAAATTCCTCCTATAGTAGGACATAAGTAGAAGAACTGAACACTTCTTCCAAACCCCTAGGGCTAAGTATGGGGTTCTGGATTAGACCCAAGAGGGCACTCATAAGAAACCAAGCCTGTGATATGTCTAGGAGTTATTAAAGTGAACAAGGTATATGGTTCATCACATAAGCCCTCTGGTGACCTTCCCACATCTTTGCCTCATTGTTAGCCTTAGAAATGATATAACTCCATGTCTTCACCCACATCTCCACAGTTACATTGTTCTCATGATCCAAGATATGTGCTATTTTTTTGCAGGCATCTGCATCTTACTGAATATGTATTGACACAACTATTCTCAAAAGTTTTCTTTTATTTTGTTTATCCTAGTTTCTACCTCTATTCTCTCTTGTCATATCACAAAGAAGAGTCCCCTGGAAGCTCCATGGAGTACAGGAATAAATACACCAAGGTCTCAGGGAAACTCAGGCCTAGATTTGCTTTTGCTGTTACATTGTTGAGCTTTGGGCAAGCCATTGCATCCCAATCTCTTTAAACCTGCTTCCTTTGTCTATGAGATGTGGTTTTGGATGTTACAAACGAGCTTCTCTAATAGAATTGGGGGTTGCAAATAGTATCTTGTCTGTCAGTTTTGCTCAAAAAAGCTTTTTTTTTCATCCCCAATATTTTACCTAGTATATTACAAATTTTCCCATCCTCTGACTCCTTTCAAGGTGACGCAGAAGGTGGCTTTGGGTCCTCCCTGCTTCCAACATAGGCCCTGAGTTTAGCACCAAAAGACTATCAATAGCAGCTATGGTGGATGTCCTTTGCCATGTTGGTTCCATCCCAGAAAAATAGTTGTTACATCTTTAGGCTGCCTGCTTCAGTAGAATTGCAAGTGGGGGGGGGAACTTTCAAACTCCCCATTAAAGTCACAGAACTGGAAAGGACACACTGGCCTACAGCTGTGGACCATCTTGAATAGATACGTGACAAGCTTGACCTGCACAAAAGCCTGCACAACCTTTTGGAGTAGCAGATTTTGAATTCCTTATTTTCATGGATAATTACTGTAGCCTTCAATTTTAGGAACATGGCTGAGTATTTGTGCATAATTTACTTCTTTCAGGTGATGGAACCTGCCTGAAGAACTCACTCAAGGTATGGGACTTTGTTGCCCTCTAGTGGTTGGAATGAAGTAGGTTGTGCAGTGAGCCCTCCTCCCCCTCCCCCCACCTCTTCTCCCCCCCGCGCCCCCCCCCCCCAATACACACCCAGCCCCAGCAAAGGCTTTTAAATACTAGTGTAAAGACTCCTTTCAGGACAGCTCTTCCTGAATGATTATTTAGGAGGAAGAGGAGGTTTGTTTTGTGACATACCACAATGTCCTGTTTTGTTCCCACAACCCCTATCTTTAGGTACCTGAGACCTGCATTTACAGTCACACATTTGCTGTGTCATTTCTGTGTCAAATAAATGTTGTCTTTAGCAAACAGATATCATTATGTGGTTTTCCAATTAACACTTCCCAAGGGGAGCTGGTTAATATGGATGAGGCTTTTTAACATTTGGTGTTGAATTCAGAGAAGGTTATATGCTGTTGTAACAGACGGAGCCAACATCTTGGTAATTGGCTGAGGTTTGCAGAGGAGCAAGGCAGTCTGGGGAACTCACCATCTCTGGGGCACAGGGTCCTTGCAGAATGTTTCAGTGGAACAATTTAAACTTTCCTTAGGCAAATTGGAAGGCAGGACTAGATCACTGCAAGGTTATAATTCTTGATAGGTATAGAAGCAAAGAACTGGCTACCTGGAGATCTCATGTGTGCTGTTGATCTTGGGTTCAAGTAGGTAGCTCTTAGTAAGGTTCCTTTATTCTGAATGCTGCCTTTTCAACAGGCAAGAGTAGATAATAAAGATGAGATAGATAGCATGCCCTGTAGCATTGAGAGTAAGTCTTAAAGTCTAGGAAATAGGGACAAGAGTCAATTTAATGTATCAGGCCCCTACTCTTTATGACAAAAGTCTCCAACTTACCCAATAGGACATCTCTCTTCTTACTTCCTCCTTCAACAGTTTAACCAGTGGAAAGGAAATTGGAAATATGACATTTCGTCATTTTGGAAAAGGCTTCTTCTTTGAAAATACAGAGATGTTTCTGTCTATGGACATTAGGGATGCACCTTCTGCTGGCAAAGCTACTGAGGGCTTAAATGATTTTCTTTTATAGTGTGCTACGTTTCCTCACCTGAAAATGAGGAGCTTGAATTACCTTTCTTGCTTTGTAATAGAAATGTCATCTTACTTCTCAGCATACAGCTCACACAAACCAATAGCAGTTCGCCTGGGAGTAAGCATTGCACAGATATTCTCCAGAACCTGAATTCATGCTGTGTCTACACATTTCCTTATTCCCAGGCTTTATGATCATCATCGATTCCTCTTTCATTTTTATCCCTAGCCAGATCCCAACCCTACCTCTGATGTCGCTCATGTCCACGTCAATATTGTGCCCAATCTTGCTGACCTGTGTAGCCAGACATATTTTCAACAAATCACTCCTCCACCCATAGACTGATGTTTAGGCTTGAGAGGTCTTTGTAAGTTGGGATATCTGTAAGTGACTCTGAGTTACTTGTTGGGATGTGATTTGACTGACAGGAAAGAGGTTCAGTTTTTGCTCTCTTTCATCTGACGCCCTCTTCTGGACAATCTCAAGAAGAATCTTAATACATCTGAGCATCACATTTACATTGCCAGCCCACATTATCTCCATGGACTGTTTTCAAGCTTCCTAGTAAACATTTCCACAAATCTAACCCCACATCCTTTCTCTGCTCTACATGGCACGCCTCTGTTTCTCAGAAGACTAGAAACCAGTGGAAAGAACAGGAGAACTTCATTTCTTTCATCGCTTGCTAGTTTCCTATACCTTTCTTCCCTGCTCAGTTTATCTCTCCATTTACCTTTTTACCTCCACTCTGCCACTGGGTCTTGCACTCTGATTCTGCAAATACCGTTCCATACTCTGTCTTCCCCTCTGTGCTGACTTCATTGTCCTTGTTTAGGATCCATCATCTTTATCTGGCCAATGACATTTGTGCCCATGTGTTCAGGAGCTATGTATGTTGTGTTAATCCCCAAACCAAATCTGGTTGTAGTTTCTTTGCTGAATTTCATTTTAATGATAGCTACATGGAGACTCTTCGAATACAGTGTTGTAATAATATTGATGAAAATAGGAAAGCCATGAACAGCCTTTGGTGTGTTCACAGGTTGAATGAAATATCATTCTCTGGAGTTCTTAACCAATGCCCAGAGCTATTGTTTTGTTTTTTTTTTTTTTTTTTTACCACATGCGACATTATAGTAAAATGTGGGGCTTCTTGATGGCAATCCTATGGTGGCCAGCATCTGTGGGGATTTTTTTTCATGCAAATTTCTTAACTTTTGATAAGCAGAAAATATTTTATACTTTTAAAACATGTTCTATTTTTAAATCTTTTATTTATTTATTTATTTATTTATTTATTTACAACCCAGATTTTATTCCCCTCCCGGTCCGGTCCACATTCCAACTCTTCCACATCCCATACTTCCTCTCTGCCCCCGTATCCAAGAGGATGTCCCCACTTCCTACCACCCACTACCCACCCCACCAGACCACTGAACTCCCTGGGGCCTCCAGTCTCTTGAGGGTTAGCTGCATCTTCTCTGACTGAACCCAGACCTGGTAGTGCTCTGCTGTATATGTGTTGGGGGCCTCATATCATCCGGTGTATGCTACTGGGTTGGTGGTCCAGTGTTTGAGAGATCTCAGGGTCCAGGTTAATTGAGACTGCTGGTCCTCCTATAGGGTCGCCCTCCTCCTCAGCTTCTTCCAGCTTTTCCCTTATTCTACCACAGGGGTCAGCAGCTTCTATCCATTGGTTAGGTGCAAATATCTGTGTATGACTCTTTTAGCTGCTTGTCAGGTCTTCGGGAATGTGGTCATGATAGGTCCCTTTTGGTGAGTGCTCCATAGCCTCAGTAATAGTGTCAGGCCTTGGGACTTCCCCTTGAGCTGAATCTCACTTTGGGCCTGTTGCTGAACCTTCTTTTCCTCAGGCTCCTCTCCATTTCCATCCCTGCAGTTCTTTCAGATAGGAACAATTGTGGTTCAGAGTTTTGATGCCCTGTCTTTCTGCTGGAGATGGGCTCTCCATGTTCCCTCTCCCCACTGTAGGGTATTTCATCTAAGCTCCCTCCTTTTGAGTCCTGAAAGTCTCTCACCTGTTAGGTCTCTGGTACACTCTGGTGGGTCCCCCAACCCCCTACCTCCTGAGGTTCCCATTGTTTATGCTTCTTCTCAGGGCTTCAGTCCTTTATCCCTACCAGACCATGTTGCCCTCTTCCCTTTGCCCCCAATCTCCTTTCTCTCCACGGTCCCTCCCTTCCTCTCCCATTGTGATTGCTTTCTTCTCCCTCCCATGTGGGACTGAGGCATCCTCACTGGGGCCCTTCAGCTTGTTGACCCTTCTGAGTTCTGTGGACTGTATTTTGTGTATTCTGTACTTTTTTTTTTCTGGCTAATATCCACTTTTTAGTGAATACATACCATGCATGTCCTTTTTGAGTCTGAGTTGCCTCACTCAGGATGATACTTTCTAGTTCCATCCATTTGCCTACAAAACTCAGGATATCCTCGTTCCTAATAGCTGAGAAATATTCCATTGTGTAAATGAACCACATTTTCTGTATCCATTCTTCTGTCGAATTTCTAATTGCTTCTGGCTATCACAAACAAGGCCACTATGAACAGAGTGGAACACGTGCCCCTGGGGCATGGTGGGACATCTTTTGAGTATATTCCCAAGAGTGGCATTGCTGGATCTTCAGGTATATTTATTTCCAGTTTTCTGAGGAACCTCCAGATTGATTTCCAGAGTTGTTGTATCAGTTTGCAATCCCACCCGCAATGGAGGAATGTTCCTCTTTCTCCACATCCTTGAAAAAATGTGTTGTCACCTGAGATTTTGATTTTAGCCATGCTGATTGGTGTAAGGTGGAATCTCAGGGTTGTTTTGATTTGCATTTCTCTGATCATTAAGGATTTTGAACATTTTTTAGTTGCTTCTCAGCCATTTGAGATTCTTCTGTTGTGAATTCTTAGTTTACTTCTATGCCTCATTTTTTGATTGGGTTATTTGGGCTTTTGTTCGTTAGCTTCTTGAGTTCTTTATATATTTTGGATATTAACCTTCTATCTGCTGTGGGTTTAGTGAAGATTTTTTTTCTCACTCTGTAGTTTTCCAGTTTGTCTTATTGACTATGTCCTTTGCCTTACAGAAGCTGTCCAGTTTCATGAGGCCCCATTTATCAATCATGATCTTAGAGCATGAGCCATTGGAGTTCTATTTAGAAAAATTTCCCCTTTGCCAGTGAGTTCATGGCTCTTTCCCACTTTCTCTTCTATTATATTTAGTGTATCTGGTTTTATGTGGTTCTTGATCCACTTGAACTTGAGCTTTATGCAAGGTAACAAATATGGATCTATTTTCATTTTACTCCATACAGACAGCCAGTTAGACCAGCACTATTTGTTGAAGATGCTTTCTTTTTTCCATTGTATATGTTTCACTTCTTGTCAAAGATCAAGTTATTGGGACTGCCATCTTCTGCCATTCTAGTCCATTTTATCAATCAGTGAATATAAAGCTGGCTAAAAATTGTGTTTTATTCATTCTTCCTCCCACTGGGCTTATAGTATGCTCAGTTAAATTCTTCTTTTCTTGAGTTCTTGTCAATGATTAGAACTGTATAATAAAAACCTAGTCATTTCAAAGTTTGAACAAGTGCCACCTTTGACTGCCTTAGCTTGTATTGTGTCTATGCCAGGATAGACACAGTTTAGGACATTTTTAGTTCTGCATGCAGCAATATAAAGTTGACTGAGAAGGGCATTGTTCATTGCTCAGAAAGACCTTTCTGCCATCCTATTTCCAAATAGCCATGGTGATCTTGTTCCAAGTCGTATAACCTTCAGAAAACATTTGTTTCAGAATTAAAGTACAGTATAAAACATCTCACTGGTAGAAGGTTTGATTTGCTTTTAACATTAGCTGTTATTTTAAATTTCAAAGTATCTGTTTCTGCAGGCATGGATAGTATCCTACTCCCAAGTGTCCTCTGCACTGAGTTTTAGAGTCCTTATCATTGTTTTATCAGGTGTTCTACCTTTCTGCTTGGCCTACTATCCAGAGTACTTTGGTTCCTTCCTCATAACTGCTACCCAGTGAAGACTGATGTCAAGAGAGGAGAGTAGGCTTAGGAATTGTTCTGCTTCTTTGTTTTTCATGTGTTACTATTAGTCTGTGGCTTAGTTGAAACAGTAGTAATCTGTGTAGGTTCTCCAGAAAACTGTAAGATCTCATTCTGGAATGTTAGTATTCTGGGTCAGTGTTCCTTTTGCAGGTATTTTCCTAAATAGGATCAAATCTATATTCAAATTTCCCATGACCATGAATCCCCAAGGAGTGCTGGGAAAGGTGCTTATCTTTCCAAGACATCCAGCGGTCCTGAAAGTCATTGTTCAGGGATAATATGAAGTAAATCATGTCTCATAAACTGTGCTAGGGCTGGAACTGGGGAAGGGGTAGAACAGTGTTTTCTATTTATCCACTGTCCTGTGGTACGACAATTAGGGTTTGAGGCTATCAAAGGCTACATACCTATTATGTGATCAGCAAGTTATCAAATTTGCTTCCTTCTGGTCTACGTGTAGCCATTTATCATTAGTTTTTTGTTGTGGTTTGTTGTTTTGTTGTTGTTGCTGTTTATTTGTTTAGAATTAATAGAGAGATCAGTTTGGAAAAAATAGCAGGAAGAGGAAGAAGAAGAAGAAGAAGAAGAAGAAGAAGAAGAAGAAGAAGAAGATCAATAACATCATCATCTTCATCTTCATCATCATCATCAATAACAGCAACAACAACAAAATAGTTTCTCAAACATGGTTGTAAGAAGGTGCATGTCCTGGACCTGGCAAGAATCCCAAGGAGGCCCAAAGGTTCCTCCACTGTTATCTATTTCTCTTCTTCTACCCTGTTTACTCCAGTATTATCAAGGAGTCTGCGTGTTTACTTCAGGAGGCCCTTTATTTCTTAATCCAGTATATTTTAATTTCAGTTTTGAAGTTTGCAATCATGCCCTCTTTAGCTAAAATTCTGGGCTGCCTGCAGCAGCTGTGGAGTTTCCAGCCAACTGCCTTATCCTCTGAGGAATAAATTCCCTTTGACAGTGCCACTTATGAAAGGCAGAGCAAATAGAGAGCATTTTACAGATAATTCAGGGAGAGAGAGGAGTTCTTGCAGGTGGTAAGGGAGGACAGAAGATAGATTAATATTTTTTCTTTATCACTTGGCATGTTAAACTTAATTATATTTCTTGAGAGACCTCTAAACAGTCATAATTAGGAATTATGATAAGACCTGCTATTGCCTTCTTCATGTTCCTTTTATGCTCTGCTCTTTGTGAATGTGGACTGTGATTAATACCAATCAACATTTACTAGGACAAGACCTCTGTGTCCATCGGGACCTTTTTGACTTTGAATGGATAGCCCCCAGGATCAAGGGCACCTTGACTATTTCTGTGAGCTAAGAAAACCATAGACAAGTCAGTGTCATGAGAAATGAAGTTGGAAATAATAAACATAGTTATGAAAATTATAATTTAGCTCCCAGAATTTCTGTGTCTTCTTCAGTCTTTTGTCATCTTTATAAAATTCCTAAAATCATTTTATTCCTTTTCTTTATTTCTATATACAGGAGACAAGAAGGTGACAGGAATATTGCCAAATATTTATGCCATTAAACCAGGGAATAATCCCCAAGAAGAATGTGAAAAGAGGGGCCTCTAATCAAAGCTACCATTGACTATGAGTGAGAGGCATGGAATTTAGTGTTAGCTTAGAGCAAAATCCCCCTGTGTGTCATGAGATCCAGCCCTTCTGATAGTATGTAGGAAAGATAAGAGCAACCTGCCTTCTGGTAGGGCTGCTTATTCAGCCTTCAAAGGGCTTTGGGAGATCTTCTTTATTTTGTTTATTTTATTGGAGCCTAGAGGAGTTCAGATGCTTACTGGGCAGAGGACATGGGTACTTCCATTAGGACCTGTAGTTGTGGTCTCAATGTAGGAATACCCAAAGAAAGCCCATTAGCCCTCAAAATTGTTCATCCTGAGAAACTTCTATTTTTTGCCTTCCACCAGTCAAGTTTTGAAGGACAACAGCAGAGATCCACACTCCACACAAATCATTAAAATATGGGTGTACAGCCAATTGGAGGCTAAAATACCAACTCCTAACTCTCAACACATTCTCCAAGGACATTCATGATCACATTCAGAAGAATGGGGGTTAGGAACTTAGGGGAATCCATAGTCAAACATTTCTCCAATTATTTTCCTAAAGGCTGGGTAAGATGTACTGCAAGGCAAAGGACTTTCATTTTTCAACACTAGCACCTCATTCTCACCTCACACACAAACTTAGGGTTGTCTTGGGCCCAAGAGGAAGCCTGCTGCATTTTGATGAGACAAGTCACCTTTGGTGTCACAATCCCCACTCTCCAAGAGCAAGGAATCATTAGTATCTTGACATCGAACTATGTAAGTGAGACCACTTCTTTGGAGCTCTGAGGGATATGGTGAACTTTCACACACAACCTCTCCTGGCAGTAAATGATTGCACCCTGTAAAAAGAGCTGAAGGAGATTCTATTTGAGTGCCACTGCTGGAATGTTAAAGGGAATTCAGAGCAGAAAAAATATTCCAGTGAGTAATATATACTGGTGTCTAGCCCCTAATTTGATATTCAGGTCAGATCAAAACTAGCCTTGTAAAATCTTGAAATTTAATGTCATATAGAAATTGCTACTGGGCAAGGATCTTTATTATACCCAATCATGAAAACTGTATGTGATGCCACCTCTGTAATTTTTCTATCAAATCTTTAATCACTTTATACCCTTTCTAAACATGATCCAAAAGTGATGTATCCATATCTGTTCTATTTTATTTTGAAAATTCAACAAACAGAAACTTCTCATTTCCCATGTGCTCCTTGGTAGAACAATGAACCATATTTAAAAAGTTGGGAGAGACTTCAGCTTTCTTTGATTATACAGAATGTCTTTGTGTAAATATTGGAGCTACTTTTTAAATGTAGATGGATAAAATTAGTTTCTTTTAGTAACAAAATGATCATGGAGTTCAACACATACAGTTATTTTATGGGTGTAAATGTGTGAGTATATGCATTTGTGTGTGTGTGTGTGTACGTGTGTTTTTCCATTTTATATTTGTACCTTTCCTTACATGTACATCCTGTTGTTGCAAAGCACCTTTCCCCCACAAATAGATGCACCAAATTGACCATATTCTGTTCTGGTACCCTGAAGTTCATGAAAGCCTAAGTCTTTTCCCTCAACATTACCTGACTCAGCAATGCATGGATTCCTCAGTGGTGGTAGTAATCGTGATTGGCTTCTGTTCTTTCTTGATTGCAATGAATTATCAACATGTTTGGGAAATGAAAGGATAAAGGCCTAGTATTTATTCTGCAATTGGAAGTAAAATGTTACAAAAGTTAAAAAAGAAAGTAAGACATCATTGAGAAGTATCAGAAGTAGGAGGTATGTGATGTGCCTAAGTCTAGTTTTTTATCCAGACATGATGTCCAAGGTACTCAATGAGTATTTGAAAAGGAAGACTCCCTATAGTTTTAATGTTTCTGATTCTGTTATAGTCAGGGCTTCCTTTCTGAAGACACAGTCAACATTTCTTCCTTAGCACATGACAGAACTTTTTTATTTTTATTATTTATTTATTTTACAGTTTTTATTGAATATATTCTTTATTTACATTTCAAATGTTATACCCTTTTCTGGATTTCCCCCCTCCCAGAAAACCCCCAACCCATTCTCCCACCCCCTGCCTCCAAGATGTCCCTCCTCCCAATCTACTCCCATCTACACACTCCACCCCCCTCGATTTCACAACTCTGAGGCATCTATTGAGCCTTCATAGGACTGGGGACTTCTTCTCCCATCGATGCTCAACAAGGCATTCCTCTGCCACAATTGTGGCTGGAACCATGTGTATCCCTTGGTTGATGGCTTAGTCCCTGGGAGCCCTAGGGGGGGGGGGGTCTGGTTGACCAACATCATCTTTCTTCCCATGGGACTGCAAACCCCTTCAGCTCCTCCAGTCCTCCCTCCAACTCCTCCATTGGGGACCCCGCACTCAGTCCAGTGGATGGCTACTAGCATCTGCCTCTATATCTGTAAGTCTCTCGCAGTGTCCCTCAGAAAATAGTCATAATAGGCTCCTTTCAGCAAGCACTTCTTGTCGTCCATAATAGTGTCGGGTTCGGTAACTGTTTATAGGATGAATCCCCAGGTAGGACAGTCTCTGGGTGGTCTTTCCTTCAGTCTCTGCCCCACACTTTGGTCTTCCTTCTTCTTGAGCTTTTTGTGATCTGTGAGTTGTATCTTGTTTATTCTGAGCTTTTAGGCTAATATCCACTTATCAGTGAGTACATTCCATGTGTGTTCTTTTGTGATTGGGTTACCTCACTCTGGATAACACTTTCCATCCATTTGCCTAGGAATTTCATGAATTCATTGTTTTTAATAGCTGAGTAGTACTCTACTATGTAAATATACCACATTTTCTGTATCCATTCCTCTGCTGAAGGACATCGGGGTTCTTTCCAGCTTCGGGCTATTATAAATAAGGCTGCTATCAACATAGTGGAGCATGTATCCTTATTACATGTTGGAGCATCTTCTGGGTATATGCACAGGAGTGGTTTAGCTGGGTCCTCAGGTAGTACTATGTCTAATTTTCTGAGGAACCTCCAAAGTGATTTCCAGAGTGGTTTGAACAGCTTGCAATTCCACCAGCAATGGAGGAGTGTTCCTCTTTCTCCACATCCTCGCTAGTGTCTGCTGTCCCCTGAGTTTTTCGTCTTAGCCATTCGGACTGGTGTGAGGTGGAATCTCAGAGTTGTTTTGATTTGCATTTCCGTGATACCTAAGGATGCTGAACATTTCTTTAGGTGCTTCACAGCCATTTGAGTTTCTTCAGTTGAGAATTCTCAGTTTAGCTCATAACAGAACTTTTTAAATAACACTATAAATAATATATTGCAAAGCCAAAATATTTCTTTTTCTATGAATGGGATAGCTTTTCTAAAGAGTAGTAATTGCACAATGATTGTTTGCAAGTAATATATATGCCCCAGTATCTAGAAAGTGTGGTATCTTATTTATAGGAGAAACATTTTTCTTACCATCAATTGCTTTAGCTTGTCTATCATTTCTCTGCTT
This sequence comes from Tokudaia tokunoshimensis, assembly GCA_036184795.1. Classification (NCBI taxonomy): domain Eukaryota; kingdom Metazoa; phylum Chordata; class Mammalia; order Rodentia; family Muridae; genus Tokudaia; species Tokudaia tokunoshimensis. Next base: position 104,681,381 of record BTHU01000012.1, read on the forward strand.
CCCTTTCCCCTCAGATGATTCCCAGAGATTATGGTTCGCATGCCTATATTTTTTATAGCAACAATCTATTGTCTATTGCATCTCAGGCTGTCCTAAGTTTCAGACAATTTGTAGAGGTGTAAAGCAAGTCTTCCGTCTTGAACTTAGAAGAACACTTTGGAATATCCAGTAATATCTATACATTGAGAAGTAGTCATGCCAAGAGACCACAATTTTAGTACAAAATTAGGCGTTTGGGGTTTCAGAGCCAAATCCGATAATATGAATTCCTTTCTTTCTGGGATTCCATGGGAAAAACACTATTGTCTGCAGCTTGCCTTGTTTGAGCTGGTTGGTGCTTTGGCACATATGTGTGCGGATGTGTATATGTATGTGTTTTGTCAAGGAGGGTTTGTCTGAGTGTGAGTGTGTGACTGTGAAGGCCAAAGACAAACCATAAGTGATATTTCTCAGATAATGTCCTCCTTGATTTTATTTGTTAAAGACATAGTGTCTCCCTGGGATCTGGGACTTCAAATTCCCAGATAGACTAATTCTCAGAGATCCTTCTGTCGCCATCTACTATCCCAGAGATAGGATAACAAGGACATGTCACCATGTTTTCTGTGAATCAAATTTATGCCCTCATGTTTATATGGCAAATACTTTATAAATTGAGCTATTTCCCCAGACCCCACACTCTTTACTTGTCTCAAGGAAGCAAAATCTAAAAACTCAAGCAGGAAGTACCACTCTTATATTGTCTCTTTGGCTTAGCCCCTCCATTGGTCTTCACTATGAGAAATCAAAGTCTGCAAAATCCATGATTTAAGTCAATTCCACTATCACCATGAGCCCAATTTGCTCTTGGATATGTCACTGGGGATATAAATGTGTCAAGGGCAGGTGCTTATTTTTGGTGACCTCATGAATAGCTCTCATTGATTGATTCCTATGAAAATTTTCATTAGTTATATTGACTAATTCCATTCTGGTAGGTAATGGAATAAGCAGTTATGATAGCTTGTACCATTCCTTTAAAGCCATTGCTTGGAATATACTTTCTGTGAATGTATTAGTTGAAGAAAATGGCAACCTTTTACACATAAGCTCCAGTATCCACAGAGTCCTTGGCTGCTAGAGATGTTTATTGATAGGACTCTTAAGACTCTAGTCTAGAAGAGCTGCTGAGAAAACACGCTCAAGTGTTCTTCTGGTACCAGGGAGCCAGAGGGAAGCAATCACCAGGGGACCTGGAAACTTTATTTAGTGTATAAATGATGTGGGTATATTCTAAGCTTTAGGAATGAAAATATAAAAAGAGACTAGAAGGAAATAGATAATTTTCAAAAGAAAAATTAAAGCATAAAGACAGCTAGAAATATAAAGCAGAAGGAAGGCTATGGGAATTTTGGTGGAAGTAGTTTTGAATAGTATAGATCTTGGGTACTAATAATCTGCACACCACTGGCACCAGGGGAAATAATGTAACCTTCTATGTGGATTTGAAATGTCATAGTTTCCTGTCTACTCAAAGACACCTGAGTGGCAACAGAGCTACCTATTGTGTTCTGAACACCCTAAGTAGGAGAAACTTCAGCCAAGACAGGGACATGTTAGCATTATGTCTCCCAAATCTGCCTTCCAGAATGACTGTATCCCAGAGGTCTCTGTATTAGGACATATCTCTCTACTGTTGTTATATAAATAAATATACTCCCTTAGATATGTATGTTTTATGTGCATGCTCATTTATATACTGTTTTACATCTGCACTTGTTGGGCATGATGTTGGGAAAGCAGTTTGGAAGCTTCTGTATGTGTAGTGTGGTATGGTGTGGATACAGAAAAATTCTTTTACCCTTTTGTCCCCTGATCTGTTGCATTTAAAATTCCATTTAATATCTGTTCAGATTTTTAAAAATAATCTTATATTTTTGTCAACTGAAATAAGTAATGTTTTCAGTAATCACTTAATGACAGCTCACAGTGTGCCAGAATGCAGAATTGAAAGGTCTAGGCATAGTCCCTATCCTGAAAAAAGATCTCAGTGTGAAATGATAATTACTACCATACTGGTACATTAGGGCTAGAGAACACTCAGATAAGGAACACATGACATAGACACAGGCATCACAAAAACATCCTGGTGAAAATAAGGCTTAGATTATGTTTTAAACAGTAGATAAGACCCAGAAAGAAACAGAGGCAGACATTCAAGAAAATGGGCTTTCTGTGTGGAGTCTGTGGCAGACTGTGATAAGTGGAGCTAGAGGTGGATGTATAAGTTCCTGGCATCATTAGGTAGCATCATTGTTCCAAGGATCAAGTATGCTTTGTCAGGCAGAGATGATTGGATGAGGACAGAGAGAACATCATGGGCCAGATCACAAGGGAAGTCAGAATGTAAAGTGTTCTAGTGTGGCTTGGGTAGGATGCAGATAAGATGGCATTTTTGCCTTGATGACTTTGATTTGCCAATGGAAAGGTGACTCAGTCTGTAATTTGATGATAGAAATACAGATGGGCAAGATGGAGTCAGGCAGATACCAGAAGATAACCTCAGAGAGAAGAACTAGACTGCAGTGGTGATACAAGTAATCCCCAAGTCAGTCAGGATTCTAATAAAATATATTATTAATTAAAATTATTGCTTAGGGTGTGGCACAGGAAGCCAGGCTCTGACTGCAGCACTCACACCAAAGGCTGAGGTTAAAATGGAGTTAGTATGATATCATGAACATAGGCTTTGGGTTGTGTATATGATTTGTAGGGAGCTAGTGTAATGAAGAGGTTAGGTACTTAAGGTTTGAGATTTGATGGAGACAAGTTTGATTTCCAGCTCAGCTATCTAACTAGTTGTATGATCTAGTGTATTATTATCAAACTTCAATCTTGCTACCTGCTGAAGAGGATATTAATATCAACCGGAATCAGATTGTCCTTTTGAGACTATAGTTAGAAAGTATATAGTAAGCACTCTACCATTTTTTATTATTGTAATTGGTTAATTAAAAGTCCAAAAGGGGTGACTAGAATAGAAAAGGCATGACATGGGTAGGGTACTAATGGGCCTTGTTGTGTTGGGAAATCAATGTGTGGTCCCCTGACAATTGTCTCACAGTTATCAGGATTCTTGGAAAGCATTGGTTCACAAACAAAGCTATGCTTATGGGATATGGTAGAAGTGAAACAAAGACTCTTTGGAAAGGGGGATTAAAATTGGGGATGAAGACTTTGAATGATCAATCTATAGCTCTCCTTATCTCAGTTGCATGAGAGAAAAGGGGAAACACAGAAGGAAGAAGGGAGATTGCAAGGTAGGAAGTTATATTAGGGGAAGTGATGAGTTTGGTTAAATATTTTTAGTCTTTCTATGAATCATTCTTACTATATTAGATTAAGAAAATTACAAGCTGAAAGTTCATGTAGCTACCATTTAGAAATATTTTTTTATTTATTTTCTGTTTTTTTTATTTACATTCAAAATTATTTCCCCTTTCCCGTTTCCTCCCTCCCCGAAAGTCCCATAAGCCCCCTTCCCTCCCTCTTTTCCCCATTCAACCCCCTCTTGCTTCTCTGTTTTGGCATTCCCCTACATCCAGTCTTTCCAGGACCAGGGGCCTCTCCTTCCATCTTCTTGGAAATCTATTGATATGCAAATTGTGTCTAGGGTATTCCGAGATTCTGGGTTAATATCCCCTTATCAGTGACTGCATACCATGTGTGTTCTTTTGTGATTGGGTTACCTCACTAAGGATGATATTTTCAAGTTCTGACCATTTGCCTAGGAATTTCGTGAATTCATTGTTTTTAATTGCAGAGTAGTATTCCATTGTGTGAATATACCACGTCTTCTGAATCCATTCCTCCGTTGAGGGACATCTGGGTTCTTTCCAGCTTCTGGCTATTATAAATAAGGCTGCTATGAACATAGTGGAGCATGTGTCCTTATTGCATGCAGGTAAAGCCTCTGGGTATATGCCCAGGAGTGGTCTAGCCGGATCCTTCGGGAGTGTCATGCCCAGTTTTCTGAGGAACCACCAGACTGCTTTCCAGAGTGGTTGTACCAGCTTGCAATCCCACCAGCAGTGGAGGAGTGTTCCTCTTTCTCCACATCCTCACCAACAACTGCTGTCTCCTGTGTTTTTGATCTTAGCCAATCTGACTGGTGTGAGATGGAATCTCAGGGTTGTTTTGATTTGCATTTCCCTAATGACTAAGGATGATGAACATCTCTTTAGGTGCTTCTCAGCCATTAGATATTCTTCAGGTGAGAACTCTTTGTTTAGCTCTGTACCCCATTTTTAATAGGGTTACTTGCCTCTCTGGAGTTTAACTTCTTGAGTTCTTTGTATATATTGGATATTAGCCCTCTGTCGAATGTAGGGTTGGTAAAGATCATTTCCCAGTTAGTTGGTTGCTGCTTTGTCTTTTTGACAGTGTCTTTTGCCTTGCAAAAACTTTGTAATTTAATGAGGTCCCACTTGTTAATTCTTGATCTTAGAGCATAAGCTATTGGAGTTCTATTCAGGAAATTCTCCCCTGTGCCCATATGTTCAAGGTTCTTCCCTAGTTTCCTTTCTATTAGTTTCAGTGTGTCTGGTTTTATATGGAGGTCCTTGATCCACTTGGAATTGAGCTTAGTGCAAGTAGATAAGAATGGGTCAATTTGCATTCTTCTGCATGTTGATATCCAGTTGAGCCAGCACCATTTGTTGAAAGGCTATCTCTTTTCCACTGGATGGTTTTTTGAGCCAATATTTATAGTTTATAAATTTTGAAGAAAAAAAAAAGAAAAGATTGGTCCATTAGCCTCCTATTTTCAAGGATGCAAGGTTTCTGTCCCCTTTGAGTCAAAAATTACTGTTTTTTAAAAATTATTAATTATTTTATTTACTTATATCTGAAATATTGTCCCTCCTAGCACCCCTTATACAGTTCTTCCCCATCTCCCTTCCCCTTTGCCTATGAGAAGGTGCCCCTCAGGCATCCACCACCCTGGAGCATCAAGTCTCTAAAGAATTAATTAGGCATATCCTCTCCCACTGAGGCCAGACAAGGTAGCCAGCCTTCTAGTACATATGTATAGGAAGTCTCAGACCAAATGTCACTTTTCAAGTCCACTGGAGAGCCCACCGCTCCAGGCTTTGAGCTGGTTACTCACCCCAGGTCTAGTTCTCTCCATAACCTGACTATGTGGCTCACTTTTCTGTTAACATTTGTGATGTCGGGATCCTCAGTGATTTTTTTTTAAACGACGCATCTGATGATTCTTTAAAAAGAATACATTATAGAAGAGGGCATGTGGATTGTGCAGCAGCCTGATAACAGGATCTTTAGTGAAATGAGATGGTTCTCTCCTGTACATTGGTCAGACAGAGATCAGTGCCCTCCTCCGAGAGTGGCGTCAGGGTGAGTGGAAGTAGAGGAAGGAGAGAAGGATGTTGAGTAAACCTAGGGAGACTGGATGATCTCAGAAACCACATCTAGTGAGCTCCTGGAGAGTCCGAACTGAGAGGCACTGCCAAGAAGAATCTGCTGCTGGAGTATAGATGGTGTCCGAGAAATGGCTGACTTATCAGGTGCGGGCAGAGTGTGACAAACCTGTTCCGTGCTGTTCTTTTTTTTTTTCTCCTCTGCTATATCCTTTAGCCCTTCTCACTCCACCCCTGACACCCCAACCCCTTGCAGCACTTGTTCCCCTTCTCTCCAACCCCCACCCCCTCCTCTTTACTGGCAGGTTCACCAAGAAACAACTGGGTTTCCATGGCAACGTGGAGACAGCTGAAAAATGGCAGCTAAATGCAGCTGCCCCTCATTTAATATCGACTCTGGCACTGACAGAACAGATAATGGGCAATAACACACCATTATGTTGTGGGAAAATGAAATGCTTCAGCAGCAGGCTGTCATGCTGGGGGATTTATTTGTTACTGTACCAGCACCCGTTTCCCTCTGCATCTCTTCCTTTCTTTTTATTCTTTCTTGCCCGAGGCAGTTTCTCTCTTCCCCCTTTCACCCCTTTTGCTCATTTCTATATCCTCTCTTCTTCCATGTTTCCCTCTATATTTCTCCACTTCTCTGAGTCAGTCATGGCTTTGCATGGACACATGCACATAGAATAATAGCAATTATTTACATAATGACTACAAGTCACAAAGCACATTCAAACACACTTTCCCCCAATCTGGGTGCTGAGACAACTCCGAGAGACACGTAGGGCTTGCATGCTGCTAAGATTTTTGTGGGTCTAAAAAGGAGCCTTAGAAATGTTGAACAGTTTGTCCAAATTTACATAAGTAACTGTCAGAACCTTCATCCCAAGTCAGATTTTCTGTCCGATACACAGGAGGCTTTTAACTATATGGAGAATTTCCTGCTGTCAGTTTCTGCTCACCTCATTAGAATCACACTTCAGTAATAATAGTTATTATTAATCTCTATCATTAAAAATATCTTTCAAGCTTCCAGTCTTCATAAAGTCTATAGTTCTTTTCTTATACTTCTAGGCCCTTATAGATTCTCCCAATAAAGTGGCATTAACTTATTGATAAGAGTGGACTGATTTTAATATTTTAAACCCAAATGCACATATCTACCCAGTGCCACCCATTGTATCATGAAATCATGGCAGACAGAAGGGACAGAGCATAGTCTGACTTAAAAATTGGACCCTTTTGGTGGCTGATAATATTCCCTTCTAAGAGACTATTGAACATCAATGCAAAGGAAATGGAATGTCTTTGTTGGCCTGAACAAGGAGAGTCCTTTTTCCATTGCTGTTGATTAACTGTTCTTTTGTAGATCAATGTGGCTGGATCTTCATAGAATCCACACCCGTTCTTAAGATATTACATCATGCACTTTCTAGACTGTAGAGATCTGAAATCAAGTTCCTTGTAGAAAAATGCAAATGGAGTCTGACTAGGTAATTCTGATAGTGTTTTCATTTCTTGTTGTGGTTGCTGAAAGTAAAATCCAAAACCAAAGTTTCGTATGGACATCCATAGACAGTACAGTATGAGCAATACATAGAGTGGGTTTTGAACACTTCAAAGACCTAGGACTTTGCCATACAGGCTTTTGACCAGGTTTTTTGGGATCAGGTAAGAATTCCCACCTGTGTGTAAGGCCTCATCTCAAACCAGAAAATCACTTGGTTATACCCAAAGCAGTACTACTATGGGAGCATCAGTAGCTGCATCTTGCCTGGCTGGTAGGTATTGTAGCTAAGAGCTGTCACAACTGGGTAAGACCATTGGTGATCTTTTCCCTCCAATAAACTGTATAGCACCTTCAGCATTATGTAAGTTACCTTGAAGGGAAGAAACTTCCAGCTTCATTTTTGCTTGATATCTTTCTTTCCTCCCAACAAAACCGTGTGATATCTTTAGCAGTAGAATCTTACCGCCGAGTTCTGCTATCTAGAATTCCTTAAGGTAATTATGCTCACAACCTCTTCCTCTAGCAGTACTCACATTCTGCAAAGGAAACTCAAGTAGGCTACTGGAAAAATATTGTATATTGCTGAGAAAGCTTGGGAAGCCAAGCTGTTGACATGGTAGGGTGTATGTGTTTGCTATTACTTGCTTTCTGTTCCCTGGATAGTTATTTCACATAAGTAGTTCCCTAGTATGAAATGAACCATAATGTATATTATCCAATCGTATAATGTCAGAATAAGGAGGAACCAGAAATTCTATTAGAATTTTCTAGTTCAAATCATGCCTGAGCAGGGAACAAGTCCATGACCAAAGTCCTGCTCTGCTCACCATCCCTTTAGCTATGTTGTCTCGTCTCTCTTTGGCTTGCTTGATTTCCTCAAATTCTTTAGTGGTTTTATTGCCCTCCCTTTGGCTAGATCTATGGCTGTCACACTATGAAGGCAGAAAACTAATGTCCCTTTAGTATCTATTCTGAGAGTTATATTTTATTCTTAACAAAGCAAAAGTGACCGGTTTGGGAAATGAGCACTCAGAAGCCTGAGAAATATTTTAAAATGTTTTATCATTTTAATAAATTTTAAAAATTACATCCTAGCATTTAGAAGACTATTCAGAAATTGCCCCATTATCAGATTTTTATTCATTATTCGAGAGAACTATAAGAATAATAAGCCCTTTATCTAGCTGCTGAAAGTTTAGAAGTACCAAAGAACTGTGAATCTAAAGCTAGTCACAGATAAGGAGAACACAGCTTTTAAAACCAAAGAGAAACATTTCCCACAGTTCATGTACTTTCTTTCCTGGGAAAAGAATAGGATTAGCAAAGAACTTAGTACCTCCTTTGAATAGCAGTGAGATAGGGCCAGAGCTATGTTGAAGACTATAAAGGGAAGATGTTGAAAAAAAAAAAAAACAAAAAACGATGATGGCAGAAACTCCCTGAGGGGGTGGGGCACATAAGAAATCTCAGGACCATAATTTCAGAGGTATATTTTAAGGTATAAACAGCAGTTATCAGCCATTTTGTTTTTCCCATGACAGGGTTATTTCTGTAACCCAGCTGTCCTGGACTCACTTTGTAGACCAGGCTGGCCTCAAACTCACAGAGATCTACCTGACTCTGCCTCCCAAGTGCTAGGATTAAAGGAATGTGCCACCATGACCAGCCCAAGAAAATCAATCTTAAACTAAATAATTTTTAAGACGTATTTTACTGTTTAATTATGTGTGTTGGGTTGAAGGGAATGTACACTTGAATGTAGATACCTTCAAAGGCTAGAGAAGAAAGGTAGATCCCCTGGAGCTGACTTTAAAGATAGCTGTGAACTTGATGTGGGTGCTAGGAATGGAACTCAGGTTCTATGGAAGAGTCTTATGTAAACTGCTAATTTATCTCTTTCACCCGAGCATAATTTTAAATCAGAAAATTCTTGACAACAGGCGTTGTAGAGAACTCAAAAGGTAGACTTGCAAAAACTAACATCTCTTCACAACTCTATTACAACACCAAGATAACAGAAGCTCTTAAAATCCTTGATGTTTTTACTTAGATCTAAGAAACTGCCTTTCTTAGGGTTTTAAAAGTGTTTCCTCTAAGTCAGTGATGTCCTAGTCATTATGGGGATAGACATACAAGAACTGAGAGGGAACTGACAGCCAACGCTGAAGCTTGGTGTTTAAGTCCTCCAACCCCTGTGTGTATATGCGTGTGTGTGTGTGTGTGTGTGTGTGTGTGTGTGTGTGTCTGCATATACACATGTGTACGTATTTTTGTGGAGGCTAGAAGTCAATATTGGGTGTCATCTTTGAAGGTAACTTTTACCTTATTATCTATCTATCTATCTATCTATCTATCTATCTATCTATCTATCTATCTATCTATTTTTAGAGATTGGGTCTCTCACAGTCTTGCAACTCTTTGATTGTGCTTGGGATGCTCATCCAAGACTAGGGAATTTGTTTCTTCCTCCATAGTGTGGGATTATAAACACACGGTCATGCCCAACTTTAATCATTTGGGTTCTGAAAATAGAACTCAGGTCCTCTTGTTTGCTTATGGAGAGCTTTACCAACTGAGCCATATCCTCAGCTTGTGAAATGTTTACTCTCCTTTTTTTTAAAAAAACAAACAAACAAAACAATTTATTTATTTATTTATTTAATGTATATGGATACATTGTTGCTATCTCCCATTACAGATGGTTGTGAGCCACCATGTGGTTGTTGGGAATTGAACTCAGGACCTTTGGAAGAATAGTCAGTGCTCTTAACCCTTTCCTCCTCCCCGCCCCACCCCCCCCCCAAAAAAAAAGAAAGAAATACTTTCATAGCAGTACCAGAGGCACTGTGCAAGGGAGTAGTCATTGTTCAGGTCTTGTTCAACAGGATATCAAATAGCTTTCATTCCTTCCTGGTAAATCACAGGTAGCACAAATTATTAGTTCTACTCAACAGGGCAGGGGTTTCCCGGAATGAAGTGGATATCTAAATACTAAATCAAACCAAATTACACCTCTACTGAAAAACTCTGGACACCCTTATTTAGTCAGCAATCCTTTTACAACTGAAAAGCTAGGTGGCTTATCCAAAGAACTCTGGTAATACAGTAGCAGAACCAGGATGATATAATATCCACATATTTTTATTAATTAACCAAATTATCTCCAACATACTCAGTACCCTAAGATAGAGGGAAAATGTCACACATTTAAAAATATTTCCTTAAAAGCATCAAACATGTAAAAGCTGTAAGCTCTTAAATTAATCATTCCTCTATAGACTCAACACCTCAAGTGTGAGGTTTTACTATACATATACACACACCTAGGTTGCACATGAAAAAAAAATGTACTTTTTGCACAGAGGTTTGTTGATCTCCCGAAGTATTCTTTTGCTTCTGAAAAAGTTGAAAGACTATAGGGCCATGCTAGATGGCAATTTTCTGGGTCAATTTTACCCATTGCACTCCCTAATCATAACTTAAGTAATGGTAGAGCTCTTGTGGGCCCTTACAATGCAATTTAGTGAACTAGATTGGTAGACTAGCCAGGGCCTTGGCAGCCCAGTGAAACTCTAGGGGTTAAAAAGCATAACTAAGACTTCTTCGTTGCCCTGTGTTCTACTGTGGAATGTTGTAAGGCCCCACTAAAGCACAGCATAGTTGCACTCTTAAAACAACCTGCATCTACTTCCAAAAGGACTTTGTTGGAAACAAGTTGACACCTATAGGGATGTATAGTATAGTTGACACGTATAGGTTAGGTAAAGTGCCTTTCTCTAACAGGATAGGATTTTTGAACCAACTAGCAATAGTGACTTGGTGGTTATTGCATAAAGTAATAGTGTCTCATGTGTATAAAATTGCACTTTTCTCTCATTAGGTTCCTATGGAGATCTTCATACAGAGTGGGAAGAGCTATTTTTATGTCCTTTGAAAGTTAACAAGCTCAGTGAAGGCTCTAATTGATTGGCAGACACTGATTTTGGCCCCCAATTAAAACTCAAACCCACCTACATATTTTCATCTTCACTGCCACTATTATTGTCTCGAGTTACCAGCATCCATCATGTAGACAATCACTGCAGAGGCTGTCAATATTCCTTTCTGCTTCACTCCTAAACCCTCTGATTGATAATTTACACAGCAACTAGAGTGATCTTTTCCTGTATGCTTACTCACAGATCTTCTAAGTTTCAAACACTGTGGTATCTCTCATTTTTCTCAGGGTAAAGTCCAAGATCCTTGACCAGATGTTCCAAGTCTGGTATAATTAAAGCAGTGGTTGTCAATGTGTGAGTTGCAACCCCAACATAGGGTTACATATTGTATAACCTGCATATCCGATATTTACATTACAATTCATAACAGTAGCAAAATTAAAGTTATAAAGTAGCAACAAAATAATTTTATTGTTGGGGTCATCACAACATGAGGACCTGTATAAAGGGTTGCACTATTAGGAAGGTTGAAAACCACTGATACAGAACTTGGCCATTCAAGCCATGCCTTTTTAGTTATTCTTGAAAAGTTTGCCCTCCAACACTCCAGGTACTGCTCTATCCTTGGTAGTAGTCTCTTGCCTGTTTCTTACAGGCCAACTCCTGTGCATTTGCAAACTCTAGTTTAAATTTAAATTTGGCTAGGGGCCTTCCTTAATCCCTCAGTCTAAATTAGCCCTCTTCACTTTCTTTCATCTCTCAGACTACTCTGATCTTGTCCTCACAGAGATTAAACATTTCAGAGTAATGTCTACATATATGCATCTTCATCTGGGAGCTGTCTCCCTCACTAGACTACAAGATTGATGAAATCAAGGTCCATGGTAATTTTTCCCACCAGTAAATATCCAGCACATAGCTCACTGCCTGCTTCAGAGCCAGCCTACTGTAAATATTTGTTAAACATGAAAACGAGAGGATGACGGGCCCTGGAACACCATTCTGCCTCTGAAATAATTATTAATTCTTTTTGGCTTGTATGTACTGAAAACACAACTAGGGATTCTTGGAAAAATACATAGTCTGATACATAGAAGCTTGATGTTTGAAAAAATGGATTGGTATATAAGCAAAGAATGAGTATCACTTGGACATGACTACTCTGCAAGCAAAGCTGACTTCTCAGAGTGTGTGTGGGGGGTTGTGATGTCACTTTCTCACACGTCACAGTGACATTATTCTTTTCAGAGTGCTACATGTTTCCAAACTCAGCACCATTGCATTTGGACCAAAATGGCTTCTGGCCTAGTGCTTTTCCTTTCTCCTGCCACTATGAAAATATGTTCTGAGTAAGGAATTGGTGTGGTTACACAACAGAAGCTCTGACACTTTTGTTCCCCGAAGAATAGCATCCGGATGAAGGCTATGATTAATACACCTAATTGAAAATAATGGCAGCTAACTGCAGACAACCATCTCCCATCTGTTGATAGAAGAAAATTGCTGACAGGGGTTCCCTATTGAGTGGCTAAACAAGAGAGGAGTTCGTAGGAGCAGAAGGGTACAGATCACCATCCATCCCTTTGACATCCAGATGCTATTTGGGGGCCAGAGAAGTTCCTTCGGGCTCTGTTTCACATGTAAGCATCACCACAAAATGGCAGATTTTAGGGCTGAGACTTAAAGACAAATTATTTTGGCGGGGGGAGTGATAATGGCACAAGGGCTTTGTGAAAAAAATTTGTTCTACAAAGTGAGAATTTAGAATCCTCACAGATTCAATCATGTAACTGCTAATTGCAAGTTGAATCTCCTTAAGAGGCAGGATGCTTCTTGACCAAGCAGGAAACTTGTTTTATTCTTTCTTTGTTTCTTTGCCCTGTGTTGGTGGGATGGTGAGAACAGGAGAGAAGGAAGAAAACTTTGGTGCCTTCTCTGAATTTTTTATAGGACCTGAGCTGACCTGAGCTTCCTAGGCCTCAGTCTCTTGTCTATAAGATGAGGTATATCTGGAAGATCATTGGTCCCTGGATTGCAAAAGTTAGTCTGAGAACAAAACCATATAAATAAATGTACGTTATAAATATATACATACACAATTATAACTGTTGTCTACCTACTATGTATCTATTATAAATCTATCTGCCATCTATCATATCTATCTATCTGTCTGTCTGTCTGTCTGTCTGTCTGTCTGTCTGTCTGTCTATCTATCTATCTATCTATCTATCTATCTATCTATCTATCTATCTATCTATCTATCTGACATGCATCATTACTTGTTTTCTTGCTTCTCTTCTTAGTACATTGCTGGTGCCCCCCAAACACTATATGCCTCTTGTCAGTGTTAGCATGCATCAGCCTTTGCCAGTGTGTAGTTCGGGATGCATCTACATTTAAATCAGGAGAATAAAAAGAAGAAAACCCACACACAGTGCAGCCAATACACACAGTATCTTCAGGCCATGCCATTCGTTTTGCATAGACATTTGCTCTGACAAGAGGCAGAAACAACAACCGAGATCCCAAACAAGAGAGAGGCAAAACCCAGGCTGGGTTACGCTTTTGATGAGGCTCTTTCCTCTGGGTCTTAGGACTTCCTGACACGTATGCACCCTGATAACTGATACCAGTGGTGCTAAGGTACAGAGCGCAGAACTGAATGTACTGGGTTGTCCAGTGAGGGACAAGGCCAGCACGTCAGTTTTGGAATTCAGTATACTGTGTTCTGGGAATGCTGACTCTGGCAGCATATATGCTGAACGCTGGGGAGGGAAGAGAAGGTTCTCCTGGGAGAACTGGTGGTACCATGTTTTCATAGTGTTCTCTGTGTATTTGTGTCCTTTAAGTTCATCAGCGATCAGTCCACGAAGTAACACTGTCTTCTTGATGTGGACAGGAAGTTGAGAATTGAAAAAAAATGAGCTTATTTTACCCAAGTTTACCCTTTACATTAGGACACACTGGTAAGAACAATTTTTCATTGCTTTGGTGCCCAAGAAGAAAAAGCAATTTCTCTCTCCAAATAGAAGGGGACTTCTATAGGGACCACGCAAGGAAAAAAGAATTATAGGAACTTGAGGAATTGTGTTTCTGTCTCTGCCCTCTGATCAGTCCTGTGACCTTTTGTATGACTTTCTGATGCAGAGGTTCTGCTCTACTGCTGATTTCGAACATTACACAACTGACCTTCAAACCTATTACTGTGGCAATTGAAGTTGTTTCTTTGATGAATTCCACCAGGAATAATCCAGAAGCCAAAAGTCTTTCTTTGCTGCCTGTGTGTTCTATGTAGCTCCTCTTCTACTCTATCCACATGACATGACAGAGGACTGAAAGGCTGTTGAACACTGGCAAATGTCGAGAAGGCCCGCTGTCTGTTACTGACACCTTCTCATATGGACCACCCTGATGCTCCAATGTTATGCTGTGTATGTTCTTTATTCTTTCTAGATGAACTGGAACTATATATACCAAGACCACAAATCCCAAAATGATAGTGCTTCAATGTAAGACCTCTTGGAGGCAGTTGGGATTAGATGAGTTCATGAGGGTGGAGCTCACATGTTGGCCTTAGCATCTTCATAGAAATAGGGAGAGATCAGAGCTCTTATCTAAGCCATCATGAGACTATAGAAGATTTTTTGCATCCCATGAAAAGAGTCCTTTGCAGACATCAGATCTGCTGCCACTTTGAGCTTATACTTTTCAACTTTTAATGCTGTGTAAAATAAATATTGTTTAAGCTGCTCAACATGTTTTATGGTAATGGTGTTTATTCAGTTCAAGCTAGCTGAGGCTCTGCTTCTTAGGGGAAAGAGGGATTGGAGCAATTCTGTAGGCACAAGGTTACTTAGTTTGACTCCTTTTGGAATTGGCTAGCAGTTGGGTACACAGTGGTAGGGACTGAATAAAGGAGAAAAACACTCACTGAATGTAAAAGCCTTCCAAATTTTGCACACTTTTTTTTGTGTTGCTTTAGACAAATGCAGATAGCTTGCTTACCAAGGCACTGCCCTGGCTCTGTATTATAATATTTGGATAGCGCAGTCCTTAGCTGCATACAGATACCATGTTAAGCAGCTAGAAAAATAACCCTCTTCTACAGCTTGTGATTCAGTCCCCCTCCCTCTCAGGTCTTTGTTCACTGTAAACACATTACTACAGAACAGCTAGCAAATAAACAGGGTTTTTGTTGTTGGTTTTTTTTGGTTTTGGTTTTGGGTTTAGAGTTTGTGGTGGGATTAGGTAGATGATAGTCCTACACAGAATGGATGATCTGACTAAAAGGGAGAGTTACCGGTGAACCAGACACTCTTTTTCAGAGTGGATGGTGAGTATTAGCCCCTGGGAGTTGGGGAATGGGCTAGAAGATGAAAGAATGGCCTTAGCCTATGGAGCTGGAGAAGACATCAAAGACAAAGATGGATATGGGGCTAAGGACCATGTGTTAAATATCTATGCTGCACTGGGCTCTGAGCAGATGTTTTATATGCCAGGATTTCATTTAGGTCATACTGTGACCCCAGCTGAGGCTTACCATCAGTTTTTAAGTGTCTATTCTATAGGTAAAGCTATGAAACTTTAGAGAATTTAAATAACTTCCCCCAAACCATAAATTATGTAAATAATTCAAATTAAGATAGTAACATTCTTGATTCCCCAGGAGATAATAAATAAATTAAGTTTATATTAGCTTGGGAGAGGTTATGATTCTGTAGTTCCTATCTTCTTCCAACTTCAGAAGGATTTTCTAATTATTTTAAGAAACTGAACTATCTAAGAGATTGAGGTAAGGAAAAACATGGGCTATGAAGAGGATAGAATCTAAACCAACATTCACGTTCTAAACAACATTGAGGACAAGAAGGACCCTTGGGTAGGATTACCTTGATACCTGTGGCCTATCAGTTATTTGAACTACCTAGAAAAATTATTTTAGATTTCTGCTTAAGAAGCAGAACTAAGATAACATTTTTCTCTTGCTTTAATAATTTTTACTTATGTATTCTTTTCTAATTTAGTCAGGATAGGCTGGGAATTTACCAGTGCAGTGTAGGTTGATAGGGGTTATAAAACAAAAGAAGAAAATGGTTTGTCAATGTTTGTGGTGTCAGGTCTGTAGGTTAGTACAGGACAATCAGTTATATTCAAGTAACAAATACACTAATTACAAAAGAACATTTTCTTTTCAAATGACAAATGACTTACAAAAGTTCCCAACACAACATAGGCTTTTGTTTTCTGCCTTGTATTTTTGGCAAAGGTAGATAAGCACTTCCCTCAAAAATCACTATTTTTTTCCTTTTTAAATTCAATCACACCAGTCTCTCTTCCAATTAGAAGGAATTAGTGAGATCTGATTCTTTTGAACACGCCACGGCTGTACTGGCTTTAATAATTTGATTTTGCCTGGATGCCCTCTTCTTGTTGGTGGATGGATTTGCTTACTCTCATTTACTGTTTGATCCAACTTTTAACTGGCACCATTTTTCAGCATGATGGTTTGATGACTCTGAATGAATGGTAGACATTTGGATTTGTGATGACAGTGTAGGTACTCTACAGGTGGTGAACCCAAGATTTACATATAGGGATTTGTGCATGACTCATTGATGGTAAAACATTAGTTCTAGAAGATGAGCTCTTTCTGACTGACAGCACAGAAAATTGCTTTCTTACATGAAGCTAAGATAGAGAATGAGACAGAATGGACCTGGTGCTTCAAGGACCTGTTCAATGTGTAATAACTTGGAGAAATTGGGAACCTTCTAGAACTCTAGATATTGGGTTGAAAGCTTTCAAAGACTGTGCAGTTGCTCTGTTCATGTGCATGGCATGGAACAATCAAGAAGCATGTTATAAAACAGGTCATGGCAGAAGTATTGGAAATAACCTCCATTATTATTTTATGTGTTTAAGTGCTTCATAAGCATATTTGTTTTTGCACCCTGTGTGTGTAGTATGCAGAATGTCCCAGTGCCAGAAGAAGATGTCAGATCTCCTGGAACTAGAATTATGAATGTTTGTGATCTATCGTGCAGATACTGGGAATCAAACCCAGATCCTCTGGAAGAACAGTCAGTGCTTTTAACTGCTGAGCCATCTCTCTCTAGCTTCAAGCTTTATAATTCTTATACCATATTCCACAGACATCTTGTCTTGTGATGATTTTTGAATATGAAATTTTACTGTGTAAAGTTCAGACTATTTGCTTTGATATTCTGAAGACCTTATCTCACAGGACATTAATTTGAAGCCAAGGAATACTTCAGGGTTTTATTTTCTCTTCATTTTGATCCCACAAAGCAATTTTGAGCTCTGGAAAAGAATTTCAAGAAAACTTGTCAGTTTTCCAATTATTGGTCACACTCTTTTACAGTGCACATGGAAGACTGCTTCTTATATGGCATCTTAAGGTGTTACCTAAAATGCAAGTGCAAGAGTGAGAGATAGAGTGCAGAGACAAAGAAAGGCAGAGAAGGCATCTCAGTTAGCAAAAGCTTCTGTCCCAAGTCTATACATGTGAGTCTTGTGAGGAGATTTTCTGACTCCTCCCTTTCTTGATATTTTCATGTTCAGCCGGGCGGTGTTCTACTTCTATATATTTTACAGAGCAGACATTTTGTCTAAATGATTTTACCTTTGCATCAAACTTCTATGAAGGAATTGATGTAGCTCATTTTCTTTTAATATTTTAAGTGTCACTTGATATAGACTGCTACCATTTACTAATCTCTTACTAATGATGAAAGCCCAATCCTCTCTTTATATCTCTTAATCATTTCAAGATCAGGACTTATAAATTACTATTTTTTTCTACTAAGTTTCAGATCAAGTAAGGCTTCAAGGGGTGAAGTGATTTGTACAAAGAGAAAGAGAGAGAGAGAGAGAGAGAGAGAGAGAGAGAGAGAGAGAGGAGAGAGGGAGGTTGGGAGGGAAAGAAATGAAGGAAGGAAGGAAGGAAGGAAGTCCCACAATTTCCAAGGCAAGTTGTAATTTGGAGTCTTGTATCGCCTTCTTTTGTGAGCAGTTGATGATTGTGCCTGTTCTTGGGCTTTTAGCCCAATGTCAAAATGTTCTCTGGGCTATAGTGGAAAGATGACACCTGAAGATTAGCAGGTGTTTTGTTCATATAGTTGAATCTACTATATACAGCCCAAGTGGAAGCAGAGAAAGTCTTCTACAGAGTAAGAAGAAATAGTTGCTACAAGGTTATGATTTGAATGAATCTCATCTATGACCTTCACACACACACACACACACACACACACACACACACACACACACACAGCCAACACACACATACCACTACTACTATCACCAGTGTGTGACATTCCAAAAGTATGACTTTGTACCATGGGATTGATCAATACCTCTTTCTTTGAAAATGCAAACTCATCTGAATAAGAAAATATTCTCTTTGTCACACATGCTTATTAAACACTTGCATCAGAGGAAAGTATGTGGATAGACAATATGAAAAGAGTTTCGTTGGGATCTGGTTTAGCAAGAAGGTAACAATATGTTCATCAATCAGAGAGTAGTTAGACCTAGTGGTGAGTGCTGTATAGTAAGAACACGTTCCCTGATGATATCTGTTGCAAAAGTTGTTCCCCTATGGGGCTTCGAACCTCTTAATTTCAAATGAGAAGGGAATGCGTTTGCTGACAGCCAAGGGCTGATAACAGAGAGGGCATGGGTCTTCGTAGGGCTATCCCTGTCTGCACAGGAGTAGGTATGAGGTCAACCGGTTGGAGGCTGGTGAGACTAAGGAGAAAAACTGCTATTTAGAGAGAACCTGAGATGGAAAGCAATCTTCCACTTTCCACTTTCCAACAGTGGTCTGGGCTCGCAGAGAGTGGAGGGCACTTTATAGAACAGCTTTTGCATCTTGTGGCTTTCTTTTTTTTGTTCTCTTTATTCCTACCAGCACACAGCTCTCAGATTTATTAACAGCATTTTCAAGTCTTCTGCAGCCATCAGGGTGAGAAATAAAGAGGACCAGGATAATTCAATCTCTCTCTCTCTCTCTCTCTCTCTCTCTCTCTCTCTCTCTCTCTCTCTCTCTCTCTCTCTCTCTCTCTCCCTCCCTCCCTCCCTCCCTCCTTTCTCAAGCCTTCCAAATCTTGTGTGAGCATGTTCCAGGTTAGGCTAGCATTTCCCTTTTGTTCTCCCTACTCTTTTACTGCTTTTAATTGTTTTGATGCTTTTGTTTTTCCCTAGCTTGGAGCACAGTGTCGAAGGTCAGCCTCCAGCAGATAAAACTGTATAGTGCTGATAAGGCCTTCAGGAGATGGGGCTGTAGTCAGTAAACAGCTTCCTTCTTGGAGTAATTGAGTCCATACCATTGCAAGGGAAATAAAAACAGAAAGAGAGTGAACAGAAAAGTTATAAAGTTCTCAGATTAGTAGCCATGAACACTGAACATTGTGTGACCTGCTTGGAGAAGGATTTCAATGGCAGGTGTGGGCCAGTGCCTGTTCATGTAACACTGAGACTGGAACATAAATGGGTGTATGCAGGGGACGTATGCAAAAGGAGAGAAAGCCTTGGAGAAGGGGCTCAACTGGGAAACAGGCATCGAGTGTCTAGCAAATCAAGCTTTCAAAGGTGTCCTTTGTTGTATGTCTGTCACATATTTATTTTGTAACTAATCAAGTGGAAGTCAAGAGACCTCAGATTCTGGTTTTGACTCTCGTTCCTGTAACTCCATTCAAAACTTGAATTGTGCTCAGCTTGTAAAACCAAGTAAGAAATCTGGGCTGCTGCTATCTCATTTCTATCTTAACAGTACCATCTATGAAGTGGAAAGTAAAGAGAGAGCCTAGTGCTCCATAGACATGGCTGTGAAAA
Source organism: Tokudaia tokunoshimensis (assembly GCA_036184795.1). Classification (NCBI taxonomy): domain Eukaryota; kingdom Metazoa; phylum Chordata; class Mammalia; order Rodentia; family Muridae; genus Tokudaia; species Tokudaia tokunoshimensis. Next base: position 104,701,102 of record BTHU01000012.1, read on the forward strand.
GTGCCTAATTCCTTTCTCCATAAATTCCTTGAGATATTTCCTGGCCTTGGGTTCTAGGAACTCAACCCCATAGCCTGCCTGTCATAAGCTTCATGGTGGAATACTCTTGTGCTTAAAAGCAAGTAGCAGATATCCCCTGGGATGGGGACCAAGGCAATAAATGACATAAGTAGCAATGTTATCTACTTGTGTGATATCATGTTTTCAAACCCCGTTCTCACTTCATGATCATCTAGTTTAAGGACCTTCCCTACCTTAACCTCCAGTAAAAACAATATTCTAAAACCTAACGGGATTTGTCTACCATAGACCTAGTATACAACAAGTGTTCCTAATAAAACTTGTTGGGTGCATGAATAAATGGTCAAACTGGTAATTGCAACCTTTCAAATAATGCAACCAGTCAGATTATTGGCTTTCATTAGTGTCAAGGGCAGTGATGGTTAGACATAGAGATGTTTCTCTAGCAATGGTGGACATGTAGGGTATGTAATATGATTATATTTAGAGTTCCTATGACTCAGCTTGAATAAGCTATTAGAAGACAGTTGCTGTCCAGATGAGAAATTCTAGAGGTTCTAGATTCCCACAGTTGGACTGCTTGACTCTTGATGTTCAACAGTTGCCCTTCATAGAAATCCAAAATTATTGCAGTAGAAGGAACATTCTGAATTTTTTCATGGTCGTTATGATTCTATTTGGATGACCTTGAGTCTCTCAAACTTGAGCTTTCCTCCTTCAATGCTATGGATAATAATCCCTAAAAATATTATAAAGGTTATTGGAGGGAGTGTTTGCATGATACTGACAGAGGTATAGTCTCTGCATTATAGTCAGCTTTAAAATTGGTAGACAGCAACAGTACCATCACCCCATCTCAGGGACTATGCACATTTCCTTGCATCTTAAGTTGTAATAAGAATGCCTATTTTTCTAAGGTTATTGTAAATTTGAAAGTGCAGTATTTCTGAAACCCTTGTGCTGTATTTCATAGAACAACAGCAAGTCCTAACTCTTTCCAGTCCACTTTATTTTGCGATGCCTTCTTCTCTAGAATCAGCTACGGTGAACGGGGTCGGGCTACTCTTATAAAGTTGCCCAATGTCAAGAAAAGAACTCAGGAGACCCAATAAATAGTTGGGCTCTGTGTGGAATGAGGCGGCAGTACTGCTGGAGCAGGGGTGGGATGGGAGAGGAGAGAGCAGGGCTCTGGGATGGAAGCCCTACACCTGAGTGCCCAGAGGCGTCAGTTATGAACCACTTTGTAGTTTCTGCCTGTTCTTGCAGTTATCTGAGTCATCCCTGAAGGGATAATTATTTGCATAAATCATTCCATACAGCATAATTAGCTACTTATCATACAAAGGACACTTGTGATTCCAAATTTAAACAATTAGTAAACAAATGCTGTTGATTCCTGACAATGTATGATGACAATTGATGAGCACCCAATGACTTGAAGGTACCATGAAATCCCAGAGCCCTCAGAATCCTCAAGTGATTGTTCTTAAGATGACATTTTTCAAAGTTCATGGAAAGGAATCACTTAAAATGTAACATACCACAACACTTAGTTTACTTCTTATATAATCAATGTGATTATTAGTTCTTCAGAATCCTTAAATGCCAAGATGAAACTGACTGGTAATCTATAGCTAACAAAAACATTGCAAAAATGGAAACTTCTTGTTCTTTGTCAATGAGTCTAGGGTTAGTGGTTCTCAACCTGTGGGTCATATCAGAGATTCCCCCATATCAGATGTGTATATCACAATTCATAAAAGTAGCAAAATTGCAGTTATGATGTAACAACAAAAGTACTTGTATACTTCCTCATAATACAACACTAGGAACTGTATTAAAGGGTCGTGGCATTAGGAAAGGTGGGAAAGACTGTTCTAGGTGATTGAGAGTTCTGATTTCATCTACTACTTTTTATCCATATGACACATGATGGTAGAACACCCAATCACCCTCTCTGTGACATGTGCTGGCCCTATTTTAGCACTGAAAGTCCCATGTCTTAGGAAATTTCAAAGTTCCAGAGACATTGGGATGATTGATGACTGTACTTGAAACATTTGATGAATTGCTTTTGAATGGAGCACTATGATTTTCTAATATAAATTTTATGAGCACACAATCATACATAGTAATGGATTTGAGGAAAGAGGCATTCACATACAAGTATATCAAGTACTTTGATCATATTCATATTGTCCTTTTCTTTCTCTACCTAGAGTTGATTTAAATACATAAAATCATATATGCATATGGAAAATAAAGGTAGGAGGGAATGGCCATGGAGAAAGAATAAAGGGTCCAGGAAAAACACCATGATTTTTCTCAGCATTTGACAGCACACACAGAAAGTTTCTCTGGTCCAATATGTCTTTGAACTTTATTGTTTCATGTAACATTAACAAATTTTGTCTGTCAACATCATCATTTCATTAAGGATAGAATATCCTAAACTCTGAGGCTGGAGATAGTTAAATGGTAAGGGACATTGGCTGCTCTTTCAGAGGACCTGAGTATGATTCCCAGGATCTTCATGATGGCTTAATCACCATCTATAATTCAACTTCCAGGGGATTCAGTGTCCTCTCCTAGCCTCCATGGGCACAATACATAGATAGTGCATTGAACAACATTCAGGCAAAACAGTTATTCATGTAACATAGAAAAGGGGAAGAAAGGGAGGGAAGGAGGGAGGGAGAGAAGGAGGGAGGGAAGGAGAGAGGGAGGGAGGAGAGAGAGAGAGAGAGAGAGAGAGAGAGAGAGAGAGAGAGAGAGAGAGAGAGAGAGAGAGAAACAATTTGATTTGAAAGATATCTCTCAACTGGTTAAATGCTTTAAATGTTTACTGTGTATAGAGCTGGAAATAGTATTGATTGCTTGTAATCTCAGTTCAGGGGAGGCAGAGACAAGAGGTTCCCATGGGAATTCTGGCCAATCAATCTAGCTAAATTGGTTAGTTCCAGGCCAGTGAAAATCTGTTTCAAAACACAAGATGAATGGCCTTCTCAGGAATGACACACACACACACACACACACACACACACACACACACACACACACACACATACACACAGACACACACGTAAAAAGAAAAAAACCCAATAGAATAGAAAGGAGTAGAATGATTGTTCTTATGGGTCTTTTATACTATGTTAATCACTATATTCCTCTAGCCTAGCACAGTGTCTGATATCTAGTGAGTGTTATATTAATATGTGTCAAAGGACATATAAATTTAGCTTTGATAAAAAGAGTATAGTACTCTCGTTTTTAAAAACTATTATTTTCTTTTACGTATGGAAGGTGTATTGCCTTTGTGCATGTCTGCACACATTATGCATGCAGTACCTTCCTACAGAAGGGAGCTTTGGATTCCCTGAGACTATAGTTTCCCAGGGATTTGAGCTATCATGTGGACACTAAGAATTGAACCCCTGGGTCCTCTGGAAGAGCAAGTGCTCTTAAACATTGAGGGATATCTCCAGCCCCTCCTTACTTTTCTAATTGCATCATTAATTATCCATATAAATCTATGGAGTATAGGATTTTTTATAAGTTTTATTTTTATTGTACAGTGCTATAATGGTAACCAGGTACCTGTGTAATCCTGATCTTTATTTTACTTGTTAAACTACACATTTCAATCTTAAGGAGAATAAGATTAAGTTTCTAAGTCTTGAAGTAGGAGAAAGAGATTCCTTAACTTCCTCCTAGACTTTCATTTATATATAGAAACATTGCTAATGTCTTTTAGGGGTTGTGAGATGCCTGGGGGAAATGAGCGACCAGACCCTGTTTTCTTAAGTCTCAGATAATGGCTTGATGTGTCTTAATCAAGTCTCCTTACTTTCCCTTGTTCTGAATCATTTACCTACAAACTGTAGTCTAAAACTTTAGCCAGCTGGGGATAGACACAAATCGAGCTCCTCTAACCTGTGATTGCCTGTGCAGAAACTTCATGCCACAGATGAACTTGTCCAAGCACTGTTTGCATTCTTAAAGTCATGGATGAAAACACATAATCCCGGCACTCAGGAGACAGAGGTGAGGGAGTGATATAAGCATGTGGCCAGCCACGGCTACATAGAGAAATCCCACCTCAAAACAAAGAAATAAAATGTTACTAGTATCTGAGTAGGAGGTTAGGGTGTGAGATTTATGACTGTAATATAAAATATTATATCTGTTGTACATAGTGTATAGATTATAAGACTAAAATAATTTGAGCCTTAGAGTCTTATTTTAGAGCCTTATCCCACTTTTAAATTGCAAATCAGCTAACTTATTTTGCCTCAACAGCTCCCTTGGTTCAAGTGTATATGCCTAACAGGGCCCTCTAGCTCAGAGTCCAGCTGTTTCACTTTATATGGGTTGTCGGTAAATGGGCAACACCCGCAAGTGGTCTGGGAATCCTTTTGACTTAGAAGGAGTATTGCTCTTTTAGGTTCAGAGCCTAAAGAGTAGACTTCTGTGTTTATACTCTCATGAGATTTTGCCTAAAACTTACATATTTCAAGTTGTACAAATATACAGAATGACCATGATTCTACCTGTCATCTATGTGCTTGTTTCCATCCAAACATATGTGGCTAATATATGGAAGTGCTGAAATCACAGTCTGTTGAACAGACAAGTTTTTAGAGAATGTTCAGACTTTACAAAATTAGATAGTGGGCATGAAAATGTTTTCAGATACATAGCACTCTAAGCAAATGTGTATTTAGAAAATAGTGACTGAGGAAAAGCCACAATTAGTAAAAGTTCATGCCCTACAAGGATGAGGAACAGGGGCAGGCTTGGAATGTGGTACTTGTATTCCCAGTACAGAAGCTCACTAGCCAACCAGTTTAGTCTACTTAGTGAAGTCTATACAAGGGAGAGATCCTGTCTCAAAAATCAAGATGGGTAGTGTTGAGGAATGACAGCCTATGTTGTCTTCTGGTGACACATGCACATAATACTGGTCCATCTGTACACATACACACACACACATACACAGAGAGAGAGAGGGGGGGGAGGGGGAGGGGGAGGAAGAGGGAGAGGGGGAGGGAGAGGGAGAGGGAGAGGGAGAGAGAGAGAGAGAGAGAGAGAGAGAGAGAGAGAGAGAGAGAGAGAGAGAGAGAATCTCTAAGAGAGTGCTATTGATAAGAGTTTTACACAAAGTAAACTCTTATCAAGGAGGCAACATAGCCCAATGGAAAGAATGTAGTCTTTGGAGGTTGACCTTTCTTTGTATTTGGAAACCGGTTCTTACCAGTTGTGGTCTTATAAGAGTATTTAACCCCTCTTGAAATATTTTATTGCCCAAGAATGTTGAGGGCTACATTAGAAACAAATCAAGGATACCACATGACAAGATTTCACCTTCAGGTGACATGTGAATGCATAGATATGCATTTCTATTAATAATATGTTGGTTTTAACCTTTTAACTCTCTAAAAGAGGACTTGGCTAATTTCCATCAAATATTTTAAATATAATGCTTGTTCTAATAGTGTCTTTTCTAAATCTAAAAGCCTGAAGTGCAATAGAGGTTCAAAATATATTTTTCTTTTGCCCTTTTTATACTTTGGCAAAAAAATCTTCTGCTTTTATGAAGGATTTCAACTATCTGAGACAACAAAGTGGTAAAAATAAAACAATATGCTAGTTTTGTATACAATATTGGTACTATAATTGAAATTGGGATCAGTAAAGGTTGTTTGCCTTTTATTTAGGCTTCCTGAGTCAGATCAGTGATTTTTTAACATCCTTTCCAGGGACTTGATCCTCCTCTGATAGAGCTGACCCTCACTTCCCTTTTATCCAGAGTCCCTCCTTAATTACTCTGCACGATTATCTTTCCCTACTTGGGAATCTAGGAATGGAACAGTTTGATTTTTTTTACCACCATCACCAGCATCTCCTCACTGCTATCTTTTTTCTTGAGGCGAGGGAGATGTATAGTTAGTTCTAAAAAGAAAGCCTGGCTCAGGTCTCCAGGATTTGTGTTTCTCCTTTGGCAAAGTTCCCCCAGTTTGTGTCTCTGAACAGGGCTTTAATCACCTGGGCTCAGGCTTGGCCCTGAAAGCCTTAGGAGTATTGCAGAAATGGTAGATTAGCCACATTTAACAAAATAGAAAGTTTTCATTGTGTCATAAAAAGCCGTATTGATCTAGTCCAAGCATTGACTCCAGGGCCTTTTAACAAACCACTGTGTCTAGACTTGTAGGCTAGAGCCCACAGTGAGAACAAAAGATGGACTGGCCTACAGGCTGCCCCCTCTCCTCTGCAGGAAAGGTTGGGGGAGTAGCTAGCAATACAGCTTTCTCAGTGGGGCCATTCTTAAAGGACTACCATGATTTTATTCTGCTGTGGGGAAAGTAAAAAGGTTACGAGGTTTGGGGCAGGTGCCCAGGTGACAGACACATTCCAGATGCCGACTTACCTGGCTTCAGATGTTTGCTGTGGAACAATTACACAATAGCAAGTTCTGTGTCTTATTCTATCCCAACACCTATCCATCAGCATTGTTTCTGTTTGGCCTGAAGGAAGTCAGTCTGAGCTCTGCGGTGCCTAGGCCCCAGGCAAAGTAGCAATGCTGTGTGTGGTAAGAGGAACACAGTGGGAAGTGGTGACTTTGGGGGTCATTGATCAGTTCAACTGAATCTCTGTATAATCCCCTATAACTTTAGCCCTTTGGGGCCTATGCGGCAGATTTGAGAAAAAGCATGGAAAATTGATACTCACAGCATATGACTGATACATTTGCACCATGTGTAAAATAACCAGATAATCATCCAAGATCTGGTAAGAGAGGTCATTAGCTGTTTTCTTAGAACTGTCGACACAGATTTTGACTTTTAAAAATATGGAATACTCCAGTGATTAAGAAGTATATAATTATAGTAAAAGTTATTACTGGCATTAGAATTTAACCCTCAGATTGAAGACATTTTAATATCCCACCTTGTTTGCTTTATGTCTTTTTGTAAAGACTGTTTGGCTGAGATGGTAATATAAGGGTAATGTATTTCCTTATCCTAGCATTCATGAGGATAAGGGAAGAGGCTGGAGACACCTTGGGCTATATAGGATAACCCTGTTTCACAAGGAAGACTCAGTCTTGCTCAGTCTCCCTCCTCAGAAGTATTCACTATATAAAATTAATGAGCATATCCCTACATGTTTTCTGTTCTTATTACTGGAAATAATATAACAGTTAGCTGCTACTGTGTATGGAAGCTGCAATATTGATTTCTACCCTCCCATAGTTTATATTCATTAGTCTCTATATGTTCTGGGCTTCACAAAGGAAATATCAAGCCCACTGTAAGTATTCTTAGTGCTGTGCTCTCTCAGTGGTCCCTCAATAATTCTGTTAGCCCGCTTTTGTCTTCCATGATGTGAATTTTTTAACTGCTAAAATGTGTTAACTTCTCACAACACCTCATTTACTCTAGATACTTACTCGGTTTGGTTTTCTGTTGCTGTGAAGAGACACCGTGACCACAGCAGCTCTTATAAAGGAAAATATTTAATTGGGGATGGCTTACATTTCAGAGGTTTAGTCCAGTATCATCATGGTGGGAAGCATGGCAGCATACAGGCAGACGCGGTGTTGGAGAAGGAGCTGAGAGTTCTACATCCGGATCTGCAGGCAATAGGGAGAGACAGTGAGTAAGCCACTAGGCCTGAGCTTCTGAAACCTCAAAGCCTTCTCCCAGTGACATGTTTTACTCCAACGAAGCCACAATTCCTAATAGTGACACTTCCTATGGGCCTATGGGGCTGTTTTTATTCAAACCACCAAGATACTCATAGTGGTGAGGTTTGCTGTTGAGATGGTCGGAATTATAGACTTACTGAGAGAGGATGTAGTGAAAACATCGCCTAAGGTTCCGCTCCTCTGTGGCACTGTCATAGACAGCCCTTCACTTGTTTTTACCATAGACTAAAGAGAAAGCCAATGAAATAAATATGGTAAGTCCATGTAGGTTATAATTTATATATTTTTGTTTCTAAGTATTTGTACACTTAAAAAATTCTGTGAGCCTTTCAAGATTTTATATTTCTTTCTGAACATGTATCTGATTTTGGTACTAGTATCTATGTGCTCCTTCTTGTACTGAGTTCACTGTGGATCCCTTTTACTTCCACTTCTAATGCCCCCCTTTCCTCTCTGCTCTCCCCTTTCTGTATGCTGATGCATGTGTTTGCATGGGTGTGTATGTATGCATATATATGTTTGTGTGTATGTGTATGGTATATATATATCATACACACATATATGGTATATATATATATACACATTATATATACATACATATATGTAAATACACATACATATACTTGATATACATATATGTACATCAAGATATATATATATATATATATATATATATATATATATATATATATATGAAACAGAGGTTGGCACTGAGTCTTTCTCAACTATGCTCCACTTAGTTTTTGAGACAGGATGTGTCTCTGAACCCAGAGGTCTCCAATTTAGCTAAGCTCTGGCCAACTAACTCCTAAGATCTTGCCTTCTTTGCCTCCTCGGTGCTATGATAACAGGTACACAATGACACACTTGATTTACTTTTATTACTTTACCAACTGAGCCGTCTCAGCAGCGCTACCTTTTTTATCTTCTTCCTAGCTCTACACCACTGGTAGATATTTTTTGTCTTCACAAAGGCCACAGAATAAGTACTTACTTACTATGTATTACTTTGTTGGACAGTACAATTCCCTAAGTTTATGAGTTATATAAAAAAGCAGGTGGAATAAAACTACCAACATGCATCTTATTCTAACTGACCTTGGTCAAAGATGAGAAGATACATAGACCTCTGGGCATATAAAGTTACACAACTGTTTAAATAAAAATTTCAAAACTCAATTATAAACTCGTTTCTAGAAAGGCAACCTGAGTTTTAGTTCTCCACCATTTAATTCACATTTATATTTAATGTAACTTTTAAAAAACTCTTCAGAAATAACATGATACAAAATTTGCTTTTAAATTAATGAAGTATTTACTCACAATTTTCCCTTGGTTTAGCATGTTGGGTTCTAGGAGCAACCCAAAAGGCAATTTAGCATACTTTATCTCCTGATGCGCTTGTCTTAGTGCCTCTTTCTGTGTTTGTTAGGCTATAAGGTGAGAGATGGGGCTCTAAGTCATAATACTGTACTCTGGTTTCTGATCTAGTTGTGTAATAAACCCAAACATGACATCCTAGGTCAGGCCTGGGTTCCAAACATCAATTTAGCTGCATGTTCCTTTGGGCATTCAGACAGGTTGGCATCCCTTATAAATTAGAATGAGTTCCTTGTGACTTAGAGTCAGTTTCCCAGCAATTAGCAGAAAATCTGGAAATCTGAAGAACTTCTTGCACAGGTCTACTCTGATAGGCTTTTAACATGAGCATCTTAGTCGGGGTTTCTGTTGTTTCAGTGAAACACTATGATCACAAAGCAACTGGGAGAGGAAAGGGTTTCTTCAGCTTACACTTATGTATCACTGTTCATCACTAAAGGAATCAGGACAGGATCTCAAACAGGGAAGGAACCTGGAGGCAGGAGCTGATTCAGAGACCATGAAGGGATGCTGCTTACTGACTTGCTCCTAATGGCTTGCTCAGCCTGCTTCCTCATAGAATCCAGGATCACCTGCCCAGAGATGGAACCACCTGCAATACCCTGGGCACTGCCCCATTGAGAAAACACCTTATAACTCCATCTCATGGAAGCATTTTCTCAACTGAGACTCCTTCCTCTCAGATGACTCTGGCTTGTGTCAAGTTGACACACAAAACTAGCCAGCACAAGGATGAACTAGAAGGTACCCAATCCTAAAGGAAGGGCAAATTTGAAAGATAGAGAACCCCTTCCCCCCATTACTATGGGAGCTGTAACCACCTAAATGAGGAATGCAGGGTTCTGTGTGTCAAACCCTCATCGAAAGTTGGACATAGTACTACCTGAGGACCCAACTGCACCACTCCTGGGTATATACCCAGAAGATTCTCAAACATGTACTAGGGACACATGCTCCACTATGTTCATAGCAACCTTATTTATAATGGCCAGAAGCTGGAAACAACCCAGATATCCCTCAACAGAGGAATGGATGCAGAAAATATGGTACATTTACACAATGGAATAGTACTCAGCTATTAAAAACAATGACTTCATGAAATTCACAGGCAAATGATGGAACTTGAAAATATTATCCTGAGTGAGGTAACTCACTCACAAAAGAACACACATGGTATGTACTAATCAAAATACCCTAAGATATAACTCACAAACCACCTGAAGCTCAAGAAAAAGGACGACCAAAGTGTGGGTGCTTCAGTGCTTCTTAGAAGGGGGAACAAAATACTCAAAGGAGGAAATATGGAGACAAAGTGTAGAGCAGAGACTGAAAGAAAGGCAATCCAAAGACTGCCCCACCTAGGGATCCATCCCATATACAGTTGCCAAACCCGGACGCTATTGAGGATGTCGGGAGGTGCTTCCTGAAAGGAACCTGATGTGTCTGTCTCCTGAGAGGCTCTACCAGAGCCTGACAGAGTTGGATGCTCGCAGCCAACCATTGGACTGAAACTGGAGTCCCTGATGGAGGAATTGGAGAAGGGACTGAAGAAACAGACGGTGTTTGCAGCCCCATGGGAGGAACAACAGTGTCAAGCAGCCAAACCCCTCGGAGTTCCTGGGGACTGGACCACCAACCAAAGAATACACGTGGAGGGACCCAGGGCTCTGGATACATATGTGTTAGAGGATGGCCATGTTAGACATCAGTGGGAGGAGGGGACCTTGGGCTTGAGGGTGTTCAATGCCCCAGTGTAGGGGAATACCAGGGCGGGAAGGAGGGAGTGGGTGGATGGGTGGGTGGGGAGCACCCTCATAGAGGCAGGGGGAAGGGGAATTGGATAGGGGGTTTCTGGAGGGGAGACCTGGAAAGGGGATAACTTTTGACATGTAAATAAATAAAAATATCCAATAAGAGAATACAAATCAACAACAACAACAACAACAACAAACCCTTCTAGTATTAGCAGACAGTGTTACTTTCAAACTCTTTGCTCTGGTGAAGAAGGAGGAAATGTTCCCAAGGCATCATGGAGACAGAGAAAGAGATCTCCTTTACAATGTAAAGTGTTCTGCTTGGGTTTATTTCTTGACCTGCAATTGAAAAGAGAAGTGGGTAGTGAAAAGATATGTCATTAGCTTTTATCACATGCTTCTTAGTGGCTAAGGGAAAACTAAGTATGCAAGGTATACCATAACTTACTAGTGGAAGTCAGTCAATCACATGCAACATGCATTAGCTTCACAAATGGTTTTCTAGAAAGATCCATTCTTCCTTGAACAAGTCTTGTAGAGCCCTTTCATCTCTGTGTGAATCTCAGACAAGTATAGTTACTCAGAAATAGCTAACTTAGACATGGAAGAGTTTCTCTGCTGGTTTCATATCCCCAGTGCTAGGGGACTAGGGCCCTACACTGTGTCATGAGCCATGCAAAGATGCCCACTGAAGCAGTCATGGAACTTCTCATCACTCCCTGAGCAGCTAGCTAGGCTTTCTGAATGACCACACTCACAAACATGCGGCTTCTTATGACTACTGTTTCCTGTATTCCTTTACACATGAACTTTTACCAGCTAAACCGCAATCTCTGGCAAAGAATCATGATGGGCTACGCCTTCCCCCATGTGCCCATACCAGCCCCGAGATGCTCATCACCCTGAATTGGAATTCTGTGTCGGTGGGGATGTTCTCAACAGATGTGAGAGCTAGTATTTCTAAGACTGGGAACTGAGCCAAGGACTTGGTGGTCTTCATGCTGTAGTAGTTATTTTTGTGTGGTTGTGACCAAAATACTCATCACAAAGGGTTTAAGGGAGAAGATACTTATTTTATCTCATGCCTGTAAGGATCTCCACCAATCCCAGTGGGAGAGGTATGGGGTAGGATAGCACAATCCATGGCAGCTGGATATGTGATAAAGGCTGCTTGCCTCTTGTCAGACAAGGAGGCAGTGGGTGTGACAGGAGTCAGGGGATGGGTATAATTTTCAAAGACCTACTGCCAGGAACCCACAGTCCCCACCTCCCACCTCCCAAATAGCTCTATTACCTAGAGAATAAGCATTCACATTATGAGCCAGTGAGAGGGGGGATATCAAACTCCACCTATAATATATACCTCATATCAATCGTATAAATGATATACCTTGGTTATTTTCACGAGAGAGACTAATAATTAAACGATTAGAAAATTTAAGGAAAACTTAATTCCTGTAGATTTTAGCAAAATATAAAGATGATAGTGAGATCCAAGTCTTCCCATTAAAGTCTTTATCATTACAGTCCCATGTATCCAATTAATAGTTAAACTATATGGGGTATCCCATTAGTGTGACCGTGTAAGTCCTTGGCACTCATCAGAGATTCAAAACAATTTAGCTTTAGGGTTTTTCTACTTTTGTAAAAGGTACCTAATTATTCCTCTCTCCTGGGACTCATGTGCATTTGGCACTTGGTACATTGCCAGCACAGGGCATACCTGTGACCCTTTATTCCTTGCAGAGATGAACAAAAATTTAAATGTATTGTAATGCAATTGAAAGCAGTGCAGACATCAGGATGCCATTAGCTTTCTAGTGATTTCAGTGAAGCGTGGTTTTCTAGGCCATTCTTTCATGGACTGGGGGAGCGTTCCTCACCAGGATGCTGGCTGTTTATTTTCTAAGTGACAACTTGATTTACTGTTTCCATTCTCATCGCTTTCAAGAAGCCTCTGCAGGATGGTGAGTGACCAGGCAGTGTGCAAAAGTCCATTTATTTCTCCCCTGCATCTTCCCCATGAACAGTGTGAGGATAAGGGTTGGAAATGGCCTGAGGAGGCAAGATTTCCCATGTGTTCTCTTCTGTCATGAGGCTTACTTGTAGTGACACAAATATTGTCTGCTGGTACCCTCTGTTCTGAAAACACCCATGTGATGGGGTGTGGCAAGCAAAGGATTCCATTGTTGTTCTTTGGGGGGTGGTGTCTCTGCAGTTGGGTCTGTCTTCACTCTTTGTTTGGTCTTAAGGAGACACAACTAGTCATGACTTTCAACCTCAACCAGATGTGCGGTCCTCTGAGCCTTCTGACCAACATGAGGATTTGTCCTTTCTCAGATTTTAGTCATATGTGCTGTTAGGTGATGCCCAGTAGACATCTGTCTAGCAAGCACTCACTTTGCAAATACAATCCGTACAAAATCTAACAGACATTTGAGTGTTGTCTGTTAGGTTCCCAGCTCTGAAAGGCCTTTAGAGCAAAGTAGTCTGTTTCTTAAGTTGGCTTCAGTTCTTTAGTCACATTGCATTGGAAAGGCATCAGAATCACCCAAACCCTGTGCTTCCTTGTGATTCTCCAGTTTCAGCCCAAGGCACCTTTCTGAATTGAGTGGATGTGAAGTCCTTTTCCATTCAAGTCCTATCCCCCAGGATCAGGCAGAGGACTTGTAAATGTCTCAGCTCCTCTCACCCTGCAGCTGTGTTTATCCTGCTTTGGACTCCTTGATCATCTGCCTTGAGGAGCAGTCAGTGGCCAGAGAAGCCAAGTGACCTGTGAATTCCCAACTAGGGAAGCCATTACTTCCTATTGTGGGCACTGGGAGGAAACCTTATATGGCCTCTGTTGTTTGTGGAGTGGATGTAATGAAACTGTGGACCAGTCTGAGGCCCAGGCCAGCCCTTTGTCTAGTAGGGAGGGCAGCAACAGCCCATGTATTTTTGTGCCTCATTAGTTCTGGGTGGGTCAAGCCAGGATGGGCAGCCAGGGTTATCTTTGCATCATTGCAGACTGAAGTACCGCAAGGCTCTATGAGGCCAATTTGAAGGACAAAGGATGGCATGATGTGCACAGTTTCATCTCCGAGGCTCATTAGGAGGAGGGCTGGCTCATGGAGCTGTCTGGAGCACAGCAGGTGTTCAGCTCAGGGCCACTGGTTTTAGCCACTCCAGAGGGGGGCTGCATTTTAATAAGCTCTTTCAAGTGTCTTGACTCCCCTCCCCCACCAGAGATTTTAGTGGAAACTTCAGCCTCCTCCCCTGCTTCCCTATTTGGATTCCTCCTGCCTGGATGGTCCTTAACCTGTCATTATCACAGATTTACCCCCTTTGGCATGTTGAACTTCATCCTGCTGAAGTACCACTGCACATGTCCTGAGAATTTGAGGCACACTGAGCCTATCATGGAAGAGCAAAAGCCTTGGATTAATAATCAGTTCTAGGGCTGGAGAGATGGCTTAGCGGTTAAGAGCATCAACTGTTCTTCTGAAGGTCCTGAGTTCAAATCCCAGCAACCACATGGTGGCTCAGAACCATCCATAACAAGATCTGACTCCCTCTTCTGGAGTGTCTGAAGACAGCTACAGTATACTTATATATAATAAACAAATCTTAAAAAAAAAAGAATCAATTCTATTACTGTAGGGCTTGGAAGTACCACTTCCTACTGTCTTGGATAATACATCCAAATTCCCGCACAGGGTCTCTACTTCATCTCATTGGTATAAATACATCAAATTGGTCTCATAGGCTGCAGAGAAAAGATGAGTAACAGTTAAGATGACATTTGGAAATGTGTTGCACATGTAGAAAACTTCCAAAATTGTCTGAGTCTCTCTTTGTCCAGTCTAGATGTGTTTCCCATTTAAGTGCCCCCTCAACAATACTATGCCATTTTCCTTAGAGTTTTCTGCTAGGGACATTTTGTAGCCTTCTAATCCTTCACAGTAAAAAGTAAACTCTACTCCATGAATTCTACAGACCAATGGGCTGCTGTAGGCAACCCTTGGGAAAGGAGTTCAAATGTGTTTTGTAAAATTGTGCAATCTTTTAGCGATAACAATTGAGCTCCTTTCATTCCTATCAGTAAAATATGCAATGGGCCAAGCTTGATATGCATATGTCTTGTAACCCTCGAGTTGTGCAGGCAGAGGTACAAGGATCAGAAGTTCTTTCTATCTTTGGCTACTTTGTAAGTTGGAGGCTATCGTGAGCCTATGTGTCAAAACTAAACCAAACCAAATAATTGTTCTGCAATTCCCAATAATTGATTGATTATCTATCTATCTATCTATCTATCTATCTATCTATCTATCTATCTATCTATCCATCCATCCATCTATCTCTATCCATTCATAAGTGTATAGATATAGGTGTGTGTGTGTGTGTGTGTGTGTGTGTATGTGTGTGTGTGTGTGTGTTTCTTGATCTTCAGATCTAGTTGGGGTTGTAATACACCAAGTCACAAAGCCACACTTCTTGTAGATCATAGTAAGAAAGTATTACACTACATGTTTTAAATTACTTTGGAATTTCTCTGAGAGTTATTATTCTATGAGTCACTCGTTGGATGCTCTCTATTTTGGAATTGTGGAGAAGAGAACAGAATAAATGCTTGTTAATAGTAGGTATATTTCAGGACTTTGATTAGAAAGCTATTTGAAAGATCAACGTCTCACGTACGCTACATAAACTGATTTAAAACCTCCAGCTATACATATCTAGATCCCATCTAGTGTTTAATCAATTGGACACTTACAAATAATGGCGAAATGATTTGCTGTCGTAAGGAGTTGAGCTCTGTTTTTCACACGGTGACAATAACATTTTTATTTTAATACTTAAACTATGGATAGTAAACTTTGAAATGATCTCAACAGCCCATTAGCTGTGTTAGTGCCTTCTCTCTTGCCAAGCCATAGCTGTATGCTAAGCTGCTGTGTGCTATGTTACATAATCCTCTGCATTCATTTTCTCCACCTGTTTAGCCTGAATACATACAAGGTGACTGTATTGTCTTTTCAACCCCATTCTCACTGTAAGCATCATGTATAGAAAATGAATTTTTGGGCACTATTGCCTTTTTTTTTTTTACCAACTGGAGAATTGAATCAACTCAGAAATATATTTTGTCCCTATATGGTTCTGCCTTTTGATTATGTTGACTGTCAGCCCAGTATGGTTTTCAAGGTGATAAGAGAGTGCCGGAGTCTCAGCTACTGGAACAAATTAAGATAGGTCGGGGTTTGGGGAGAAAAATAATCTCCACTCTGAGGGTGTGCAACAGGATACTTTTCTAAAAGTCCTTCTCTGTCTCCTTCTTAGCCTTTATTTGCTTGGGGAGACTGGGGTATGCGTTGGCGGGTCTCTCCTCTCAAAACTCAGGCAGAATAAATTCCAGGAATTGCATCCAAAATACGTTTGCTGATCTAGAGTATGATTCTGAGAAGACCTTTCAACTGTCAATTGTTTTCACTGGACACCTGCTGAAATGAGATAGCTGGGTAGTTGGGATGCCATTTGTGGGGTAAACTGAACAAATTCACCATTAAGTGGAGAGTTCAGGAGGGGTGGGTGAGCTGCTTCAACAATCTCCACTAGAGATGTGTCATGGAAGACAGTTGGCTGTATACAGGTTTCGGTGAACTATTAGCATAAATAAATGTCTGATTTGCATCAGCATGTTCTTTCTCACAACGATTTCATATATTATTTATTTATTGTGGTATTCTCTTTTCTGTGGTAACGCCTCCATTGGTTTTTCTTTTTATTGCCTTCTAAGTTAAAAAAAAATCTCTTATTTTAATTATACTCTGAGCTCACAGTAGAGAAGGAAGCATTTCTTTTGGGAAGCAGATATGGCTAACCTTGGTAAGCAGATGTGCCTAACCTTGGAAAGCAGATGTGGCTAACCTTGTGTGTGTGTTGGGGGGTGCGGGAAGTTGGTTGCAGCTCATCTCACTTAGTGTCAGTCTGACTAACAAGTCCGTAACTCCATGGAATCACACTCGACCTTAGAAAGGTTAGCTGGGAGCATGTGGCATATTTTGAGTGATAATCGCAGGGGCAGATAAAGTCCAGAAGTCCTTCAAATCCTGATTATAGTGTGTCATCTTGAATACTCACTTATTCTTAGGCATCAACCTTTTCCTTCATAACACAAAGGCATTAAATCAGACAATCCCTAAAATTTGAAAACTTATTATTTTGACAGATTTCTCCTCTAATTATATGAAAAATACTAAGCATGGTCTGGTACATTAACTAACACCCTGGTATTTTGCTATTTGGTGTCAAGACTTTCCTCTTCGAAGGGCCCTCCATGATTAATGTAAACTCTCAATTGCTCTCCTGGCTCATCTGTTCTAGCTCAGTGGTCACTGTGCATAGCCTAGAATTTTACAGAAGACATCTATTAGTTGGCCATGTGTAGTACAGCAGACCACCCAGCAGTTGTACATGCCCCTCTCTGTAGAGAAAGAGCTGAGTTATGGCGACTACAGCTGATTTTCTTCTGTTCTAGATCAGGGTCATTTCCAGGTCTGTTGTCTAGTTGTATTTGAAGAAATATGTTTCATCACAAATGAGAAGAGAGATTGTGACAATAGGCAGGACAATAGAGATTATTTTGATTATATTTCAATCACACAGGCAGTGTCAAGTTTCTGCTTCCTGACTTTTTGAGACTGTTTGAAGAAATGCACCAGGCATAAATATATATATATATATATATATATATGTATGTATATGTATATATATCAAATATACATATATATGGAGATATACACACACATGGATGAATACACACACATAAGTAGATGGACACACATACCACATATATATGGATATACATACATAGATGGATGCACACATATGTATGGATGGACATACACACATACACACATATATATTGATAGACACACAAATATCTGCTATAGTTTAGCTATAGGTAAGCAAGTACATTTGTTTATGACTATAAATATACAGAAATATGCAGGTAGATACATCATTGAGCACCTATGTAGCATGTAGAAGAAACTTCACTTCTTTAACCCTCAAGCATCTGTAGTCTTTCACATACCATAACACATTTCCATAACACAATGTTATGATTAATTTAACTACTCATAGTGTGATTTTGTCTCTCAACATTGTAAGAGGTCTACCTCATTTTATTACCATGTGGTTAGAAAATGTATGTTTTATTTTGCTGAAGTGATTTATGTAGGACTAAGATGGTCGATAGGGATACGAGCTGAGGTAGATTTAGTTTTGGCTCATAAGGTTGAAATGTAGTTTAACCAAGGGAACAAAAGAATCCCCCTAACTTCAGTTTGTAGCCCCCAATCTTTAAAATATATCTATGTGTATCTTATTGCCAATTTTCTTTTATCAGTTAAGTGCTTTTGAATAACAGTTGACCAAGTCTCATATGAAATAATACATTCTGAGTCTGCCTAACAAGAAGACACAAGCATATATACGCATATGACTCCAACATACTGCAAATTAATCAAATTAGTTCTCTTCTATTTGAAAATACCTATCTATCTATCTATCTGAATGTCCGGGCTCAAGCTTAAAAAATGTTTGACTCCTTGAGAAACAGTGCTGAAAGGAGAATAGGCCACCCCCTGGTTCTTAGCCCATGACCTTCCCCAGTTCTCTTCCCATGTTCAGCTCTGTCTTACATTACAAGGCATCTAGGATTAACACATGTGAATGCCTGACCAACAAAGCAAGCGTTGTCTACTGATTTGTAGACACCTGCACCATGTGTTTCTTTCACAAAACAGTGGTTCCAGAGAAGATGCCTATTCAAACTGGCTTCACCAAGTAGGGAATTTCAAGGTGTCAATGCCTGAAATCTGGTCTGGAACTGGAATAGAGTTTTCACTATGATCCTATCTTGGCCTTGTTTTCCTATTTGGGGGCTATGTGTGTAAAGCTAAGTTCCAATCAGGAAGGGACATTCTCAGATGAAACCTCTTATCTGCCCAGAGCACAAGACCTCTTTGTTTGAGTCTAATGGTTGTGTAGCTCTCAGGCCAAAGCTTTACCATGTTTTATCCTAAGTTCTTTCTCTCACCTGACTTATTATCTTCTCTAGTTCAATCTTCTACTTAATAACCCAGCCATGTTCTATGGGGCTCCTGATTTTACCATAAAACTTCAGTTAGCTAGGTTTCTGATGAATGGAAATCAACGCCAAATCTTTTAGGGTAATTGATTTTAAATTATTGTTTAATAAAAGATACCAAGAGCTAAGGAGTCCTTTGTTAGAAAGGACAGTTAATTATCTATTCTGAAGTAGATCTATTATAAGCATTTAAATACCGACCTTGGTGCACACTGGGAGCCTGCCTTGAGCATTTTGAATGAATTTTCTACTCAGGCTTTTCTTTCTGAACATTTAAAGGAAAGATAGATAGCCCACTCCTTTAAGTTGTCTTGTTGTCTACTGTTGCGTGGACACCTAGTTTCTCTATAGAGAGCTCTTCTGTTTTCATCAGTTAAGTAGAAGCTGCTTTAGGGTAGATTCTTGTTCATCAAGGCATAACCGCTTTGTCTTTTTCTTTACCTACAGCACGAGAGGAGAACGTGGCCACCTTCCGAGGCTCGGAGTATCTGTGCTACGACCTGTCCCAGAACCCGATCCAGAGCAGCAGCGACGAAATCACCCTTTCCTTTAAGACCTGGCAGCGCAATGGGCTCATCCTCCACACTGGCAAGTCGGCCGACTATGTTAACCTGGCTCTGAAGGATGGTGCGGTCTCCTTGGTCATTAACCTGGGGTCCGGGGCCTTTGAGGCCATTGTGGAGCCAGTGAATGGGAAATTCAACGACAACGCCTGGCATGATGTCAAAGTGACACGCAATCTTCGGCAGGTAATGGCCGGGGAACAGCGAGCCTGGAAGGCCCATCTTAGGTAGACACTTTGTTGGGCAGGAGACGAGTTAGTTTGCAAAGGCTAGGGATCTGGGTATAGCTATGTCTAACTTTCTCCAATTTTTTTGCAATTTCAGAAGGAAAAAAAATGATTAAACTTTTTTCTCCTCATCCTTCAAATCCCCATTTGAACTTGTTATTTAAGGGGAAAAAAAAATCAGTTGCATAGATAATAAAAATAAGTACTTTCATCCTTTTTATTCTGCTCTCCTTTTATCATTTTCTTAATTACTTTCAAATCTTATCATATTGTTGCTAAATTCAATTAGGGACAGCATTTTGTTTTCACAGTTTGATGGATCGTCCTCATTCTTTGAGTATATGTTTTCCTTTTTTAATTAAGTTAGTCATTGCCATGATGTCATCATTTTAATTCCCTCCAGTAAAAGAAAATCTTGATTTTATTTCCCTCTCTTATTAATTTACCATCCCTCCCCACCTTTAGTTATTATTTTTTCTTCTCCCACTGTTATGTGAAACTCTAGCCTTAGAATTAATTAGCCGGGATCTCTGTGAACTCATGTTTCTCTGTTCCCTGCCTCACTGCCCTTGTCTCTACCTCCGAGACTCTTCAGTTGCCTGGGAGGCCTGGCAAGTGGAAGCACCCAAATAAAAATGTCAACTTTGGAGCAGCTTTCCTGAGGCTGTGTGTGCTTGAGAACTCCCATCGCTTGTGGATTCTAAGCAGGCAACCCTGTCAGGTGACACCGCGTCCAAAAAAGCCTGAGCCAAGCAAAGCTGTTTTCCATTTCATTACTAATAATGATAATAATCAAACTTTATCAGTGCACATCAGCAAAAGAAAAGCGTTTCCCACCAAAGCCAAGGTCTGTGCTGAGATTGTCTTTTTCATGTATCTATTTTCAGTTGGTATTTTTCTCTACTTGTAAATTTGTCACGCAACCCAGTTGGACAGCCTACATCCTTTATTAATCAGAAAACAGTATGCAAATTTCCAGAAAGTGCTTATCAAATTTTCTTCTGCAATGTGATTGATTTTGGGCCGTCTTGTGTAAACATGAAAGCATATGACATGACAGGTGTTTGCATATGTTTTCTGTTTGATAAAAGTATGACTCCTAAGAAACGCTAAACAAATGGCAAAGGCAGGCACACATTGGATCACATTATAGTCAAAACACTCATCTACACACTTAACTCTATCAAGGAAGCCAACTGATTGGAAGATCCCATTCCGTTTAGAGTGGAGTTGTCAAGTAACAGTCCCCTACATTCTTACCACATAGGAATTTGAATTCTGTGAGTCATTGATGTGTGATTTACCTTCAAGGTCAAATACTTCTAATACGTAAGTGTTTTTGCTTATCTCCATTCACTGCTTCACAGAGGAACTTCTGAGCAATCAGAGAATCTCAAATCACCTTCCATTTGCAGACACAGACTTAATGTATCTGGGTTGTGAACTCTAAACCTAAAAGTGAATCATGACCTATTTTCACTTTTGATTGCCATGTCCAAATAAACACCTTTGGAGCCTCAGTCATCTGAGGGGAATCTCCATGTTCTGGATAGCATTATCAATTTACTTCTCTTTCACCCTCCGCATACACTTCTACTTGCTCATGAATGATTTTAATTTGCTCACAGACCTCTCACTTTTGTTTCGATTCAAAACACTTTCCCAAGTGTATCTGGCCCCAGTTAAGCCCTTTAAACTAGAGCAGATAAGTTAAATTATTATTCAAATATTGTTGTGATGTTTTGGTCAGGAGCACTGTGAAAAAAATCACCCTGTGGAGTTTCTAATATATTCCAAGTTCAAAGGTCCAGCTTCTCTCTGTGCCCTTGGACAAGTCACTTAACCTTCCTCCACCATAGCACGCATTTGAAAACTCTGATTACAATGCTCCCCAGCCATGTGTGCTGGCTAAATATGCAAAGCGCCTTCTGCTCCAGAAGGATTATGAGCTCCTCCATGGTCTGGGTGCTAGATTCGATGTGATGTGCAAATGATTTACAAGCTGAGCAGTCAGTCCCAGAGGTGACTACTTCTGCCTGTTGCTAAGGAGGCAGGGAAATTGAGCTTCCTGTTCTAATTAAAGCTGTAGAGTTCCTGGGATTTGGAGTGTTTCTTAGCAGAGAATCTTGATCTCATGTAAACAAGACATACTACCTGTATCATTTGAAATCTTTGAAGTCAAAATTCGGAGAGGTTGATTTTCACACATAAAATCCATTTAATATTGTCTAGTTTAAGATTATTGCTACCCCTTAAAATACTTATATTATCCTTTTTCAGTTCCCTAGGATGCATTAGAAAAAAATTGAAGGCTCTGTATATTTCAAATAAACTTTAAATAGTCTCATAAATATAATAAGCTGAAGATAATTTGTCACCCTTTTTTTTTGGCAAAATCTAATGTTTTTGGTGGGAAAGATTTATCTATGAAAAATTGTCCTGGGCCTGGGTTTCCATAAGAGTATCTCTTACCAAATAGGGCAGAACAATTGTTCCCAACCCTATGGCCACCAGTATATGATTCAATCCTAATTCCAACAGAGTCAAGCCCAGATACTTTACTGGGACTTCTGATTGAAAATTTTGGAATATGGACTACATGTATTTGTTCTAAATTACACACACACACACACACACGAGTGTCTGTGATTACACAGGAAGTATTGCTTTTTATCTTGTTAGCTCGCAAGGTCAACTCTCTCACATCACCTCTGGGTACCACTTTTGGCAAAGCACACAGAATAGGGGGCAGGTATCCCAGCCTTCCAGACTCCCAGCTCAAAGGGTGTTGTTAATTTAGCATTTCAAAATCATCAACAAGGAAGAGATCAATTTTAGAGATGGCTTTTCCATCCATTCATGTTTAATATACCATCCTTCCTGCTATCCATTCACAAAGTTGTTTAAAAGCTTAAAATACAATATTCCAGAGAAATTGGGGGGGGGCGTCTTCCCACCTATTGTGACAAAGTAAAGAAATTAATAACTTTATTGGGTAATAAAAAATAAATTTTTGATGTATTCTTGTGTCACAGACATTAGAAACTGTAAGTTAAAGAAATATGAGAATGTTTCCTCCTGTTCACAAATCCACAGAAATCAATGCGGAGGGGTGTCACAGATTAGCCTACTGAGATCTAGAATATACTGCATAATGAAGCCTTGCTGTGTGAGGTTCAGTGTGCTAGTTTTCAGTTCTTTTCAGAATGGTCCATCCATGTAGTTAGATTCAGATGTGAAAACATATACTAACATTCTCTTAGCATGTAGCTATCTTTTTATCTATGTATAAAGTGGTTTATTTGGGCGGGGGGTCTTTTCTATTAGTACAGGGGATATGTATGCATTTATTAGAGGGTTGGAAAGGAACCCTGGCTACATTCACTCAGAAGAGCCCTGGGAAGTAAGTATGGTACTAATTCTAAGGGGTGAGGTATTGATCTGAGTGGTATTTAGAAGGAAGGGACAGTTGCCTTGACTGGTGGCTGAGTCCCCAAGCAAGAGTTTCCATAGAGTCCTGGTCTCATTGTCTCTTCCCACTCTCTTTCTGTGTTGGGTGCCCTTTTTTTTGAAAAACTAACACAAGATCACTCATACGATGCGTCATTTTACTAACCGACTAATGTACTAACACCCTAACAACTCATCTTTGGCTTTTAGTTTTTATTTTTAATTAACAATCGTTCTGTTCACAACTTTTAATTTCCTTTCTTCCCCCTTCTCCGCAAAGCACTCAGGCATCGGACACGCTATGGTAAACAAACTACATTGTCTGGTAGATATCATTCTTATTGTCTTTTTTTGGGTTTGCCGTGTGTTGCTCCCCCTTTCCCCCGCCCCCTTCCCCGACCCTCCTTTTGTCCTCTTTAGACTTATTCCTCTTCCTTTTCAATTTTTTTGTTGTTTAAAGTAATGCAAGACATTTTTGTCTTTAAAAAGAAAAATAGAAGGAAAAGTGGCTGTCCTGAAAATAATATTTATTCCCGTTTGTTGGGGACAGTTCTTTATCTCCAGCCTTCTTTTTTATTTTTCCCCAAAAGTTATTTTTTAAGGGAGTCTCCTCAATTAATTATATTTTTATTTACCTATTTTTGAAACCTCTAAATGAGGTTTAAAGACAACAGTTTAGAGACAACAGAGATTTTTAGTGAAGGCTTCCTTCTACTGTGCTCCCCCTCCTTCTCTCTTCCTGTTTTCTCTGTCTCCTCCCTAATCCTTAGTCCCTCTCTCTCTCTGTCCCTTTCTGTAGCTGTGGCTGCCACAGGTGATCTTGGGGAAGAAAAGATGCTGCTTCCTATAATCTTCCTCTCTCTTCTTTAACCTCATTCCCCACTGTGGCCAAAGGGAGTGCCACCAATTGTTTTCTCCATACACACTGCATGGCATGATCCTGTCTCGTGGAACACCATCAGCTTCAGCATCTGTTCCCCATTTGCCTCTATGTTACTAACAACTGGCAACCAGCCATCAATCCAGTTCCACTCTCTTCTTTCCCTCTACCCCAATCTCCATCCTCCTCTCATTTTTCATAATTTTTGGGGTTGGGTTTGGACTTTTTCTTTTCTTTTTTTTCTTTTATTTTTCAGTGAGGGAGATGTTAGGCAGGGGAAGTGTTAAACTCTTTAGTTTTCAGTGTTTTATTCCCTCCCCCCACCACTTCTACTTTATTTTTCCTTCAGTTTGTTTAATGCATGCATGTGTGGTGTGGATTTTGATTCTGTTATTTTATTCTTTCCCCCACAGAACTACTTTTCTGCCCTGCCTTCTCTCTTGGCTCCAGATAATTTCCGCATGGGTGTGTCAGGGTGTAGTGTGTGCACGATCTGAAGCTCCATTTTTTTTCTCTCTGCCCTCTGCTTGTGGATGGTGGGTGTATGAGTGCAGATCTTCCCCTTTGGCATCATTATTATTATTAGTTTGGTTATTATTGCATCAGCATTCATTTCTTTTGGTTAAAGTTGCTCTTTTGAGTTTGGGTCATTTCTTCTGTTGGTGGTGGTGGTAGTTAAGGGAGGGTAGGGGTTGGTACCTGGGGAAATCCACAGCATGTATCATTCTGGACACAATAGAACAGAGACCCTTCTCCTTCCTTACCCTGAATGCATGTCTGTTAGTGTGGTGTGAACCATAAAAGAAACAAATAAAAAAAGAAAAGAAAAAAGGGGGAAAAAACCCACTAACAACCAAAGACCAACCCCTAACATATACCATTGTCGAATGTCTCCTTTGATGTTTTTCATTACTACCATAAATAACAACTATAAGAAAAAAAAAACCAATCATTTTTAGCAGTGAACCAAGACAAGCGATAGCGTCTGAGGATGGTTCCATTTTCTAGCCTGACTCAGTGAAGTATGTAGTGGGTGGAAGAAGGTACTCAGCTTAGTCATACTAACACACTGTCCCATTAACTACAAGGGAAGACTGTAGGCTTGGGACATAGGAAGGCAGACCAGAAAATGGAACTTGGCTGCACATCCCAAAGTCAAGCCAAAATAGAAAGAATACCTCACCAAAAGTCTTAATGGAGCTGAAACCTCAAGTAGGGGAGCCATTGAGTTTTATCAGAATTGTAAGGTCATTGCTGGGATTTTCTTTTGTCCCTATGTCCCACTACCAGGTGACAATCTCTGTGGATGGCATCCTAACCACAACGGGCTACACTCAAGAGGACTATACCATGTTGGGCTCAGATGACTTCTTCTATGTTGGTGGAAGCCCAAGTACCGCAGACTTGCCAGGCTCACCTGTGAGCAACAACTTCATGGGCTGCCTGAAAGAGGTAAAGTTTGCATACTTCCATTGAATGGGTGATGTCATGAGTACTTAAGGGAAAGAGAGAGAGACAGAGAGAGACACAAAGAGAGAGAGAGAGAGAGAGAGACAGAGACAGAGACAGAGGCAGAGAGAGAGCTAGACCAATGGCTGTGCATAGCTTCTAATCTTTGAGTGAAATGAAATGTTATAGGAGACAAGATTTGAACTTTAAAGAGGCAATCCTTTGTTGATTGGCCTTGGGTTTTCTACTTAATTATCCTATTTGTTCCTCTAACTAATGAAGACATGAATCACTTAGTTGTGCAATGTAAGTGAAGCATTCATTGTAGATGAATTCACAAGGAAAACTAGACATGCATGAAGGTTGATTTTGTGCTTTTTTAACCCATCAAGGAGGAAAGCTGTGGTTAAGCCACACAGTTTGTGTGTCTTGTCTAAAATATAACACATGTATTATTTTATTGTTATTAAATGTGGCAGCCTCAAGCTCTTTTTTCTCACTATTCAAAGAGAGGCAAAGATTTCAGTGTGTACCATCCATGCTCAGAAAAATGGGCCTGCTTTTCTCTCTCTGTTTTCCTTCCCTTAAAGCTAGTCCCTTGCCGGGTGGTGGTGGCGCACGCCTTTAATCCTAGCACTTGGGAGGCAGAGGCAGGCGGATTTCTGAGTTCGAGGCCAGCCTGGTCTACAGAGTGAGTTCCAGGACAGCCAGGGCTACACAGAGAAACCCTGTCTCGAAAAACCAAAAAAAAAAAAAAAAAGCTAGTCCCTGTAGCTATGAGAAGGCAGTGGGGCTTGGCAGCCGCTCATGTATTACCCTCGGAGCTGATGTGTTGAGACTCTGTCTGAGAGCAGAGGAGCTTCAGTCAAGTGTAAGTTCATCCTCTAAGGTCAATTGTTGAGGCAAAAAGAATCAGACATGATTTGTTAGAGTTCTTTCACCACACTGTGTCACAGAATCACTACACCGTATGTGCTTTCTTTAAACTAAGCTAAGCTTGATTGCCTAAGATATCCATACCATTTCCTTAGGGAAATTCCTGGAGAAGTTAATAGCATGCCTTCTTCTAGATAAAAATCTCTTGTGCCATCTTGTGAGCCTCCTCCTAGGGCACATATTTTATTCTTGCTATAGTTATTTGGAGTTTATTGCACAACAGACATGCAGTAGATGGTGTTGAACAGGGACTTTTCAATGGTACCAGATGATTAACAGGAATTGCCTCTACTATAACTGGCACACAGTAGGTGCACAGAAAAGATGTATTGAATGGACTTATTTATCAAGCAACCATGATATATCTTTAATTGTGCTATTTATAAGTGATGGTTTCCATACTCAAAGACTTTATAGCCTGGGAAGGGAATGAGATCAGTAAATGAATAATTACAACCTTGGACCATGTGTTCAGTGCCACAGACTAAATGCCCTGATTGAAGAGAGGAAACAGATAAATTTTATGGGGAAAATTTTAGAGAAGAAGGAGGAGCCAAGCCTTGGTTGCAATAAAGCATATGTGAGTTGAGAGGAAAAGGTGGAAAGAAAAGACAGGATAAAGGAAGAGAAATTGCAATTGTATTATTCTTAGTCTGGAAAGGAGAATCCAAAAACTGTTGTCCTCTCTCTGATGGTTGTTCCCCCAGCTTCGGCTGGCTTGGAGCACCACCATTGTTTCTGAGGAAATTATAGTAGTCACACAGCACTTGCTCCCTGTGATTTACTCCTATTTGAATAGAATAAGGGTACACAATTGTAACCATTAGGGATGTTCCACCTGAATAATGACATGAAAGCTTGCATTTATTTACAATTCTTTTTGCCTTAGCTCAGTTTTGCTACTCAACTAGTTGTTAATTTATATTAACTCATTTGTACTATTCCATGTCTGCCATGTGTCTGGTTATTTGTCTCAGTTTTGTAAGTTAGACTTTCTTCAAGTCTAGGTGGCAAATATCCCATGCCTCTCTCTTTCCCAGAGTTCCACTCTCTGTCCAGAAGTTCCACCTTACTATTCTGTCTTTTGCTATAGACCATAGATTTTTTATTTTAACCAATCAGAAGGTACCTTAGGCAGGTAAGGAACGACAGAGACACATCTTCACATAGTATACCAAAATATCACTCCAACACAGTCTGCTCAGTGTCTTATGAATCCTGGAAGACTCTAAAACCCTGCTAGATTCAGTATGGTTTGAATTGTGCTCTCATCAGAAAATGATTGCAACATTCCCACCACCAAGAACTTGGCTCAGGAATGTACCAAGAACTGCTTAACATGGTACAGTCCATTTTCTGTGGGGCAACCACCCTGAGCATGGATTTTCCTGGAGGGGACTTAAGGGTTACATATTCCCTATGCACAGTTATGTGGTATATTACATATTTTGAGACAAAGGACCAGTTACCCAACTATAATATTTTTTTATCTATTAATAAGGAAGATTATCTCTGAACATTTATAAAGATAGCATGATACCCATGATAACTTTATTCATGAAAAATTTAGATATAAAAATATGTGCATTTATACATATGCACATACATACATACATATATACATACATACATATATTCATACATACACACAGAGGGGGACGGAGGAATGGAGAGAGGTGGTAGTTATGAAGATTATGTAAAAAACAGGAAACCCTTCAGAACTCTGTCAAATATTAAGTAGCTCACAACTTTGTGGGACTAGCATGAAGACCTATTTTGACGCCCTAGAACTCACATGGAAGATGAAAACCTGGGGTTGTGGCTTACAACTTTAATTCCAGTGCTGAGGAGGCAGAGTCAGAAAGTTTCTCAAAACTTGCTGACCTGATATAAAGCCAAATCTGTGAACTCCAGGTTCAGGGAGAGACCCCAATCATTAAAACCAAGATGGATAGTGACTGAGAAAAGCAGCCCAAATCAAATCAACTTCTAGCACACACACACACACACACACACACACACACACACACAGAGAGAGAGAGAGAGAGATACACATGTATACAAGAATACACATACACACATGTGCATTTGCATGTACACATGAACACACACATGTATACACAAACATTAAAAGTGATAACTGCATATACACAGGGACATACATCCGCCCGCACATGAATGCATAAAAGTTTATGATCTTTCTGGAGAACAGAGTCAGTATTTGAAGCAACTGCAATTAGTGGATAAAATGTCCTGTTTTAGCAAGCAGTAGAAACTTGATTATTGGAAAGGAATGGCAAAAACACTGTCAAAAGTAGTCTGTAAAACAGGACTTTGCTGGGACCCACCTTGTCTACACTGTATATGAGTTGGTTTTTCTAAAGGCCTGTGAGGTCTTCCAGTTTGTATGAGCTTGAACATGTATGTGACCTTGAGTCTAATGATATCCTGACAAAGGCATTTCTGTTTAAATATTGCATTTACTTGCCTTTAGTCCGGGAATTATTTTGTTTTTGACAATTTAGTAAATAGGAGGAGCTGCCTGCCACGATGGACTTTAGCTTGTTCACAGATGAGCCCTCTTTGATCGTTTAACCTCATGACAGTTTCTCCCCTTACAATAGAGTGCTACCTTTCCTTCCTCATCTCTCTCTCTTCTGTTGCTTATTGTCTCTTGTCATTTGTGACTCTAAGTTGCCCCAGCTATTAAATTGTACGAATTGAGTACTTTAAATGTTGTTTTCATCAAATTTGCTACATGGTGAAAGGCTAATGGGATAATGGACATTTATTTTCTTGTTGCAGAAATAGGTTTTACTTGGGGAACTCTGCTTCGCTCCTGAAAGCTGACTTGTGACTCCGACGTCAAGCAAAAGTGACTGGCTATCACCTATGTACATACCTCCTAATTCAAAATCTCTGTGAAAGCCATGTCCAAACATCAAACTATTGTGTTTCTCTGCACACCACATTCTGCTTAATCTAATAATATCACCAAATTAACATCTTGATCATTTTTATACTTTCCTGTTTTAGTGTATATGTTTAGTTTTTATTTGTAATAGATTTCCAGGCCCTGGGCTCTCAACACATCGACTTTTGTATAAACAATACATCTCAAAATGAGTAGATAGTTTTTCTCAGATAAGTGACTTGAGACATAGCTGACAATAGAATTTATAAAAAGTATTTTGCCATGGCAATAGTTGAATTTTTAAGATCCCCAGATAGCCAATATGAGAGAAATATCAAATAAAGACTGCCAACAAATCTAAGATGGATGGGCTGAATTCTCTCTTAGGAAGAATAATACAAAACAAGTCTGGAAAGGCATCATATTATAATGAAAAGAATATCTGAATGGAAAGTTAATAGACACTGGGGCTAAAGAAAGGATTAGCATTTTAGAGCACTGGATGCCCTTCCAGAGGACCTGGGTTTGATTTCCAGCACCCATGTGGTGGCTTATAAGCATTTATAATTCTAGTCCTAGAGGATGTTCTGGTTTCAGTGAGTATCAGGAATGTATGTGATACACAGACATATATGCAGGCAAAATATTCATACACATTAGTAAAATAAACTAGAGTAGAAAATTCCTGAACGTTGTTAGGAACACAAATTTGATTACACTGTATGGCTTGGTAGTAGACACGGATTTTTTTTTAAAGAGTATCAGTGTACAACATTATAAAGAGGAGATCCTAAGAACTCTGCTGTCTTCTCAGAGACAAGTGAAATGATGAACATAAGCCAAACATTATTTTACAATGATAGTTTAAAAATCTAGCAATTAGTATATATAACTGCTTATAAAGGAATTGTGAACATGACTCTAAGTGAATGTGCATCTGCCCATGCAGATCTCCGAGACTCCTATATTAGCAAGTGATTAGCAGGGAAAAACCTTTTATTTTGAAGTTTTTCCCTATCGAAAAATCTATCTTATTTGTAAAATGAGGGACAATCCAGCCACTCATTCTTGGTCTTTCCTTTAGTTCTGTCTTCAGTCATTTATTTCATGCTGTCAATTTCCCTTTGTTTAAAGACCAGCTCCATGAGAAGATATAATTACCATTTCCCAGCAACTAGAATGGTTTCTGGTATTAAAACTTGTGTCCAATCATTAGTATATCCTTTTTCCCTTTCTCCCTCACTTCCTTCCAGGTCTTATATATCTCAGGCAGACCTGAAACTCATTATACAGACTTCTGATGGATCTTTTCTAGTTCTCCTGCCTCTATCTCCCAAGTGTTGGGATTGCTGATGTGTGCCTTCACATCTGTGTATGAGTTGCTATGGATAAAACCCATGTATTTGTGTATGTTAGCAAGTACACTAGGAACTCAACTATACCCTTATCCCTGAGAGCCCTATTCTTTCTTAAAAAACACCCTGTGCTTCTAAAAATTTCATTCAATAATCATGTCTAGAATAAATGAGTTAGCTGTGTGGAGCTCTAAGATCAGGTGAGTTTCAGGTCAACAGTCTTAGTTGTCTTAGTTCAGGGTACTGTAGCAATTTTTTTATAAGACAGCCTGAGCTATTCTTTTTTAAAAAAGAATATGGAAATGTGCTTTTGTCAGCACTGGAGGTTAAGAGGCTGAGTTTGGGATGCTATCACAGTCAAATTCTAGTGAGGGCATCTTCCTGTTGGCAGGGTGTCATCACTCATTGCTTTGTCACTTGGTGGAAAAGGGGTTAAAGAATTTTCTAGCATCTCTTTTGTAAATCCAACCAAGTCCTAATTACTCCAAAGTGCTCATCTCTTAATATATGATGCTGGAGTTAGAATTTCAAATAATGGCCTATGAACACTCTAGCATGGTGTAAGGAGGGTTTTGTGAGACCCTATCTCTAACCTAGGAGGTATTGACAGTTCAGAGTTCTGGGGGGAGGGAAAGTCAATTTATTGAAGGGTGTGGCTACTGGTGAGGTCACTCAGCTCCTGTGAATGGCCTTACACTTGTGAGTGTATGAACAGCAACAAACTGGTCTTGATGAGTTATAAAAAATAAAAATAAAAAAGAGGATATGAAGTCGGGTTGAGTTTCTATAGGGGGAAGTGTGGAAGAGTGAGTATGAGCCAAATACATTCTATGAAAATTTGAAAGAGCTAGTTTTAAAAAACACTGTCATTGTATGTTCTTTGTTGAACTATGAGCAATGTACCCATAGGTATAAGTAAGTACTGAGAGCATACAGCATGCCAAAGACTGGTAAGATATTGTGTTAGTCAGGGTTCTCTAGATCTCCAGGTCAGAAACTTATATCTCTGAGCCTCCAGATTAGGATTATAGGTGAGCCTTCCAATTCTTGTTTAGTTCATTCCAGATTTAGTCAAGTTGACAACCAGGATTAGCCACTACAATCCACCCCTTGTCAACTTGACACAAATAATATCTCATGTCCACATGAAACAATAAGAAGGTCATGAATATGCCTAACATGATATAACTATTCCTCGTACAATCGCAAACGCATTTGTAAGTTTACAACAGGGTAATGTCCCTTGGGAACATTCTTTAAGTGTCTCAATACCAATTTGATGTTAAAGAAATTGGGAGAAAGACAAATGTATCCTTAACAAAATAAGACAGAAGAAATCATATTACTTATAATCCTCGTTTCTGCAGCTGGTTATGTGGTCTTAGCTGGTATTTATAACTACCTTCCTCTGCTACCCATTCTGTATTTCCTTCATCCTCAGCAAGCACCTCAGCAGGTCTTGGCTCTTTTCCTGGAGGATTGACCCATACCTTCATTCCTGATGGGTCTGTGTTCTTTGTCCTCCTGCTTGGATTAGGCTGTTGTAGTTTGCCATTGACTTTAATCACAGAACATAGTAGTACCAAGAGACACCCTAAGGGATCTCCTGCACTCCAGACATAATCCTGCTTACCTCCATTGTGGAGAGGCAATCCAAATTCACCATGGTAATCTGGATCTATCACCCCTCCTAACACTGTTATTCCTTTCTTAGACTGTTGGTTTAAAGGCATTGGAAGCCCAAAATGGCCAGGGGGAAGTCTGAGATTCCAGTTCAATGGAATGTTTGTTGTGGCTCCTGGTAGGAGCACTCCCCCCTTTGGAACCAAATCTTCTAGGCCAGCAGAACCTAAAGATGTGGAGACAGGAAGCAAAAATTTTCCTAGAGAGTGGAACTATTCTCTTTTCCACCCCTTGATTCCTGGATCCATGGATCCTGGCTATGGGAGAAACTGTACCATATATTGAACGCTGATTCAAAGCATATACTGCCTTCTGAAGAACTCTGCCCCAGTCCTTCATACTGTTGCCACCTAATTGACGTTGTAACTGTGTCTTCAAAAGGCCATTCCATCTTTCTATCAGACCAGCTGCTTCAGGATGATGGAGAACATGGTAAGACCAGTGAATTCCGTGATCATGGGCCCAGTGTTGCACTTCTCTGGCTGTGAAATGAGTTCCTTGGTCAGAAGCAATACTGTGTGGAATACCATGACGATAGATAAGGCATTCTGTGAGACCATGGATGATGGTTTTGGCAGAAGCATTATGTGCAGGAAAGGCAAATCCATAGCCAGAATAAGTATCTACTTTAGTAAGAACAAAACGTTGTCCTTTCCATGGTGGAAGTGGTCCAGTGTAGTCAACCTGCCACCAGGTTGCTGGCTGATCACCTCGAGGAATGGTGCCATATCTGGGGCTCAGTGTTGGTTTCTGCTGTTGGCAGATCTGGCATTCAGAAGCTGCTGTAGTCAGGTCAGCCTTGGTGAGTGGAAGTCCATGTTGCTGAGCCCAAGCATAACCTCCGTCTCGGTCACCATGGCCACTTTGTTCATGTGCCCATTGGGCAATGACTGGGATGGCTGGGGAAAGAGGCTGACTCTCCAAAGAATGGGTCATCTTATCTACTCGATTGTTGAACTCCTCCTCAGCTGAAGTCACCTTTTGGTGAGCATTTACATGGGACATAAATATCTTCACATCCTTTGCCCATTTGGACAGATCTATTCACATACTTCTTCCCCAGATGTCTTTCTCACCAATTTTCCAATTGTGATCTTTCCATGTCCCTGACCATCCAGTCAATCCATTGGCTACAGCCCATGAATCAGTGAACAATCATACATTTGGCCATTTCTTCTTCCAAACAAACTGAAATACCATGTGTATTACCAGAAGTTCTGCCCACTGTGAAGATTTTCCTTCACCTGTATCTTTCAGGGTTGTCCCAGAAAGGGGTTGTAATGCTGCAGCTGTCCACTTCTGGGTGGTGCCTACATAACGTGCAGAGCCAGCAGTAAACCAGGTCCTAATCTTCTCTTCTTCAGTCAGCCAGTCATAGGGAACACCCCATGAGGCTATAGGTACATGCTTGGCAGCAGATGGCATTGTAACAGGAGTAGAAACCATAGGCATCTGAGCAACTTCTTCATGTAACTTGCTTGTGCCTTCAGGACCTGCTCGGGGCTGATCATGTATATACCACTTCCACTTGATAATAGACTGCTGCTGGGCACGTCCTACTTTATAACTTGAAGGGTCTGATAACACCTAGCTCATGATGGGCAGTTCAGTCTGCATAGTAACTTGGTGTCCTATTGTCAAACGTTCAGTTTCCACTAAGGCCCAATAGCAAGCCAAGAGCTGTTTTTCAAAGGGAGAGTAGTTGTCTGCAGATGATGGTAGAGCTTTGCTCCAAAATCCTAAAGGTCTCTTCTGTGATTCACCTATAGGGACCTGCCAGAGGCTCCAAACAGCATCTCTATCTGCCACCGATACCTCAAGTACCATTGGGTCTGCCGGATCATATGGTCCAAGTGGTAGTGCAGCCTGCACAGCAGCCTGGACCTGTTGAAGAGTCTTCTCTTGTTCCAGGCCCCACACAAAGCTAGCAGCTTTCCAAGTCACTTGATAAATAGGCCTGAGTAACACACCTAAGTGAGGAATGTGCTGTCTCCAGAATCCAAATAGAACCACTAAATGTTGTGCTTCTTTCTTGGTGGTGGGAGGGGCTAGGTGCAATAAATTATCTTTCACCTTAGAAGGAATATCTCTGCATGCCCCACACCACTGAACTCCTAAGAATTTCACTGAGGTAGATGGTCCTTGAATTTTGGTTGGATTTATTTCCCATCCTCTGATACGCATATGTGTTACCAATGAGTCCAAAGTGGTTGCTACTTCCTGCTCACTTGGTCCAATCAGCATAATGTCATCAATATAGTGCACCAATGTGATATTTTGTGGAAGAGACAAACGATCAAGATCCTTTCTAACTAAGTTATGACACAGGGCAGGAGAGTTAATATATCCTTGAGGTAAAACTGTAAAGGTATACTGCTGACCTTGCCAACTGAAAGCAAATTGCTTCTGGTGGTTCTTATGGACAGGTACTGAGAAGAAGGCATTTTCCAGATCAATAGCTACATACCAGGTTCCAGGAGATGTATTAATCTGCTCAAGTAACGAAACTACATCTGGTACCTCAACTGCAATTAGAGTTACCACCTGATTTAGTTTCTGATAGTCAACTGTCATTCTCCATGATCCATCTGTCTTCTGCACTGGCCAGATAGGAGAGTTAATGGGAGACGTGGTGGGAACCACCACCCCTGCATCTTTCAAGTCCTTGATAGTGGCAGTAATTTCTGCCATTCCTCCAGGAATACGATACTGTTTTTGATTCACTATTTTCCTTGGCAGAGGCAACTCTAAAGGCTTCTATTTTCCATATATAATAGCCCTCATTCCACAGGTCAGGGAACCAATGTGAGAATTCTGCCAATTTCTGAGTATATCTATCCCAATTATACATTCTGGAACTGGGGAAATGATCACAGGATGTGTTCGGGGAACTACTGGACCTACTGTGAGTCGGACATCAGTCAAAACTCCATTAGTCACCTGTCCTTCATAAGCTACTACTCTAACTGGAGGGCCACAATGTTTCTTGGGATCTCCTGGGATCAGTGTCAATTCAGAACCAGTAACCAATAGACCCTGGAAAGTCTGATTATTTCCTTTCCCCCAGTGTACAGTTACCCTTGTAAAAGGCTGTAGGTCCCTCTGAGGAAGAATTGGGGAAAGACTAACAGCAAAACTTTTAGGTGTCTTATCAAGATTCTTCCTCAGAGGAACCTGGCCACCCCATCATTCAAGGGGTTCTGGCTCTGCAAACTGGCTCAAGTCTGGAAAGTGATTCACTGTCTGAGATTACCTTTTGCCATGATCCAATGTAGCCTTTCTTTCATATGTTTGAGAATTTTTCTGCTTATACAGATCAAACAGTTATGCAATAGGTTTCCTATCTCATGCCTGGAAACACCATGATCGACTAGCCAGTACCAAAGGTCCAAACAAGTCATGCTATTTTAAGTTCCACCTCTCTTGTACTGACCATTACAGGGTATGTCATTATAAACACTGTTTTGTC
Source organism: Tokudaia tokunoshimensis (assembly GCA_036184795.1). NCBI lineage: Eukaryota > Metazoa > Chordata > Mammalia > Rodentia > Muridae > Tokudaia > Tokudaia tokunoshimensis. The sequence continues at coordinate 104,737,028 of BTHU01000012.1, forward strand.
TACCCTGTCCATTATGATAACTACGATCACCTTGTCTCTGGTGATTCAATACTGCCACCTGGCCCTTGTTACCTTGAGGCCCAGTTAAACCCATTGAATTTAATTCACCTAATTGAGCTGCAGCATCTCCAACCCTAAGGTCTGGCACAAGGAAAAGGGCAAGAACAAAACTCTTTAAATGTGCTGTTGCCCCTCTCACCAGTATGCATCTTATAATTCTGGTGAATGGCATATCTTCTGGACCTTCCCATTGTGGATCCTTAGGTTTTGTACAACGTATCCACTCTAGCATTGCAATTTCCCTAAGCCTTAAAACACCTTCATCAACACTAAGCCAAGGGATATCAGGCATGTCCAACTCCTTTTCAGTAGGCCATCTTTTGATAAACACTTCAGCCAACCACTCAAACAAACTCCTGACACCTTTTTTAACTGTGCAAGCTTCCATATTAAACCAAGAATCTCCACTCAGAGGGCCCATGCCAATAAACTCAGCCTGCTCTAGTTTTATGTTCCTTCCACCGTTATCCCACACCCTTAAAATCCATTCCCATGCATATTCCCCAGACTTCTGCTTGAATAAATTAGCAAACTCATTAAGCTACTTAGTAGTATAGTGTATTTCCTCATGGACTACACTTTCTACCTCCCCTCTAGGGGCCTGTTTTGCCTTGAGTCTGGTTATAGGTCTAGAAGAAACTATCAGTGGGCCTTGAGAAACATCAGTATTGTCTTGTCTGGCATTTTCTTCAGCAAAAGTCACTGCTGGTTTATCAGGTTCTGAGGGACTAATTTCCTCATATGGAGAAGGCATTATTTCAAGGGGTGTGGCTGAGGGTACTACTTCCTCCGATGGGGGAAATCTTTGAAAAATCTGAAGATTCAAAATTCTCAGTTTCAATAGGGTCTTCCCACACATCCCCATTCCAAGTTATAGGATCCCATTCTTTGCCAGTTAATGCCCTTACTTTAACTGCTGACACCCTCTGAGGCTGAGACCAGAATTTTCACTGTAATTCAGCCACCTTATAATGAGAGTTTCAGTCTGATTTTCTGCAACTTGAGCTCTATGGCTGCTAGAGAGAAGATTCTCTTCAAAGGCACACTTAGCAACTTTTAGATTGTTTACTTGCATCTGGAGCTGTTCGATTTTATCACACAACTTCTTCCTTTCCTTCATTGTTTTTTCCTGAGATGCTAAGAGCAACCAGCTAGCAAACTCATTTTTCGATTTTTCCCCCAACTTGTAAAAAGTATTGTACACCACTGAATCATCTAATTCATCAAGATACTCAAAGACATTAGCTTCTTTAAGCTTCAAATATAGTTTCAACCACGGGTCTTCAATATTCTCTGAACTCACAAGAGAAAGAGAATCTGGAGAGGTTTCAGTAGTTGAAGGTGCTGATGAATACCAAACCAACTCCAGATTTTTAAGATATTCATCTTTATACTTCTGCTCCTCTAGAACCACTCCTGGTACCAACTCTGTATTAGTCAGGGTTCTCTAGAGTCACAGAACGTATGGGTAGTCTCTATATTGTTAGGGAATTTGTCGATGACTTACAGCTTGTAGTCAAACTTCCCAACAATAGTTAGCAGTACTTGTGGATGGAAGTTCGAGGATCTAGCAGTTGCTCAGTCACACGAGGCAGGCCAGGAAAAGCCAGAGTGAATCTTCCTTCTTCCAATGTCCTTATATAGGTCTCCAGCAGAGGGTGTGGCCTAGATTAAAGGCATGTGCCACCACGCCTTTAATCCCAGATGACCTTGAACTCAGAGATCTCCTAATCTTAATCTTCTGGAATTCATAGTCACTAAGCATCAAGCTTTCCAGGTCAGAAATTTGTATCTCTGAGCCTCCAGATTAGGATTATAGGTGAGCCTTCCAATTCTTGTTTAGTTCATTCCAGATTTAGTCAAGTTGACAGCTAGGAATAGCCACTACAGATATATACATATATAAAATTCTTGATTTAGAGGATCTCAAACTTGGTAGGAAGAGACAGATATATGTTTATAATTTTCCTGAAAGGTAGATAATACCAAAACTAAGACAATCATTCTTGTAATGGAGCTGTTGAGGAAGGGTTACTATTATTTCTGTAGTTCCAGGAAGACATATTAGGGGACACAGTGCCAAAGCTGAGGCCTTAAGATGAATGGAGAAAACAGAGAAGAAAGCTGGGGGTAATGAGACAATGTGAGTGAAGACAGGCAGGCCTAATAAATAGTTAGGAACTTATAAACAACTTGTAACTATCAGAGAATAAATCATAAGATCATAAGTTTTGGAGGTATGGTCACATAATTAGCTAGGGTACAGGTCATTTATCCCATGCTGTACCCTTGGTCATTATTTTGTATTAACACTGAAACTCCGAAGGATCTTGCATAGTGTATGACACTGTCCTATCGGCATGCTATTTGTCAAGCCCTAATTCTTTAACCAAAGTTTGTCCATCTACTATCTGCTTCTGCCCAGGGTACTTTATTTTCTTTTCAGGATGTTGAAAAAGCAGGCATGGGAAGATAAATCTATCAGGTTGAGCACTGGACAGGGAGCATACTTTCCTGAACTATTTCCACAGAAAAGCATTTCACCTTGACTGGTTTTTCGGTTTCGAACAGCCCTTCTGTCAGGATAAATGTTTTCTTCTTCTTCTGTCTTTGGCATAGCTAAGCTGCTGTTGTACGATGAAGCACAAGTAGTGATATACGATCTATGCCAATACTGAGTTGTACAGTGATGCCCTCAGATGCAAGGAGTTCACTGAAGCCCATCACAGTGCCCTCCTACGTGCTGGACCTTCTGTGCTGCTCAATTAGATTCTTTCTGCATTGTCCTCCTTTCTCTTCCATCTGGTACTTCTCTCCTGCACCCAGAGTATTAGAGTCTCTCTTTGCCCATGGGGAAACCCACATGCTGTCTGAGACCTCTAGAGCAGACTGGCTTTTCTCACTATTTTTTTTCCATGACATCTGTAATAGGAAGGAAAGAAAACCGGGAATATTGGGAGGATGGAACATATATTCAAAGAAAAAAAGATTGAGGGGAATACCATTGTGCACATTACACCTCGAATCCCTTTGTGATTATTAGACATTTAAAAAAGAATGGGGTTTTGAAGCCAGAGATAGTCTCTGAACAGATGATTAATGGCTTAATCTGTAATAACTTTACATTTTATAGAACCCTGATAGGAGTCCACATCTGGTGAGCGAAGCTATTTAAGGCTGTGTTAATTCTGTTAATTGCTATATGTTTATTTGAATTGCTGGCACCTGCGGGCATTTGAATAATATGTTTGTTGTTGCCTTAAAAAAATATTCATTTTATGCTATTCTGTCTCACTGTGTTCTGCTGCTAGGCACAGACCTGGACATCCTCTTTTTTCTAGTGTTAAGAACACTGTGCAACTCAGAATCATTAGAGGCCAAGTCAGTGTGAGTGATACAGAAGGAACTTGAGTCCAGAGTTGTGTCCTATCTAACTCACTCCTCATGGTTTTCCTTCATGTACCAAGTTATTTGACTGCCCCAGGCCTCAGCTTTCCAATTTCTAGTGACATACAAGTTATGGTAAGCATTTTAATAAGAAATAATAGAAAGCAAAAGAGATTTTCTTCATTGGTTGGTTTTTAAGACAGGGCCTTTCTATTATGAATCTCTGACTGCCTTTAAACTTGTTATATTGACCAGACTACTTCTGTGCTATATTAAGTATTGGACATGCTTAATTAAACATTATAAAATGCTAATGTGGTCAGTATTCATATGCTTTTTGCTTATCAATTAAAAAAAACAAGGAAATACTTATTTCTCTTTGCTGTTTACATAGCTTAAAATAAGAGAAAAGATATACTGACTAGGAAGTTAACTCCTAGGGCCAGTTCTCATGTTAGTCAAAAAGTGGTAGCTTTTTCTGATCTTTGATAGCCATGTCTTAATCTTTAAATCCAGAATAGTATAATTGCCAAGCCAAATGCGCATGGCAGTTACATAGAAGAAGACACAAAACTTATATCTTTGGGGACATTTTACATACATGAGATCTATTTCAAGAGGCGGCGGACATGATCACTTATCCCAGGATGAATATTTTAAAAAAGGAAGTAATATCAGGCTACAATATTGCCTCAGAGATACTTGGTATTAAAGTACTATGATAAAAAGAGACACTCTTCAGTTACTGCTAAAATCAAACTCTCCTTCCCATTTTCTCTGCCCTTAGTTGTTTTGATCTAAGATTTTAAACTAATAAATTATTATTTGTATCAAAATTATTACTAATTAATATGAATAATATCAATAAAATAGCCAAAGCTGTTCAGGAAGCATGTAGATTAGTGTGGGTTAAACTAGGTGCAGTCCTCTTACCATAACTTGAGTACTTAGAGGTACAGAGTCACCATGCTTAGCTCCAAATTCAAACCTATTAAAAGGGGATTGTTCCTTATGGTTGATGATTTCTTGGCAAACATATGGGTTTTTGGTTAACTTGATATCCATTTTCTATTTTTAATAACTATTTATTGATTTTTGTTGCTTTTCATTCAAAATTTGGCTACTCAGTGGCTGACTTCCCAAATCTGGCTCCGTCAATGAATATGTGATCTGTGTTCTGTGGTACTTCTGCACCATGGCTATGGCATTTTAACCATAGGAAAGCACCTAACGCAGCTGGAGATGGTGACATACAGGCTCAGGACTTTGGTTCACATGTTTTAGGAAGTCATCTGTCATTTGTTTGGGTCAGAATTTGGGATGCTATTTAGCTGAGAATTAGGATCCACGTTGCCAGAACGGTGACCAAATATGAAGCCAGAATGTTGAAAAACAGAAAAGAAAGGTGAAAATTAGTAAGTCTTGGTCTTGGTTACATTTTCAAAGTCTTAGGTCAATCATCCTTTAAATTAGACTGCCATTGAATTTCCACCCATTTAAATAGATTCCATTCATTCCATCCTTTGACTCTGTTTTCTGTCCTTTGCAATAGAGCCTTTAACACATAGGATAATTCCCTATGCTCCTATTTATTCCTGTTTTCTCTGACAAGAATATGGGCTTTGAGGAATAAAAAAGTAGATGAAGATAACAAATGCCCAGCATAATCTATATATCATCAGTATACCACCATGTGTGAATATAGTGACTGAGAGTCATAAGCTTTTAAAATGTTAACTGATTGACAAATCAGAACACTCTTAGAGCTCAGTTCTTAAACAGATGAAAACATCCATTATCCTGACATTAAGAAAGTTAGCTGATAGACCCAACTTCCTCTATCTTGAAATAGAAAATCAAAAGTTGACCATTGTCTTTATTCCTAAAGAACTGCTTTATCGACTGAGATCAATTTGGTTTATATAGTCTTAAGAATAAGTAGGCTAATGAGTAAAACCCAGGTATCTAACACAAAGAACTCAGAGAGAGAGAGAGAGAGAGAGAGAGAAAGAGAGAAGGGGGAAGGAGAGAAAGTGCTATATTTCTTTGACTCATACTCAAAGAAATGAGTTCTCTAACATCCTGGCCATCTAAATAGACTTGGTATCCAAGTGAGGACTTAAGTGTCACATGAGCAGATGGTATTTTTCAGGGAGCTTCTTAGCTTTACAGTGAATGAGCTCCCTGAAAAGAAAAAAATAAATTTTAGTTGATTTGACCTGGCTGGTGGACTTGAAGACTTTACTCAGCACTTCCCGAGACAATTGACTGTGTACAGCCCATGAAGACCACTCACTGACTTGCCCTTATGGTCAGAGTTGAAGTCCCAATCACTGCTGTCACTTCTTTCTATAACTATCATTCATAACTGTTTCCTTCTCCCTGGTCTTATGAAAGTATCAACTCCAAAACCATCACAACCACAGCAGCTCTATTCACAACTGTAATTACTGAGTGAGCACACAGAGTGAATGTGTATGAAATGTGTGAATACACGATGCAATGCACTTTATGCATACCCTTTACTTACTTTTCACCCAAAGCTTAGGTAAATTCTCTCATCAGTGCTAATTTGAGTTCTGGGGCAGATACTGCTGTGACCATTGCCACTGTTATCAGCATGAATGATGAAGACTAAATACTTCTACATCATGGCTCCTGCCAGCATCCTCATCAACTCAATCATAGGACTTTCCAATACAGAAAGGGAAAAAAGCTTTTCCTAGAAGACTGGTGTATCTGGGGTTAAACTTACTCTGGGGGAAGGGCTGCTCACTATCATTTGAAGAGCACACTTCATAGGAAAGGTCATTTAATCAGGCAAGAATGCCCTGCTGGGAAACCATCTACAATTACCCATTTCTTTCACCTTGCTATTGATTGTTCTGCGAGGACGGCAGTGAGGACAGCAGTTTTTGCTTGATTTCCCACTTTGACTGGGCAAATTGATATTGTTCAACCTGCTAATGGAGGAATGCTTTTCATTATGGGACTAGAGAGGGAAGGATCCTCTCCTGGTATAAATGCCAAGCAGTAGAAGGCTTTTGTCTTGAGATATCTGCGTGTCTTTATTTTGTTTCTGCTTAGTATTTTCTATGACAGTGATGCATTCGTCTCCAGTGACTTTGACTTAGGAATTTCCAGCCTGATTTTAAGTCTTTTATTTAGATTTCCAGTTTTTCCTTCTTTTGGGATAAACCCAGTGGAACTTACTGTTTCCTGAAAATGTCACTATTTACAGCAAATGTAATCTACTGCAACAATCCCACTGAGACAAAATCTCCAGTCTTCAAATGCCCCAAAGGAGATTTTTAAAAGCCTACTCCTTATACATGTACACCTACAGGGATAAAGCAATCACTGAGCTAATTGATTAGCTATTTTTTATTGTTTTGCAAATGTGGAAGCAATTATTCCATTATTGTGGCATTTCAGTAACCTTGGGCTCTGCTCCCCATGTAGACAGTGGCCACGACTATCTAGTTTCTGCACAGCTTTAAAGAGAGATGCAGAAGCAATATTTCACTTCCCAACTAACTAAAGATACAGCAGTACAAGTGATGCTGCACACCAATTGTCAACCAATACAATTTTCTTCCCCCCTCTCAGGCTTTCCTTCCTTTCCTGGTGTCAGAATATGACCTAGTATTTGCCACATAAAATAGAAAGTATTCAGTTTATGCTAACCCACTCTTCTTCTGTCCCCCTAAATTCACCATGCTAGCTTCTTTCTTCCTGGTTTACAGGATTATTCTCCATCTTCTTGAAGAGTAACTCCTGCCCCTGTTCACTTTTTTTGGAGACTCAGTCTGTCTTTAAGTTTCTTTAATCTTCTCCTCATGTTGGCTCTGCCCCCTCTACTAAGTAAAAACATGCCTGAAAGATGTCCATGATCTCACCTCCTGTTCTGTTTGCATCTTAGCTCATGGTTTACCCATGCCATGGGGAGCTGTGCATGCTTCCTGCCTTCTCTAAGTCAAGGTCATCCCTTCATCCTCCACATTTGCAAACCAAACTCAAGTCTTTAGTGACCTTTGTGCATTTAGTAGAGGTGTCTTGTTTTCCCTCATAGAAGTTAGAAGCACTGTGTTATAGGTTCTCAATTCACAGCTTCATCATGTGTAAATGCTAGAATAGTCCTTAGTATGTTATATTTTAATGATCTGTGTTTTCCTGATAGCTTGCATTTCTTGATGGCAGGAACATGTAAGATTGAACAATTCCTTTAGATTTAAACCTGTAACCTGGCTTATGAGTATATTAAACATGTTCTTTAATTTGGCTATTGTGAATAGTGCCACAATGAATGTGGCCATGCAGGCATATCTCACTAGTATGCTGACTTAGATTATTTTAGTAATGAAGATATTATGAAATGATCACATTTTTTTACAATCAATAAATGATTGCAAAAGAAACTTCCAAAAGAAACCCAGACAGATCAGTTATCTGCTCTGATTTTTCAGTGATAACAAAAAAGAGTTGACACTCATGAAGGTTTAATAAATTAATAAAGACTTGTAATGGAATTATTTGCTTTAAATGCTCATTTTATGCTTCTATTCACTTTCCCATTAGCATATATCTGAATCACTTATTTCAAGTGTAGTAGATATTCACAGAATGTCCACTGTTCTCTGTTGGAGATCTGTTCCATGTGTTGGAGAATGTGTTGTATGACTCCGTATAAAAGTTTCCTGAGTCAATGAAACTCAAATTGTGGATAAAACAATCCAAGAAAAATATGACAATAACTCTTTTATAATATATTTTGAGGGGACTGGTGAAATGGTTTGGTGGCTCAAAGCACTTGTTCTTGCAGAAGACTGGAATTTCATTCCTAGCACCCACTACTGTCTGTAACCCCAATTCCATAGGACCTGATGCCCGCTCTTCTGATTTCCAAGGTCACCAGGCATGCACACAATGTGTAGACATACATATGGACAAAACACTCAGATAAGGAAAGAAAAGAAATAAATCTAATATATGTTCCCAAATAAGGAAAAGTGATGTGGGAGAAGTTAGGAAAATGATGGGATCATAAGGAGGTTCTCCATTTAGTTGAATGACTAGAAAAAGACTGACTGCATGTAGTGAAAGATAATTAAACTGAGAACCAGGAAGAAAGGACTCAGGCACACAGAGATCCAGGGAACGTGCAACCCTGCCAAAGAAAGTTGCAAGGCAAAGATGGCTATGTTCCAAAAAGGCCAAGGAGGGCAAGGAGCTATGGCTGAGGGAGAGGAATGAGGACAGAAAGGCCTGTGATGAGATATGCTCCTCTCTCTGGGGAGATCCCAGCTGGGCAATATCAACTCACCAAGCTTATCTCCACTCCACAGTATTCAGGGCTCATTCCCCACTCCCTATCTGTGATTATTTTCTGTCTCCCCTTATCCAAAAGAAGAAGGTATTCTTCTAAATTCCAGTCACACATACACAATGTAGTATGTGAACTTATGAATTAAGTCCCTTGTTCTGCATCACCCCTGTTCTGTTCACCTGTACTCCCGCTTGCCACCTCCTCTTCCTGTCTCACCAACTGCACTTCACTCTCCTGTTATCCCTGCTCTTGTTTTACAGCATATATGGATAATTTTTATATTCATATAAATACATATATATATATATATACATTTTTAACTATGGCAAATTGTGTTATATATTTATCTGCATATATATGAGTATGTAACAATAATAACTAAAGAAATAAAGCCCATGAATTTGAGAGTGCAGGGCCAGTCCTGGGAGGAGTTGGAGGAAGGACAGGAAAAGAAGAAATGATGTAATTATATTTAATCAAATAAATAATTAAATAAAAATAAATAAACCCCAGCAAAACAAGACAAAAAGCCATATAACATTTAATCTACCCCTTTAACAATTCTTTAAGTGTATATATGTATTAGCAAAAAGGTAGCTTCTCTGAAACTCACTCTCTTCAATTATTAAATAGGTGTCTTAGTCTCTACCACAAGAGTTCTCATAATGTTGAAATCATACAGTGCAATAAAGCTTCTAGCTATGTCTGGAATATACTGTATACTCCTTAGATATTAGTTATTATTGGCATTCATTTTTTTCTTACATTGTCTTATAGTCATGCGCTAGCTTTTACAGCATACATATATTCCCTTTGAGAACAGAGACGTTTGTGTAGTTCTAACAATGCTATAGGTTTATAAAGGAGTAGAAAGTAATTTATAACCTTCAATAGAATTTCTGAAATAACTATAAGGAAGTTTCTATTTCTTTAAATTACATTTCTACACAATTAAATTGATCCATTTTGCCATGATTAGAATAATTTATTCTTTGAATATGTTTAAAAATTTATCCAAGATAAATTAAATGCATGTGCATATGTGCAATTTAAAAGTTCACATTTTAAAAATTCTTTGCAATCAAATGATCTGTGATAAAAGTTATTTTTCTTAGTATGGATTTTTTCATATATATTACCATAATGGGTCTGATGGATGATCTTTAAAATCTTAAAGGAAAATAAAATCAGCAGTGTAAATGTCTTATCAGTTTGATCATCAGCCATATCCTATTCAAGTTGGAACCCTTGTATAGTGTTTGTTTTTCAGTATCTTACAATCCTTCAAATGACATTAAATGGAAGATATACAGTGCTTTCTTCATGTTCTAGGTATAGATATGGTTTTGAATGCAAAGCCTACTGGATTTTTTTTTTAAAAATAATAGTTCTGGAGTTGGTTTTGGCTTCTTTTATAGGTTGATAGTTCTCAATTGGAAATGGTCTTGAGTCCAGAGAATGTTTTTTTTCCATGGCCAGAGATACTTTTTGTTGCTTAAATTGACAGAGGGGAGGAGTAAAGACTGGCTGTAGTACTCAATTTGCCAAGTAGAAGAATGTTTCTCTACTGTGCATTTTACAATGCATAGGGCAGCCCACCTAAGCTGATAAGGAATTATCCAGTCTCAAATTACTGTAGTACTGAAGTTGAGAAATAGTGAACCGGATGATGATAAATAATTTTGGCTTTTCTGACCATACAATTTATATCACAACAACCAAACTCTGCCCTTATAGCATATAAATGACCACAGGTCAATATGCAAACATGTAGTTTTGTTTGTTTTAAAACACAACTTTATAAAGATCCAGAGAGATACAATATGCTGTCTCTTAGATTTAGTCAAAGTATAGACAAAACCTGACATTGTCAATATTATGTAATAAGGTGTCTTTGTTAGGGTTTCTATTGCTGTGAAGAGACACCGTTACCTCAGTTGTTTTTACAAAGGAAAACATTTGTTGGGGTTGGCTTATAGTTTACAGATATATTCAGTTACCATCATGGCAGGAATTATGGTGACATGCAGCAGACATGGTGCTGGAGAGGTAGCTGAGAGTGCTAGACTGGCAGGTAGCAGGAAAAGAATGCTATACTGGGCTCGGGGTTTGAGTATCTGAAACCCTAAAGCCTATCCCTAATGACTTACTTCCTCTGATACAGCCACACCTCCTAATAGTACTACGCTTCTTATAGGCAAACATTCAAACATGTGACTCTCTGGAGACCATTTAACCTAGTTAAACCACCATAGTGACAAAGAAATCGGAGTTGTGAGAGGAGTTTGTGCTACTTTTGATATGTTAAGTTGGAAGCACTTGTTTCCTGGGAGATCAGTGTTCTGCTTATTTGGTTAAAACTGTAACTTCAATCAGAATACAGAGAACATAGGAAGAACAATATGTGAAAGATTGAACATGGATTCAAAGAAACTAAAATTTAAGGGTAGGCCTAGAAAACTTAAGAGAACCACCAGAAAAAAATAGTGTCAGGTAAGCCAAAAAAGCAGGAAGTTCCCAGGGAAGGGCATTATAATAAGCTGTGTCAAGGAAGGACAAATCAGTGCAGATGTTGATAGTCCCATTGGAACAAAGAGTTAGAAATCATCTGTCACCATTGTGTTGAGCTTCTGAATAGAGATTTAATCATGTTGAATTGAAGTTCAGGGACAAAAGAATAAGACAAAGGGAGAATCTCAAGCTACAAGGGCATACATATTAGAATGATTCCAAGTATTTCTTGCATAAGACCCAGAGGTTGGGCAGGAATGTTTCAAAGCAATAATGTCTTCTGGACATGACAGAGTTGCTGTACTCATGAATTCACATTGGCTGTGGTTGCTTGTATAAGATCTGCAGGATATCAAGCCAGTCAAATTGGAGCATGGAAAAGAAAGTACTCAAAAAGCCTCACTTCTAGGTGAGGAGTTTTGGCATTTGAAGCTTCTGGAGTATAGAGAGTCAGTCACACACACCCCGTGCACCCATAGATTGTTTGTCCTTTTGAATGGCTCTATCTACACATACACACTTACAGGCAGTACTGATTGGTGGTTCTATTTGCATAACTCAGTGGGTTCTAACAAGAGGATATGGCTTTGGGAGTGGTGTGTGGTAGCAGGGAAAGATCTGGGAGGAGTTGGAGGGAAAGTGAAAAGTGGGTATACTTAAAATATATTGTATTCATATATGAAATTCCCAAAGAATTAATGGAACATTTTTCTAAAACTATGTATGAGAAATACTTTAGAGCCTTACTTTGAATTGCTCTAAGTTTTAAGATATATTTCTTTATGCAGTCAACTATGCATAAAGCTCATTGTTCGAATTTACATTATCCTCCTCTCTATGTGGTTAACTCTACCATTGAATTTTACCACCACTGTAAGTTGAAGGACTCAGCATCTATTCATCATAGTACAATTTAAAAATCACAGTTACAGAACAGTAAAATTCCAGATTCCTATTTCTGTATTTATCAAATAAAACACATGCCTCATAGATTTGTAACTAGAAGATACCAATGAATATCTGAAAGACAATATCAATTCAGCTGAGTTCAATTCAATTTAAGGCATTCATTGAATGCCATAGACTTTTAACAGTGATATGACAGGAATTTTTTTCCCTTTCAAAACAGCTTGCCATCTTATCTGCTTGGTATGTTTATTGTGCAAAGGATTTGCAGCAGATAAAGATGTAGTTGGTGAGAAAACATTTACGTACACAAAGGACTTGAAGAATGCAATCATAAAGAAAAATAGAAAAATGCTATTATCACATGGCAAAATCAGGAACAGAAAGCAGTTCGTACTAAAGATTTTTTCAGAAAGGGAGAAACCAGCGTGAACTAGAATACTGGGAGCAGCACCACGTGTATAGCTACCTAAATATTCTTCTCTAGAGATGCCAAATGACTTTTAACAGAGGAACAAATGCTAGTGAGGAAGAACCATGGGGCCAGGGAAGGCATCAAAATACAGTTTGCTTTTTAGAGATAGATTGCATCTTATTTAACTTGGTAGCCACAATGGCTACAACTTGTTAAGTATACATTGTCAAACTAAATTTATTTTGACACTGGTTTAACACAGTTGAGGCAGGTTGAACCAAGGGCCAAGTGGTTAGCTCTTAGCAGAGTTACTGAGGAAGGAAGAGAATAGAAGTACAAACAAAGAACTAGTAAAACTGATACCTACATAGAGCTGGGAGTGAAACCATTCTTGCAAGAGACGAGAAGGCTGACTATTCTATGTACTGGTATTAGTCATATTTGGCCACACCTACTGGACTCCATCATCAGAGCATTCATTCATAAATACATCCCTTCTATGCTGATGAACAAATCAGATCTTCCCCAGTGTGGATAAGGCAATAGTCAAATGCTTCCACCACTGCAGTTTCTCATGAAGGAAATTTGACATTAAGAGAAAGCATATATTAATCCTGCCAATCTATGAGTGTGAGAGACCCTTCCATCTTCTGAGATCTTCTTAGGTTTCTTCCTTCAGAGACTTGAAGTTCTTGTCATACAGACAAAAAAGAAAAGAAAAATAAGCAAGCATATATATATATATATATATATAATGTATGTATAAAATCTGTACACTGCTTCTCACCTCTATGGGTTCATCAAATGAGGGGCTTCATGAAAATACCATTGAGGGTGACTCCTTTGTGATTTTTTTTGCTAGCTTTTAATCCCTATGGGCAAACTAGCGTTTCTGAAAGAGATTTGGAAATTGTGGAGTCTGATAACAGTGCTGGGTGTCAGGTTTTTCTCTAATGAATAGCTTATCAGTAAATGTGCTCAGTGGTTAATTACCACATTAGGGCTTATTGGCATAAAATGGAGTAGAATGCCCATTATCCTTATGCAAATTTGGATTTGCTATGGGTTAAATCCTGTGACCTGAAATCTAAGTCACCTGTCATAAATTACTAGAACTGGGTATGTACTAGCCCTGCTAGGATTAGCTTTGACAATGAAACCTACAAGTGAAAGCTGGGAGGAGGGAGAAATGGAATCTGGGTGGGTGGGGCTCGCAAAGGCCTGCAGAGCTGATCAGACTATGGGAGTTGATGGTTATTTTCTTTTTGTTTCATTTCATGAGACAGCTATATAGTCAAGTGGGCTGAGCCCGTGTTGCTCCTGTCATGCAGAAGGTGGAGGGTGTGACATGTAGAAGATATAGGTTTTGGGTGGACCAGGGTGTGGTACAAAAACGACATGCCAAATTATAGGTGGGACTACTAAAATAAATACTCAGATCTCCACATGGTCTAGCAAGGTCAGACTTCTCTATTGGAACAGTGTGTACTTAGTGCTTCAACAATGAATGTGGATTTCTTATGCTTCTGGAGCTTAAGAATGTCAATAGATGTTGGGGGCGGGGCATTAAGTATTCAGGAGAATAATAGGAGGCTGGAGAGACAGTTCCATGGGTAAAGTGCTGGCCCTGAGCATAAGAATCTGAGTCTACTTACCTAGAACCCAGGTAAAAAGCAAAGTGTGATGATCATAAGTTAAGGAGCAATGAGTCACTGAGTAGGACCACTCTGTGGGTAGAAAGCAGTTTATTTGAAAAATCAAACTGTGAGGTTGCCTCATGGGAACAGACCTGTCCCTGTCTGGGAAAGCAAACAGACTTTATATGACTGTCAGCAAGGTGAAGGTATTTGAGGTAGGCTGTTCAGACCAATCATCAACAAGATTCCCTTGTCCAAGAGAGTTAACTATTGAGGACAGATAATGGTGGTAGTGGTTTTCCTGGTAAACAGAAACCTACTGTATTAGTCAGGGTTCTCTAGAGTCACAGAACATATGGATAGTCTATATATAGTTGGGGAATTTGTTGATGATTTACAGTATGTAGTCCAACTCCCCAACAATGGTCAGCAGCAGCTGTGGATGGCAGTCCAAGGATCTAGCAGTTGCTCGGTCCCACAAGGCAAGCAGGCAAGGAAGAGTGAAAGTAAGTCTTCCTTCTTCCAATGTTCTTAAATAGGTCTCCAGCAGAGGATGTGGCCCAGATTAAAGGTGTGTGCCACCGCCTTTAATCCCAGATGACCTTGAACTTGAAGATCTCCTTATCTTAATCTTCTGGAACTCATAGTCACTATGCTTCAAGATCCCCATGCCAAGATCCAGGTCAGAAACTTGTATCTCAGCCTCCAGATTAGGATCATAGGTGAGCCTTCCAATTCTGGATTGTAGTTCATTCCAGATATAGTCAAGTTGACAACCAGGAATAGTCACTACACCTACCTTGTGATATCCCTAAGGTATCTGAGTTTAGGCTTCTGTTTACCAAATAACAATCCTTCTGGTTACCCAGTCATAGTCCTTCTCTGTAGGACATTGTCACAAGCACTGCTATTTTAGGGACCTGCTTTGGACTAGCAATGGTGGAGACACAGAGGGTAGAATCTCTAGGCTTTGCAGGCCAACCAGTCTAACAAATCTGTGGACTCCCCATTCACCAGAGACCATGTTTCCAAAAATGAAGTGGAGGTCAGATGAGGAAGACACTTGGCATTGACTTTTGGCTTCCACCCACAAATACTTCTATACCTCCAGACATGTTCACACCTATACACATAAGTACACAGACACCACATATTCTGTAATACTAAAGAAGTTTTGCCATAGCTCTATCCGAGCACATGTAAGCTTCTGGTTATTCAAGGTCTTTTGATGGAAATGGAGCATAAGGTAGCATGTCTCAGACTATCCCTTCTGAAAACTCAGAAAAGTAGTGAGTCTAGGTGACAGAAGTTGCTGCCATCCAGCGGTCATGCAATTTTAAGTGTCCTCTGGGTTTAAGAGCTGACCTTAACTTCCTATCAGAAACTGAGGCAGATTTAATGGTTGGAGTTCCTGTCCCTGTCTATGCTGGCTCAGGAATGAAGGAATTGAAAGTCTGGTGACCTGGTAAATCAAACTGTATTGACTCGTGAGATAGCCTGGTATAGTGAAAATCTTTTTCAAATTTATTTGCTTATATCAAAAGATAGGTATTTCATATTTAGGGACATCTAATACCTTGTAGGTATGAATAGCTTTTGTTCTTCAAAAATATGATGAAACTTTCTGATCTTATAGTACTACCATGGTTAGAGCACACTACCGCCAATATACTGATATCTTTAATCACAATTGAGAGAACTTTATCATCTAAGTGGTAAGAAAATAATTACTCACTGTTTCTAGATGAATCATTGGTGCTAATGAAGGAAATTAGAATGTTTCATGAATAGGCCCATGTCCAGGTAACTTTGGTGATCAATGTTTCTTAACATGGTGTGATTATTTATGCACCTGGGGAAAAATAAGTTGTGGTTCCACTGTTGATCCATTAGCAGTAAGTGTGGTGGGTAAAAGTTTCTTAATTGGCCCATGGAGTATAAAGCAGCCCAATATTTATAGACTATAAGGAGGAAGGGGTTGAGCAGCAGATGACTTGACAGTCCAATATCAGTGACTGTAACATCCCAGGTCACATTAAAATGTTTTTCTTAAATCTGAATAAAATCATCTATCCCGTCTTATCCTAAATTTGGTGTCTTAGTTGTAGATATCTATAAGAACTATCTCTCAAGAATCATAATTTCCTATTACAAATGAGGAGAAAGGTTTTCTTTTTTTAATTAAGTAGAGTACAACCTGCTTTAGATATAAAACTTAATGGAAAAGTGACCTAGTTGAGGAAGGAACATGAAAGACAGTGGTGTGATGGAGATGATGAACTGTAATGGTAACTGAAGGAAGCTGGAAACAGTGAGTGTGATGGGCCGAGAAGGCATCATTTAACTCAGTAGAAACACTCATTCTTTATCTAGCATGTACTGGACTACATGTGGCTTTGAAGGACTTGCTGTTTATGTCCTTTTTGCTGGATGTTGCCTGGGTTAGAAGAGCATGGAGAGGGCTCATTGTATTTGTCCCTCATTTTTCTTAATACTTGGCCTTTTGAGAACTGAAAGATACCCCTATAAGGAAAATCATTCCAGAATCAGCTTATAGCCATCAAACTGTGAAAGACAAAGAATAAAGTATAAGAGGGAACACTCTCATAGAAAATGTCCTTATCCTGGTTCTTATAATCTTTCTAACCCCTCTTCTTCAATGTTCTCTGAACCTTGGGGGGCAGCAGTGTCTTATAGATGTATCCACTGGGACTACATTTTGGTTGGTTGTGGGGTTTGGTAGTGGTATCCGTCTATTGAAAAGAGGAATTTCTTTAGTAAGGGGTGAGGAATACACTTATCTCTGAGTATAAGGACAAATGTTTATGGAATGTTGTTAGGGTTTATGCCAGCTTAGTGAATTAAAGATTCTAGATTCTCATACAGTAATTATGACTTCATTCACACTTAGTACTTAGCTACATTTCCAGTACTTACTTGTTGAGTAGCTGTTAAATACAATCAGAGCAAAAGCTGCCCCCATAAAGTCTCACCAACATAACTCCCTGAAGATGAGCTAAACAAGGGCAACACAAAGGAACATGCCAATCTAGATAAAAAGAACCCCACGAGGCCTTAACCTTATACAAAGAATGATATAACTGAGGAAAGCTTTGAATGGGAGAGATGGTATTTTCTAGGGAAGAGCCCAGCAATTGGTTGTTTAGTGCCAAACAGCACTGATAATATACAGGTAGCATTGTATGGACAGAGCAGGTTATATTTGGAAATGTATGCATGTATATATTTACATATATGCACACAATAAAGTGCTGGATAGTTTTAAGACAGCTTAAGACAAACTAAAGTCACTTGAGAGGAGGGAACCTCAATTAAGAAAACACCTCAATAATATTCACCAATAGGGCATTTTAGAATTAGTTACTGATATGGGAGGGCCCAGCCCATTGTGGATGGAGTCATGCCTGGCCTGGTGGTCCTGGGTTCTATAAGAAAGCAAGCTGAGCAAGTCATGTTGAACATACCAGTAAGCAGCTCCCTCCATGGTCTCTGCATCAGCTTCTGCCTCGAGGTTCCAGCTCTGCTTGGGCAGATATTGTGACTCTCTTCAATGATAGACTCAGATGTGGAAGAATAAGTCAAATAAACCCTTTCATTACCACCAAATTTTTTAATCATGGTGTTTCATCATGGAAGTAGAAATCCTTCCTAGGACACATAATTATTGGTAAAGGATGTTGCCATGAATCTGAAAAACAGCAGGGACAAAGCTTTGGAGGGTATTGAAATGCTATAATGAAATTAAATTATAATATCAAAAATAAGAGAAAAAAAGAGGTGAGAGGATACAAAACATCTTTAAACATAAAGACCAAAGAAATAATAATAATTTTAATAAAAATATAGACATAAGCATTAGGACAGTAAGTGCAAGAAAGTCAGAAGAAGGAGAAGAAGAAGGAGAAGGAAAAGAAGAAGAAGAAGAAGAAGAAGAAGAAGAAGAAGAAGAAGGAGGAGGAGGAGGAGGAGAAGGTTAAGAATGGAGATCTAGTAGGGTTGTTAGTCAGACTCATTTCCATGTGGTATGTCTTCCACCCTCTGAGTGCTTTTAGTAAGTCTAGAGCACCCTTCCTGGATCCTTAATAAGTTCGTTTTGCCTTTGAATAACTCTAAGCTTGAGTATAGACAGAAAAAAATAGCATGGGCACACAGCTTTTCTTATTATTAGGTCAGCTCAGGTGGACTGGTAACATTGAGAGAGTCTTGTTGTCCCATAAAGTAACTACGCCAAAGCTGTTTTGCAGTTTTTGGGTTGATGTTTTAAAACCAGCATCTATGTGTGTATGTACTTGGACAGCACATGCTAAGCTTTGAGCATTTGATATTTATGTGACTGTCATCATGCTGGCTAGTTATTTTTAAATGTATTTTCAAGATTTATCTATGTTTACTCAAGTAGATTTCATGTATTCCTACTGACAGTTATTTCACATTCCTTATTTTATTTCACTTATTCTTGTCCTTTAGAGTATAGCAAAGCATTTATGTTATTTTCTGTTTTCAATAGTACAGCTAAAGCTATTGTAAAACCTATGGTTTTGATCCACATTTTTGTCAGACTTTATCTAGCACATGACCCTAGAAATGAAATTGCCTGATGAGTTATAATCTGAGTGCAGCTTTAACTTTACCAGATATTGTTAAATTGCCCTCCAAAGTTGTGTAGAAATTTACACTTTAATGAGGCACATACATCCACATTTCCTTGAACCTTGACAATTTTTGTATTGTCAGTACACCAGATAATTTAGTACAAACCCACTCAAGTACTTTGTGAGATTTACCCTGTAAAACATGCTTACATTCCTTCCCCACATCTAGTTCCTTATTCCTACTGATGTTGAAGAGACTTGAAGGATATATAAATTACACAGTTCTAACCTCATTTCCTTTCTACCAATCCCCGGTGAGAAGGCTCCCACTCAGGTGTCATCTTGAAGTTGGTTGTTTCTTTATCATCAGTAACTAGCTGTCATTTCACTTAAAACAGTTGTAGTTCACCCAGTCCTTACAACACTTTATTGCCTCAGCCACAGTATCTCCTAGGTACTCTCTATCAGAATACAGGAGTGGGCTTGAAGCTACTACCCTCAATAAGAGAACAAGGTGAAACATAGATCCTCAGTTGTCATGATGACACTAGCAATAGAAATGAAGGCACCAAGGATGTTAATGAAGACCACTCTTACAAGTCACACTCCCCCAAGTGTATTTATTCTTTCCCCATTCCAGGCTCACTTTTTGAGAAACTGATGGATAGATAGGCATTCCTTATTCTCTCCCCCAAGTTTAAAATGGGTGATTAAACTTGAATCTATCAGACCAATAGTTCCTGTCATCAAACAGTCTCAGCCATTGTTTTTACAGTCTCTATGGACCATATGGTGTGTATGTTTGTTAATACAAACATTTGTGTATTTAAGACTTTTTGGTTCACAAATTCTATATTAGTTGCACAAAACGTTTTTATAGGCTGATGAAAATAGCTTCTTCTGAAGCATAATCAGGAGGTCCTATAGTATAACAGATTAACATTAATTTCATTTTGATAATAGAGCAATGTGCCTCTCTCTGAAGATGGATGTTTTCAGGACATGTACATTGATATTTTTTTCCTACCAGCATTGGGGTCAAGTTTGCTTTTGTTCTTTATAAATGGAAAGAATAATTTGGTTCTAGAAAAGGTCTTTGAACAATCTGAAAAGGATCTTTTTGAGGATGGAAACTTTGCCATCTTTGTAATATTGGGACTGAATAAATTTAGCCTTCACTGATTAATTTGTTAAATAATTGTGAATTAGATAGTTTGTATATCAGATACAATGGCAAATATTAGAGATGCAATGATGGTTAAGTAGAGGGTTCTAATCAGAGATAAACTTTTGAGTTGATCTAGGAACATGAGATTTCATTACAAAATAAAAGAATCAACATTTCACTATATTGTAACGTGGAGAGTTACATTAAAGTATCTAATATTTAGCTTAAGATTTGCATATGAAATAAAGATGTTCCATTAAACTCTTAAATATTTAACCAAGAACAGGACTTTTTATTGTAAATATGTCTTAAATTTAGTGATTGAAAATAAGAAGTCACAAATAGAAGTACAGAAACAGACAGAAAGAAATCATAGAATGGAATGGGCATTTCCTAACTACAAATAATCTATAAGGAAAGTGTGGAGCTAAGCTAGAAAATTATTGTAAGTCTATCATTTTTTATGAGAAAGCTCATTTTATTTATAAGTAGTGTTGAGGGAGCTGGAAAGTCTTTTTCTATTGGTGATTCTCTCAATATATCTTTCTCAATTATAATTCCAATTCAGTTTAGCAGATGTTTACTAAATAACTATTGCTCATTGGTGCCAGGCTTATCACAGCAGTAACATTAATGTGGCAAAGTTTCTTCTTACAAGGACACACATACCTGTAAGATAAACTAGTAAGTTTAGTTTGACAGCAGTAGGTGCTCTAGTAGAAAGATGTTTAATAAACTAGAGTAGGTTCCTGATTTTGATGGGTAAACCAGTAGCAAGAAGACTCTGTTACAAACAACAAATAGAAAGATCCAGGACGTGTGTAAAGATGATCAGTATTAAGGTACCAGAAATGCACCAATACAAAGAGGATGCAAGGTGTGATCCTGAGAAAAGAGGAGGAAAGAAAAGGGGACCAAAATCTACATGTATTTTCCTTCCAAAACATTTCCTAGGAGGCAGAGCAAAGAGTGCTCCGAGACTGGGAACTGAACAAACCATCTGTTAATCACATGGGGCTGGCAGACCAAGATGTAGAGAGGTCTATCAAAGGAGAAGATTCCTAAACTAAACACTCCACGTTTCCTTTCATGCCCCACCCCCAAAGAGTTGAGGTTGTAGAACTGCTGTCACTAGATGAGTTCCTGGGAAGCAGGAAATACAATTTTGGATTAGTTCAGTTTCAGGATCGATTAAGATCATCTACAACCATTGCTCCTCACACCAGAAGTGAAGTGAAAGTCCTTTGTGCACAAGATAAAATTCTCCAGAGTTCCAAGAAACTTTTTTGTTGCTCTTGTATATAGAAACCCATGGGTTTTTTGTTTGTTCTTTTTAGGATTTAATTAACCAGTACCAGGTATATCAGATAAGACTAAGTGCCTGAAACTAAGAGGAAAAACTAACTGCAGAAGCAAGCCTATAAGAGATACATACACTAGATAATAACAATTAGATGGTGAAGTAAGTGCAGCAACCATTCACCAGAGAGAATAGACTGGACAGTATGAGCTAAGAGCTAAGGTTTAGGTGAAGGTATCAGGACGATATTCTAGAGTAGAAAATACAGTAGCACCATATAAAAGTGTAGGTATATTTATGAACAGAGGATACAGGTAAAGAGAAAGCTATTCTCTGGAAGAGAGATCAGAGTAAAGAGCAAGGAGAAAAGAAAGGTGGATGCTTCAGGAAAGAGGAAGACTGATGTGTAACACAGAGGAAGGATGTCTGTCCATTAAAGTGAGGTCAGAACAGCCAAGAGAAAGAAGAGGTGTAATAGTTGAAGAACAGGTCACTAATAAATTTACAGTGTGGAGAGAAGAGACAAAGCTATTATTAAGATTCACCAGGAAGAGGGGCTGAAAAGACTGGCTCGTCAGTTAGGGGGCACATCCTGCTCTTGCAGAGAACCTAAAGTTGGTTCCCAGAACTATATGATGGCTCACAACTACCTGTAACTCTGAGGTCATGAGGTTCTAGTTCCTTTTCTGACCTCTGCACACATATTCATGTGTGTGGTGCAGATCTACTCATGCAGGCACATGTGAATACACATAAATAAACAGTAATAAATTTTCAAAAGAGTGCTCAAGAGGAACAAGCAGAAGAAAGACAGAGGACTTCTTAATGAAGCTGCTGAAAAGAAAATATTAGAAGCCAGTTGGTGGTGGCAGATACTTTTAATCCCAGCATTCGGGAGGCAGAGGCAGGTGCATCTCTGAGTTAGGAGCTAGCCTGGCCCATGGACTGAGTCCCAGAGCAGCCATGGCTACACAGAGAAACCCTGTCTCAAACAAAACAAAACAACAACAACAACATCAACAACAGACAGAATGTTAGGGGAAAAATCTGGAAAGTAATTGGTGTGGGGAAAATTCATTCATTTCCTTTAGCAAAGCAACAGTGGGATTCCAAGCTGAGCTGCAGAGAAACTGACAGCAGACCAAACATTGCAGCAACCAAATCTGCAAAATGCTAAAAGAAAGCAACCACATCCCCCATTTGAATTTTATTGTCAGCAAAAGCATTACTTCTAAAGGGGAAAGGTCGCTAAGCCTGATGGTACAAGCCCACAAACGCAGCTACTTGAGAGGCTGAGTCAGAAAGATGGCAAGTTCAAGGTCAGTCTAAGAAACTTTCCTAGACTGTGCTTCAGGTTAAAAATGGAAAAAAGGCAGGAGATATAACACGATGTTACATCACTTTTAAAAATTATGTAAGGCCCTTGGTTAGTTTGATTCCTAGCATTTACACACACACACACACACACACACACACACACACTTGCAAACATGCACATGCATGCACATATAGGGGGCAAAGAATAGAGGAGAGAGAGATATTTACACACAGATAAGTAAAGGGGAAAAAGAAATTTCAGATTAATGTTAGACAGAGTTAAACAATTCTAAGGCCTGATATTAGTAAAAATAAGTTTTAATACAGAAATGTTAGAGGTAATGAAAATCCATTGAAGGAGTTGAACATCTATATAAATTTCTTTTCAAAGAAACTGATGGCCATATGCATTTACAGGTGAGTTGTTCTGTATACTAAGAAAATTGTAAGAGGTTGTCAGTATTATACTTGGCCTTAATGAATAAGAGTTCAGAAACTGGCCTTGGATCAATTGACATATATTTTTTGTCAAAGGTGATCATAGATTACAAAAGGTATGGACCTTTTAGTGTATTTTCTTCTTTATACTTGGAATTCAGTTCTTTTTCATTGATACATCAATTTTCATATTAATGCATTCAGTTTGTGTACTGATATATTGACTGGTGGTAATTAAGTTGAATGTGATTTTTAACAGGGTCATTTTCAGATTTAAGTTTCTCCTCTGTATACATGAGCACTGGTCACGGTAATTTATCCTAACTTCCAAAGGCAGAGTATTTGTTACTAAATCTTAGACATTGTTTTATTTACATCTTCTGTGGGAAAAGAAGCAAAATGAAAAACTTGGGTCTGTGTTCTGGGGCCATCCCTGTCATTTGTAGGAAGAAAAGCATTCTGGGAGTTAGTGTTCGTCTTCAGAACTGAAGTTCTACAGAACAGTAATGGGTTTTTATGCCATAATATAACCATCCCCCCAAGGCATCTGACTGTCAGACAACAGATATCAAGGAAGATATTTTCAGTCCTAAGTACTTAAATGTCCTAAAAGAGGTTTTCTTGCTATGATTCATCATCCCTTAAGTTGGAGAAGTTGATAGATTCTACAGAAAATGTAGGTCCTTAGGAGTAGATAAAGAGAGAATTGCTTAGAGGAAAAGGACCAGGTGCAGGTAACGAGTAACTCTGTTGGTTCATATCAGCTAAACAATAAAGTGTCCACATATTAAAATATGGGGATGGCTATCCTTTGCCTATTGATAGCTCTGTCATCTGAATGTCAGACTGAGCTGGAGTAGCCATGACATAGGAAAATTCTGCAGAGATAGGTATTAAAGATGGCTCTAATTGTAAGATGGTAGTCTTAGGTGTGATTGGTCTGGAAGAAAGACCAAAATTTCTTTCAGTTATATTTTCAAGCTGTCAGAGAATAGCATGAAGTGATGGATACTGGGTGGTTTTGTTGTTGATTATAATCCAGCTATGCTTTTGAGTCTATGGATTTTCTTACCTGTATAAGTTTATAGGAAACTTCATGTGTTTTACCTGGTTGCTTCATGCATTCATTCTTCTTCTGACCATATTCTTTATTTCCATCTGATGGGACTGTTACAGAAATTTCCTTGGAATTTTCTTCAACTGGGGCTGGAAAGATGGCTCAGCTGTTAAAGGGTAGGTAGACTCACAACGCAAACAATAAGTTTATTTTTCACCTGAAGAATGAAAAATAAAAGTATGGAATACACACACACACACACATATATATATACATATATATATATGAAATATTGGTATCTATGAGGAAAAATAACATATACATTTAAATTTCATCCCTCATCCAAGAAGCAAATTATTGAAGAAGACAGAGACTCATAACTGGTCAAAATGGAGAAAATAAATGGTTGTGAGATGTCCTGCCCCAACTAGTACATCAGTAGCATAACCATTATGCCTAAATCTCTGAGAACATTATGGCAGAAGCAGAAGAAGGAGGAGCAGCAGGAGGAAGAGGAGAAGCAGAAGAAAAGAAGAGCAGGAAGATAAGAAGAAGAAGAAGAAAAGGAGGAAGAGGAGGAAAAGGAGAAGAAGAAGAAGAGAAGAAAGAGAAGAAGAAGAGGAAGAAAAGGAGGAGGAAGAGGAGGGGGAGGAAGAGGAGGGAGAGGAGGAGGAAGAGGAAGGGAAGGAAAAGAAGAGAAGGAGAAGAGGAGGAAGAGAAGAGGAAGAAATGAAAGATGAAGAAGAGGAGGTGGAAGAGGAGGAGAAGAGGGAGGAGAAGGAGAAAAGAAGAGAAGGAGAAGAGGAAGAGAAGAGGAAGAGGAGAGAGAGGAGGAGGAAGAGCAGGGAGAGGAGGAAGAGGAAGAGGAAAGTAGATTGTAAGAGCTAGAGAAGCAGAATGCCTGGTATAAAGTAGCATCTTCTAGACATGACAGTAATACTTCGCCAACGCTTCACCAACAATATTGTTGCCTGAACAAGTCATGCATAATAACAATTGACATGCTAATATCAACATAATGATCTGTGGTACGATTGTAGTGTACCCATGAAGATGGGGGAAATTTTACAGAGTTCCACCCTCAAGGATGAGCTGTAGGCTGAGAAAGAGGAATCAGTTTCCTATAGAGACAAGTTCCCAGTTAGGGTATAAAATATCAAATGGTCAGCCCTTACCATATACATATGAGCAATACTAAATCAAAATGGAAAATGGAAAACTAGTAAGTGTAGAAGAAGAGGACATGAATTTGAGAGAAGGACACAAAAAGTGTTGGAAAAGAGAGAGGTAAGAATGGAAACAATCCAAATACTGTACTCACACATGAAATTTTCAAAAATTATAGTTAAAAATGAATATTGATTTCTGCCTCTAATCATTCATATAGTCCAAGCCAAAGTATAATATATATCTGATTGTGTAGGTTAAACAATAAAACATTTAAAATAAAATGATAGATGAATGTTTTCTGGGTAAAAATTCTTAAACAGGGAATGCAAAAGGACTGAAATCTTGAAACTATATTATGCTTAATCATGCTGAAGGACACTATCAACAGAAAAAGACAGAAAATGCAGCACGAAGAAGATATGTTTAAAGGTAAAATTCACAATAGTATGTGATCTGGAATTTATAGAATTTTATATATAAAATAATTATATATAATTAAATATATATTTATATTTGAATAATATATTTAAACAAGAGTATATAAATTAATTGCATATAATTATATTAAAATTGTCTAAAATAAAATTGAAAGTTTTAGTGTTGTTTTTATTAGCCAAGAGATTTAAATCAGTTGAGCAAAATAAGTGAGCGTGTCTAAGTGGGTATTAGTTAAGAGACAGATAAATAATTTAAATCATAATGTATAACACTGGATAAAAACAACTCATGGTTACATCAAAAATACTGAAAAGAATAAAGTATTGTAGAGGATGACAAATGATAGAAACTTGAATATGCTTGAATTGGCAAGTGAGTGGTGTGAAAACTGATAGATGTATTTTGGAAAATATTCTGACAACTAGTGAAGCTGACAACTAGTACATTCTGTGATTCTACTCCTAGGAAATATGGCAACAGAAATGCATACATATGCACATCATTCTATGTATACAAATATATTCCTCAACCCACTCCTGAAAATAATCCCAAACTGAAAGACCCAAATGGCCATGAGCAACAGAATGGATTTTATTATAATCACAAAACAGAATGTCATAAGACAGTAAAATGAATGAATGAACTGAATACAGTGTAGCTAAATTTCAAAAACAACATATTAAAGGGTGAATTACATATTTTTTCATATGAGATTTAAAGTGGGATAAGTCTATAATGTTAAAAGTTGAGTAAGAGAATAAGGACAACAGAAGCTTCTAGGATGCCAGAGCTGGTTTTTTTTTCTGTTGTTATTTTTTGTGTTTGTTTTGTTTTGTTTTTTGTTTTTGTTTTTATTTTGGTATACATGTATGGCTGCTTTGAAAATTACTTGAGCCTTTGATTCCCAGTCTGGGCACTTTCCTAAATGTTTGTTTTTATTTTATACACAGTTTAAAATTTTTATCATCTAAGAATTAGGATCAAGATATTTTATTTACAGAGTATTTGAAGGACCCAGACTTTGAAATTTGCTTATGATTTTGCCAGATGGAGGATATAGTGAAGTGTATTTCATTAAAAGCAGCAAACTAAGATATAGGAACAAAATTAACATATTTGTTACTTTAAATAACATTTTAATATATCTGGTGTATAGAACATGAATCAGAAGGCAAATAAGAGATTTAGCTAACGATACAAGTTGGTTTCTCTTTATAGAATGTGAAAAATTGATTTACGGCACCTGTAAATGCGATAGTTTTATTTCATCCCTGTGGTAGTGATTATAATTGTCAATTTGATACAACCTAGAGTCATCTGGAAAGAGAGTCTCAGCGAGGGATTGTCTTGATCAGTTTGGGCTGTGGTCATGTCTGTGGGATTTTCCTGACCACATTAACTGATGTGAGAAGACCGATCCAGTATGGGAGACACTATTGCTTAGTTTTGGGTCCAAAATTGTATTTTAAAAGGAGGAAGTGAGGGAAGCCCAAGCATTCATGCATTTATTCTCCCACTCTTGACTGTGAAGGTGACTAGCTGCTGTGAGTGAGTTCTTGCTCTGTTGCCACTACTGCCATGATGAACCGGAACTCTGAAACACAAGTGGCCCTTGTCACGGTGTTTTATCATAGTGATAGAAATGAAACTACGACAGAACTTGGTACTGGGACATGGACCTGTTGCTATAGTAAACCTGACAATGTGGCTTTTAAACTGTTTCAGAGGAGGAACAGGGGAGAGTTTGGATTGAACTGGACTAGACATTGAGTGCTATGGGAAGAGGTTAATAGGCCCTTCTTGTGGGTGCGGGAAGAGAAGACTGCTGCTAGGAAATGCTGATAGTGAAAACCTAGCTCATGAGGTTTAAGAGGTGGAATCAGGACTCTATCAGGTACTGGACTAGGCACTAGTTAGCATAATACTTTGACCATAGATTTGACTTAAATTCAACTTGACACTTTGCTTGTGTCCTGATAACTTGAGAGATGATGAATTTAAAGATAATAGACTGGTTTGTTTGGCAGAGGACATTCAAGGCAGAAAGATAGGCATTGGTGCGAATCAACTTTTTTGATAACAATTGGCACAGCTGTTGAGAAACCATCTGTGTGAAGCCACCTGTGTGGCACCAGAACCATAGGAAAGTTCCCTTAGGATAAATACAAGCTGAATCAGCTGTATTCTGAGGGTTCCAGGTTACATCAGCAGCAGAAGAGGATCATGGTCAAGTTCTTGGTTTTGAAGGCATGGGAGATGGCAAGATGGAGGGAAGCATGAAGGGCAGTTGAGGTCAGCGTCTATGTAGCAGGGTCAGAGTCTCCTGGGTGAACCTCAATTGCAAGGGAAACTCCCCAGAAATTTGGTAATGGCAGAACAGTTGGATTTCCAGAAAGGAGAACTTCATATGTGAAATGGAGCTGGCCTAAGACTAAGAGAGAACCTCTGGCTCTGTTAGGTAGCATAGAAAAGGAAGGGAACACTAAAGCCCTTTGGAGCCAGTTCATTGCATTATAAGTCCCAGATATGGGGCTTAGAGCTGCCGCATTTGGCTTTTGTCCTGCTCAAATTTTGGCTTTGCTTAAGTGTGGTTATTCATTTTGTTTTGTTCATATTCTTCTTTCTGGAAGTGAAAATGCTTATTTTGTGCCATTGTAGCTTGGAAGTATACAGTTTGTTTCTGTTTTATATGAAGTCACTGTTAAGATTCTCTGAACCCATTTAAAATAAGTGTGCATATGAGTGTGTGTGTGTGTGTGTGTGTGTGTGTGTGTGTGTGTTTCGGGGTGAGAGCAATATACACAGGAACTTAGGTGTACGTAGAGTCTGGAAGAGGGTATTAGGTTTCCTAGAGCTGGAGTATCAGGCAGTAGTGAGCTGCCCAACTATAAACCAAAACTGTGACTTCTGTGAGAGCAGTATGTGTTTTTTCCCCTTTTTTTATTATATATTTTCTTTATTTACATTTCAAATGTTATCCCCTTTCCTGGTCCCCCCTGGATTCCCCCTCCCCCATTCCTCTTCCCCCTGCTTCTATGATGATGTTCTCCCACCCACCCACTCCCACCTTCCTGCCCTGGCATTCCCCTATACTGTAGCATTGAGGTGTTCTTAACTGCTGAACCATCTTCAGCCCAAGTATGAGAATATTTAAAGACCATGAGGATTTTAAAGTTGGTCAGTGTTTTACATAATGAGATAAATATAAGACTTTGGGGACTAGGGACAAAATGTCATGGCTAAAATGGTGTGTTGGTTTGTCACGTTGATAAACGATGGAGTTGTAATGGTTAGTTTGAACTGTCAACTTGACACAATTTTGAATCTGCTTGAAAGAGAATCTAAATGTGAGATTGTCTAGATCATGCTGGCCTGTCTGTGGGAGACTGTCTTATACACATTAATCAAGGCAGGAAGACTCACTTACTGTGGGTGGCACCACTCTTGAGGTTTGGGTTCTGGGCTGCATTTTAAAAGGGAGAAACTAAACTGAAACAGTATACATTCATTTTTCTTTCTGTACTTTAGACTGTGGAAGTTACTAGTTACTTCCAGTGAATCAAATAAATCTTTTCTCCCATAAGTTTCTTTTTAACAGGGTAGTTACTATAGAAGTGAGGAAAATAAGGTAGAACCATTAACTTGCAGAAACTCTTTTTCCCCCATGTTGTTTTGCCCATTTTCCTCTCCTTTAAAATTACCATTAAGTTTTTTTCCCAATATTAAGTCATACTTTGAGATCTCATTGCCCTTATGCCATCCTGAGATGAGTGAGCTATCTCCTCATCCAGCTTGCCCACTGTAATAGAAAATCTACTTTAATGGATAGCCTGGGCTTTCAAATGGACTATGGATTGGCAAGTAGAAACCATAAACACTTTATTTAATTTTTGAGTTAATTACACAGGGATAAAATTATTATTAGAAACATGGCTACATGGGGAAGAGACATTATTTCCTCCATTTGGGACCTGTACCTCTTCATAGTAATAAGAAACTGGTAGAGACAGAATCCATTTGGGGAATTGGCTTCTTCAAAAATTACTCTAGAGAGCCCAGTTTTTACTGTGTTGCTACTTATGTGACTGGGGTTTGTTTTCATCTTTTGAAATCTTTGATACAGTCCGTGGTTGTATATTTAAAGGAATGTTTCTGAATACTGGTGTCTGTTGTTTATTGGCTCATACATAGCAGAGCAAAGCTATATTCTCATCTTGATGGGATTAAGCATCAAGTGTAGATCTTCTGGATAGATTTATTTGTGTCCAGCACTGTGATTTTCCAGAAAACCACTTTTTACATAGGAATAAATACCAGCTGACAGGGAATGGAAAATATGATAGATTTGGAATTGAGATCTATTTGAATCTCTTTAAAGCAAAGCCCTCCCTATATTTCCCTATATTAGTCTTCAAAATAAGTGAAATCCTTCAGATTAGTGGTTTGAAAATCATACTGTAGAGATCATTGATAATGGTATTGGAAGAAACAGAAGCCTTATTTTTTTCTCTAAGAATATAATAAATCATTTGTGGTAATTAATTATGATGAATAGTAGACTTGATTTATTATCCTTGAGATAAAGGAGAATGACGAGCCTTCCCCAAATATCATTCTCTGAATTCTTTCCTCAGTGATGAAGATAAAAAACTACATTAGGTAAAAGACACACTGGGGGTTCATATGTACATCACTCTAAATCTACTGTTGATACTGTGTTGTGGCGCCTTCTTGTTTGGGGTATTGAAAGGAATTTACCAAAACCAATCTGAAACTGGTTTTCTGTTCTCTGTAGATTTTGGCCTTATTGTCTTTTCATTATTATTTGAGCTAACTCTCCTCCAGACCTGCAAATGGGGAGAGCCAGGAGGGACAGTCAGTGCAGTAGGGTGGGCAGCACCCCAGCAGATGTTTGTCCAATAGAGACATATAAGGACCATGCATGCCATCTCAGGAGTCATTGAGGTGTTTGAGCCTTGACCTTAGGATGACAGCTGTCCAAATCATTCTGGAATTTTCTGAATTATGATGTCATCCTTAGCCTTGCAGCCTCAGAAGTTTAATTCTCTCTCACGTTCTAGGTGATCGTGATTAAGTACTACTGTGATTCAGTGATTAACCTACACAAAGTCCTAAGTGCTAATTTGTATGAACTTACTTAATCTTTAGGCAAACTCAAAGCAGCAGGTAGGATGCTGTCAGTAGGAGGAGAGGAAATTAAAGCACGTGTAGCTTGTTTAAGGAAGCATAACTGGAGTTAAAAGCCACAATCTGGTTCCTGAAGCTGCATTCATAATCATTCCTGCAGTTCCTGCCTGCTATGGGTATCTATCAAAAATTACGGAAAATTAAGAAACTCTTCTACGAACTACTAAAAATATCATCTTTAATTGAGTAGTATATTAGAATACTTACATATTAAGTGACTGTAGAGGAAAGAATTAATTATACAAGTCATTCATTATACAGTAGAGTACCTGTAAGCTCCATCTGGTTACTCATCCCTTGAAATATGTCTACTTTGAAATGAGGCCAGTTATGAGTAGATTTTTACTGACTCTAGAAGATTTATCAAAAACAGGTTAAGAAAAGCCACATAAATAATTTCTTATACTTGTTTTATTTTGCGATAATACTTATTAGACATACTATGGTAAATATGATGTAGCAATAAAATTCATTTTGTCTATTACATTTTTACTTTTTAAAAGCAAGAACTAGAAAATGTATGATTCTATATGTGTGTTGGATATTTCACAACGGAAAAACATGTAGATAAGCCAGGGAATCACTTTCCTCATACCTCTGAAGCTTAGAAACCTACCTGGATTAGTTTGTAATCTGCTTAATGCCATTTAAATTAAGAAATTGGGGGAAGAAACACTGTCAGTTTCAAGGATGTTGCATATACTATATGGGATATCAAAATGAACTATCTTTATTCTACAACAAAGTGCCCCAGATTCCCCAAAATAATATATTACTTATATTTTAAGTGAATATATGTAAATGATAATAGATAAACTCAGATAAGTGGTTAGAATTGAGATAGGTGGAGAGAGAATCTATAGATGATAGCATTTCAGTGAGAATATGTTCTAGGAGAGCAGAGAGTGTATATGTGCGGTTAAGGTAGTTTGGAATTGCAGGATTAATATAATAAAAATAGCCATCTTCTCAAAACCAATCTACAGATTCAATGCAATCTCCATCAAAATTCCAAC
The DNA here is from genome assembly GCA_036184795.1 of Tokudaia tokunoshimensis. Lineage (NCBI taxonomy): Eukaryota > Metazoa > Chordata > Mammalia > Rodentia > Muridae > Tokudaia > Tokudaia tokunoshimensis. The sequence continues at coordinate 104,768,995 of BTHU01000012.1, forward strand.
TCAATTCTTCATAGAGTTCATAGAAAGAGCAATTCTCAAATTTATCTGGAATAACAAAAAAATCCCAGGATAGTGAAAACTATTCTCAACAATAAAAGAACTTCTGGGGGAATCAGTATCCCAGATCTCAAGCAGTACCAGAGATCAATAGTGATAAAAACTGCATGGTATTGGTACAGTGACAGGCAGGTTGATCAATGGAATTGAATTGAAGACCCAGAAATGAAGCCACACACCTATGGTCACTTGATCTTTGACAAAAGAGCTAAAACCATCCAGTGGAAAAAAGACAGCATTTTCAACAAATGGTGCTGGCTCAACTGGAGGTCAACATGCAGAAGAATGCAAATTGACCCATTCTTATCTCCTTGCACTAAGCTCAATTCCAAGTGGATCAAGGACTTACACATAAAACCAAATACACTGAAAGTAATAGAAAAGAAAGTGGGGAAAAGCCTTGAGCACATGGGCACAGGAGAAAATTTCATGAACAGAACACCAATAGCTTATGCTCTAAGATCAAGAATTGAAAAATGGAACCTCAAAAAATTACAAAGTTTCTGTAAGGCAAAGGACACTGTCAATAGGACAAAATGGCAACCAACAAATTGGGCAAAGATCTTTATGAACCCTGCATCTGACAGAGGGGCTAATATCCAATATATACAAAGAACTCAAGAAGTTAGATTTCAGAGAACAAAATAACCCTATTAAAATGGGGTACAGAGCTAAACAAAGAATTTTCACCTGAAGAATATCGAATGACTGAGAAACACCTAAAGAAATGTTCAACATCCTTAGTCATCAGGGAAATGCAAATCAAAACAACCCTGAGATTCCACCTCACACCAGTCAGAATGGCTAAGATTAAAAAAACAAAACAAAACAAAACAAAAAGCAAAAACAAAAAACCTCAGGTGACAGCAGGTTCTGTCGAGGATGTGGAGAAAGAGGAACACTACTTCATTGCTGGTGGGATTGCAAGCTGGTACAACCACACTGGAAATCAGTTTGGTGGTTCCTCAGAAAATTGGGCATAATACTACCAGAGGACCCTGCTATACCACTCCTGGGCATATACCCAGAGGATTCTCCAGCATGTCATAAGGACACATGCTTCAATATGTTCATAGCAGCCTTATTTATAATAGCCAGAAGCTGGAAAGAACCCAGATGTCCTTCAACAGAGGAATGGATACAGAAAATGTGGTATATTTACACAATGGAGTACTACTCAGCTATTAATAACAATGAATTCATGAAACTCTTAAGTAAATGGATGGAACTAGAAAATATCATCCTGAGTGAGGTAACCCAATCATAAAAGAACAGACATGGTATGTATTCACTGACAAGTATATTAGCCCAGAAGCTTGGAATACCTAAGATACAATTTACAAAATGAAGCTCAAGAAGAAGGAAGAACAAAGTATGAATACTCTGGTCCTTCTTAGAAGGGGGAACAAAATACTCACAGGAGAAGATACAGTGACAAAGTGTGGAGAAGAGACTGAGGGAAAGACCATCCAGAGACTGCCCCTCCTAGGGATCTATCCCATATACAGTTATCAAACCCAGACATTATTGTGGATGCCAACAAGTGCTTGCTGACAGGAGCCTGATATAGCTGTCACCTGAGAGGCTCTGCCAGTGCATGACAAATGCAGAAGGGGACACTCTCAGCCAACCATTGAACTGAGTACAGGGTCCCAATGGAGGAGCTAGAGAAAGAACCCAAGGAGCCTGAAGGGCTTTGCAGAGCCATAGGAGGAACAACAATTTGATCCACCCAGTACCTCCAGAGCTCCCTGAGACTAAACCACCAACAAAAGACTGCACATGGAGGGACTCATGGCTCCAGCTACATATGCAGAATAGGATGGCCTTGTTGGACATCAAAGGGAGGAGAGGCCCTTGGACCTGAGAAGACTAGATGTCCCATTATAGAGGAATGCTATGACTGGGAAGCGGGAGTGGGTGGATTGGTGAGTAGGGGGAGGGGGTTGGTTTAGGGGATTTTCCGGGGGGGGGAACCATTAAGGGGGACAACATTTGAAATGTAAATAAAAATTTATTTGAAAAAATAAACTTTCAAGACTCTAGTCATGAAGCAAAGTATTTGATAGGCCTGCATTTTCAGTTCTCTGTGCCAAGACAGATGGTTTATAAAGGGATGGAAGCTATGTTGTTTTGGATGTAGGAAAATCTTCTAGAGGCAAAAAGTACTACCCAATTCTGTTGACCACTGGGATTTTGTTATATTTGATATTGGTGTATACTTTTCTGTGATTTGTACACACTGATGACTATATCTGTGTAGAGTATTTAGTTAAATAGAAAATGAAAAATAAATCAAGAGTTGTTTTACATGGAACAGGAAAGGTAGTTTGGGATTAAATGATGAATAATTGTGAATATTAGAAAAAGAACTGTCAGCCGGGCGGTGGTGGCGCACGCCTTTAATCCCAGCACTTGGGAGGCAGAGGCAGGAGGATTTCTGAGTTCGAGGCTAGCCTGGTCTACAGAGTGAGTTCCAGGACAGCCAAGGCTACACAGAGAAACCTTGTCTCGAAAAACCAAAAAAAAAAAAAAGAAAAAGAACTGTCTTCAGATCCATAAATGTTTCCTATCCAAGTGTCTCACTTTTGGGCTTTTTGTTTCTTAGAAACCTTTGTCATTACTAGTTTTTTAGTTTATGTATATTCAAGTTTCTGATTCTGCCTCTCGCTTAATAATAATGATGATATATTAATGATTTCCTTATAAAATTTTAAAGGATATCATAGTCATGCCAGTGGTATTTTCATAAATATTTTTATGTTAAAGTTTTCATATATGTGTACCAAATTTATATAACTTTCACATCCTACTTCTAACCATATATATACATATATGTATATATATATATATAAAACCTTCTGATAACTTGGTGTTGGATAATCAATTGGGAATCCTGTCCCTAGAGAAGACTGATTCTCCCTCTCTCAGCAGTTGTTAATTGCCAGTAGTTCTCCATCTGGGGCTGGGGCCTCCTGAGAGTTCTCAAAGGTGGGAATATAATTTTGTCAATTGAATAAAAGTTCTCATCTTCCTACATGGAATTATAAAAGAATAAGAACTTGAGTGTTAACATCAGATTTGGAATACCTCCTGTCTCTTGTTCTCTTCTTAAATCTCTTGTCATTTAAGCTCTGATAAAAGCCTGTGTCTTATTTGGAGCCTTCCCTTCATTCTGTTGACCTTGCTGATCTTGGAGTTGGAAATTCCTGGAAAGAAATCAGGATTTAACAAGCAGGACCCATGAATGTGTTAGCAAATGTTTAAGCACACTCTAGGTCTGGAGTGTGTGTAGGTCTCCGGGGAGGAGGCATAGTATATCCCAAACCATGTGGAGATCATTTTTTCTAAAACTTGTCCACATGGTATAAAAAAAAGAGTTCTTAGAGTCTAATTGACCCAGAAGAAGGCTTTTACATAGCTATGTCTCCAAATCCCAGGAGTCTTGTAAGCACCAAATTATTATTGTTGATCCTTTGATGTTTTTGGAAGCATACCTTTCCAGGAGGTATGAAGGGGATCCCATTTGGAATGGGGGAAAAGGACTTGGTGATAAGTAGAAATTTTCTTCCCTTAGAAATAGAATGCTAGATTTGTATAAATTACATACAAGGATAACAAAATTTCACAGTACTACATCTTCTGCTAAGAAATTATCTAACTTGGGTTGCGCTTTAAATAATGTGGGTATGCCATTTCCCTTCTCTCACACATCTAATGTGTGAAGGCAGAGGTGAGAGAGCATCTATAACATATATTTGATGCCAGCAGAGCCACTCTCTCTCCAGGGAAACAGAACAGTGAATGATTCAGATGCAGTTTGGGAGGCATTTTAACAAGGTGACTCTTCCTGACTTAAGATCACAGGAGCTACTGAAGCCCTGGGGCAGGAAAAAAGACTGTGGGCTGTGACCCCAGGTCTAAGCCTCTATTGTTTGTCACTAGATGGCTACAACGACCCTCCTAAATCCTTCCCCTAATTCCTATTTTCACAGGGTTTTCTCTAGCTGTAGTTCCTCAACAGTAGGATGTTGTTTTTCATGAAATGACAATGGAACATGTGTATTTCATCCCTCAAAGTCATCTAATGGATTTCTATTTCGTTCAGATCCAGAGTTCAGGATCTTAGATGTCTGTAAGATTTTGTTTGCAGGATCTGCCCCTGCTGGTTCCCTGCTTCTGTATTTTATTTGATCTTCACCTTATCCAGCAATATCTGCCCCCTTGTGGTAGTCTTTGAATACACAGTTCTTTTTTTTTTTTTTTTTTTTTAATTTAATTTTATTTTATTTTTTTAATTTACATTCCAAATCACTTCCCCTTTCCCGTTTCCTCCCTCCCCGAAGGTCCCATAAGCCCCCTTCCCTCCCTCTTTTCTCCGTTCAACCCCCTCTCATTACTCTGTCCTGGCGTTCCCCTACATCCAGTCTTTCCAGGACCAGGGGTCTCTCCTTCCATCTTTTTAGAAATCTATTGATATGCTGATTGTGTCTAGGGTATTCTGAGATTCTGGGTCAATATCCCCTTATCAGTGACTTCATACCATGTGTGATCTTTTGTGATTGGGTTACCTCACTAAGGATGATATTTTCAAGTTCTGACCATTTGCCTAGGAATTTCGTGAATTCATTGTTTTTAATTGCAGAGTAGTATTCCATTGTGTAAATATACCACATCTTCTGAATCCATTCCTCCGTTGAGGGACATCTGGGTTCTTTCCAGCTTCTGGCTATTATAAATAAGGCTGCTATGAATATAGTGGAGCATGTGTCCTTATTGCATGCAGGTAAAGTCTCTGGGTATATGCCCAGGAGTGGTATAGCCGGATCCTCCGGAAGTGTCATGCCCAGTTTTCTGAGGAGCCGCCAGACTGCTTTCCAGAGTGGTTGTACCAGCCTGCAATTCCACCAGCAGTGGAGGAGTGTTCCTCTTTCTCCACATCCTCGCCAACAACTGCTGTCTCCTGTGTTTTTGATCTTAGCCATCCTGACTGGTGTGAGATGGAATCTCAGGGTTGTTTTGATTTGCATTTCCCTAATGACTAAGGATGATGAACATCTCTTTAGGTGCTTCTCAGCCATTAGATATTCTTCAGGTGAGAACTCTTTGTGGAGCTCTGTACCCCATTTTTTAATAGGGTTACTTGCCTCTCTGGAGTTTAACTTCTTGAGTTCTTTGTATATCTTGGATATTAGCCCTCTGTCGGATGTAAGGTTGGTAAAGATCATTTCCCAGTTAGTTGGTTGCCGCTTTGTCTTTTTGACGGTGTCTTTTGCCTTGCAAAAACTTTGTAATTTAATGAGGTCCCATTTGTCTATTCTTGATCTTAGAGTATAAGCTATTGGAGTTCTGTTCAGGAAATTCTCCCCTGTGCCCATATGTTCAAGGTTCTTCCCTAGTTTCCCTTCTATTAGTTTCAGTGTGTCTGGTTTTATGTGGAGATCTTTGATCCACTTAGAATTGAGCTTAGTGCAAGGAGATAAGGATGGGTCAATTTGCATTCTTCTGCATGTTGACCTCCAGCTGAGCCAGCACCATTTGTTGAAAAGGCTATCTTTTTTCCACTGGATGGTTTTAGCTCCTTTGTCAAAGATCAAGTGACCATAGGAGTGTGGATTCATTTCTGGGTCTTCAATTCTGTTCCATTGATCTACATGTCTGTTACTGTACCAATACCATGCAGTTTTTAACACTATTGCTCTGTAGTACAGCTTGAGGTCCGGGATACTGATTCCCCCAGAGGTTCTTTTACTCTTGAGAATAGTTTTAGCTATTCTGGGTTTTCTGTTATTCCAGATGAATTTTTGAATTGCTCTTTCTAACTCTATGAAGAATTGAGTTGGGATTTTGATGGGGATTGCATTGAATCTGTGTATTACTTTTGGTAAGATGCTCATTTTTACTATATTAATCCTGCCAATCCATGAGCATGGCAGATTTTTCCATCTTCCGAGGTCTTCTTCAATTTCTTTCTTCAGAGACTTGAAGTTCTTGTCATACAGATCTTTCACTTGTTTGGTTAGCGTCACGCCAAGATACTTAATATGGTTTGTGGCTATCGTAAAGGGTATTATTTCTCTTACTTCTTTCTCAGCCTGCTTATCCTTTGAGTATAGGAAGGCTTCTGACTTGCTTGAGTTGATTTTATATCCGGCCACTTTGCTGAAGTCGTTTATCAGCTGTAGGAGTTCTCTGGTGGAGTTCTTTGGGTCGCTTATGTATACTATCATATCGTCTGCAAATAGTGATAGTTTGACTTCTTCCTTTCCAATTTGTATCCCTTTGACCTCTTTTTCTTGTCTAATTGCTCTAGCTAGAACTTCAAGTACTATATTGAAAAGATATGGAGAGAGAGGGCAGCCTTGTCTAGTCCCTGATTTTAGTGGGATTGCTTCAAGTTTCTCTCCGTTTAGATTGATGCTGGCTACTGGTTTGCTGTAAATTGCTTTTACTATGTTTAGATATGGGCCTTGAATTCCTGATCTTTCCAAGACCTTTAGCATGAAAGGATGCTGAATTTTGTCAAATGCTTTCTCAGCATCTAATGAGATGACCATGTGGTTTTTTTTCTTTGAGATTGTTTATGTAGTGGATTACATTGATGGATTTCCTTATATTGAACCATCCCTGCATCCCTGGGATGAAGCCTACTTGATCGTGGTGAATGATCGTTTTGATGTGTTCTTGGATTCGGTTGGCAAGAATTTTATTGAGTATTTTTGCATCAATATTCATAAGAGAGATTGGCCTGAGATTCTCTTTCTTTGTCGGATCTTTGTGTGCTTTTGGTATTAGTGTAATTGTGGCTTCATAGAACGAGTTGGGTAGTGTTCCTTCTGTTTCTATTTTGTGGAACAGTTTGAAGAGTATTGGTGTTAGGTCTTCTTTGAAGGTCTGATAGAATTCTGCACTAAAACCATCTGGACCTGTGCTTTTTTTGGTTGGAAGACTTCCAATGACAACTTCTATTTCTTCAGGGGTTATAGGACGGTTTAGATGGTCTATTTGATCCTGATTTAATTTTGGTACTTGGTATCTGTCAAGGAAATTGTCCATTTCCTCAAGATTTTCTAGTTGTGTTGAATACAGGTTTTTGTAGTAGGATCTGATGATTTTTTGAATTTCCTCAGTTTCTGTTGTTATCTCTCCCTTTTCGTTTCTGATTTTATTAATTTGGATACTATCTCTGTGCCCTTTGGTTAGTCTGGCTAAGGGCTTATCTATCTTGTTGATTTTCTCAAAGAACCAACTCCTCGTTTTGTTGATTCTTTGTATGGTTTTATTTGTTTCTACTTGATTGATTTCAGCCCTGAGTTTGATGATTTCCTGCCTTCTACTCCTCTTTGGTGTATTTGCTTCTTTTTGTTCCAGGGCTTTCAGGTGTGCCATTAAGCTGTTAGTGTATGCTGTCTCCCGTTTCTTTTTGGCGGCACTCAGGGCTATGAATTTTCCTCTTAGGACTGCTTTCATTGTGTCCCATAAGTTAGGGTATGTTGTGCCTTCATTTTCATTAACTTTCAAAAAGTCTTTGATTTCTTTCTTTATTTCCACCTTGACCAAGTTATCATTGAGTAGAGCATTGTTCAGCCTCCATGTGTACGTGGGTTTTCTTTTGTTTTTGTTGCCATTGAAGACCACCCTTATTCCATAGTGATCTGATAGGAGGCATGGGATTATTTCTATCTTCTTGTATCTGTTGAGGTCTGATTTGTGACCAATTATATGGTCAATTTTGGAGAAGAATACACAGTTCTTATCTGTCTGCCCTAGAGTATCCCCAACCAAAATCCACCTTTCTTGTCCCTCCTGTTTTCTATGTTTTATAGAGGTGCAGCTGAGCCATATAAGTCTTGCTTTCCTACCCAATAAAAATAGGAATAAGTACCTATTTCATCCAACACATTCTTTGCTTTTGTTTGTGTATTACTCTGACATGATGATAAATTACCTTCTTCATAAACCCCATCTACTGAGACATTAAAACCCATATGAAAAAGACATCACTGTGTCTACTGTGAAGCAATTCCTGACACACAGTGTTCACTCAGTAAATTTTCATTGATTAAATAATTTATTTTTCTTCTCTGGCATGATTTGCAAATATATTTACCTAATGAGTGGCTAGATTGTGGTGTGGTGAGTACCTTCTCTTGGCACCTGTACAAGCTCTGATTTTAATTTTTTTCTGGGATGTCTTCACAGTTCTCTTTGGGAATAAAAGACTTAATTCAGACTTCTCAGGAATTCCAGGGCTATGCCCAAAGAACATCCACTCACAAATGGAAATGTACATAAATACTCTACAGTAATGGACGTATAAAGCACTGGAAAAGATAATGGTACTTGAAAGGCATGGTTGGAGAAGGCAGAGAGAGGAAGTGTGAGGGAATTGTGTGTGTCCCAAAGAGTTTGCCCCATGCTGAGAAACTTAATTGGTAATATCTAATTTTTGTTAGGTTAGTACAGAGAGGGGGCTTAGAAGAGGAGAAGGAAGATGGGAGGGAGGAAGGGAGGGAGGGAGGGAGGGAGGGAGGGAGTGAGGAAGGGAGAGAGAGAGAGAGAGAGAGGGAGAGAGAGAGAGAGAGAGAGAGAGAGAGAGAGAGAGAGAGAGAGAGAGAGAAGAGACAGAGAGGGAGTGTTTGTATATACCTTAGTATTCAAACATGTGACCCAAAGAAGTTAACAAACTCAGAGGTCCAAATGTTTTAAAAACTCTCCATGGACTCTGACTTTTCAACAGAACTCTTGATTCTAAATGGAGTGAAACTGTAGATTGTGGAGGTTTGAAGGATTTCTGGTTTTTTGTTTTGTTTTGTTTTGTTTTGCTAGTGTGATGGCTGGTTTATTTTTTTATTTGTTTTTGTTTTTGTTTTTTTGTCTGATCCTAGATCTAAAACAGTAGATGATAACAATAACAATGAAAGTCTCTGCTTTCATTTCAGAAGGTGAAAAAGAAAGAGCAAGAAAATATAAATTATAAACATTGATGCAAATGCTGTTAGGAAAGGAAACATAATAAGTGATGATAAGAGAGTAGGAGATAGTGCAAAGCAATTTTAGAGAGCCGAGTTGCAGGGAGTTGAAGCTTGCTTTACAAAAAGTTAAAGGACCAGAAAATGCATAGGCTCTGAGAGCTGGTGATGGTTGAATTCCAAGAATATCAAAAGAAAAGAAAATCAAGGAAAGCAAGTTAGACTTTCAACCATCATAGAAGATTGTTGTTATTTGTTTGTTTGTTTATTTTTGTTTGTTTTATTAATCCTGGATACAAAAAGAAATAAGCCAGAATTTTTATGTATGTGGTTATTCTGATTTTAGGATGATTCCTCAGACTAATATGTGGACTGTGGATAGACAGCTGTTTATATCTTCCAGATAAGAAAATCAAGAAGTGTGGATTTGATGGTGGCAATGGAATTGCAATGAACAGATGTCATAGAATCTAGTTTGCAGGTAGAGTCAGTAGATTTAATTAAGAGGCGAATGTTAGGTATGAGGGGTGAGGCTTTGAGAATATCTTTATTAGTATATAGGCCGGGTGGCTATAACACAAGCGTGTACTCTAAAATTTGAAAGGATTAAATCGAAGGAGTTATTTCTCACTAACACATCATGTTCTTCATGTGTTGGCTGATGACTTTGCTTTACACATTGTTCTCACTTTGAGACATGGGATGATAGGGAAGTCACTAATTTGAAAATTGCTGATTGAGCTACCATGTAAAAAGAAAAAATACGAGTCTTTCTTTAAAGAAAAATATGTATGTCTTTGTGTCCATTTTTGTAGTGCCCAAGGAAGTCAGAAGAGGGCGTCAGACCCCTTGGAATTGGAGTTAACAGATGGCTGTGAGTCACCTTATATGGGTATAAAGAACTGAACCCAGGTCCTCTGCAGACTGTCAATTGCTCTTAACTGATTAGTTACGTCTCCAACCCCTAGAGAGTTTCCTTATTGGGAAAAATCATATGGTTAGCTTTGATAGCGAATATATCATTTCTACTCAAAACAAATTTGCCAGAGTAAATTGTACTGATTAACTAGAAAATGTATTCCTTTCTCATGCCTCAGAGACAAAGGGTCAGAACATATTGAAACAGTATTGCTAGTGACTCGACAGTGTCTTAGAGGTTATGTCTATGTAAGTGAACATCTCAAGAGGAATGGGCTTAAGGGAGCTAAATCCTGGTTTCTGTTTTAGCCGTGTTTATTTTAGTAAAGATAGGTGTTTAGCTCTGTACCCCATTTTTTAATAGGGTTACTTACCTCTCTGGAGTTTAACTTCTTGAGTTCTTTGTATATATTGGATATTAGCCCTCTGTCGGATATAGGGTTGGTAAAGATCATTTCCCAGTTAGTTGGTTGCCGCTTTATCTTTTTGACAGTGTCTTTTGCCTTGCAAAAACTTTGTAATTTAATGAGGTCCCATTTGTCTATTCTTGATCTTAGAGCATAAGCTATTGGAGTTCTGTTCAGGAAAGTCTCCCCTGTGCCCATATGTTCAAGGGTCTTCCCTAGTTTCCTTTCTATTAGTTTCAGTGTGTCTGGTTTTATGTGGAGGTCCTTGATCCACTTGGAATTGAGCTTAGTGCAAGGAGATAAGAATGGGTCAATTTGCATTCTTCTGCATGTTGACCTCCAGTTGAGCCAGCACCATTTGTTGAAAAGGCTATCTTTTTTCCACTGGATGGTTTTAGCTCCTTTGTCAAAGATCAAGTGACCATAGGAGTGTGGATTCATTTCTGGGTCTTCAATTCTGTTCCATTGATCTACATGCCTGTCACTGTACCAATACCATGTGGTTTTTAACACTAGAGCTAAACAAAGAGTTCTCACCTGAAGAATATCTAATGGCTGAGAAGCACCTAAATAGATGTTCATCATCCTTAGTCATTAGGGAAATGCAAATCAAAACAACCCTGAGATTCCATCTCACACCAGTCAGATTGGCTAAGATCAAAAACACAGGAGACAGCCGTTGTTGGTGAGGATGTGGAGAAAGAAGAACACTCCTCCACTGCTGGTGGGATTGCAAGCTGGTACAACCACTCTGGAAAGCAGTCTAGTGGTTCCTCAGAAAACTGGGCATGACACTCCCGGAGGATCCGGCTATACCACTCCTGGGCATATACCCAGAGGCTTTACCTGCATGCAATAAGGACACATGCTCCACTATGTTCATAGCAGCCTTATTTATAATAGCCAGAAGCTGGAAAGAACCCAGATGTCCCTCAACGGAGGAATGGATTCAGAAGATGTGGTATATTTACACAATGGAATACTACTCTGCAATTAAAAACAATGAATTCACGAAATTCCTAGGCAAATGGTCAGAACTTGAAAATATCATCCTTAGTGAGGTAACCCAATCACAAAAGAACACACATGGTATGCAGTCACTGATAAGGGGATATTAACCCAGAATCTCGGAATACCCTAGACACATTTCGCATATCAATAGATTTCTAAGAAGATGGAAGGAGAGACCCCTGGTCCTGGAAAGACTGGATGTAGGGGAATGCCAGGACAGAGAAGCAAGAGGGGGTTGAATGGGGAAAAGAGGGAGGGAAGGGGGCTTATGGGACTTTCGGGGAGGGAGGAAACGGGAAAGGGGAAGTGATTTGGAATGTAAATAAAAAAAAAACTTAGAAAATAAAATTAAAAAAAAAAAGATAGGTGTTGAGTGAAGGATGGCTGGAGGTAGAACCTAGGTATCTGTAGAAATATATGGCCAGATATGTAAGTTTGAACAATAATAGCATATTGCATTTGGTATAATAGGAATCATAAAGTATGGTTGGAATCTAAATAATGGCTAAAGAAGAACTCTAAGGCTTTCAACATGAAGAGCCCTTACAGAGGACATGCCAGTGAAAGACACTGAGAGAGGTTCTAATAATTATAGTCAGAGATACAGAGAATGCTTTACAAGTCATTGAGAAGTAAATCGTACAAGAAAAGGGGTATTGAGTGGTTCAGAAAATTGAGGCCCTAACATTGGTCAGCCCACATTTGCAGTAATTACTGCTGTAGTTTTTGAATACATACTCTGTATTTAAGAACTGTGGGACACTTAGTACAATACTTTTGTATCCTTCAAGTCAATGTGGTTGATGGTTGGAAAAGCTATCAATCATAGCTATGTGGTGTTTGAAAAGAGAATTACTTGAAGGGTTGTTTGCTTCCTTTTTTGTTCTTGAGGCAGGGTATAGCTGTGCCACCTAGGCTGGTCTTCTCACCGTCATTTGATCTTAGTTGTTCAAGTGCTGGGATTCTGGGTGTGTGTCACCACACCAACTGACAAAACACCGACATGAGGTGGATTGAGGAAAGAGTGTCATTTCTGAAGCACTGAGAAGAAGTTCTTGGGGAGTGTTTAGAGAAGAGTTGTGCTGTAATCAGAGCAGAGCAATGGGATCTGTGGTAAGAAGCAATATGGCTTCAAAAGATAAGAGGTCAGAAGGTAGAAGGATTCATGCTGGAACCTTTTATCCTGTGAAGTACTACAGTTTATTAGAAGGGTATCTAGATAAAAAATGCTAAGGTAATAGCTGAAGGCATGAATATGAGCACGGAGACAGAACTAGAACTGCCCTAAATATTAAGGAGCCATCTGCATGGAGCCCACTTGGACCTAACATGTAGGTAGCCTCTAATAGAGTAATAGAGGAAGGAGAATGGAGATTTCAAGACTGAGCCCTACACAGCATCCCACAATGAAAGAATGACAGAACAACTTACTTGAGAGGGTAGATGGAGGACATCATGTGTTATAGAATTGAGGAGAATTCTGGCATCCTTGCATGAGGCTTTTCTTTAGGTTATGTGTTAATATAAATACATAGTATATGATCTGTTTTCTCAGCCCACATTTGCAGTAATTACTGCTGTAGTTTTTGAATACATACTCTATTTAAGAACTGTGGGACACTTAGGATAATACTTTTGTAACCTTCAAGTCAATGTGGTTGATGGTTTGTTGCTGTTCTATTTTGTGCTATGTTCTCTCAATGTTTAAAAAGTCTTATTCTAAATGATATTAAAATGGTACTATACTCCCTTTTAATCTTCAATCTCTTGTTTGCTTTTTATGGTCATAATCATGTACCATCATCGTGATCAAAATAATCATTGCCACAAAACTTCAATAAAATGATTGTTTCAGTCTAGATATAATGGAGACACCTGAAATCTCTGTAATCAGGAAGTTATGGCAAGCGGGTTGAGAGTTCCAAGACTGCCTGGGCTACATAACATGACTCTGTCAATAAAAGAGGGCAACAGTTACCTTTACCTAAAAGCCTTCTCTCTGACCTATGAGTACTTAAAAAAATGCTTGCCTCATAGATGGTTCAGATTCTTTTCATAAGTTCTTTAAGTTTAATTCTGGGACAATATCAGACAGAAGAAGTGTCAGGAAAACAAATGATACTGATACCACAGACATATTATGCTGTTATTTGGCAGAAATGTCTTTCCATTTAGATTAATAGGCTACAAAAAGTACATATTCATGAATGGCTTAGGAATATGTGTACAGAAGAATAATGTCTGTATCTCTGTTAAATGGAATAAGAATGGTCTCTATCTTCCTTGTTACCAGGAATCATGAGGTCTTATGATGTTTATAAATCCCTTTCTACAGGATGTTCTTTTCTGTCCTTTCTTTTCTTCCTCCATTCCTCTTTCATTTTCATTCTCTAATTTATCTTTTTCTTTTTCCCTTACCACCATCTCTTACACTTACTAGGCTTTTTTAAAAATTATATTACCATTTCTTTATTTTTTTATAAAATATTTTCTTTATTTACATTTCATATTTTATCCCCTTTCCTAGTTTCCCCTCTGAAAACTCCCTATCCCATCCCCCATCCCATCCCCCCTCCCCCTGCTCACCACCCTCCCACTTCTGCTTCCCTCTCCTGGCATTTCCATACACTGGGGCATCAAGCCTTCACAGGACCAAGGGCCTCTCCTCTCATTGATGTCTGACAAGGCCATCCTCTGCTACATACGTGACTGGAGCCGTGGGTCCCTCCTTGTGTACTCTTTGGTTGGTGATTTAGTCCCTGGGAGCTCTGGGGGTACTGGTTCATATTGTTGTTCTTCCTATGGGACTGCAATCCCTTCAGCTCATTCAGTCCTTTCTCTAACTCATCCATTGGGGACCCTGTGCTCAGTCCATTGGTTGGCTGTTAGCATCCACTTCTGTATTTGTTAGGAAGGTGGGGCAGTCTCTAAATGACCTTTTCTTCAGTCTATGCTCCACACTTTGTCTCTGTACCTCTTGACATGAGTATTTTGATCCCCCTTATAAGAAGGACCAAAGTAACCACATGTGGGTCTTCCTTTTTCTTGAGCTTCATGTAGTCTGTGAATTGTATCTTGGGTATTCCCAGCTTCTGGGCTAATATCCACTTATCAGTGAGTAGATTCCATGTGTGTTTTTTTGTGATTGGGTTAACCTTACTTAGGATGATATTTTCTGGTTCCAACCATTTGCCTAAGTGTTTCATAAATTCATTGTTTTTAATAGCTGAGTAGTACTCTATTGTATAAATGTACTACATTTTCTGTATCCATTCCTCTCTTGAAGGAACTGAGTTCTTTCCATCTTCTGGCTATTATAAATAAGGCTGCTATGAACCAAGTGTAGCATGTATACTTATTGCATGTTGGAGCATCTTCTGGGTCTATGCCCAGGAGTGATATAGCTAGGTTCTCAGGTAGTAATATGTTCAATTTTCTGAGGACAGACAAACTGATTTCCAGAGCTGTTGTACCAGCTTGCAATCCTACCAACAGTGGAGTAGTGTTCCTCTTTCTTCACATTATCACCAGTACCTGCTGTCTCCTGAGTTTTTGATCTTAGCCTTTCTGACTAGTGTAAGGTGGGATCTCAGGGTTGTTTTGTTTTGCCTTTCCCTGATGACTAAGGCTATAGAACATTTCTTTAGATGTTTCTCATCCATTCAATATTCCTCAGTTGAAAATTCTTTGTTTAGCTCTATACCCCATTTTGTAATAGGGTTATTTGGTTCTCTGGAGTCTAACTTCTTGAGTTCTTTGTATATATTGGATATTAACCCTTTAGCAGATGTAGGATTAGTAAAGATCTTTTCCCAATTTGTTGGTTGCCATTTTATCCTCTTGACAGTGTCCTTTGCCTTACAGAAGTTTTGCAATTTTATGAGGTCCCATTTGTTAATTCTTGGTTATAGAGCATAAGCTATTGTTGTTCTGTTCTGGAAAATTTCCCCTGGATCCATGTGCTCAAGGCTATTCTCCACTTTCTTTTCTATTAGTTTCAGTGTATCAGGTTTTATGTGGAGGTCCTTAATCTATTTGGACTTGAGCTTTGTACAAGGAGATAAGAATGGATCAATTTACCTTCTTCTATATGCTGACCGACAGTTGAAACAGCACCATTTGTTGAAAATGCTGTCTTTTTTTCCACTGGATGATTTTAGCTCCTTTGTCAAATATCAAGTGCGCATAAGTATGTGGGTTCATTTCTAGGTCTTAAAGTCTATTCCATTGATCTACCTGCTTGTCACTGTACCAATACCATACAGTTTTTATCACTATTGCTCTACAGTAGAGCTTGAGGTCAGGGATGTTGATTCTGCCAGAAATTCTTTTATTGTTGAGAATAGATTTTGCTATCCTGAGATTTTTTGTTATTCCAGATGAATTGGAAATTGCTTTTTCTAACTCTATGAAGAACTGAGTTGGAATTTTGATGGCAAGTACATTGAATCTGCAGATTGCTTTTGACAAAATGGCCATTTTTACTATAGTAATCCTACTAATCCATGAGCATAGGAGATCATTCCATCTTCTGATATCTTCTTTGATTTCTTTCTTCAGAGACTTAAATTTCTTGCCATACAGATCTTTCACTTGATTAGTAAGATTAGATTCATACCAAGGTATTTTATATTATTTGTGACTATTGTGAAGGGTGTTATTTCCCTAATTTCTTTCTTAGCCTTTTTAATCCTTTGAGTACAGGAAGGCCACTGATTTGTTTGAGTTAATTTTCTATCCAGCCTCTTTGTTGATATTGTTTATCAGATTTAGGAGTGCTTTGTTAGAATTTTGTGGTCACTTAAGTATACTATCATATCATCAGCAATAATGATATTTTGACTTCTTCCTTTCCAATTTGTATCCCTTTGACCTCCTTTTGTTGTCTAATTGCTCTGACTAGGACTTCGAGTACTATATTGAACAAGTAGGGAGAGAGTGGAAAGCCTTGTCTAGTACCTAATTTTAGTGGTATTGCTTCAAGCTTCTCTCCATTTAGTTTGATGTTGGCCACTGATTTGCTGTATATTACTTTTACTATGTTTAGGTATGGGCCTTGAGTTGCTGATCTTTCCAAGACTTTTATCATAAAGGGGTGTTGGATTTTGTCCAATGCTTTATCAGCATCTAATGTAATGATCATGTGTTTTTTCTTTGAGTTTGTTTATATAGTGGATTAGGTCAATGGATTCCTATATATGGCATCATCCCTGCCTCCCTAGGATGAATCCTACTTGATCATGATGGATGATCATTTTGATGTGTTCTTGGATTGGGTTTGTGAGAATTTTATTGTTTTTCCATCAACATTTGTAAGGGAAATTGGTCTCAAGTTCTCTTTGTTGGGTCTTTGTGTGGTTTAGGTATCAGAGTAATTCTGGTTTCATAGGAGGAATTGTGTAGTGTTCCTTCCATTTCTAATTTGTAGAATAGTTTGAAGAGTATTGGTATTAGCTCTTCTTTGAAGGTCTTTTAGAACTCTGCACTAAAACCCATCTGCTCCTGGACTTTTTTTTTTTTTTGGTTGGGAGACTTAATATCTGCTTCTTTTCTTTAGGTGTTATGGGACTATTTAGATCATTTATCTGATCCTGTTTTAACTTACCTGGTATCTATCTAGAAAATGGTCCATTTCATCCAGATTTTCCAGTTTTGTTGAGTATAGGCTTTTGTAGTAGGATCTGATGATTTTTTTGGGGGGGGATTTCCTTAGTTTCTCCCTTTTCATTTCTTATGTTATTGATTCAAATACAGTCTCTGTGCCCTCTGCTTAATTTGGTTAAGGGTTTATCTATCTTCTTGGTTTTCTGACAGAACCGGCTCCTGGTTTGGATGATTCTTTTTATAGTTATTTTTGTTTCTACTTGGCTGATTTCAGTCCTGAGTTTGATTATTTCCTGACATCTACTCCTCTTGATTGTATTTGCTTCTTTTTGTTCTAGAACCTTCAGGTGTGCTGTCAAGCTGCTAGTGTATGCTCTCTCCAGTTTCATTTTGGAGGCACTCAGAGCTTTGAGTTTTCCTCTTAGCAATGTTTGAATTGTGTTCCATAAGTTTGGGTATATTGTGGCTAAGTTATCATTTAGTAGAGTGTTGTTTAGCTTCTATTTATATGTTGGCTTTCTATTATTTTTGTTGTTATTTGTCCGTGATGATCTGATAGGATGCATGGGATTATTTCAATCTTCTTATATCTGCTGAGGACTGTTTTGAGACTGATTATATGGTCAGTTTTGGAGACGATACTGTGAGATGCTGAGAAGAAGGTATATTCTTTTGTTTTAGGATAAAATGTTCTTTAGCTATATGTTAAATCCATTTGATTCCTAACTTCTGTTAGTTTCATTGTGTCTCTCTTTAGTTTCTGTTTCCATTGATGAGAGGGGGTGTTGAAGTCTCCCACTATTATTGTGTGAGGTACAATGTGTGCTTTGAGTTTTAGTAAAGTTTCTCTTTTGAATGTGGGTGCCCTTGTATTCGGAGCATAGATGTTCAGAATTGAGAGTTCTTCTTGGTAGATTTTACCTTTGATGAGTATGAAGTGTCCTTCCTTATCTTTTTTGATAACTTTAGGTTGAAAGTCAATTTTATTCAATATTAGAATGGCTACTCTAGCTTATTTCTTGGGACCATTTGCCTGGAAAACTGTTTTCTAGCCTTTTCCTCTGAGGTAGTGTCTGTCTTTGTCACTGAGGTAGGTTTCTTTTATGCTGCAGCTGCAAAATGTTGGGTCCTGTTTACATATCCAGTCTGTTAGTCTATGCCTTTTTATTGGGGAATTGAGTACACTGATGTTAAGAGATATTAAGGAAAAGTTATTGTTGCTTCCTGGTATATTGGTAAAGGTAGAGTTATGTTTATGTGGCTATCTTATTGGTTTGTTAATAGAAGATTATTTTCTTGCTTTTTCTAGGGTTCTTTTTCCCTCCTTATGTTGAAGATTTCCATTTATAATCCTTTGAAGGGCTGAATTTGTGGAAAGATATTGTGTAAATTTGGTTTTATCATGGAATATCTTGGTTTCTCCATCTATGGTAATTGAGGGTTTTGCTGGGTATAGTAGCCTGGGTTGGCATTTATGTTCTCTTAGGATCTGTACATCTGTCCAGGATCTTCTGGTTTTTATAGTCTCTGATTAGAAGTGTGGTATAATTCTGATAGGGCTGCCTTTATATGTTACTTGGACTTTTTAGCTTATTGCTTTTGATATTCTTTGTTTTGTACATTTGATGTTTTGATTATTATGTGATGGGAGGAATTTCTTTTTTGGTCCAATCTATTTGGAGTTCTTAGATATCTTGTATGTTTATGGGCATCTCTTTCTTTAGGTTAGGGAAGTTTTCTTTTATAATTTTGTTGAAGATATTTACTGGCCCTTTAAGCTGGAAATCTTCACTCCTTTCTATACCTATTATCCTTAGATTTGCTCTTCTTATTATGTCCTAGATTTCCTGGATGTTTTGGGTGAGGAGTTTTTTGCCTTTTGCATTTTCTTTGACTGTTGAGTCAATGTTTTCTATGGTATCTTCTGCAGCTGAGATTCTTCTATCTCTTGTATTCTGTTGGTCATGCTTGCATCTGTAACTCCTGATTGCTTTCCTAGATTTTCTATCTCCAATGTTATCTTCCTTTCTGACTTCTTTATTGTTTCTACTTCTATTTTTAGATACTTGGTGCTTTTGTTCAGTTCCTTAACTTATTTGTTTGTGTTTTCCTGTAATTCTTTAAGGGACTTTTGTGTTCCCTCTTTAGTGGTTTCTACCTGTTTACCTGTGTTATCCTATATTTCTTTAAGGGAGTTATTTATGTACTTCTTTAAGACCTCTACCAGCATCATGTGATGTGATTTTAAATCCAAATCTTGCTTTTCTGATGTGTTGGGGCATCCAGAACTTGCTGTTGTGGGAGAAATGGCTTCTGATGATGGCATGTAGCCTTGGTTTCTGTTCGTAAGGTTCTTGTGCTTGCTTTTTGCTATCTGGTTATCTCTGGAGTTAGTTGATCTTGCTGTCCCTTCCTGAAGCTTTTCCCTCCTGTGGTCCTGTAAGCCTATGTCAGTGTCAGCACTCCTGGGAGACCAGCTCTCTCCTGGCAGGACCTGTGTACAGAGAGTCATGGGACAGCTCCAGGCCCAGATGCAGATGGTGACCAGAAGGATCCTGTCCTGCTGCACCACTGTTCCTATACCCTTAGTGCTCCTGACCAATCCAGCCCAGAGCAGTCATTAGAGAGAATGTTAAGATCTTCCCTCTGGGTCCCAGAGTCAAAGCACTCCCTGGAGACTAACTCTCCCCTGCAAGACCTGTGCATAGAGGGCTGTGAAACAGCCCCAGCCCCCAGGTGCAGATGACGACCAGAAGGATCTGTCACAGAGGCTCCACTATTCCTGTGCAGTGTGTGATCCTGGTGGGATCCACCTTGGACCGACTTTTTTTTTCAAGTGTCTTGCTATCTACCCATGTACAATGATACCCAGAGATACTTTTTTTATTTCTTTCTTCTTTCCTGTCGCATCTTTCTTTCAAGTCTCGTTTGCCCTATAGTATGTGAACAACCTGTTTCTCTCTTCCTTCTTGCGACTATCTAACTTCTCCCCATTCTTTTCTGAATCAAATCATGTCCTCTTAATTTATATCCCACCTCTTTTCTTTTACTCTACTCTGGTGAGTCCTATTCCTTGCATCTCTTATTCCTTCCCTTCTCCCAGGTTACCCAGTATGTTTATGAATATTATGCAACACAGTCACATGTACAATAGTGTGTGTGTGTGTGATACACAGACACTGAAGTTCAATTGAAGAAAGCATTAAGCAGCTACACTACTAACCACCATAAAACTTGTTCCAGACTCCTGTTTTGTAGAATTGAGTTGACCATTTCTATATACAGAAACCTCTATATCCCATATATTGTTTTCCCCCTAGCACCCCTGTTCATATGTGCTTACCTGAGTAATATCTCCACTGCAATGTAAACTCCCTGAAGCCAGGGGCTGTGTTACAATTACACTACTTCGTATTTAGAAAGCTTTCTCCTTGGGGTTAAGTTGGTAAATAAATATAATGCAGGTAGAAATAGATGTGTCAGAAGGAATAGAATAGAGAAAATAAATTAGAAAGATGTTGGACATAGAATCAAATGGTCAAGGCAACAGATTGAATCTGGAGGAAATGGACAAGGCTGTGTTACATACAGTTGTAAATGTTTGAACTTGAGTAAGCATGACAAGAAATAAAGAATTTAGGAGGATTGATGCTTGTGCTTCTAGACAGGTTAGTCTTGAGGTTCTTCAGATTGACTTTAATTGTAGGTTGATAAGTAATTTCAGCAGACACTTCACATTTGGGACCTAAGGTTTTGGAAGGGTTTTGGTTTCCAGGTAAAGATATGTGAATGAATGGAGTTAGCAGTAGAAGATAGTAAAATGGAAAGATGACCTACATCAGATGCTTGGGGGCAGCCCAATTTTAAGGGATCAGCAAAGAAAGATGATGACTGAGGCAGAAAATTAGTCATCAAGAGTTCCCATGAATGTGTTTAGTCATTAAACCTAGGCAAGGAGGATTTCAAGGAGGGCGTGCTACAGGGGAAAATGATAGTTATTGTCTATAATCTGTGAACACTGGAGGCTACTGCCTTTTAAAGTTAAAATTATAGGACATCAGTAATGCTGGTTCAGGATTATTTAATAATGAGTTAAATATTATTTTTCTGAGTAACAACTAAGTTAACGGGGCTGGAGAGATGGCTCAGCGGGTAAGAGCACTGACTGCTCTTCCAAAGGTCATGAGTTCAAATCCCGAATACCCACATGGTGGCTCACAACCATCCTTAAGGAGATCTGACGCCCTCTTCTGGTGTCTGAAGACAGCTACAGTGTACTTACATATAATAAATAAATAAATCTTTAAAAAAAAAACAAAACAACTAAGTTAAAAACTTTCAAATACTGCAGAGACAAGGTGGCAAGAATTCACTCCTCTGTCATCTGTGAAATAAATTTCTTTTATTGGTTTATCATGGCACAGTATGCTCTAGCCACACAGTCAAATTGGAGCCAGCAATAGAAGCTAAAGAGATAAAAAGAAGTGTTTTGATTTTCCATTTGTCACATTCAGCTCTTGCTTTTCATTATCTAGTATCAAAACAAGCTATAGATCTTGGGGTTTTATAGAATGCAAGTTGATGACTTACCTGTTTTTCTTGCCTGAGTTCCAGAAATACTCTAGTTGAATTTCTCTTGTTTTTGTTTCACCAATTTTTACACACTTACAAGTTGAATAATAGTGAAGAGAGCCCTATACAGGTCTAGCCATTTTTCAGGTACAATGGGACATGATGATAGTATTTTGTTCCAGAAAACCTTTCAAATGCCAGTGACAGAAGACAGCATTTTTCTTTGCTTTCCTTAATCCTAGGGTTATGGCACATACAAGTGATATGTAATGGTCAGGAGAGTTGCATCACTACGTCAAGCAGGAAACTGAGTAGTTTATTTCCCTCTTGGATAAAAGAAAATTTAGACAATAATATGACCAATATATGGCACATCAGAAAAATGAACATGATGACCCTTTAGATTTAACCCTATGAAAATTCCAGGGAAGATTTAGAGAAACATGGGACTTTGAACTTCATTAGATATTACTCAACTTTATTCACAACTAGAAATATTGTTCTGTTCATTTCTGGTGTACACACCTCCTAAGAAATCATTAATGACATTTTCATTAGTGTCTACATTAATATATTTTCAATAGTGTCTACATTAATGACATTTTCAAAAGAGTCTATCTCCATGTCTGTCTAAAATAAATTCTTAAACTCCAGGGCCCAAGGCAAGAGTGGATTTTTCATAGTTTTTTGTTCCTTTCAGGATATTTCTCTGTTCCCTCGGCACTGTTTTGTCCCAATTAGATAGTACAAGGATTTCTGGCTGGTGGCTTGGATTCCAAGGTCATGAACTAAGTGGAGTGGTATCAAGTCAAATTTACATCATCCTAGGTACTGTACTTATGTTTTGCTTAAGATCATAAGAACCCTAAGTAGGAAACTTTCCTTCAAAAACCATGAAGGCAAGTGGTTGAAGACATCTTGTTTTCAGATTTCTATCCAGAGTAACTGCAATCCAGAACCAGCCGCAGAGCCCAAGATCCTTTAGAGTGCATTACATGTGTGTGGTCAATTAAAAATCTTGGGAGATGTACAGGTCCCCATTTTCTCTCCTGTAAAATGAGAAGGTTGTATTGAGGCAGGAAAGTTTAAACATAAAGTATGTAGGCCCCACCTAACTATAATCATCAGGACTAAATGCAGAATTGGGAGTCGTAACACATGGAAACATCACAGCAATCAGAGATCATTCAGCAAATCAACAAGCCATGTTAGCTTTATGCCTGAAAAATTCTAGAATGTTCCCCCTGTAATCCATTCTCACCATGAATACTACAGTCATTTTCTATTACCTTCCTTTACTTGGGTGTTACTTTTGCAATGCCTTGTGCACAGGTGCTCTATAACCCTTTGTGGACTGTCTTTCTTCATTTTTACTTTTGCTCAAATTGAGCTGTGCACTCTGTGTATAGGATTGTGGTCCCTCCTACCTCCAGTCCATTTGGTCAGCTGATCTTCTAGTTTTCATTTTCTTCATGTATATCTTTCCTAGACACACATATTCTTCCCAATTAAGCAATGATTCCTCTACAACACCTCTTATACATGTGACCCCTTATTTTGTCACATTGCTGTTGTTTCCAAGTGTTTTTCTGCCTCCTTTTGTTCTTGTATCCTCATAACTCATCTCCTCTGTTACCACTCAGATAGTCTTTCATAGTATGCCAATCTAATCTCTTCACTGTCCTATCTGAGTGGTTTCCCAGTGCCTTTAGGTTCAGTTAGATTTTCTTAGCTGGGTATCAGAGGCATTCTGAGGTCTTGTTCAGCCTTTTGTCTGCCATCATTTCTACTAAACCCCAGACTAAGACTGTGCTAGATTTCTCATTCAGCTTTTTCTATTGTTCATGTTATTTCTTTTGTTCTCTTGTTTCACTTCACTGATGCTGTTTGCCCAACCTCTTGATTCCATGCCATGGAAAGTACTCTGTGACTGTTCCTTGTCCCTCTTCATGACCTCAATTAGAACCCTTAACCTTGCTTTGAGGGAGTTGACTTGGAATAAATCCCCAGAGCATAGTCCATTTCCTTTGGTGCTTACTGTTCATGAAAGGTTCAGGTTGGTAGAAATACCTTAAAAGCATTTTCATGCAAGTAGCTAATTTTAAGTTTAATGAGACCTTTCTTGTGGCTGAAGCTTTCTTGTTCTACGATTTTCATTATTTTATTTCCAATACTATAACACTGAACAAATAGTGACTGAATAAATACATTTGTCACCTATCTCTCAGAGCATTATTTTTCTCCAAAGGAAAAGCCAATAATTGTTCTTTCCATTCTCCATATTTCCCTAGCATGGTACTTTGTGTGTCCTAGTTGGTCAATAAGTAACCAGTGAGTGAATAAGGACTCATATCTGTCTACCAAGAAATATTCTGAGAAAATATCATGTCACTTCTATTAGACAATCTCTAGTACGATGAAATCTATATAATTCATGTTTTGTACAGTCCATGTGATTAAATATTGCTTTGATGAACTTCAGTGATGATGTGTTATGAAAGTTGGGCATGATCATGAGATTATACTTTATAAAGTTGAGGAACCAAAACCAGGCAGCTACATTTTCATGGTGATTTACATTTCAAAGTCTAGTTTCAACCAGAGCATGAATTACTGATATTAATAGAGCTAGATAGAGCTAGAAAGAATCTTCATTTTTTACTTAGTTCTTCCTCTACTAAACTGAGACTTTTGTGGACAGCAAGCACCAAAGGAAATGGGCCATGCTCTGGGGGTTTATTTCAAGTCAAACTCTAGCAGGGGGTGAGGAAAGAATAGACAAAAGTGTATTAATTTCATATGGTTCCTAAAACAAACCATCACAGTTTGGGTGCTTGAAAAACCAGCAATTTTTTCATTTTATCTTAGTTTTGAAATCCAACATCAATTTCACTGCACTAAAATCAGAGTTTCCAGCAGAATTGCAACTTTCTTCAAGTTCAAATCAGTGCTTTGCATCATCCAGTTGCTGGTACCTACTGATATCCCTTGACTTATGACTGTACTTCTTCAATCTGTGACTAGTATCTTCAGATTGTCTTCTTTCTTTCTATGTGTAGGTGGATATCCTCTTAAAAGGTGATGCAGTTAATTGTATCATCTCAAGACTCTGAACTCAATCACATCTACAAAGACTTTTTTCTTTTAAATAAGAGAACATTTACTGGTTTCAGTGATAATATATAGTCTGCCATCTTTAGGGACCATTATTCAGACTCCTTCAAAAGCAGATGTCTTTCCTCTTGCAGACTTGAAGTATTTGATCTTTTAAAGATTTTTTTTTATAAGCATGTCCCATAAGTAAACGAAGTGATGGCCCATTTGAAAGAAGCCAGAGGCTGCTGTCAGAAAAGGTCTGATTTAGGTCACCCAAATACCCCTGAACAGCTGTGTATGGCAACCTTCCCAGCACTCTTTATGAAAATAAACTATTAATTATAGTGACTGAGGAGCTGATGAGTAACAGGAAGAGCCTGTCTGAGTTCTGGACAAGGAATTGGTGGCAGTCATTTCCTACCAGCTGGCTGTCATGAGTGGACAATGGTCCAGGTCTGGGCAAGCAGGTGTGCTCAGCTGGCCCGGTACTCACTCTTCTGTGTCCAACAGTATCCCTGGCCATCTGTTCCATCAGGAAAGTCACAAAGGGTCTAGGTGGTCTTTGCTGAGGGAATTGAGATGATGTCAGGAGGGTCTTGTGGGCCTGCCTAGGCCACCATGCCCAGTCAGAATAGGTACTTCATCATTTTTAAAAATTACTTTTATATTTGAAATTGGGATGCAGACTCTTGCCATCTTTTCCATCACCTCTCCATCTCTCTTACAACTCATAAAGGAAGGGTCCAGTGGAGACTCTCTTCAGTGCCTGACAGATGCTCCTGAGTGTGCTTAATTCATAATAACTTGATTTTAACGTGCCTGATTTGACACTGGGAGGGAGGATTACATTTTCCAGTAGCTCCTTATTTTAAGTTCACCATCTGAAGGAAGAATCTTTAAGAAACCTCAACGTATTTTATGTTGTAGCATACTAGTAATTGTTCAGTAAGACTGTGAAGCCAGACTTATCTTCATTTTTATTCTGACTCCATGACCTGGTATAATCTTGGACATGTATGTCACATTAGCAATTTCTACATTCTCTCTGTAAAATGAAGATAGTAGTCACTGACTCTGGTGATGCATCAGCAGTTAGTCTATGAATGTCAGCTAAATCCGTATAAGAACATTTTAGGTAAGTAAACACTGTCCTACTTCAAAGTTGAAGAAATACAGCTACAAACATTTAAATACCTTGCCTACATTACACAGTAACAAGGTGAACCTAGATAGTTTGATTCGAGAATATGTGATCTAAACTATATTTTGTATCAGTTTAAATTATGATGATCAAATATAGTGATCCTTTATCCCAGATCAATTTGAAAAGGTCAAAGTTATATTTCAGTGAGTTTTAATAGTGCCCTCATTTTCTGTCAGCATTATTGTGCTGTCTTTGCCCAATTATTTTTCTAATCATGCTTAAATAACCTACTGTGTGTAAAACACTAACAATTGGCTGATGAGAAAGCTCTCTGTTCAGGCTAGCTACTAACCCCCCTGCCCCACCAATACCCATCCCACACCTAGGATGCTGGACAGAGGTAGTAGGTTAATTCAGGTTCAGAAAGTACACCCTCCCACTCTTGTAACAGGTATTGCCTATTGATCTCAGTGTAAGTATTTCCATCTTCATTTCCTAGGCGGCCACTCTTAATTACTCAAACTTGACATGTGAAATTAATTATTTGCTGTCCCTTGGTTGCATTGACTCTAACAGTTCAAGTTGCTAGGGTCTGCAAAAATTCTGAGTTTAAATTGAGCTATGGCATCTCTGCATGCATTAAAAACTATTGGATTTTGAAAGCAATAATACATTTTGAACCTCTTTAGGTATCCTAGCTTTTAAGAAAACACTTCCTCAAATATTCCTATTCAATGGGTTGTTCACTCTTTCTACCTGTTTTATATAACTGTAAAGATTTTTAATCTAAGCAATATATGATACCATGCCTTAAAATGTTATTGAAATACTGTAGAGGGGGCTAAGGCAAAGGAGGGAGTCACTGTAGAAATTATAGTAGACACTTGAGGGCCAAGGCTTGGAAGTGTGTCTTTGAATGTTACTTGTGTAATGGGCAATGAAAATTCAGTTTAGGTAGGTTGTACATAGCATAAGGGACATCTAGTGGTTATCAAGTTCTCTGCAGATTTAGAAAACATAGCTTCAGAGGTGAGTTCAGGCTAAGATCATCACCTTGGCTTCTCTGTTTCTGTTTCTGTCTTTCTTCCTTCTTCCCCCTCTCTTTCTCCCTTCCTTCTTTCATACCTTCCTTGCTTTCCTTCCTTCTTTCTGAGAAAAAAAGCATTCAGCTGTGTGGGGTTGGAGGTGGCAAGTATCTAGGAGGAGCTGGGGGAGGGAAATATGATTAAAATATATCGAATGAAAGGCACTTAAATTTTAAAAATTATAAAAATATGACTGCCATCTTGAAAGGTAACTTATAAATAAGGTGTGTGGGGCGGGGTGGGAGGATGTTGTTGTCAAATGTCTCTTTAGTGTAAAATTAATGAAGAGTAAAGAAATGTTCTCAGAAAAACCAAACCAAACCAAGCAACCAGCCAGTCAAACAAACAAAGTCTCAGCCTTAGTAGTTCTGTCTATCATGTCAACTGGACTCAGTGCTTATTTTCTGTCTTCTGCACCTGATTAGAGACAAATCCGTTATCAGCTACCTGCCAGCATGTCCTATTTTCCCACCACCTTCCCCACATCTTATGCTGATTACAGAGGGGCCTCCTTGGACCACTTCGAAAAGCCATCTGATTAGGATGTTCATTAGGCTAGAAGCAGAACTGCTTAGCAGGCCAGATAAGACATAGTTTGTAATTGGTTTTGACAGACGGGCCCACTTTGGATGTTTCTCAGCCACAAAGAAGCTAAAAACCTCTGGTCTGTGTGTATTTAAACAGACATAGGTTTCATATAAGAAAGGGGTACAACACACTCTGTGGACTTGGCTTCTCAGCAGGGGGAGAATACTACTGGAATTTCCTCCATAGGCCACCCCATCTTTGCAAAACCTATCTCTGTCCATGGTGTTGAAACAGCTATCTTTTCTTATGCACTACATAGAATACTCACTTCTCTGGCATGTAGCTATTGTTTTTGGTCAGCTATGCTAGACTCCTTGAAGGTTCTGCTTCATTAAACCTTTGTACAGAATGTTCACCTACTCTTTGACATTTAGAACTTTCATATAATACTGTCTCTAAATTCTGGTTACCATGTCTGTTTTCATTTATTTACCTCTTTTCTCTTGAACTAGGGCCGGTCAGCAGTTGGTAGTTATGGCCAAAAGCTTCATTGCTGGGGTTGATTTCTGCTATTTGACTCTAGATACAGAAGGTAATAGCTCTGAGGCAATATTTCAAGATATCCACATGGCTCAGATGATTTCTTCATTGTCATAGTAGAAGTTTATAGTGACACTTTACTATACCCCAGAGTGGAATGCAGCTAAACTTAGAAGATCCTGATTGAATCTGTGATTGAGTTTTGTACTTGTATCATTAGTTTTCTGCCAAGGAACATAAAATAATAACAATGGCCACTCTTGAACACAGATATTTCCATATAGGCAGCCTTATAACACATCTCCACACCATGTACACTAGGAAAAACTCAACAAATATTTATTGATCCCAACAAATGCCTTTTTATTGCTTGTCAATCTTTAGCTCTCTACTATCTCATCACTTATTGTCAGGCAGAATCAACCTAGGGATTTATTTCTTGATTATAGTATGCTCTATCTTAGAGACATTAGCAAGAATTCATTTGATTTTGATTTTTGGATCTCTCTGCATACCACTACTTTATCATGCACATATGTATTTTATGTCAAGTATCTGGAGAGGAAAGTAAGTAAAGGAAATGCATGATTTACTCTGCCTGGGAAGATGTAAAACTACCAGGATAAACATGGAGCATTGGAAAGAGGGGTGAGAAGGGAACTGGACTGCCAGTGGCCATGTAATGAATAGAGACATTAGAAAGTTCCCAAGGAGGGATTACTTAAGCCAGGACTCACATGGTCAAAGGTAATTATCCAGAAAAACTAGGTAAGGCCCATCTCTAAAATAATGAGTTGGAGGAAATGCATAATTCAGTGAGGTGACACTGGAGTAGGAACTAGACAGGGAGGGTCTTCGATATAAGGTATAAAGAAATCTTAATTAAATCTGCAATTGGCGAAGAGCCATTGGAAAGTACTTTTTAAAAATTACAAACAAAACAAAACTGTGTAGTTATTTGAGCCATTTCTAGACTTTGGAAGAAAAATAGCAAAGTATATTCCTTGTAAGTTCGGAAGTCACCATTTCAATTTTCTCACTCTTCTAATCAAACTGCTAAAGACTTCCTTTGTGCTGTAATAGGTTCCTCTTTTATCATTCGTCGTATAATTTAAGTATTTTTAGAGCCTTAAAAAATCAGGTGCCACCTACTCATCTGATATTAGTTTGTCTGCTCTGTGACATGAAACTTCCACTCCAGTCACGACTGTGTCCTTGTCAAATATTGTAAGGCAGAGGGAAAGCAGATATTTACTGCTTTGCTTAGTGCATAGGAAAAGGGAAGACATGTGAGTGTATGTGTACTGACTCTGTACTATAACCAGGAACTTTGCTAATTCTTGGGAATCATTGATGACTACAACAGGGATGTACCACTTCTGTTTATAAATTTCAGGGTATGAGGATCTTAACAGTGTTGGTTCTGGAAAGCACAGAAAAAAATCCAATTTGTGTCAAGTTTCTAATCACATGTCCTTGAACATCAATCAGAGAGACAAATATATCTCACTGTAATTCTGCTTCTGAATATATCTGCACATTAAGCATCCCCAGCCTGTTGGTAATGGTTGCTCGTATGCTTCCCTACATTCTCCATGGTCAAGAACTAAAGATCTAACAGTCATTTAAAACCTTTAACTGGATTGTTTACTTTGTAATATTTAATATGGGAAGACAATTTATCTTAAGTTGGCTTTTGTGTTATAATATGATAAAGGTAGAGAATAATTTCTCTTTAATTTCATGAGCATTTCTTAGAAGAGATATGAGACTTCCTCTGAATTGAATGAGAAAGGTACAGTAGAATAGAATGATATTAATAACAAATACTATGCTTTAGCATAGAAAATAGAAGAACATATTTCCTCACAAGGATCAAAGAGATGGGAGGTTTTGCTGTACCACTTTGACTCAGTCAGGGAAATAAGCATGTAAGCCTAAATGTAACTGGAATACATGCAGTATTAACTTTCATAGAAATGCACTTGGGATGACACTGTAGTTCTTTGGTCCATGAGCACAAACCCATGAGGCCTGGTGCAAGCATTCTCCTCTCCTCTCTCCCCTCCCTCTCCTCTCCTCTCCCTCTCCTCTCCCTCCCCTCTCCCTCCCCTCTCCCTCCCCTCTCCCTCCCCTCCCCTCTCCCTTCCCTCCCCTCTCCCTCCCCTTCCCTCCCCTCCCCTCCTCTCTTTCTTCTCTTCTCTCTCCTCTCTCTCTCTCTCTCTCTCTCTCTCTCTCTCTCTCTCTCTCTCTCTCTCTCTCTCTCTCTCTCTCCTCCTTCCCCTTCCCTTCTCCCTCTCTTTCTCTGCATCCAGGGCTATGGGACTGAATAGCTTTATTCAAAATAGCTTACATATTAGAATTTCACTATTCAAAATCAGGTTGTCAGGCACTGCAATCTTCCTATGTTCCTTTCATTTTTTCCTAGCAAAATATCCACAGATGGAACCATAGAGCAGAGGACATGGATCAGTGGGCATTCTGGGACTCTGTTGATGTGTTTCATTTGATCCAGAACATTTTTTTTTTAAAAAAAATTATTTGTCACAGTCTTCTCCTGGTTTCAAGTTTAGCTGGACTCACTTAGACCTTTTATTTTGAGCACCAGAACTGAGATTCCCCCAGCCCCACCACATGTCTCTTGCCTTGAAGGGCTGAAAGTCAATTTTCATTTCCTATTTATGATGCTGGAGTTTATTATTATTTATTATTTAATCTTTGGCAGACTCTGACCACTGTTGTCAAAATCTAAAGCATGTAAATAACAGGCACTATGGTATGTAGCAGTTGCAAATAGCAGGTACTACATTACATACCACTTGGGATTTTGAGCCCCAGGTTGGGTGTCAGCTGCCTCTTAGCAGGCAGAGTGAGTTTATTGACCTCTCTTAGGAAGACCATAGTTGCAGATGTGTCCTGGCCATGCCAAATATTAGATTCTTCTGACTCTGAAAGCTAAGAGGACCATCTGCTGCCACATTTGTTCTTGGACTTCACTGTTGGAGTTTGGTCAGTGTGATAGATGATGTTAGTAATAATCAGTCCTAAATCTCTGCAAGTACGTGTGTGTTTGAGAAAGAGTAGCCACCATGAATGTATCCTATGATATATAATAAGCATCATATTATATGATTAATTTATAGTTTACTTTGAGAGCTTGTTACATCAAGTCATTTTCTGTAGCCCTGCTTTTTGGGCTGACAATACACATAAGACTTACCCTGTGATGAAGATCTTTCCTTTCTACACATTCCATCTGAGATAGAATCTCTGTTGATTTAGTTTATAACTTTTCACAGAAAATAACATCTAGTCAGTTCTCACTATGGGGCAGGAGATATGGCAACTCATTTCAGAAAGGGTAATATTATCTTATGTATTCATTACAGTCCTTTGGAGTGAGACTTGCCATCTACATTATCCATTAGGCTGACTTGAGTTAAATCCTTTATTTGATGCCTCATAGTTGGTATGGGTAGATCAAACTTAAACACCACTAAGAAGGACTTCTTAGTCCATATTGTTTTTAATAATGGCCTTATACTGCTACTTGAGTCTAGTGTCTAATTTAATAAAAGTATAAGGATTTATTGAGCATCTAAACACTTAAGAACTAGTTCCAACTCTAAAAGGTATAAGGTATATTTTTCTTTATTTACAGATGGATACTAGACTTCTGTATTTCAGAAGATATTTAAAGTCTATTCACAGTAAGGAGAAATCACATCTGATCAGAATAATCAATTTCTTGGGACACAGAAGGAAAAGGGGGCAGAAACAGTAGCAGGTGTGAGTCTGTGGAGAGCGACAACCAAGATTCTTTTGCAGATCTTATGCCATTTATTTATCTATTTACTCTAAGGAGCAACACATAATCATGAGATTAACTCAAATATTTTATCAAAGGTTTGGCATTCTTGAAGCTAGAGACACAGAATCCTCATTTCATTATTATTTATTCTCAAAGGACTAAATTGGAGTGGAGGTAAAGGATTTTGTTGAGGTTTCACATGTGGATATAAAATAAAAACACTGCAATGCAGTTTGTAGTTAGCCTTGCTCTGCTTAAAGCACCCTGATGATGACTTCAAAGAGAGTATCTCTGATGACATCATTTCAAAATATCTTCAATTTCCTGGGTCATGACAGTGGTGTTCAGTGGACAAGTCACATACATACCTGTATGTGATTTGATCTTTGATCTGACCAAGTGGGTTTACGAAAACTGTCCCATATGTGGACCCATAGATGTCTAAAGATGCTTGACACTCATGACAAAAGAAAGACCAAGTGTTTGAGGCTCCTAGTATTTGACAGCATAGATAGTTCCAAACACCATCTGGGCACACACATTATACTCCATTGCTTCCAGTTTTCTTGTTTGAAGAGTGTGGGTCCAGAATTTATAACAGATATTATGTAAATATGTTCACAGGAAATTAAGTATGGCATATGATGAGGTGGAAGGGCAGAGGAAGATACTATGAGTGGGAACTTTTGGTAAATTCTTAAGGATACTTTACAACCCAGGGATCATGGAAGAGTTTGATGTTACGAATTCAGCATGTACAGATAGACTAGTCTCCTTTCTCAACCCAGGCAAAGAAATGAGGCAAACACTTTTCATCATTGACTGGCAATATAAGAGTTAAGATTTGTCAAATGATAGGATCAACTTAGGTAAGAAGGTGTGAGAGGATTTGGGATGGAGGTCTTGGGAAGGGATGCTATTTGGACACCTTGGAAAAGAGGAAACAATTGCAGTCTGAGGGACTTGATGAGAAAAGATAGACTCTCACTAATACCTGTCCCATATAGAAATTTCCAAAATGATCCTGACAAGAAAGTATAAGAGCCTTCTTGAGAAGAGCTTTGTGTTTCAAGATAAAGTTTTATTTACTACATAAGGATTTCTGATATGTATGTATGTATATATATATATATATATATATGACCTAGTAAAGAGTCTAAAAATTACCATTCCTGGAGTATACCCTCGCCCCAATATAATAAAAGAGTTAGAAGTTCAAGTCCTGGCCATGCCATTTCTTGGCTATGTGACTTTGGTCTACTATCTATCTTTCTCTGCATTTGTCAGTGAGGTGGGGGATAATGTTAGTCTTTCTATCTGTTTAGTGTAGATGATATATAACAGTGTTTAGCAGTGTTTTTCAAAGAGCCTGGAACATTGTAGGATCTCTATATGTGGTAACTACTATTATTATATTGCCCACACATCATAGTTTCTCTATATGCCTCTATATCATGACCATAGAGGAAAACAAAGGCATTTGTTTGAAGAGACTTTGTCTTAACTCTGAGCCTCTGTTCTTAGCTCTTTTCCCAGCTGGTCTCTTAAGCATGAGTTATAAGTCCCAACAACAGTTTTTAATCCCTGGGTGGTATAGTAAGACTAGCTTGTCATTCTTATACTCTGCCTCTTTGGCTGTGTCACATCTTCCCCCATGGGGTACCATTTCCACTTTGTCTTTAATTGCTTCTTGCCAGGGCAGCTTGTCAGCAAGGCTGCTTTCTGTCACTTGATGCCACTTTTTCTGTCTAGTTCAGTCCATCACTTTGGGACACTTGCTTAAGTGAGAGGCATATTTCCCAGAGAACACAGTACCAATGTTAATTCACCTTGGGCAATGGTCTCATTGATCTTCCTGTTTTATGCCCAAGTGCACAAGCTCAAGGTACCAGTACTCTTCTGCCAAGCAATGGAAGCTGTTTAGAATATGTGTAGGAGGTGAAGGGACAGATGGCAGCAACAAAGTTGGTCAGGTAAGTGTCATAGGGCTTCAAGACAATTCCCCTGCTTATCCTACTTGGTAGTAGCTATTCTACAGAATCTTACTTTAGGGCCACTTGTTTCTGGTAACCTTCTATCACTGCTGTAGATCAAGATGTAGCATTGCATATCCCTAGATTTTGGGGTCAGCTGAGACGTTACTGTGTTCTACTATGGATGGCTTTTAACTTCCTCTTGATATTAACCTGGAAGTACAAAGTGATCATTGGCAAGGGGTGGATTGAAGAGATGAATAAAATCGAGGTTCAGAAAGGTTTCTTAACTGTCAGCAAAGGAAGATGTTAACTCTCTTTTCACTATCAGAAATTCTCCCCACACAAACAAGTAACTTTAAGGTCATGACAGAGAGCTTACCTCTTAAGAGGCTTTGACAGCAGTCTAGTTGTCACCAACCACTTTCTGCTCCTGCTTTTCCCAACATATTCTTCAGAAATTTTCATTCTGCTTATCATTGTCAATCCTAGACTCAGCCATGTATGCTTCACACAGAAGAGCTGGTCTTCATCTTCATTTTAAAGGCCTTGTCCTTCTACTTTCTGACTTGGATCCCTGTAAGAACAGATGGTTTATCTTTCTACTCATTGTTCAGATGGCCAAGCCTCCTCTTTTTCTTTTGGATGAGGTATTGCTGCCCACTAATAACTTTTACAGGGAACAAAGTCAAAGGCACTTCATCTAGAAACAGACCAAGACAAAACTTGGCTCTCATAGAGAGTTCACCCATGCTAAGGCATCATGTTGGGGTTAGAAAGGGGATACCAGACAAACTGATTATTTCTTTCATGATTTTGTTTGAGTAGCTTCCTGAGGATTTTGCTGTGTTCCTCTTTGTTTATGGTTGGTCTGGTGGAACTAAAGCAAGACATGCAGCTTTAGAACTGAGAAACTGATCATGTATGTCTTTCTACAACATTAATAAGGAGCTTCCTCGGTATTCATGGTAGTTCCGGTAAATATGTGGGCAGGTCTGTCCATGAATTCTGGAACTAATGCTGAGACTTGAGTCCTGCTCTATGCTTACCAGTGTTCTGTCTCTGTGCTGGCTCATTAGCTACTTTCTATAAAGTGAAAGAATGATTCCAGGTTTGCCAAATACATGGTATCTGGGTGGAATGATAGATGAAAAGCCTTTACTATAGAACCTTCTATGATGTATCTAGTAAGAATGAAAAATCATTACTATTCTTAATGATATTGATTGTAGTTCTGTCCACAATTAAGTTTACATAATAGGTGAATAATTTCTAATACTTTGTAATGGCTGCAGATCACACCGGTTACTATAGTTAAAAAGTCAATAGCTGTGCTTGGTTATTGCCTGGTTACAGGTTAGAGGAGGGAAAAGATCTATAGTTGAATGTTACAGAGCAAAGAATATGCATGGAAATGACCCATCCAATTAATGTTCTCACACTGATAAATCATGGATGGTAATATTGACTTTGGATCCAAAGCCTTGTTACTTTACTGAAAGTACATATTTGACACAGGCATGCACAGGATGGTTCAGAGTTAACAATAAATCCCACAACTACGCCCACATAGTTAAGGCTTTTGTATACTTATCTGTAGACTTCATAGACCAGATAAACAACAGAAAAAGATGAGACCCTGTTTCAAATGTTAGAAAATGAAGACTGATATCATTGGTTGTCTTCTTCCCTCTATTTATATGTTTGGCACATACATGCTTATTCTTGCACACATTAAAATTCACACATACACAGAGGTAGGGTGTGGAGGGAGGGAAGAGATTTCATACAAAGTTAAAGAGATGAACACTAATAAGGGTAAACTATTTTAAATATTTTTGGGACATCTAGCTTAATCCCTGTCATTTTGGATTGTTCTAGGTTTGGAAAGTAGTAACAGACTCTTTTTTTAGTTGGTATTCTCACTTTTCCATTCCATTCACCCACTCTGCTTGAGACAGTGGCCATGGCCATGTGGTATGAACTGGGGACCATACTTTGGGGAGAACACAGATCTCTTATAGGACAATTAGTCTGTGGTATGAACATTTTTTTTTGTAAATTTCAATTCTTAGGTAAGTGAATGTCCTCAACTGCCTAAACTAGGGCATTCTCCTTTGTTTCCATGTCAATGGCATATTTAATGTGACTATAAAAATAAAAGTCCCACACATTCTCCTCCTAACCAGAAAGTGTGTATTTATGTGTGTGTGAATAAGGCATGTTCATGCCATGGCATGTGTGTAGAAGTGAAAGAATAATCTTAGGTTTTAATCTTTAACTTCCACCTACTTTGAAAGTCAGCCTCATGTTTGTTTACATATATGGCAGATTACCCAGTTCATGGACATCAGGGTTTCTCCTGCTTCTGCCCCCTATACTGCCATAGAAGCTCCAGGATTATAGAAAAACACCAGCATAGTCATCTTTATGTGGTTTCTAAGGATTCAAATTTGGGTCTTTATACTTGTGTGGCAAGCACTTTACCTGGTGAGCCATCTGTTCAGCCCTAGTTAATCATTCTTTAAGGTAATATATCCACATGGTTCTGAATAATGAAACAAGAGAGTATTGTAAAACTGTAAGTCTCCCAGTCCTGAATAGGAATCCCATAAGTCCACTCTCCTGACAATTTCATAATTCATAATTCTTTCCAAAGATACTTTATACTTACACAAACCTATGCCTCTATGATTCCCTATTTTCATACAATGGTAATACAACTATCACTTTGTCCTGCTCCTAACTCCACTTAACAAAATGACTTGGAAGGACTCATAAAAACCTAAGGCAATGCTCAATGTTAAAAGGCAGCATTGCATGCCCTTACAGAGGTGTGCCATCTATTACTGATGGTCATTAAGGGTGTTTGTGGCCTTTTACCAAGGATGCTTCACCAAATATCTGCATATATTTTGCACCTGTACAACTCAGTCTCTCTTGAATATTGTTAGTAAATTCATATTGCTTAATGTTCTGATGTCCAGTAATGGGCTACAAGGGGAAAGACAAAAGGCCCACAGTGGCAATGCAGAGGTTCATTCGGAAAATGTTCATGCTCAGCCAATCTCTCAGGATGCTTTTTTCTTCTTCTTCTTCTTCTTCTTCTTCTTCTTCTTCTTCTTCTTCTTCTTCTTCTTCTTCTTCTTCTTTTTTTTTTTTTTGCGATGAGTCTTTTGCTTCACATGTTGTTTCAGACCATTATGTCCTGAAGCCTCTTCGGATCCTTTTCCTGGATGCCCAGTGAGTGATGGATTGATACCGTTTGCAAGACTGATTCATATGGCCCTTTTGTTTGGCTTTTGACAGGTTGTTTATAAGAATAATGACATCCGTCTGGAGCTGTCTCGCTTGGCCCGGATTGGAGACACCAAGATGAAAATCTATGGTGAAGTTGTGTTCAAGTGTGAGAACGTGGCCACACTGGACCCCATCAACTTTGAGACCCCAGAGGCTTACATCAGCTTGCCCAAGTGGAACACCAAACGTATGGGCTCCATTTCCTTTGACTTTCGCACCACTGAACCCAACGGCCTGATCCTCTTCACTCATGGGAAGCCCCAAGAAAGGAAAGATGTCCGGAGCCAAAAGAACACAAAAGTTGACTTCTTTGCTGTGGAACTTCTTGATGGCAACCTGTATTTGCTTCTTGACATGGGCTCTGGCACCATCAAAGTGAAGGCCACTCAGAAGAAAGCCAATGACGGGGAATGGTACCACGTGGACATTCAGCGTGATGGCAGATCAGGTAAAAGAGGTTTAGGATTGAGATCAGAAAAGTGTAGTAGCTCATACACCCTTGCCTTCCCCAACCCCTGGTAAGCTTTCAGGCTCTATGTATTTATGATGACTTTCACTTGCATGCTCACCTGTCTCCCCCCCCCATTATCTCTAATAGCTATTGTAAAATGATATTTATGAACAAGATACCTGTCTTATGGAGGTCTAGTATTCTCAGTTTCTCTATCATTCTGCATAGTGTTCTCAGTGATAGTTCTAAACCCCTAGCACCATGAGTGGTTTGATAAGTAGCATTTCCATTCTGACCACAGGCACTGTCAAGATCTGACATTCCCTGCCCTTTCTTCTCCCTGCCCCAATCTCATCACCATGGAAACTGACTGTGACATCACAGGCATTACATTATGTGATTATACTGTGGGATAAGCAAGAGTTTATGCAATGATAGCCCTTCAATAATTGGCAAGAGTCATGTTTCAGGAAGGAATTATGACAAGAAAGGAAGCAGCAAATTGATTTTTCCTGAAGTCATGTTCGATTTAAAGGCTTCCTTTGGTGTGAAAGCCCACATTTCACTCTTCCACGAAGGCCTCACTAACTCTCCATCCCTCTTCATAACCTTCTACATTTGGTTTAAATGGCTTTGTTTGTTTCTGTAGCCACAGATCAAACAAAGCAGCCCCAGGCAGTACATAGCTACTCTGGAAGAGTAACGAAAAGAGAGAAGGGGAGGGGGGTACAGCAATGGAGAATCTGGGCTTTTGAATGCCTGAACAATCTGGCTGCCTTTTGAAGGACCCTCGGGAGATGCTGGTCATATTCTTTATTATTAGTAAGGGTGTTTCCCCAAGAGGACTAAGTGTAACATCTAAATTTCAGGCTCATTTTCTGATTCTTCATCTGGGCAACACACAGCCAAGACTGGTTTTAGCTTCATTTTCTGTATTTGTGTGGATTACGTCTCCTGTGAACATGAAGTCAATCTGGCCATTTTAATGTCTAGGTACCCTTGACCATTATGGCAAAGCAAGATGGTCCCCCATCCAAAGATGAAACTAGAAATGGCTGAGCTTTCATAGAATGGCAGCTTTTCTGCATAATTTCCCAGCTAGAAGGGTGGCAGAGATGAGCTATACTGCCCTCAGGAAGATCTGGATGGGGTCTATGCAGAATGCAGGCAGTGGCAGATTGTGGCCTTGGATGTTTTACTGCCCAGTAGGATTCTCTATTGATTGTTTGAAATCTGGTCAGAACCAAGAGGCTTAAAATTAAATGTGCTTGTTGAACAAGAATGAGCAGTTTGTGTTTTTTTTCTTAAGAGATAGAAACACAAAAACATACTTTCTCTAGAGGCTAAATTTCTCTTTCTTGAATTTATCAATAAAATGCCAACTGGAGCAGCACTAGAACACTTCCTCAGAATTGTCTATAAAACATTGCTGTTGTCTCTGTGTGAAGATGTGTTGTGGTTGAAGTGTTTTGTGTGCAACTAACTATGACCTTGGTATGACTTAGCAGTGACCCGTTGGTGTTCTGAGAAGGCTAATATACATAAAGTCATCATATATTTATTTGTTTTTAGCCTATCAAATTTTCTAAGTAAACAATAATGAGTTCAGGAAAGCAGTGTAACATTACGTTTCAAAATGATCTATTAAACTTCATTTCTTTGTGAGGATATTTTTTCTGGTATATTTTTTTCCAGTTAGCTATCAATTTCTTCTAAAATAGGTATTTGTAAAATAAGCATGCTCACTTCTCTCTTGAGCATTTCAGGAATAAAAACTGGCCTGAGTGATGGTGTAGTAAACATTTTATGAGCACTCCTCAGTGGAGACAATGAGTCTTAAAAACCAAAATGTGTGCTCAAAATGTGCTCAGCCACACTTTCAGAGCTCAGGCGTTCTATGGGATACAGTCCAGGCTCCAAATTTTAAGGTGATTCGCATCCTGACCATACAAGACGATCTACATGTTTCTTGTCTCAGTTTCTTTCCCATTGCTACTACAAAATATCCTGACTAAAGCAACCTAAGGGAGAAAGGGTTATTTTGGCTTACAGTTCCAGAGAGCTACAGTCTATCATGACAGGGAAGACATGACATTAGACAAAGTAGGCATGGTGGTAGAAGCAAGAGGATGGCTGTTCACAGTGCATCCACACTCGGAAAGCAGGAAGCTAACAGACAATTGGGTCAGACTAACAAAACTCAAGGCCTACGTCCAGGGACTGCAGACTTCTTCCAGAGTCATGCCATAACCTTTCAGCGAGAATCAGCTGGGGAATGAGGGTTCAAACATACAGGAGTATATAGAGCGTATTCAGGATATTTCCCATTCAGATTACATTACCCATCAATTAATGACCACATTAGCCCTGTTGGAAGAGCTAAAGAAACCTTTAAGAGAAGCCATTAGGAGACACAAATCTCATCTTCTTCCTTTTTTGAAATAAAATTTTTTTCTTTGACTATTTCATATATGTTTACTATGCACTTTAATTTTATCCATGTCCCCACTTATCTATCTCCATCTCCCCTAGGGCCCACCAATTTCTCTCACTGATAACTTCTATTATTCAATGATCATAATAATAACTATCATCATCATCATCATCATCATCATCATCATCATCATCATCATCATCTAGTCTCCACAGTCAAATTGGTGATGATCACAAGTCTGGTGCCATTCACTGGAGCATGAGAAACCCTTCACCAGCCACATCTATTGCAGCCCCATATGAGGAACAACAATATGAACCAACCAGTACCCCCAGAGCTCCAAGGGACTAAACTACCAACCAAAGAGTACACATAGAGAGAACCATGGCTCCAGCCGAATATGTAGCAGAGGATGGCCTTGTCAGGCATCAATGAGAGGAGAGGCCCTTGGTCCCGTGAAGGCTCGATGCCACAGTGTATGGGAATGTCAGGACAGGGAAGTAGGAGTGGGTGGGTTAGTGAGTAGGAGGAGAGGCCTGGGATAGGGGGTTTTCAGAGGGGAAACAAGGAAAGGGGATAACATTTGAAATGTAGATAAAGAAAATATCTAATAAAAAATAATGAATCTCTGCTCCTAAGCAGCCGTCACCTGCAAACTCCTCATTTAAGGAATGATACTTGAAAGCTCCTCTCCCAACCATGCTGGAGCTGTAATGACTCCTACATCACAGCATTGTTCTGAGGGAGTAGCCTGAAACAGCACATAAATGGCATCATGGTTCAGAGTAAACTGCTTCATGTGTGAATCACTAGATCTGAGCCCCAACACTCAAAATCAGGCAATCAGTTTTCTCTAATTCATAAAACAAGGGGCTGGAGAGATGACTCAGCTGGCGTAACAGAATTTATTGCTCCTGCTGAGGACCCATGTTTGATTCCCAGCATCCCATGGTGGTTCACAACTATCCATCAGCTCCAAGGGATCTTATGCCTTCTTCTGACCTCCTCAGGTACCAGGCATGCATGTATGTGCAGGTGCACTCTCTCTCTCTCTCTCTCTCTCTCTCTCTCCCACACACACACACACACACACACACACGCACACATGCACACACATGCACACACACTCACACAGGCATACACACACACACAAATTTAAAACACTTATACATATAAAATAAAATACATCCAAAAAATTAAATACATAAAATGTTTAAAATGGTAACCTGGATATTAAATTTTGTCATGTGGGTTTTTGAAATATTAAGAATTAAATAGGCAAAGGCCATTTCTCTAGGAGACAGCTTCTAAAGAGAGTTAAGGGAGGGTTGCTGATGTAATCTACCCCAACCACACACCAGCAGCCCTTTGTAGTCTTTCTATTCTGTTCATTCTCCTGTTGTAATTTGGAGCACACACACTATATCTGTGATCTCCTTTAATCTCCTTTGGCCCTTGGACTGCATGCTCACTGGCTGAGGGAATTGAGACCCATGTGGAAGAGGCAGAACAGAGGCTGAATAATGGACGATGCAACCCGCTTCTCTCACTACCTACAAAGCATGTCAAAGAATAACACTTAAACGGAAAGCAGTGCTGGCAGGATGCTCAGATACCACCTTGGTCATCTCCTCTTTCTCAGTTCAGGAAAGAGAACTGTAAAGACATTGAGGGACTGGCAAAGGGTGGAAAAACCATGGAAGACAAATGGACTTCTTCCATCTTTCCAGGCCAGGCACTGGGATTACAGCTTCTAGAATCACATTTGGCAGAGTCCATTATTTTGCCTCTCCCAGGACTTATCCATGTCTCTGGGTCCATCTCTTCTCATCTCTTCTTGCTTGTTTAATTATGAAAAAACTTCCTCCCACAATTAGGTCTATTTAATAATAATAACAACAGCAAGAATACAATATAATAAAGAATAATATATGCATACTATGGAGTGCATAATTTTGTGGAGTTGATTCTTTCCTTCTACTTTTATCTGAGTTCCAGGGATCAAACTCAAGTGGTCAGGCTTGATCCATAGACATTTCTGCTCAGTGAATGAGCTTACAGTCCCTTGAGGGCTTTGTAAGTGCCCTTCTTTCTGCCAGGCATGCACTTTGTCTTGCATTGTGCAGGTCTGGATCATTTTCAACTTTTTGTCTTAACTGTTCTCCGTATGGAGATGCCTCCAGTGAGTACAGACATTAAAGCAGGTCCTATGAGTTGCTTTCATGGCGCCCATTTGGCTATTTCTACAACAGCTGCTATTAGCTAATATTCTTAGATTATCTGTTGATTTTTCTGCCTCTACGCTCTGCAAAATCAGCTCAGTAGGAGGAGGACTCTGCCCAACAAGCCTAGCACTATGCCTGAAACTAACACTGGAGAAAGAAAACATGTTCCCTGAGCATTTAATAATGCATGGAGAATCACATTCCATCCAGGTGTCATGGCTCACACCTGTAGTTCCAGCACTTAGGAAGCAAAGGCAGGAGGATGACTATTATAAGTCCAAGCCCAGTTTAGTTTTCATAGCAAGTACCAGACCAGACAGGGTTACTTTGTGAGCTTCTGTCTAAAAACAAAAC
This sequence comes from Tokudaia tokunoshimensis, assembly GCA_036184795.1. Taxonomy (NCBI): domain Eukaryota; kingdom Metazoa; phylum Chordata; class Mammalia; order Rodentia; family Muridae; genus Tokudaia; species Tokudaia tokunoshimensis. The sequence goes on from BTHU01000012.1 coordinate 104,811,477, forward strand.
AAGTACACAAGCCAAAAGCAGTAACAAAAGCAGCCAAAGGCAGTGCACAAAATTTTGGTTGACACAGTGGACAGTCAATGCCTTGTCTATAGAGTATTCACGGATAGAGAAAGCCCAGTCTTTGGGGAACCATGAACTCCTGAAGAAGACATAGGCAATATAGAATCATTCTGTCCTTGGCTTTACTGTAAGCACTCTACACATATGTATTCCTTTAATCATCGCAGCAACCTGTTAGTTGAGGATAATTATTTTTTCCCTCTAAAAATGAAAGGTGAAATCTGTTCTTCAAGACTGTAAAGTTGGCAGGTGAAAGAGCTAGGATTTAACCTCCCCATGCCTGTTTTGTATCTTATCTCTCAGCAGATATGGTTATGGAGAGAAGATATGTACTGGGTGGGGTTCATCACTGGGTTTCTTTCTGAATGCTTTTATGCCCCAAGCCACCTTAGCTTCAGGGATTGGAACCCAATGGTCTTTCCCAGCAGCTTGTAGTCATTCTCTCCCTGGTTACAGTGCTGTCTCCTGACAAGGAAAAACTGATCTCCCCCCTCCCCTGGGGGCTACGTTCCTTTAAGCAACTCCAGAGTCTCACCTGAGATGTAAGAAGGTGCTTAACTCACGCTGTGCCTGTCTCCCATTCCAGGTACCATATCTGTGAACAGCAGGCGCACGCCATTCACCGCCAGCGGGGAGAGTGAAATCCTGGACCTGGAGGGGGACATGTATCTGGGCGGGCTGCCAGAGAACCGAGCTGGCCTCATTCTCCCCACGGAGCTCTGGACTGCCATGCTCAACTACGGTTATGTGGGCTGCATCCGCGACCTCTTCATCGACGGGCGCAGCAAGAACATCCGGCAGCTGGCGGAGATGCAGAATGCAGCAGGCGTCAAATCCTCCTGTTCACGCATGAGCGCCAAGCAGTGTGACAGCTACCCCTGTAAGAATAATGCAGTGTGCAAGGACGGCTGGAACCGCTTCATCTGCGACTGCACTGGCACCGGCTACTGGGGGAGAACCTGTGAGAGAGGTGTGTGGTATTTCTGGGTCTGAGGGGAGTGATACATGGTCCAAGGGTCATCTTTGCTCACCCTGTAATTTTCTGCTTCCAAACAACACTAATACTGAGTTCTCTGGTTTCTGGAACTCATCCTTTCTAGTTTTGAAGGGTTAAATGTGTTTAGTCAGTTAGATGGTAGAAAGAAGAGCTGTACAATAAACACCTCCAGGATCACATTACATTTTAAATATCTTCTATGGATAGGGAAGGTTCTAGAAAGAAGCAACTGGGTGTTTCCTTTAGTCCTTGAAGTCACACTTCCTTGGTGCTTTCTGCCAGCTGACTCCTGGGTTAATCTCCAGAAGCACAATATTAAACAAAATGTGTCTGTCTCTGTTGTCATGGAGCTGCCTGTCTGTTGGTCTTAAACAACTACTTACAACCAGTTTTATATGAGACTGAGTGATGGCGTGGTTAGGAACATGATTTCTGGAGCTAGGTTGAGGTGAAAGTTTGGGACCTCGCATTGTCATATGAGCTTCTCCAAGACAACGTCTCTGAGACTTGAGTCACTCATTTGTAAAAGACAGGCAACCAAGAACCTACCTCATCAGATGCTGATGGTGATTGAGTTAATGGGTTCCTGGAATGTGGAAAGCATTTAATACATGTTAGTGATTGCTCTGTGGTTAGTTATCAGCATCAACATCATCAAGGGGAAGATGCAGGGGAGCAAAGAAAGCCAGCATACTGCAGGCATCTAGATGGCATTTCCACAAGAAGTAGTAAAAAAGAGATATGAGCATGGGTGGGCATTAGTTTGGCAGAAGGGTGAGAGAAAATGTGAAAGTACAATCATCTGGAGACCTCTTTGCCTAACAACTAAATGTGCCTGTTATCACCAAGCTCTTAACCTTAAGAAGTCAAGAAGTCAGTGGAATGATTTGAGCTCACAAACTTCTCTTGAAGGGTCTCTCTCACAGATACATGTGGGTGATCTGGAATGTCTCTTCTGGGTACTGCCTGTCTGGACAGAGCAGATCACTAGGAGCACAAACAAATACATCAATCTGAAGTAGAGTTATTCTCATTTTTGCATTTTGCAAACTGAATCAAAAATTTCCGAACCCAGAGGTAGGAGGATCTCAATCACAGTGGCCTGGGGTCCCTAGAGACGATCTGCTTTCTTCTCTAACATCATCATTGATGGACATTTTTTTTAACCTAATCATTATGTGAAACTCCACTTCCTTGATGTTAGTTAGTTCTGGAAATTCCCCCCACCAAAAGTAAAATATTTTGGCAGTAAGTCTAAATGTTCATTTCATAGATAAAGAACTAAGACATAAATGGAGGGTCTCTATGTCATTTTGCTAATTAGTAACAAAACCAACACAGAATTCCAGGTCTGTCTGACTCTAAAACACTTGCAAGGTCATTTTGCCTCCAAGCACTCCACCATAGCTTATTTTCTTGATAGAAGTATGAACTTTCTTTCTAAATCAGTCCCACATATATTTATACAAAGCTATTTAAAGACAAACATAGAATGCACAATGGACTCAAATTTAGCTTGACAATCCACTAAGGAATTAAATTCTCAGGTTTGCTTTACCAGGATACTCACCAACTGAACTAACAGGTTAGCCACAGTGGAAAGAAGACTGCATTATGTTAATTAAGGTCAAGTATTCTTTGCTTGCCAAGAGAGTAAGTCTCGAGGACAGAATAGGACAGACTCAATGGTAATTTTATCCACTGTAAGACATTGTAGGGACCAGCAAGATGGCTCACTGGGAAAAGCAATGATGTCTGAAGTTCAATGCTCAGAAACTACATGGGAAGGAGAGAACCAACTCCCATGAACTGTCCTCAGACTTCTATGTTCTTTCATGTGCCTGAGACCACGCATACACACAGATGTACCAAATAATATTATTTTTAAAAAAGATATTATAGAACTCATAGGAGGTGGTCTTCCAAATTTTTAATTTAGCTGATTACAATTAAGTAGCTATTAAAAGCTTTTGCTTTTAGGTTTCAGAGATGACTCTCACCTTCCTGTGAATAGGACACCAAAAGGGCCAACAACAAAAATAGTAATAGACATCACCCTCTATATATTTTAATATAGTGGTAAGCCTTGTGGAAAAATGCTAAACTGAGTATCAAGTCAACATTTAGAAGTTAGTATGTAGAGTTTCTTCTCTCTGCAGGAAAAAGAAATGTTTTGTAAATATTAGAGACAAAGGTGGTCCTAGGTAACTAAGTAGAAAGCTACTCAAGAAAATTTACTTTAGTCTCCATCCTTATATGTTTCCTAATTCTCTTGCCTTGTCCTTTTGGGATGTGGTAGAGGAGGACAACTTTGATGTAGAGTTTGTCATTAGACCAGCTTTACTTGGATGGTTGGAAATTTTCATCTAGTGTCATTCCTGAGCCATGCCCATCTCTGAACTGAAGTTTTTACCATTACACTCAACTTTCTCCATTTCATTCACATTGGTTCCTACTAATAGTAACATTACTATTGTGAGATAATTGATCTGAGTGAGTCAAGTCACTATTATTTTAGGCTCACAGGAACAGCTTCTTGGGAATTTTCTTAGTCTTATTATGTTGGTACAAATGACTCATTTTAGATGTAATATTAGAACTTCCAGGAAAAAATAGAGGAAGGAGATGATAAAATATTAGAGCAATAATTAGAGAGAGTTCAGTGACCAGGCTGATATTCTGGCTCATGGGACAACTAGTGTTTAAGCAAAAGAGGCAAATGTTCCCACACAAGGGGACTCTGGAACTCTTCCTTCACTGTTACTCTTCAGGAATGCCTATAGTTTCTGAACATCAGAAATAGAAAACAAAATTTTGGTAGAAATAAGAATGAGAAAGTCCAAGAAACTTTCAATCTCTTTTCTCCCACTCCCAGTTCCATCATATAAAAGTGGCCGCTCTGCCTACTTGCTCTACAACTTTCCATATGTTATGGCCATGTTCATAACACCAACCGCCCATGTCTGACATTACCCTTTGCTTCTTTGAGATGACTACATACTAGTCTGCTGATCCAAAGCAGGATCTGTGCCAGATACTTGATTATTGATTTTATTGGACATGGTATCTACAAGGATTTAAGTATCCATATATATATATATATATATATATATATATATATATATATATATCTGAAGAAAAAAATACTCAAAAGTCCCCACTGAGGAAGCAGTTTCAATGAGGGAAAACAATGTCATTGGGAAGCTCTATTATATTCAATAACAGAGCGGTCCTCTCATTCTTCCAGTCCAATGATTCATTCTGAACACAGTGTCAAGAACAATACAGGGGCAAAAAATAATTAGTGGGGGAATAAAACAATCCGTTGAACCGTCTGGGACTTGAGCGATATATAGATCAAATGTCTTACATTTGCTAAGCTGCCTCTCATTTGGCCAGAATGGATGGCTCTTGGCTGCACTGTACCAAGAATAATTGTCCCTCATATATCCCCAATCAGCTGCCTTTTAATGACTAGTCAAAAATGACAATGTAAAAGATGCAGTGACTTTCACTGTACTTGGCCAGTTTTGGACCAACTCCCATTGATTTGCCCTTGGAATAGGTGAGCTCATAAGCACCTTGCACAGCTGGCTGCCATCACTGCTTCCTGGCTCTAACACCTCAAGGCCTGTGAGTTACAAGAGGAAGAGGTGAGATGTCTGAGGTAAACTTTTGTTCATAGATTGCAGTGAAATATCCTCAAAACCTTGGGCTTACATCAAATCAGCCTCTTCCATCCCAGATATCAAATGACCTTTCCATCTCTCCAAACCAGCACCAGGGTAGGCTACCCTACAAAGACATTTGGAAAGAGTCCAGGCACTTGACAGACTTAGCAACCCCATGTGGCCTATTTCTATTCCAGATGGCTGCCTCCTCATCTTAGCTCATATTATGGTTTTTGCTGCTTTGGAATCGCAGTGGATTTGAATTTAAATTTAAATTTCAAAGCAACAAGAAACTGTTCCTTTTCTCCTTCACCCTAATGTCCTGTCCCTTGTTTTTGGTATGGTTGTAGGGAAGACTTGCAATTCTCTAGAAATATGGGTTGCTGAAATGTAGGGAGCACTTAGTACACATTAAGGATTGCTCTATAATTAGTTATTAGTATCAGTATCATCAAAGAAAAGATATGGATAATCAAGGGGACCTAGGAAGTCTTGCTAGTCTCTTGAGGTAACACTGTGAACCTCGCGAAAACACTCTTTGAAAAACTGCTCAGCACCACTCCAGCCTTGTCCAGTGTTTCTTCCATCATCATAGTTTTCAATTTCAAGAGCTTCTGACTACTGGTGATCTTTAGCAATGAAGCCCTGCAGGTTTGTCTTCAAGAGGGTTTTTCTCCTAAGGAGAGCAGGTCATGAGAATGAAGAAACACTACATACAGTATCTTCCATATCTCATTCCCACTAGGACAGTGTTTTACAGAATTATGGGCCTTCTCATGTCAATCATGTTCACTTAGGGCCATGTTTATGGACTATTAAAACAGTTGCTGAGAGGGAAGATGAGGTTCATTTTTTTTTAGTCCTTTGGACAAGTGAGAAGTCCAAGCCTTCCACCTAATTGGGAGAGTAGATTAAATTTTTCTCAACATAGACTGAGACTATACATATTTAAAGGAAATGCTCCTTTAATTTTAAACTCCTCTTTAATTAAGGTATATAGAGGACACAACAAACGACAGAGGCAACTGTGGATCCTTTTAAGCTTTTGAACCTTGCTATCCTGAAAAGGAATGTGTGCTATAAAGGAGTGGTTCTAAGCCGAAGTGTCAAGACCTCACTGGGGGTAACAGCAGATGTCCAGCATAGTGGATACTTACATTATGGTTCATAACAATACCAAAATCACAGTTATGAAACATCAACAAAATAATTTTATGCTAGGGGTTACTACAACATGAAGAGCTGTATTAAAGGGTCAGAGCATGAGGAAGGTTGAGAGCCACTGCTATAAAATTATTAGATACACATTAAATACTTCTTTAAAAATACAAGAAAGGGCCAAGAATCAAGAAAAAAATTCACTCAATGTCTGAACACAATTAGCTAACCATTAAAACAGTTTTAGCTAGTCTTTCTCATATTTTTTAGAGTTTGGCTGTTCTTATTTATGGATATAATCATGCTATAAGAACATGTATCTTCTCCTTCTCCCAATGAATATCATATTGAAGCCTAAAATATATCTTCCTAATTATTGTATATTTATACATACACATGTACACCTGTGTGTACATACATATAAATCACATATATGTGTATCCATATGTAAGTGAATATAATCTTATGGAATTATTCCCCTTGTATTCATTTTTTTTATGGTTTGGGGCAGAAAACCCTGACTCATGAGGCCATAGATTGTTGTAGACCCATAGCCATATGAAACTGTTTCAGATTTTTTTGTCTTGTCTATTTTGGCTATTCCTGGTGAGTGCTGAAATAAAACATTAACTGTGCTCATGGAAATCAAGTGATTCTGAGAACATTAATTTACAGAATTAAGATAAGCAGGACATACTTCTTCCAGGCTCTGGGATTTTGTTTCTATGTCCCATACATGTGATAAAAGCAAGAATAAAGATATGAGGTGTCTTAAGTTTCTTGTTCCAGCAGGGGAGGATGGGATCAGCATATATTCCCCATCTTTATTCAGGGCCTAATTTTCAATCAGCTCTTTGGTTTGCCATGAGATCTTGGGTGACAGTAACAACAGCAATCCCAGCAGTAAATTCTGCCTGGGAAGGCTGAGGCACTGTTCCAGAGAGGCTGGAGTCTATCATGTGAATGTCACACATACATCATATGGGAAACGACTTTAGAAAGCAATATCGCTAGTAGACTGCCTTGGGTCTTCTGTGACTCATTCTCATTTTTGATAGGTGGAGAAGCCCAGAGAAGTTGATATTACTCTAAATTGGAACGAATGAATAGTTAGACTTTATGGTTTCTCATCCCCATTCCATTCCTTTTCACAACACACTAAGTAGCCTTTTCTCCTCATGCATACAAAAGTCTGGATTCCAAGATCAGTAAGGAAAAAGTACCTGAAATATACTTACGTGCCCATAATCTCTAGCACTGTGTTATACATATATTCCTGCTGTGTAGTTTTAAGTTAGCACTTCAGATCTGTTTGGGTCTCTGTTTGCACACCCCCTTTGTTGCCACTGTATCAAAGATCATCCTTGTACCAGTGATACTCAAATTGGGATCTCAAGCCTAGGAATCTCCATGGAAACTCAAACGACTATATCGCCATTTTCTTCTTTGCATCTCAGTTTAAAAATTAAGATGCTAGTACCATTGAACAACCATTGATGCAGGGAGGCTTTCCTCCCTGCAGCAAAGTGATTTTACTATCTGTTTCTCCCATCTTAGTAAATGGCATTATTATTGTCCATGGGCAATTGTTTTTGTTACATTTTGTCCAAGAACCAAGTCATGGTAGTCTTTGTATGAAAACATCCTGCATCTGTCCACTTCTCTTCCTTGGCAATGCCATCATGACATGACTTAACACTGATTTTTTTTTTTAGATAATTAGATAGCAAGTAGAACATGAAAATGAAGAAAATGAAAATTTGTTTTGTGACATCTGTAGAGTACAGTGTTGCAGTAGGCAATTAATCTCTATTCCAGTCATGCCAGTAGTGGCAGCAGTGCATTCCTCCCTACTCACCCTAGTGTTCTTGGTTTTCAAATGAAACACACACATGCAGCCTCCTGTTTTATTATGTCTTAAACATCTCAATGGCTGGGCCACTTTCAAGCTTCCATGTGGCTAGCACCTCCCCTCTGATACTCCTGAGTTATTACTTATTAAAATCTATATTCCATCTTTGCTGTCCTAGACCCAAGGGATGGTTCGGGGAGCCAACTCTTCCCTGACTCTTACATGATAGCTATGCTCTCTCTTCTGTGTCTCTCAAGCCTGGACCTTACTCCTTTCCTTTTTTAGTCCCCTTGCCAGTGAATCCTAAAGTCCCACCTCTGTCTCTCTGCCCAGTCATTAGTAGCTGGCCACTTTATTTACCAATCAGAACCAACTGGTGGCAGGGACCCTCAGCATCTTGCATACTAATTCTCATACAATTTTAGAAACCCAAATAACATAATACAAGCATTACAACAGTATCACATGAAAATTCTCTTCACATTCAACACATTTCTTCCTTCAGTAACTTTAGAATCAGAAGTCTCGTTTCTATAAAACTGTAGGAAATCAAACTATGATGCTTGTTATTAAACTCTAACATTGGGGCAGCCATTAAGTAAATAGATCTCCATATTCTTTCCACATCAAGCTAGGGCAGTTGGGTCCTAAAGACAGAGTTGTACAGGACACACTCTGTGTACTCCATGAGCTTACAATGTAGCTTAAAGGATGGGGACATATCTTTACACTTTAATGTCAGCTACAGAGTGTGATAGTTCAGGTGGGTAATCATTGGAATAGAAAGACACAGCAATTACAAAGTAAGATGTGACAACACGACACAGCACTTAATCGCCTGTTTTTGCTGGAATACCTCACTAGTATGGAAGGCAACAGCAGCTCTGGACTCCAAGGTCAAGTACAACTGTACTGGTTGTTTCCACTTGTCTCCACGGCATGGAGGAGAACTTTTGCAGTGTAACTGTGCTCCCTACCTCTAGGGATATCCAGATCCTTTATTTAGATAGATGACCTTGAGGTAGTCATTTGGATCTTCTGGCCTCTCTGTTCTGTAAGAACAAAATGAAGCAATTGGGTTTCATGCTCTCTTAGGGCCCTTCGACTCAAACACTCTGTGATTCTCAAATGTCATCAGCTTGGCAGTGACTCCTCTGTTCCCAAAATGAGGGATAAAGGTGAATGAATGAAGGGCAGAATGGGACTTTGAGTCCCAGTTTCTTACAGTCTGCAGATCTCTTTTGGTCAGGATGCTGTCTTTAGTTATATTAACAATGCAATGGAATTTTTACTTTTCTAATGCATTTGCCCAAGTAAGTTGGATGTTTTCTTGTATGGAGTGCACTTTAGTTCTATGATATAAAAGATTTAAGTGATAGGTTAATAAATATAGTTTGGAATTTCTTCAGAAAATCAAAAGGCTATCTCTATTTTGGCTTATTATTTGTGACCTTTAGATAGATAGATAATGACGTGTATCTAAAAAGTGGGTTTCCTATGAATTATGCAGTTCATTGCCATCAATCAAAACTCCATTTTTATTTATGCATAGTTGCCATATAACTTAATGAATCTTTGGTGACATCCAGCACAAGCTCACATTTCGCCTCTTGTATATCCTTTAGTTCTTCACATGTCTCCTTCCCATGACCAACATCATGGGATCTTGTGAAGATATATCATGGTTCCTGAATGAACCATGATCTATTCTTCTTGGTTGGGGTCTGAAGCACTCTGATTGTTGTGTTCGTCTTGTTCCAAAGAAGAGATTGAGAATGTATAGTTTTGTTATTCAAAAATTACTAGGTAGGGACACTAGAGACCTTTAAAGGAGTCTACCATATACCTGCATTCAGCCAGAGAATTATAAGGACCAGTCAATGGTTTGGTGCAGTGCAGGTAAGCTGCTTCTACCTACAGTGGCTACAATGTCCTCAAAGCAGGGACATTGATGGCCGTTTATATCCTGCTCAGTACCTTTGTTATTGTGTTTGCTAAAAGTGGCTTAACTGCCAGCAGACATCTGCCTATTATAGTACAATAAATCGAGACACTGTTGAATTATAAGGAACAAGTGCTTCAAAACACAGCACAAGGGGACCATTGCAGGCTGTTCTATCACTGCTGGCTTCATGGTTCCTTTCACAGACAGTCAAATCCTTCTTTGCTCCAGTTCAGATGAAAAGGGAAGTTAAGAGAATGACTTTTCATTTAAAGGAATTATGCATCTGCTCTATGTTAGGTTCTTAATATACATTGGACCATTTCACACTTACATCCGTTCTGCAGATGATGTATTATTATTATTACCACTCTCCAGTTGATGAAATTAAGGCCCAATTCGTTCCAAAGTACTGAATCTATGAGCGTGTTTAATATGAGGTAGATTACGATTCTCTTCATAAACAGATTGTGATGGTCTGATGTCCAAGAAAGGTAGTATTCAAATGCAGAGAGAGATTCTGCAGGCAGCATTGAACACATGACAGTAGAGCTCAGGTTTGGTTGCAGAAGTGGGAAATCTGCCTCCCAGGAATGGAGAAATATTATTCCAAGCAGAAGAGTGAAAATACACCAACGGCTACCAGATCCATACACACAGGTGCATGCCATGCCGCATTGGAATCGAAGGACATAAGAGCTCTATCTAACTATGGAGAATGGAAGCTGATACTGGTCCATACCTAACAGAGGTCGAAGGAGCCACATCGGCAGAACTTAGTGATTGCACATAGCTGAAAGGTGGCCATGGATGAAAACAAGGGTGTGGCTTCTAAAGCCGATTGTTTCACATGGTGTCTTGAATAAGTAAAGATCTTGGGAGGAATAAAGAGAAACAAGGCCACCACTAAGGTGATACATCGAGTAGTCTCACTAACGTCTGCCTCAGTCATACTATGCTTCAGTTTTCATAGCTACACTTAAAGCAATGGCAGTGACTCTTTAATTGTCTTGCTAGGGGCCTCAGTTAAACAAAGTGCATGGAGTATGGCCCCCTCTGAACCAGAAATTTAGTAAATTGACAATATGAAAAATACATTCTAGAGGTAGTGAGTATTTTCTAATTTTCTATTTCAGTATATGATACTGACCAAAACTTAAAAGCAGGAAGAGGAAACCACAACAGGACACTAGAATGTTCTTGTCTTGATGTTCCAAGTAGCCTGAGGGTGGCATGCAGACAAGTGTTAGGGATCTGTTACAACTGTAGCAAGCTCAATAGAGCTTTGGAATATATGTGGTAGAAAAAAATAGCTGCACCTTGTCTCTAGCCATCTTGCAGAAATATACAGATTTAAGATAAACCAAGAAGTCAATTCCTGAAGGGTGACAAGTCTCAGTTTTAGTATCTTCCCCTTCTGTTCTCTTTATACTTTATAGCACTGAAGGTAATTCTAAGGGGTGTATATTCATGTGTGCATAATATACGCGTATATAGTTTTCCCTTTCATGTATGAAACAGTCCTCTATTTTATTTTATTGTAGGTTATGTTTTAATTCAATCTGAAACTAGGGGGAAGAAAGAGTAGACATGAAATCCTTATGGTTAAGATACCACAAATCCCAAATGTCAGACTGGGTTGGTCCAAAGACAACTCAATAGAGTATTAATGATGCCAAAATGATATATCTTGTCAGTAGGACAAGGGTGTGGTTACATCTATCACAGCCACTCCTACTCCCAGTTCCAATGAGGACCTATGTCCTCCAGGTAGGAGCTGAATGGCCTAAATAATAGAGTAAAATTGTCTTGGATCTGCATTTCGATTCTCCTAGAGTTGAATGTTCTGAAGCAATATCTGTGACTATTCTGTGAAAATACATGTTTGTTTTTCCATGATTATTTAGTGAGCAACAGAATGTGGCATTATAATGCCATTCAACTAGTTTCCAGTAATTCATTTTCCTTGGTAATCTTTATCTGAGACATTGACAATTGACTTAGAGAGACACTGTATGAAGGGAAGAGATGTGTATATGTTTCTTTTGCTATTTCATCTCCCATCCTTCTGCACTCCACAAATAATAAACACAGTCCAGCCGAGAGTAGCCGAGAGTATTTTGGAGTAACAAATGCATGTGGGAGTCAGGGTTGACAATCCTGGGTATGAGTGACTCTAGAAAGACCCCCTTCTGTGGGCTGTTGGATGACTATTTCCCTGGCAAGTAGATGCCATCTTTCTTGAGGAAGATCATTTTATGCTTCTTAGCATGTTTAACCTTTGCAGCAAGGCCTTCCCATCAAAATGACAATCCCCAACAGAGCTTTCTAAGAGGCTAGTAAATCAGAAACCTTATGAAATCTGGAGGATTAGCATGCCCCCCCTCTTTGTTCCCCCAGGGAAAGAAAGTCTTGTGCCTTTCAGATTTTAATCTTCTCCACAGGCCCCTTGTCTGAAACTTCCTGCTGTGGCCTGCTGGTATTTGAATATTATTTTCTTGTAGTTGCTCCATGACCACATACTGGCACAAGTTAAGGCTGGCATATTCTTTATCTCCATCAGCAATGTTGTAAAAGAAAGATAACTGTTCTGATTTTTTTTAGTTGAATTCTTTACAGCCCTAAGACATCCTCTCTGGGTCTGAAGATAGTGTTTGATCCTTAATGTCACTATACCCATGATGGCAGGGTGATGCTCAAAGCCTTAATCTTTACCCGGCTGTCTCTGCTTTCTTTTACCCATTGCTGGATCTGAAATACAATCACTGGCCCCTCCAAGAAGCCAGCATTGTAGCCACTACAAGACAGAATCACTTGCGGTGGAAATCCACAAAGTCAGGTCTATGTTGGGAATAACAACTGAAGAAGGTGCTGGCTAATCACATGTAAACTTGACACATAAAGTAGAGTTATTTGAACGGAGGGTAATTCAATTGAGAAGCTAGTGCCATGAAATTCAGCTGTAAGCCTTTTCTTAATTAGTGATTGATGAGGAAGGGCCTAGTCCCTTGTGGTTCATATGATCCCTGGGTTGGTGGTCCTCAGTTCTATATGAAAGCAGGCTGAGCAAGCAAGGGTGACCAGTCCAGTAAATAGCACCTCTCTATGGCCTCTGCATCAACTCCTGCCTCCAGGTTTCTGCCCTGTTGGAGTTCCTGTCCCGACTTCCTTCAATGCTGAACAACAATATAGAAGTATAAACCAAATAAACGCTTTCCTCCCCAACTCGCTTTTTGGTCATGCTGTTTTGGTGCAGCAATAGAAACCCTGACTAAGACAGGGAAACTATGTGACAATTGTGATAGCTGTGCAAAAGATTGGAGTTTGGCATAGATCAACTCTTTTGGCTGAGTTATAGAAGAATATCTATATGCTAATAAGGACCTCAAAAGTTTTGGAGCCCAAGTCAATATCTGTGCCATATACTTCTTCTAGGGGAAAAAACTAATTTTTTTTGTGGGAATGTTTACCTAGGTTTTATGTGCTGTGATAAAGACTTGAAATGGGCAGCTTAATTATTACAATTTAATCGTAATAGGTTTTTTATAATTCTATAGCCATAGTAGATAAAGGCTGTTTTGATTCTTAATTCTTATCTGAGGAATTGGGGTCAAGGAACTTGCCCAAAGATAAATGAATTAAGACCACCCAGTTTAAAAAAAAAACAGTACAGTGGGTCTTCTTGTTCTTTCAGTAGAGAGGCTGCATTTTTATGATCAATACTCCCTTCTTGTCTATGCAAAAAGGGAGCTTGTGCCTTTATGAGGCATTGTATCCATTTATGGTAAAGATAAAATGAATCCATATTACATGAACTGAAAAGTCTCTATTCACCATCTCCCACTCCTCTTCTTTTCTTCTTCACTGAGGGGTAAGCATATTTACTTGCAAAACTATGAAAAGTCTCTGTTTTCCAAATGTCTTTCTATTGATCTTGATTCAGGCTCTGGAACCCATATTAAGGCATATCCTGTAAGCATTGGCTTATTCATTGATGGGAATGATGGAGCACATCTTCAGGCTTCTTTCTCAAAAGGCTGAGACTATAAGATCAGGAGTTCAAGGATAAATACTGAGTTCAAGTTCAGACTTATCTATATCAAAATAACTTGTCTCAAAACAAAGCAAAAAAATTAAGAATAGCAAGAAGAGACAAACCAAAATAAGCATAACAGAATCTAGATGCTTTTTCTGACATGCACACTAGAGATTGTAGAACCAATCAATTGTAAATCCTTGTTTAAGGACAACTGTTCAACCTTCAGATGATTAAAGACAACTATTGTCTTTCCACTAGAATTCCCAGTTATTCTTGGGATAAGCTTCACTAGTTTCTATAACTAGTATTTACTTACAACTTTGTGTTCCTTAATATTTCAGTTGCTACTAAAGAGAGTCACAGAATACAGGAGGAGGTCATGTGTTCACTGAAATGGAGAATGGCTTCTTGTTTAAGGATGTTTAGGAAGCAAGCCATGCCTGTCTAAGCTACAGGAGTGCATTATTGGAGCAGTAATGTGAGCGCTGCCATGGTACCGAGTATTGGGCGTAGGCCTGGGGGATTAACAGAAAACAGACTCGGGTCATTCTGGTGAGGAGAATGCCAAAGCTTTACTGAGGGACCAGCAATATATACTAGAGGCCGGGTGAAAAACAAAAGGGAAAAAACAATCATAGCCTTAGGTCAGGCACCTGGCAAGTCCCTACCACACCGGCGGGAAGACAGAAATCAAGCTAAGTCGCAGGATGCTCTGCTCTCAGGAAACCTGTGCGAACAGCTCAGCCGGGGGCGTTGAGCTAAACTCATGGATGCCCTACAGTAATGAAGTTGGGTGTTAGACATTACATGTATGGATGGTGGATTTCTGTTTCCTGTAGGATTCATATTTGTTTATTTGTTATCCTGAACACATGTATTCATTCCACAATAGGTAACCTATTTACTGCCTTATCTTATTTATCAATGTGATCCTAGACTGAATGTAATTAACTTATACATTTTAGAAATAAAGCTGATGGACTGTAGTAATATCTCAGGATATCATTGATAGAGTTTTGAAAATAGCAGCTAGTGAAGAATCATAGGATGCTAGAGCTGATCTAGCTAGGTAAGGGCTTAAGAAGTCAGCTATTTTGGTGCTCACAATTTATAAAGGGAGCACTGAGGTCAGAGTAGGTGATATGACTTGCCATCACTTGGGTAGTAAATAGACACAGGAGGACTCCTGTGTCAGCATTTTGAATCCTGGTCCAGAGCTGTCTATCCTAGATCAATGTCAGAAGGTCCTTTTGCTTGCTATGCCTTTCAGTCTGTCTCCCTTGAGAGCTGCTAGTGAGACCTTAGGATAGTGAAGCTCACAGTCTCTGTATATAGATCTTTGTGAATTTTTACTTGTAATAGTATATTTATTTATTTCAAACAAGTTGGCAATTAATTCACAGTAAGCAACGTATGGCCTAGAGAATCTCATTACCCAAGCCTTATATTATCAACTCATCTATTTGAAAAGAGGCATGTAAAGAAGCAAGCTGAAAATGCCGGTGCTTGATCATATCTATAGAAAAGGGAATCCATAAAATGCAAACCTGGAGTAGAGAGTATAGGGATGCACTGAAGGCACCAAATAAACTGAAATTCATAGTTAAGATTATATAAAAAGAGACCTCTTCACATTGATTAAATGTGTGTGGTATGTTGGGTATAATTTGATATTTAAGATGTACAAGGTTAGAAGCAAACAGCTAGATTTGGTTGACAACTTGTTCTAAGTGCACTAGGAGCCTCTCTAAGCCTTATTTTTCTGTTCTCTTGAAATGTCTCTCAGGTGTTTGCGAGGCTTAACTAAGATTATTATATAAAATTCTTAGCACAATGCCTCGACCTTTGTAGCTATTTCATATGTGAGTAGTAGTTTCTCTTGTTTCATTTTGGAACAAGCTTATAAAGTTTATAGCATCAGCTATATTTAGACAATTAAACCAGGTAGAAGAAAGATTAAATAACTTGCCATAGTTTCTGTGTTAGCAGATACTGAAAGTAGGGAGTTCTTTTTTTTTTTTTCCTTTTTGTTTCTCTTTTTTGCTCAGCCTAGGAATGTTTCTTTGATCAGGTATTCAAAGGAGGGAGAAAGAGCTATAAGAAGTGGTGATTGTCCTTGCAAACTTCCCTCAAATTAAAATGCATACATAAACAAACAAACAACATAAACAGCAAAAAAAGCATAGAAGACATTTCATCATGTAACCTGTAGCATGTCACAGTGTGTTCCAAAGTATATCTCTGTCCAAACATCTTCACTTGCAAATGTTCATTGCAATGAGTCATTGCTCTGGTCTGAGATCTCTGACTTCTGTGACACTATCAGTATTAGATCTTCACCAGGACTCCTCCCTGCTATTCTGTCATTGCCCTGTGTCATGAAGATCCACAGCTTTGGGATAGCCGAACTGGCCCTTTCATGTGTTCCAACCTTCTGCAGATGATATAGATTTTGAGGTGGGCCAATTCTGAACCCTGGTCCTGAGCTTGGGTGGTAGCTGAGCTGGTCAGCCCACCAGTTCTCCCTTATCTGCATCACCAAGGTGAGTTCTCCAGTATTGCTCTTGCTAGGCTACCCAATGCCACCATCAACAGGGGGCAGGCTCATCTCTCCTGTTCTCATGCCCCTAGCCTCCATGCTTCCAGAGCCAGTCCCATTGTCCTGCACAGTCAATGTGCAGACCCTACTCTCCCAAGTGCTCCAGCCTGTGAGGGTCCAGGACAGCTTTCCCTGTCTCACGTTCTTGGGTCTGGCTCACCAATGCCCTTATCATCAGGGCCAACTCAACTCTGTTGCAAGGTACAGGGTCCACTCTCCTGAGTGATAGAGCCAGTAAGGGGCAGGGCCAGCTCTCTAGCACTCATGACCTCAGGGACAGCTCTTCTGACTACTATAGGTGGGGATGGGGAGCAGGAAAGCATCACTCATGCCACCTCATGTCATGTGAGTGGTGGGGTCAGCTCTCCTATGCTCTTGTCCTTGGAACTGGGTTACCTGTATCCCATGCACCAGGGCCAGCTCTACTGTGCTATCCAGAGGAGGTGCAACACTAGCTCTCCTGAGTGCTGCAGCTGTCAAGGGGCAGGATCAGTTCACCTACTTTCATGACTCAGAGCCAGTTTTCCCAACCGCTGCAGGTGGTAGAGGGGGACTCACCTCTGTGCTCACATCACATTACAGCAGACAAGTGACAAGGCCAGCTCTCCCTTGCTCTGTCCTTTGGACTAGCTCAACTGCTCATCTGTGATGCAGTCCAGCCCTACTGTGCTTCCCAGATGAGGTATAGGCTCTGCTTTCCTGGGTTGCACATACTCTTATCTGTATGGTTCTCAGTAGAAGAGAAGAAGTCTAAAGACACATGGAATTTGGGAGAGAAGCGAAATATTAGGAAGGCAAACTTCTCTCATAATCTATTGGGGGCTGTAACATAGACCAATTCATATTTATAACCACATATTGTGCATATGTGTGCATACATGAATATTTACACTCACAGTATTTTGTTTATAAGCCTGGATATGTGTAATGTTTTTTTTCCTTGTCTGCCTCCCCTATACTATAAACCATTCAGCAAGTATCCATACTTACCAAGACAGAAGAAGTGTTCAATCTTGTTTGTGAAGAAAAATAATGAGAGGATTAATGAAAGCCCAATTTAGTGGGGATAATCCTAAATTTTATTCAAGTTCACATTTTGGTTTTTTATTCTATATATTCATAGACATTCAATACCTGGTGAATATTTAATCCCCCTTCCAATAGTATGTTAGAATTTTCTGGTGGGCAGAAATGGGGATGTGCCTAGAGTAGAATCCTAAAGGAGACACCTTAGACCAAGACCTTAACATTTTGGACCTATAGTAACTATTCTTATAACCTGGCATCATAGGCAGAAGCAAGATAGCATGTTACTTATAGGAAACAGATGGGTAGGCAGACCAGGAAGGAGAAAGGGGAAGTCATCTTGCTAACCAGGACAGACATCTCTAACCTTATCTCTACCCTACAAGGAATGCCCATATAGGAAGTTGTAAAGAAGTTCATGCGTGATATCCTTTGCTCTCCCTACTTCTTGTTCTATTCATCTTCCCAGCCTCCTATTTTTTCACCTTCTCTCTCCTCACCTATGTCTTATTTCTCCTTTTTTTTTTAATTTAATTTTATTTTATTTTTTTAATTTACATTCCAAATCACTTCCCCTTTCCCGTTTCCTCCCTCCCCGAAAGTCCCATAAGCCCCCTTCCCTCCCTCTTTTCTCCGTTCAACCCCCTCTCATTACTCTGTCCTGGCGTTCCCCTACATCCAGTCTTTCCAGGACCAGGGGTCTCTCCTTCCATCTTTTTAGAAATCTATTGATATGCTGATTGTGTCTAGGGTATTCTGAGATTCTGGGTCAATATCCCCTTATCAGTGACTTCATACCATGTGTGATCTTTTGTGATTGGGTTACCTCACTAAGGATGATATTTTCAAGTTCTGACCATTTGCCTAGGAATTTCGTGAATTCATTGTTTTTAATTGCAGAGTAGTATTCCATTGTGTAAATATACCACATCTTCTGAATCCATTCCTCCGTTGAGGGACATCTGGGTTCTTTCCAGCTTCTGGCTATTATAAATAAGGCTGCTATGAATATAGTGGAGCATGTGTCCTTATTGCATGCAGGTAAAGTCTCTGGGTATATGCCCAGGAGTGGTATAGCCGGATCCTCCGGAAGTGTCATGCCCAGTTTTCTGAGGAGCCGCCAGACTGCTTTCCAGAGTGGTTGTACCAGCCTGCAATTCCACCAGCAGTGGAGGAGTGTTCCTCTTTCTCCACATCCTCGCCAACAACTGCTGTCTCCTGTGTTTTTGATCTTAGCCATCCTGACTGGTGTGAGATGGAATCTCAGGGTTGTTTTGATTTGCATTTCCCTAATGACTAAGGATGATGAACATCTCTTTAGGTGCTTCTCAGCCATTAGATATTCTTCAGGTGAGAACTCTTTGTGGAGCTCTGTACCCCATTTTTTAATAGGGTTACTTGCCTCTCTGGAGTTTAACTTCTTGAGTTCTTTGTATATCTTGGATATTAGCCCTCTGTCGGATGTAAGGTTGGTAAAGATCATTTCCCAGTTAGTTGGTTGCCGCTTTGTCTTTTTGACGGTGTCTTTTGCCTTGCAAAAACTTTGTAATTTAATGAGGTCCCATTTGTCCACAAACCATATTAAGTATCTTGGCGTGACGCTAACCAAACAAGTGAAAGATCTGTATGACAAGAACTTCAAGTCTCTGAAGAAAGAAATTGAAGAAGACCTCGGAAGATGGAAAAATCTGCCATGCTCATGGATTGGCAGGATTAATATAGTAAAAATGAGCATCTTACCAAAAGTAATACACAGATTCAATGCAATCCCCATCAAAATCCCAACTCAATTCTTCATAGAGTTAGAAAGAGCAATTCAAAAATTCATCTGGAATAACAGAAAACCCAGAATAGCTAAAACTATTCTCAAGAGTAAAAGAACCTCTGGGGGAATCAGTATCCCGGACCTCAAGCTGTACTACAGAGCAATAGTGTTAAAAACTGCATGGTATTGGTACAGTAACAGACATGTAGATCAATGGAACAGAATTGAAGACCCAGAAATGAATCCACACTCCTATGGTCACTTGATCTTTGACAAAGGAGCTAAAACCATCCAGTGGAAAAAAGATAGCCTTTTCAACAAATGGTGCTGGCTCAGCTGGAGGTCAACATGCAGAAGAATGCAAATTGACCCATCCTTATCTCCTTGCACTAAGCTCAATTCTAAGTGGATCAAAGATCTCCACATAAAACCAGACACACTGAAACTAATAGAAGGGAAACTAGGGAAGAACCTTGAACATATGGGCACAGGGGAGAATTTCCTGAACAGAACTCCAATAGCTTATTTCTCCTTTTTTAAAAATTGCTCCATAATTAACCTTCCCAGAGTCATTTCTCTTATATTCATTTTTGCTCCCTGATATAGCTATAATACCTATCTTTTAAAGAGACTTTAATGAACTTAGTTGGTGTTTAGTCAGAATGGTTGGACAGGAGGCTAAGGCCTAACCCAAACCACAGAGTGGTTTGTACCCAGTGGTCATTTATATAAGTATTGCCTAGTAGAAGAGGAGACCAGAGCCCCATGACCTCTGTATTCATATTGTAGAACCTGGAAGCTATTTCCTGTTGAACTATGTTAAATGAGGAAACATTATAGACAAGAGGGAAAAATGAAAAGGGAACTGATGGGCTGAAGCATGTGGAGAATACACTGTGGGGGACTAGCAATTCCTACTTGAGGAAATGACTTGGCAGCCACAAGGGAGTCACTGTCTTTCTAATGTGGGGTTTTCTGAGCTGTTTTTATATAAATCGAAATGGATGATAGTAGAGTGATTGGAAAGAGATATGTCCTTGAGCCTTCCATCTCTTCTTGACTATGATGTATTCAAACACATTTAGCTTATCTCCTATGTGTATAACATATTTGACCTCTCCCATTTCCTTTAACTACAGAGCAGCATTCCTGAGGGTTCTGATGGAACAACTGATGTAATGAATCTTGACTTTGGTAGGACTGTTACTCTGTCTTCATAAAAGACAATTCAATAAACCAATCTCTAGATTATAGTTTTGTTAGGCATGCTTACCACTATTGGGAGAACCTTCATAAAGAGTTATCATTAGTGGGTTATTGCCAACATTATAGGGCATGGATTTTCATTTTAAAAAACAAACATTGATTTTTATGATTATTAAAGTAATGTATGTTCACAGCAGAAAATGTAGCCTGTAGAGAAATTTATTAATATAACCAAAGCAATCCAGTATTTATTTAATGGCAAAGATAAATTAATTCAAAATCAACATAAATATGACAGCCATAAATGGTCATTATTAGCATATTTATATGCCTTGTTCTTTCTTTTTTGAGGCAATGTATATATGTTTAAAATATGTCTTAGTCTTATTGTAAATAATTTTAGTCCTTTTTCTTTCAGTTTTAAACTTTATTTTTAGAAATTATCTTATAATAACATAATTATAGCCTGATTTTCATCTAGCACCACATAATAACACTTGCCTCAAATAATAAAAAAATCTTCAAGACATGATTTTTAATGACTTCACAGTAGCTGTATTTTCCAGCTGTTGCCTCAGTAATGTTGTCAACAACCTATCCCAGAAGTTAGTGCCTTATAACAATCAGTATTTAAATTTTATACTTATAGATCTGCCGTTGAGTTGGAGTGGCTCTGTTCCAAGCTACAAAATGGCTGGACATACCTCAAGGCTTCTGTTTAGAATTGGGTCTGTTCCGTGGTTTTCATACTTTCCTCAGATGGGAAGGCACTCTGGGAACATTGTACTCTTGGGCCAAAGTAGGAATGCAAGTGAGGACACAGAAGACTCAAATTCTTTTGGTGTCTTAGTCAATAATGCATACATTGTTATTTCTGGCCACATTCTCTTGATTAAGCCAAATCATATGACCCAGTCATAATGGGTAGACTCATATATTATGCACAGTATAGTTGAATATAACAAGCCAAGATGAAATGGGCTACTACATAATATTCACTATAGATGAAGGTTTCAAACAAAGACAAATGGGGTAATATGCTGTATCCATTAGAGTGAAAGGTAACAAGCTAAGATAAAGTAGGATAATATACTATAGTCATTGTAGCTAAAGTATCAAGCAAAGCCATATGTGATAATATGCTTTATCTACTGTAATGAAAGGTATTGTGCTAAGTCAGGAGGGATAATGTACCATATACACTCTAGTGAAAGATACCAAGCCAGGATAGGTGGAACAGTATACTATACAATAGCTGAAGGTAACAAGTTCAGAGGGGAACATATACTTAATCTACTATAGTAGAAGGTACCAAGCCAAGATGAAGTGGGCTAATATTTTATACTCGCTATCGTGGGTAATAACAAAAAGCCATATACAAATGATGTGGGATTATAATTTAAAAGAGGAAAATGTGAGGTCCAATAGTGGACTACTGGATGCTCTGGTAAATGGTCATAGACGGATCAAAGAAGACGAGTGGTCCTCTCTTCTAAACTGCAACATGTCTCCATGTAAATAGTTGTCCAAGACTGTTCCAACAACATGGGATTCAGAGAATATTTCAACTTTCTCTATGATCTCATCTTGTATTTTGAGGCTCTAACCTAACTTTCTTACCCATGGGAGTTTGGTTTCTGGCTTCACAGATATCTCCCAGGCCAGATTTAAAAAAGGCTTATGATTTTTGTGTAGAGAATGGTTGTGACTACTATTTTAGAATGTCACAAAGAGATAACATCTTATCCCTAAGGGGTGGTTTTAAAAGATTATCAGCTATAGGATCTAGAGATAAAAAAGAAAGATTTGACAAAAAAAAATCAGAGAGCTGTTTCCATAAAACACAAATGAGGGAGATTAGGAAAGACCAGTGAGATAAAGCATTCAGACTCAAGGAAGAAGAGTATGACTGAGTTTTTCTTTTGTTTTTATGAAAATTGAAGATCACTAAACTATACTAATGTACTTTTCAGATCTGGAATCCTTTTTTTCTACTTAAGATTTTATCAAGAATTTGAAGAATGTACAGTTTGGGGTTTTGATATTCAGACTTAATTATTGCTGGCTCCGTTCTGCTCTTAACACACAGATTCCTGATTTTCAGTTGACTGACCCATTAGTTTTATTTCTTTTTTGTCTGTATCTTACTTTCAGTTGGCATTAAAAACATGCTGCTCTCCAAATGAGATGATGCCCTCAGAAAGCTATAGCCATGACTACTCTATTATCTTCTATGTCAGGCTGCCTTATATAATATATTAATATATATTATTATCCAAAGCCTTACAAAATCTGATCTTTTAACCTATCTGTTGGCTCTTTCATACTTTTAAACTTTATACAATGGGGGTTGATCACCTCTCCCCTCTGCCAGCTCAGAGAGATTTGCAGGCACAGTAACATCAGTTTAAAATACACATTAGTTCCAAGCCCTGATAATAAAAGTGTTGTAGTCATGCATATATCCATTTACTTGGACATTTTTAAATATTTCATTATGATTCAACACTTTCTCTGCTTCAGTCCTTCTTATTGGCACATGCAGAAAGTCCAAGCTAAAACTTGGGCCTTCATGGAACTTGACGTTTAGTGGAGATAAAGAGAAAATGGAATATATTTGAAGATATATACCTTGTCAGACAAGTGCTCTAGAGTAAAAGGTTGGAACAGTTGCTCCATGTTGATGTGTGTAGTGTGGAGGAGGTCATGATGTACCTGTAGACTAAATGATGTTTTGCCCTTTAGAAGCAGAGTAAATAAGTAGACTATATAAACCTTTAAAGTGGTTTCCTTGGGAATGAAGTTTGATAATTGATCAATGATCCCTTCTCCTATCCTTCCTTTTGTTCTTCTCTTAATACACTCAGAATCTCGCAGCTTGATTATAAAAGTGAGTGATTCTTCTACCTGAGCTTCTACTCAGTTAATCCCCAATTGGTTCCACAGAGGACGACTGAAAGACATAAAAACAAGAAGAAAGTGGATCTATCTTTTAACGTCTTTGCTTGGGTTGCATAGATATGCTGGGGTGGGTGTGGGACTTGGAATCATGTAAGTGTTTCATTGGTACCCTGGGATCCAAGGACACATTAGAAAATACAGTTAAGAACTGGCAGTGTGTTGCCTTGGCTTGTACCCATGAGACAGACCCTAAATATGTCCTGAGCCCAGAAAGGGGCTTCTGGAAGAGCCTTCCTAGTCTGTGTTCCTTGATGAGCTAAACTGGGGGAACTCTGGCTCAGTCTGTGGGTGGTAGGCAGGCCTTGGAAGTTCTGAGCTGTAGCTATGCTCAGGGATTTTTTTTTTTTTTTTTGCTCCCCAACTCCCATTTCCCACCCCCAGGCAGGGGAGGGAACAAATTTACCAAGAAGCAGCAGAAAGGGGTGGGGTAGGGGTGGGAGCATTTGCAAATTAATTTCAGAAATCTAGTCTTAGCTATAAACGACAGCTGTGGGTTTAATCACTGAAAATGTCTTTTCATTCAGCAGCAGCATGTGTCCCCTGAGGGAGTGAGGAATTATTAAGCAGTTAAGTCCTTAGAAGCTGCTTAGGGGCTAGGAAGCAGTCTGCATAGGAGGATGGGTAGTTTCTGGTGATACCTTTAGTATACTAGGCATACCCTATATGCAGCCACTCCAGCCTCTCCCCAAAGTCCTTGGAAATGACTGTGGTGGGTCTGCCACTGAGCTGGAGGGTAAAGAGTCATAGTATTATAGGAGTGAAGTTAATGGGGTCAAGAAAAACCACGTTCCCAGCATTGGCCTGAAGAAGCTAATAGAGTTGTTAATGATTAAGGAGTAAGGGGTTCAAGGGGGAATTGTCCTTTTCCATCTGTCACCATCAGCATCACAACAGTGATAACAGTGGCAGCAACTGCAGACTTAAGATGTCCAAACAGCCGCATCAGCAAGTATTGCTCCAGCGCTAACCTGCATCTCTTAACCTGTACCCAGTGTTCATTGAGCATGTACCTGCCTGTTGTGCATCCCACTAAGCACTGGAAACAAAGCTGGAGTCCCAGGCTCTTCCCCTCAGGGAACCACCAGTAAAATGGAGAGGATTTAATGGCATAGGTGATGAACTCAAAGCTGGTCCTCAAGCATAGAAATGGACAATTATTCTCTTCCCTTGTTCTCAGCCCACATGAACCTGGACTATAGCTGGCATGGAAAACTTACTGTTTCCTCCCATTTCCCCCACAGACTTCACCATTATGAAGGGATGCCTATTTTGGCTTCCTTTTGGATATTGCTGCCCAGCATTATCAAGGGACTGGGAACACCTTCCTAGAGCTATATGTCATCAGCCTCAGAACCATCTTCTTTTCTACTTATCCTGATCCATTTCAAGGATGATCCTCAAGCCTGGAAATGGAGGTTGGGATAACAGGGACTCACCTTGCCTCATTATTGCTTCCTTCCGGCTGCTTCCTCCTTTGCATTTTGTTTTAGCGACCTTATTTGGTTTGTCATCTCAACATTAAGAGTAGGCTTTTAAAGTTAACATAGAGCAAAGATATCCTATCAGGAGAACAATAATAAGGCAGGCGAAGGGAGGCGCCGAGAATAAAACAAAACGCAGGGCATCTAGACATGGGCCATGCAGTGCCTACTGGGTTAATGGACCCATGGAAGTAATAAGAACATCACAGTCATAAAGTGTAAGCCCTGTGGAGTGTGATATGGATTTGAATGAGGAGATGAGCACCATCTAAGCAGTACCACAGTGGGCTTAATAAACCTTCTCTGCTCTCTGCCTAAGCCCACCTGGGAGTGCTGTTCTCTTTTCCAACCAAAAACAGCCCATCACAGACTCTCACCTCTTGCTTTCAGGTCTAGAATAACTAGAGGTGTTGTTACCTTTTTTTCTCCTTTACCCAAACCCATTTTGCTGTCTATGGTGTTCTTCCTCCCATGACAGGTAAGGATTCCATCCTTGGAAGTTGGAGAATCACTCATGAATAGGAGTTTAGACAAGTAGGGAGCCTTTCTCCTTTCATATCTAGGAGTTTTGAGCCGGGTGTTCAAGGTTCACAGCAAAACCCAGCAAGGTCATTATTTAATATATTCTGTTCCCTTTCTCCAGCACAGCAGGGTAATTTCTAGCCTGAGTTCTATTGTGCTATGTTTTCAATGTGGTTCTTATACAAGCAGACATCACACACTCCTGCTGAAGGGAAAGAAGGAAAATCTTCAATTGTTCCTAAAATCTCAGATAATCCTCCACAGGACTCTGGAATCTTAAGAGCCCATATGCCCATCTTAACACCAATCACTGGAAGCTAAGATATAGTCACCAAGCCTACCGTGCACCAAGTATGCCTTGCCTTCTGTGCCTTTGGTAGAAGGCTACTATTTTGAGACAAGGTCTCTTAAATCCTTTTCTGGCAAAGTCCAGGCTACTATTTTGAAGGAAGATAGAGACACTGAGTGTCTTAGTCAGGGTTTCTACACAAGCATCATGATCAAGAAGCAAGTTGGGGAGAAAAGAGTTTATTCAGCTTACACTTTCCACACTGCTGTTGATCACCAAAGGAAGTCAGGACTGGAACTCAAGCAGGTCAGGATGCAGAAGCTGATGCAGTGGTCATGGAGGGATGCTACTTTTTGACTTGCTTCCCCTGGATTGCTCAGTTTGTTTTCTTATAGAACCCAAGAACACCAGCCCAGGGATGGTACCACCAATCATGGGCCCTCCCCACTTGATCATTAATTGAGAAAATGTCTTACAGCTGGATCTCATGGAGGCATTTCCTCAAGGGAGGCTCCTTTCTCTTCGATAACTCCAGCTTGTGTCAAGTTGACACACAAAACCATCTGGTACACCGAGACTTTAAATAAGCAACAAATGACTTTCATTTTCAGAGTCCTTCTGCCCATCTTTGGCATCTTAGAGCCTCTCAATTGAGGGATAACTAACTGTAAGAATGGCTATTTCTTTCTGCAAAGTACATTGACATTCACACCTATATCTTTTTAAGTTTCTGATACTTCATTCTACTTTCAAATTATTAGAGCTGGGCCTCAGTATCTAGGTGAGAATGTTGGGAAGAATTTTTGGAGGTTTGCCTTTCCAGTAGCAACTGGTTTTGTGGTTGTGAATGTAGCACCACTAACTGCTTAAATTGAATCCATATGCCAAGCAAACATCATTTAATGTTTGGGAGCTAAAGGTGATTTTCTACTCTTCTCATTGCCACACTAAAAATCTCTCCCCCCTCTTCTCCTCTCTCCTTTTATTTCTATTATCTGGTAGCAAAATCCTTTTGAGAGATAGAGTAAAATCCTCCCTTTCAACCTATGGTAGAGATTACTTATTTTCAAGAAAAATAAGAAGTATTTTATTCATACTAATCATTTCCCACACTTCTGCGCCTCCATGTCATATCTTTTCACATGATGCCTCTGTGAAAAGTTTCTATTAGCATCCAGTGTCCACTTCATTAACAATAAAGAACTAAGGACAATATCACCCCTCTTTATACCCAGCATCAAAGTACATAGCTCAATTTTATTAGCTCTTATGACATAATTATCTGTTATAATTTCCTTTCCCAAGACTGTCATCTTAGATTGTAATTGATATTTTTTCTGGTTAGAGTATTGGATACCATTTACATTTTATTTTATTTATTTTATTTTATTTTATTTACTGTTAGGGATCAAAACCAAGGGTCTTGGATGAATAAGCACACTTTAATTACACATCTTTAAATACACATGTAAATGTCTTATTGGATGAGACTATGAATGTAGATGAAAATAACTGTGCTGTGGCCTCTGTTGTCTTCCTTTTATGTATGAGTAGACTTAGGAGACAGAGGTTAAACCTAAGGTGAGGGAGGTGCTCTCCTTGGTGCCCACTGTGGCTGGTTGTCGCGATGAGAGAGGTGTGTGCCTTTAGGTGCCCACTCTTGGCAAGATTGGAGTTTGTTCATCACTTCTCACTATGATATATATATATCATAGTGATATATATATATATCCTTTACATTCCAGTTCTAGAGATTAAAAGCCATGATGGTACCTGCTCTGGCTCAGTTCTTGTAAGGATATTATGGCAAATGGCAGATGGGAAAAAATGGGAACATGTGTAGGAACAAGCTACCCATCTTACCAGGAGTGGGCAGGATTTGAGAGTCCAGGATTGCTTCTTTTGTTGCCTCTCTTGGGAACTGTAGAAGTTGCGGAAGTGTGCACAGTGGTTTGTCCATGAATATCCTCTGTGCTACGATCTATGGATTAGGCTTCTCTTCCTCATGCTTCTCCTGCTCACAACACTAGTCTGGATGTCCTCAAGGTGTGTGTTGTGGGGGATATGAAGCTCGGTTCAACTTTTAGGGAATTTTATGTTGAGCTTTGTACTTCTCATTTGTAGTTATCAATTAGAACTGCCAAGAGGAGAGCACAGGAACCTCTGAGGATACAGTTCCCCCTAAAATACCCAGATATCCCATTCACCCATCATGGAGAGTTCTTGAGTAGTATCTCTCTCACCTCCTCAGCAAGGAAGTTAGGATGGAAGTAAAAAGAGGAATTAATTCTTCAGCTCAATCCACATTTCAGTCCTAAGCATCAGAAAAAGCAAGGCCTGTTGGTGTAGCAAGGGGTAATATAAAGTGTACAGCTCAGACGTCAGTACAGCCTTGTAAGCCTTGATTCTTCATACTTTCTTTTTTTATTTAAACTGTTTTATTAGGATGCAGCTATCTTGAAAAGGTGCTGTATGAATGGAATGCATGTGTACAGCATGTTGAGTTTGAAATAAATATTTTTTCTGTGAAAACAGCACTACACCTTTGCTATAAACTGATCTGTCACATCTGTCAATTCTTACCTTACTATTGACAATTCTTTGTGTGTGTGAAGAATAACAAACACAGCACCTCCTACCCTCTTAGCCAATTTTCAAGTGTACACTATAGAATTATTAAATGCAAGTACTTTACAGTTTCATCTCTAGATGTTACTTTACATATTTACAGGTTTATGACTTTCAATTCAGCACTGTTTTCTGAAAACCAGTTCAGATGGGAATATATCCAGTTACCTACAGAAATTCTTCCTGGTCTAAGGAAGGAAAGTTGAGCCCCTTATAGCCTACTGCCTTGCCTAGTAGTGAATTTTTGTGATATAGGTTGTTTCAAGTAGAGACATCTATTTGATTCCAGTCTCTTGCAAGTCTGGCTTGAACTCTAAAGCTGTGCAGTTTACCTCCCTGTGGTGCAGCTTTGTTTCAGCAAACCATGTTATCACTGTAGCTAATTGTTTCCTCGTGTTGTTTCCTGTGAGGTTTCTCTCTCCTAGCTGACTTCCCACAGGAACTGACAGCATCTGGCGATGGTTTACGTCCAAGTCTTCATCCAGAATGTCACAGAAGAGTCTGAAACCATAACAGTTTTGGAGAAAGCAAGACACCACAGGGAAGCTCACGCAAACTCATTAGCCTCCTCCAGAACAGGGTTCTACAGAAGAGCGTGTGGCAAGTACATCATGAGCCAGTAAACGGTCTCATGCCAGATTTTGGCAGTGTCGCTATTTGTTCCAAAGAGCTTACATTAGGCTCTAAATAACAATAATGAGGAAATCCAATTAAGAAGTATTTCAGAGACATGGACGGTAATTACTGTAAATAGGAGCAAATCAGCTGGATCACCTGTACACATGTATAACTAGCTTGTTTTGCCTAAGCATTAGTTAAGCAACATTAAATTTAAAGAGAGCTTCTATTAGCTCCCTTGAGCTTATGATATAGAGTGATTATTATAACTTTGATCAGATTTTCTAACTGGTATAAAAGAAACTGTGGCCAGGATGTGGCTAACCCCTTGATCAGAAATCCCTCATGCCCTCCAAGAATTATGATCATAATTAAAGCCCATCCTTGACTGCCTGATACTTTTCTTACTCTGTTTTGCAGGTAATGAATGTTTATAGGCAAATGAAAGTTTAAGTTTCTCTTCATAAAATCTCATCACAGCTAACTACCTTCAAATAGACTGTAAGGATAAGAATCCTCCCTTTTCTTTTACAAGTCCTTAATTTTCTATTTCTTGTCAATAAACAGCTTAGTTAAACTCCAAGAAGTACCATTAACCATCTCATTGTTTAAACTCTAATGTCCCCTTTATTATCAGTCACAACCACTTCTTTATTCAAACTTAACTTTATTTAGTTTATCGCTCTTGTTATTGTCCAACAGAGCAGAGTAAATCCTGTGTTGTCTGATTTATGCAGAATGGTGATTTTAAGACCTTAAGCATTCATCAAACATATGTGGTTATGCACCTTACCTTCCTTGCTTAGCTGGTGTGGTCACCTTTCACATACAGCACCTCACAGTCTCTGTTTACCTTTTGAAGAATGTATTAGGTGGCAATTTTTTTTTCTGTTCTGTTCATAGCTTATTGTTCAAGGACAAGATAGTTTTCTCATATTTCACGATTTCTAATGTTGATGATATGGAATTTTTTCCAAAAATGAATTGGGAAAAATAGTGTCAAGTCTTTGGATTCTAGTATTTAAGCAGTATTCCTTAGTCTGTCTTTCATATCTACATGATCCCCCTGAGTGGACTATTTGTCTTGAGTGGAGTCAGTATCTGTCTATCTGGCTAGTTCCAAATTCTATCTGAATAACTCACAATTTCCAATGAACCTCAGTCAAACATGGTCAATGGTGTCACTGGAAATTTTAATTAGTTACTTAGTCCTCAAATCTCAATTCATGTACCCAAGAAAGAATCTTTATCATGTTGAAAGGTATAGAGATTTGGTATCTGGGCATCTTGCCTAACTGAATATAGTTTAGTAATACTAAACACAAAATCAATATGAGAACATGTACCTGTGATCTCAGAGCTTATGAGGGTAGAAATATGGGGATCAAATTTGAGGCATGGAAGTTACTGTGTGAAGAAAACAAACACAGAGGAAGAAGACATGGGGAAGACATGAGAAGACCTTAAATATAAACATGGAAGTGGAAATCTCCTTTGAAAGGCAAGAGGGGGAATCCTTCAGTGGAGTGACTTTTCCCAAATGTCTAGTGAAACCAAATTCAAGTTCCATTATGATTGTTCCAAATTCTAGGTAGGAGGTGGATTGAAGAAAACTTTATTGAATTCAACCAAAGAAAGGAGAAAATCATTGCAGAAACCCTCAACGTAGGCAGACAACAATATATTCTGGACAGTGAAATCTTGGTTATTTAAGGCTGAAGGCTAAGAGCTTGTAGGAGCCAGTGTATGCGTTGTTGAATTTTTCCTTTACTATAAATTGATAGATGTGCCACATGTTTCTCAACTCATCCAAGGCCACTCGTCTGGCAGATGGCAAATCCCTCACTGGTGTTCTACAGTCCAGATTCAATGAGTTTGCCTTGGAATAAGAGATGCCTTCAATTGTCCATGTTTCATACATTTTAATGTGCAGCATCATTGAAAGGAGATGAATCTGGAAGGGATTTATGTGACAAAACTCAGGACCTTGTATCATAAGTGTAGGTCAGCTAGGCTTGCAAAAGCTATCACTTTTTAAAAGTCACAGCTAATTAGTGGCCACATGCTAATGGCTTCAGTCTCTTAATAGTACCTTCCACGATGACATGCATCTGTGATGAATTCCTCTGTATAAATTTCTGTGCTATATACCACTGTGAGTGCAAACAATTTACAGTGTGAATGAAGCCAAAATGAACTACGGAATTACCAAATAGGAAAGGACAGCTTGGGGGATACAGAACATCCTAAGACCCCTATGAAGCCAATTTCTCCATAAATTCAGCTTACCCAGAAACCCAGCAGAGTCTGAGCCCTGCTTCTGATAGTCTTGGCTCTCATATGCAGAATGGCCTCAGCTCCCAGGCATTGACTCAGCATAAGCCAATCTCTAAGCTACTAATGGATAAGATCATAATATTCATTTAGTAATGAATGCACAATGAGAAATGAAGCCTCGGGAGACCTCAGCTCTTCTGTCAGTATGACTTGCACTTTTTTTCTTTTTCAGAGAAGCTAAATTATAATCAGAAAATTGTGCTGCGAGATAGGAATCAGAAAAGGGAAAGAGAAAAAGCAAAGGAACACAGGTCAGCTTGGGCAGTTTTCCTCCGCTGTGATAGCGTGTTGCCACTGTCTGCTCGATACACAGCCTCGCTTATGGCACCTGAATATTAAGTGTGCTTGCCAAGATGCTGACTCCCACAGAGAGAGGCAGAGCTGGCTTTGTTGACTGTCCCGTTTTTCTCCCATCTTCCATTGCTAACCAACTCCGATTCTAATAATTTCTTCAGCTGCATTAAAATGCTCTGTCATATTAAAACAGAGGTTTTAGCCTG
Source organism: Tokudaia tokunoshimensis (assembly GCA_036184795.1). NCBI lineage: Eukaryota > Metazoa > Chordata > Mammalia > Rodentia > Muridae > Tokudaia > Tokudaia tokunoshimensis. The sequence continues at coordinate 104,843,128 of BTHU01000012.1, forward strand.
GGAACCATTCCATTTCTTTGAATTATATTGCTTTTCTCTGCATTGATTCTTTCTGTGTTAATTTTCTATTATTTTTTTCAGGAAACAGTTTTCGTTTGTGTGCCTGCTATTCAGGATCCCTTGCTTTTGCTTCTTACTCAAGACTACACACAGGGCACCATGTCAGGTGTAATGTATCTGGTGGTCCCTAATTGCTGAAAGGATAAATTTTTCTTCCTGTATTTACAGGTATTGGGTCTCATTCAGAGCATGGGGCATGCTTGTTAGCTCCCATTTTGCATCTCAGCAATTGATCCTCTTTGGTTTAGATTAATTTTTTTTGAAAAAGTGTGTATTACAGCAAACATAAAAGGAGTTGCTGGATCAGTCAGGACTAGATCCAAATCACAGTTCCAATATTTCCTTAACCCTCAGCCCTTTCTGTGAATGTAGGATTCAGGGACTACTTATAGGGATTATAAAGCTTAAACAAGATTAAAGGCACTGATTTATTTAACATGCACAGCAAGAACTCAATAAACATTAGCTTATTCCCCGTAAAACTAGGGTCCTGTTTTATGAAAGAGAGATTATGTACATTCTAGAACGAACTGGTATTTACATGCTCTGATTCTGACAGCTAAAGAGCTTAGGTTATAGCATGTTAGAGAAAATGGAAGGATGCCCAGAGTTCAGTAGATTCAAATGCTGCTAATACCCTTTAAGCCATAAGGAAATTTTTGTGTACATTAAGCTAGGCTGATTTTAAGCATGTTAGAAATGACACAGATGGTTTGCAACCTCCCTGTGTCTCATTATTATCACACACACACACACACACAAATATACAGACACACAATATTCTCATATGCTGATTTGCTCTAGGTGAGAACACACAGAGACTTGTATGCATCTCACAGAGGAATACCCTTTGCTTGGAGTATGCAGCTCCATGTTGACCTTCAGTAGGGGAGTTATTGCAATAGAGATACTCTGGAGACAAACCTTCCATACTCTGTTACCTTAGGATGACAGCAGGCTGCTGACTTTACAAGTCTCCCTCCACATCTTGATGTGTCAAAATGAGAGGTCCGGAACACAGAGGAGATTTCCCAACACCCCAAACAATTGCACCATTTGACCTTGTCAGAAAAAGGGAATTGGGAAAGTCTGCTTCATGAAAGAATATCAGCATTGTGAGCTAATAAAACTGTCTGTAAGAAAGGTTCACATTCCTGAATACTCATGTATTGTCTCCTGTACAGGGGCAGGGAATGGGCAGCTTCGACTCATTCACTCTCTAAACATTTTTTATTCAGTAGCTTATAAGGGTGATAGGACAGCATATCCATATTCTCCAAGAGTATTGCCCTTTAAATACATTTGTCAAAGTGCATGCTGCCATGCTTATTAAAACTGATTAAAATTGAATATGGACCATGGAAGTCACATCTCAACAGCTACACAAAGCCAAGCAAATGTCTGGTGCTGACCGGTCTCATGATTCTGGTATTTTAAAATCTAATCTTACTTTGGCTGTATGGTAAGTGTACAAGTATGAACAGCATATTTTAGAGAAGAAGAAATCTGGATACCAGTATGTTAAGTCAGTTTCCATGACCTCTAAGGTTGTAAATGACAAAAAGCAGATGAAGACACAGGATGAGAGTACAGTGTTCTACACTCCAGCACATTGCCTCTCTCGCCATGGTGTATGTGGTCATCAGGAACCAGAAAACATAGTCTCATACTTTGTATGAATATAAGTCAGTATTGTAACCTATGTAGCCTTCAGTTCCCTCACCTGTGATCCAAAGTTAAATAATTATTTTCTTTGTGTGGATGAAATAGAAAGTGTGTGTGTGTGTGTGTGTGTGTGTGTGTGTGTGTGTGTGTGTATGTGTGTGTGTGTGTTCAGTGGTCAGAATGGAAATCAAGGAACAGTGCACCTTAGTAACCTCTGAACTAATCTGTAGCATACAGTAATAGAAGAGTGAAGGTTCAAATATTTTTTTGTCCCTAATTTTGTTTTGGTGCTTTTTTGGGAACCCACATCAGAGAATTCTCCAACTTCCGTCTTATAAAAGTGGGTCTCCCTACCTCCTTCCCTTTCCTCCCATCTCTTCCCCCCTCATTCCATACATTCCTTCCTTCAGTCATTCCTTCTCACCTTTTACTTTCAGCAGGTCACTGTGTGGTCCACACTGGTCTCAGTATCTGATTGATTCCCTCTCTTCCATCTTCCAGGAATTGAGACTCACCATCTCTGTTTTCCTTCTCCTACTTCCATCTCCATTCTGAGGGATTGTTTGTTTGTTTCATTTTGATGAGTTCTGTAGAATATGGCATTGCATCAAGACACAACCCTACTTTGACAACTCATCTAGTTTATACTAATCTCTCATTATACTTCTACTAGCTGATGGCTCTGAAACTTGAAGCTCACCCTTCTGGCACAAGCATCTTCTCTTAAAGTGAGGATTGACTCTCCCCTTAATGATCTTCTCTGCCTCCTCAGCTTTTCCTTCCTATGCTGCTGTTTCTCCCCATCCCTCATGACTTCATCCAAAGTTTGTACTCATGGTGGGGCCTTCTTTCATTCCATTTTGGATCTAGTCATTAATCTGCATTGATGATCTGTATTGATGATCATTCTTATCTACATTCTTTCAATTCATTTTAATATATCAAGCAACACCTGCATTCTTGTTATATGATTGAAGAAAATGCATATTTTAGGGAGGATGTAGGGAGAAGCATTGTGCATTTTCTCTTTCCCTCTCATTAAATCATATCTGATAAATATATGCTGAATTCTCACTCTGTGTTGGGTGATGTGTTAGCTTCAGGCATTATAAAATTGAGTAAGGGAGAACTCTTTGGTTTACAGGATCTTCAAGAGTGATTATGGAACCCCAATGGGAGATCCAGGTCAGGTTAGCTGCAGGTCAGTTTAGCCTAGGCATTGAGAAATGCAGATTGACTAGGAGTTAACCATAATAAAGACATAATACATTCTCAGATCCAAAGCAAAGAAAAAATATGTTGCATAAGAAAAATAGTATTGCCAAAAGGCAATAAAGTGAGTAAAGGAGGAAACAGGATAAGGGGTTAGGTAGAAAAGTTGACATGGTATGATAAACAAGTTAGGGATTCCATTCTCAAGATAATAAGGACCTGTTGGCAGACTTAAAGGAGTTGCTGGCATGGTCTTCAATTTCTTTAAAATGATCACCATGACTGAAGTGTTCCCATAGGATAAGTGACAAGCAGTAAGTAGAGAAACATTAGCACATTTTAAAATGCCTTAGACTCAGTTAATTATTGCAGAGATAGAAACAAGTGGATGGGTTGATATTTGAGTTTATAAGAATATTTTGTTAATTCATCTATATACAGGAAGAGAAAAAAAAACTAGTGCCCATCCATGCATTGCTCTTTGAGAGTGACTTGAATCAAATGAGTTGAGCTATACTATGATCATATAAAGCTGTGGCTGGAATAACCTTAGTTAGTAATTAATTAATAGTCTGAATGCCTTCATACAAAGCAATAAGCACACTAGGAATATCAGACTATGCAGTAGAACTATACTCATGGAACTGACGAGTACAGGTCCTGCAAAACTTACCTTTTGACTTTTTTGCTAGCTTTAAGTACAGTGTACAAAGTGTAACTACACCACTCTAAAGTGTTCTTTTTCTGCTATGTTTTACAGAACACCAAATAAGAATCTGGCCACATTCTGTTAATCTCCCTTAGAAACTTAGAGAGGGGGAGACCAATAATTTCCTGGGGAAGTAAACCAATTAATTGCCAAGTAGGCTGAGCATTGACTTCCTTCTAGTTGTGTGTGGGCCTCCTGATGGATGGACATGAGCCCTGTGGTAAAGAGATGGCTCTAGAAATGCACAGAAGCTATTGATTCCTAGTTGACAAATGAGGACCAAATTCAATCTACCCAGCCAATCAGAATTTATCATTTGCCCCAAATAATGCCCATTGATTGCCCAGCACTATTATTAAGAAAAACTTCGTGTTCTCTTCACCTTCATTGTCCTTCATCCATGTCCTCAGATCTCTCCCAATTTCATTTTTAGTTAAGCATTGATTCATTGAAGCCAATCGATTTCCTGGGGGTTATTGTTTAGATGCATATTAGCCCCCTTGGTGTGTATGAGATGCAGTGTGTGGAGTTCTTGAAATGCAAAGAGGAGAAACTATTTTAGCACAAGTTTTGAAGGCAGAGCTGTGGGGGAAAAATCAGTTCTAAGGCTTTATAGTCCTTTTAATGTACAGTCTCAGTGTGCCCATGTCAGTCTTCTAGATATGCAGAAATGGTTGGCAGAAGTGGGCTGTGTAAGGAGTCAGAAACACCCAAATTCCATCCCTTTGAGGTTTCTTTACTCAAACTTCAAGTCTGAGAAGCTGGTATAAAAGTAAACTCGGATATATCCATGTGGTTCAGGACTCCTTTATTGTCCACTTTCTAGGAAATGCTGGGGGGAGGAATATTTCTGAAATTCCTCTATTCTGTTCCATCAAGAAAATTACTTAGAGGTTTGAAACCCTCAAGGAATCTATGGGATTTATTTTCTGGAGTTTTGTAAAAGGCTGCATGAACCCAGTTTCTTTGTATAACACCTCTTCTGCCTGGCCCATATCCATAAGTTGGAATGAAGAATACTTAGAGGTTTATGGTTAAGGTGTGATCCCTGTCTGGTGGAGATGGAATTAGCCCTCTAATGTTGTAAGTTAACTTGTCAGTGCAGATGTCATTATGAGGTGCCATGATTCCATTCTCAAGATAATAAGGACCCATTGGCAGTATTAAAGGAGTTACTGGCATGGTATCCAGTTTCTTTAAAAATGATCACCGTGACTGAAGTGTCCCAATAGGATGTGACAAGCAGTAAGTAGCGAAACATTAACATATTTTAAAATGCCACCTTAGACTCAGATAATTATTGCAGAGATAGAAGCAAGTAAATGGGTTAATATTGGAGTTTATAAGTGGGAGAATATTTTGAATTCTCTGCCAACCCCTGACTTAGTCACTGTGAAATGACACCATGACCAAGGTAATTCTTATAAAAGAAAACATTTAATTGGGTTTTTGCTTACAGTTTCAGAGACTTATTTCATTATCTTCATGGCAAAGAGCATGGTGGCAGGTATAGTGCAGGTGGTAGCTAAGAAGCTGAGAAGGAGAGAGGACAGGAGGGGAGAGGAGAGGAGAGGAGAGGAGAGAGAGAGAGAGAGAGAGAGAGAGAGAGAGAGAGAGAGAGAGAGAGAGAGAGAGAGAGAGAGAGAGAGAGAGAGAGAGAGAGAGAGAGAGAGTTCAGGCCTGGCCTTCCTAGTGACATACTACTTTCAACAAGGCCATATGCACTACAACAAAACCACACCCACCACCTCCTAATCCTTCTCAAAAAGTACCCCTTCCTAGTGACTAAATATTCAAATATATGAATCTATGGTTGCCATTCTTATTCAGAGGACATTGTCCCAAAGAGTTCTTTCTGTGTTTCAATATGACTGATCTTTGAGATAGCCTATTATCCCTCCCCCGCCACAACTATGAGACTGCTCGTTTGCAGAGTAGCAGATCCAGCTGATATATTCTCATCCATGAAGGAATGAACCTTTCCTTAGACTAGGAGTGGTCAATCATCAGAATTCAAAGCTTGGAGCAGTCTCATATGTGTTCTTATAGGTGAGCTCAAACAAAGACAGTCAGACTAGGCAGTTGGAGTAAGGTATGACATGTTATTTTAAAGAGAAATATGCAGAACAGGTAATATAAAAACTATAATGTTAAGAAAGTTGAGGAAGTCTGAAAACAAAAGGCCTTGAGATATTCAGAGAAGTTGGATTAACGACAAGATCAAGTCCCCTAACAACAAACAATATGAACTCTCTGTCTCCACACTTATAGATGTGAGAACTTGACTAAGCATGCAGACTTCAGTCATTAATGTGTATATGTAGGCAACCTTCTAAAACAGTATATTCCATTGCCTTATTGCATTCCTGTGGCTCTTGATATTGACTAATATGGTTCCAGCATCTTGGGTCTCTTCTGAGGCTCCCTGGGAGCCATGGTACCAGAGCTCTGCTCACCAGTGCTGGTCTTTACTTTAGTTTGTCATTGATAAGTCATTACTCAAAGACCCCAAGGGAACAGTTTCTCAGAATCCTGCCATGACAATGTTGCAATATTGAAAATATATTAAGCTGACATTAAGAGTGACAGGTATTATTCCTACAGGATAGGGCCAGTTTTGTCATGCGACTTAGCTCCAGGAGAGACAGTAAAAGCTGTTAGGCTCATAGAAACCTCTTACATGATGACAGCAATCTGAGGTTTTGCCTCTAACCCTAGTTATGCTCAAGGCTTTGCTTCTTGTTGTATTTTTTTCTTATACTCTTCACAGTTTGAGAGTTAATGTCTGTACCATGGTTTCTGTGGCCAGGAAGAATTTGCAAACAAGGATTCAGAGGATTCAGACAGTGCCTGGGTTGATCTGCGCAGGCTAAGGCAGGGGAAGGGAATTAACAGCCTTCAATAGCATCCCTATATTCTGATACAGGAAGAAAAGCTCTTTTTCTTCCTTATATGGAGATATAATTCTTTTACAGATAATTAATTATGATAATGATGATTATAATTAGTGTTGCCTTGGTATGATGATGGGCATTTGGGGATAGACTAGTTCAAGGGTGAAATACAACAGTTATTTCTTTCCTTTTTACTCCTTCCCCCACTTGCCTCTTTCCTCTTTCCTCTCTTAGCTTTTATAGTTTTTGGCACCACCACTTTGTCTTTATAAACAATACTCAGCAAAAAGTCACAGGTCTTTGAGTACAGGGCATTGCCTAAAGTTGTCAATGTGGCTCTGAGTATTAATAAAACTGTAGGTACACATGCTTCTCTCAATAAAGAGAAATTTCTATTCTTCCATGAGTGTTGGCTGCTTCTGGGAGACTGTGCTTAAACTATGTGGAGTGGGAAGTGCTTGTGGGAAGTGAAGCAGCAAGATTCTTTAAGAATGAGGATCTTCCCTCACACTGTGGCCCCTCAAGCAGCAGCAACACACTTGGGAATCTGGTAGAAACATAACTTTGTTCCCCTCTCAGACCTGGCCAATTTTATTATGTAGTTTACCAAGACTTTTAGGTAGTTCCTTTCCCTGTTAGAATAGAGAGGCCCTGGGAGCAGGAAACAGAAGGGTTGATTGCAAGACCCTAAATAGGAGATCCCTCCTTCTTAGGGAAATCCTGGGCAGTTCCACAGGAAGAATTTATCTCAGCAGAAACCAAAGTCAACAACTGGTAAACAAGGAATATCTGTGATATCCCTAATATGTTGCATTTGTGTGCATTTTCATCTATTTTCACCTCCTAAAGGGGTGTTAGTCAAGAAAGGAAAGAGAAAAACAGTATGATTAGAGAACCATTTATTCAGAACTTCTGTGTCAAGCATCAGGGGTAGCATGCAAAGCAAGTATGAAATCCTCTCCAAGCAATTACAGCGAAGTAGATAGTCAGGTGATATTGCTATTCAAAGCTCAGTGGAGGACTTTTAAACAATAAGATCTCCTTTTGGAAGAAAAGACATTAAAATAATACTTGAAATACAAATAAATTAACATTGTTGCCTGAAGCCAGAATCCCCAAATCTTTATCCTTTGGATCCATTTTTATTGAGTAGAAAGTACTACAGTCTAGAGAGTTAGACATGGTGAATCTGGTTTAGTTCCTTTATGAGTTTGCAAATTTAATTGGTTGTATCTTTGCTCTCAGGGTTTTGTACGGCTTTTTTGTGTGTGTGTGTGTGTGTGTGTGTGTGTGTAATGTTCTTTTTTTTTAATTTTATTTTATTTTCAAAGTTTTTTTTTATTTACATTCAAAATCATTTCCCCTTTCCCATTTCCTCCCTCCCCGAAAGTCCCATAAGCCCCCTTCCCTCCCTCTTTTCCCCATTCAACCCCCTCTCGCTTCTCTGTCCTGGCATTCCCCTACATCCAGTCTTTCCAGGACCAGGGGCCTCTCCTTCCATCTTCTTGGAAATCTATTGATATGCGAATTTGTACGGCTTTTTAGGACCTCCTAACAGAGTTCTCATCAGGGCATTGCGAAAGTTCATGTACTGGCCGCTACATTAAAGAAAGCAGGTCATTCTTCATCTTGAATGTAAGAATACATGCACACCACTGCTTCTACAGGAAGTGTGTCCCACCAACTATTTGTTCAGGCACAGGACCTTAGATATCAGTTCAGAAACCACACACTCATATGTAGCACCGTCCATAAAAGATCAAAGACCAAGGGGAAGGGGAAGACTGGAAATTGGGTGACAGGCTGTAAAGGGAATCATCTCCAAGTCCAACTGACCACAGTGACATAGATGAGTGTTCATTCTTGCCAAACAAGCAGTGACAAGTCCCAGGTAATCCTGCAGGTACTGGGAGAAAGCAGTGTACACCACCTCTCTGGAGCTTAGCTTTGGAGTTTGGGGGTTGGGAACTCATTGGTTTCCACAGCTGTGTCCTTTATTTCACAGGCATTGACACTGCTCGGGCTTTGGGCTATTTAGAGCATCTCTCCTCTTCCTTTGTGGCTTGGGCTGTTGTCACCTTTACCATAAGATATGTTACCTGAAAAGGCTTTTAAGACGATTCAATCTATTCTCTCCTGCCCCTGTGGATGTAGAGGAGAATTCTCCATTGCCCGATAGCATTATTCTTGGATGCTCTCAGTGAGTAATGATGACAATGATTTCTAAGCTGGAAGGCTTATTCTGTGCTACATATGGGTCTCTCATATGTCATTAGTTCGATCACGCATTACCAAAAATTATATGCAGCACTTTGTAAAATAGGAAATGGGAGAAATGAATGATACAATACTTACTTGAGCTGTAACTGGCAGAATTGAGGACCAAATAAAAACCGGGGCTCTAGTAATGTTTAGGCTTAGGAGTGTGCTTTATACATAGGTCCTCCCAGAACCAGAAACACCCTCCTCCGGGGCTGAGGAGGTTAGTGGGATAATGCTTAACTAGCCTGTGCCGTACCCTAGATCAATCCTTGGTACTCAAAATGTAGATAGACAGATGATAGATAGTAGATAGATAGATAGATAGATAGATAGATAGATAGATAGATAGATAGATAGACAGATAGACAGACAGGCAGATAGATAGCTGATAGATAGATAAAAAGACAGAAAATAATCTCACTGAATGAGAATTGATAATGTTCACCCAGCTACAAATTGATTGCTCTTTTTAGTTTTGTTTTTGTTTTTGTTTCCCCAGGGGGGAACAGGTAGGAATTCACCACTTTGGACAGCAATAGAATACAGTAAGTTCAGAAAATATAAGATGTTCCTGAAAGCAAGATAAGGATATTTTTGGATTGGTTAGGGTGGAAAGTCAGTAATTAGAGCTTAGTTGGTGGCTTTCTTATTGGTTAAGCTTAAGTCTTGTTTCCTGTAAAAGATCCATTCTCACTAAGCCGAGCTTGACTCTGCTTGGGTAGGATCTCCATTTATTTTAATGTAAGGATGGTCTCATATCACAAAGCCATCCTGGTCTTCTCAGTAGGGAAGTCAGGGGTGGAGGACGTAAATGGTGTAATGCTTACGGAGCTTATGCTATACACTGAGTCAGTCCTTCTTACTCTAAAATCAGATAAATAGATACACAGATAAAAACCAGAAAAAAACTCTCAGAGAGTGAAAATTGGTAATGTCCTCTGTTGCTCTATGTGCTTGTAATCTCCTCAGCCCCTCCTCAGTTCAGTCTGAACACTCCTAGTACCTCATTCTCTCAGTTTGCGGCACCTAGGCCTTCTCTCGTTTCCAAGGTCTTACTCAGTTGTTTTCTATTGCTGAGCTTTGCCCGTGTCATTCCCAATGCCTGGGATGTCTTTTTGCTTTTCTTTATACATTTTTTTTCCCTAACAGAAACTTTCATCTCAGTTGAAAGATAGCTTACTCTGGAAATCTTCCCCCAACTTCTCTACCTAGAAAACTCATATTTTATGTTTCATTATTCCCATATACATTTCCATGTCTGTACTTATAAAAAGTATAAAGTCTTTAAGAGTGAGGTGGCTTTCAAAGTGTCATCTCTATTCTCATTAACACCAGGATTATCTAGGAAGTGGAAATCCTCCAACCTGACCCCAAACTTAGACAGAGACTGCAGTGGATTGGGCCAGCTTATTAAGCTGTCCTGTTGGTCCCCAGACACACAAGGCCTAAGGTCATCTGTGTCAGTATGCACACTTAGCTCTTGGCTTTCTTCCCTCCATCTGGACAGAGACTGAGCTACAGTTCTTCACATGACACCTTCACTTTTAACTACTATGCATTGCTTACCACTGAAGAGTTTTCTGCGTAGATAAATGAGCTTGTTTGACTTTGTAACATTTTTTAAAAGAAGATGACATAACATTTTTTAAAGAAGAATTATTTCAATAGTACAGATTAAAAAATGAGAGGCCTTCTAGTCCTAGGGACTTCTAGACATAGATATGGCAAGCCCGGTGTATTTGCAAAGTTTCTCTTTGAAGAAACTGTCCACAGTGGGATGGGTATATCTTCATTAAATAGATTCTATTACCATTTAATGGGTCAAGTTGCAGAAAGGTGCCCATGTATCATCTGAAATGAACCTCTTTTCCTTTCTCCCTTACTAAAACATTTATTAATGATACTGTACCAAATGCTCCTGGGGAGGGGGATCAAAAAGAATACTGTCCTCAAAGACCTTGTATTATCTTGATATCTGCCTGCCTGCCAGCAGTGTGTGTAAACATGAAAACCTGTTGTAGATTCACATTTGTATTCAAATGCCAAGCTGATAGCGATACAAAAAAAAAAGATAATACAAACTATGTTCACTTGAAAATATAGGTTATGCATTTTCATGATTTTGGACATGGAAATGATGAGACCTATTTTCACAAGACTTGCTTATCACAACAAAATAATTACGGGGACATCTTATTTCGATACTTATAAGTATCTAAATACTTATTTACCCCAAACAATTTAAGATTATCCTAGACAATGTGTATGGATACTCCGTGAGATGTATAATGTCCTAGGAAAAACATTTTCACATTTTCAATGCTACTACATGGTTCACGATAGAGTGGAAGTTGGGTTGTATGTTCCTTTAAATCATTTGCTTCTTTTCTGTCTCACTCCCACTTTTAAAAACTGCCTTTGTTGAAAAGAAAACAAGACAAAAAAAAGGAAGAAAGAAAGAAAAAGAAAACCCAGCTGTACTTGGCAGCTGGTGTGGAATTACGGCATTGAGGAACCAGGGAATTTGCACAATTATCGTCTATACATAGATCCAGTTTCAGGACGAGCGTGTTTAATGGTGAACCTCCAGCCTGGTCCACAGGATGGACTGATTCACATCTTATTTACATTTCTTCCAGGTTCTTACACATCCTGTATTTCTTCTTTAATTTTTCTTTAGTGGTTTATTGGATTTCGTGGAGGGCAATGAGGCTGGAAAAGAATAGTCCCTTTGCCCAGCTGATAGCAGTTTTATGTCATATTTACTCTGAATTTGAAAACTAGCTTTACAAACCTGTGAATCTGCCTATCTCCCTCCATTGTGTCTACCTTAAAAATCACTAAATCTTAAGGGTCATTATGCAGAGTCTTGCATTAACTATTAAAGAAGGATTCATCATCCACGGGATACCTCTGATGTCATAGACAAAGCTGGATATCAGGAGAGGGAACTGTGATGGCCACTAAGTGCTACGATGAGCATTCGAATTTCCAATGGAATGTGGTTGCTGGGCAGAATCCTGGAGCTGAAAGTGGGGAACGTGAGCTCTGAATACCTTCTTCAGTGTAGTCAATGGGACTGTGTCAATGCTAATTTCTTACTTCTTGAAGAAAGTACCATAGATTTCCATAAAGAGTTAATGCTTTCAAGACTCCTTTGCTATTTATACCCTACCCCTACCTTAGGAGATGTGAAAAGAATTGACTGACGTTGGGGAATGAACTCTCATCTATTGTTGATCAAGGATTGCAAAGAAAACATGGCTTTTTGAAGCAGGTACTAAGATTGAATCCAGAGAATGTGATACCTGCTTGTTACTTTATAATTGCCTGATCCTGGGTCAGGTTCTCCATCTACATGACAGAGGTATTCGTATTGTTTTGCTTATGCAGTTAATGGTACTACTCACCATAAACATAAAAAGGAGTACTGTGAAAAGTCTATAATTGCTGTGCTTGGGAAACATGTAAGGGGCTCTCAAAGCTGTCTGTCCATCCATGGCCTACATGACTCTCAATCTTTGGCAATCCAACCTCGCTCCTGGCATCCTTCAAACAAAAGAACAGGCCTCCCAAGGAAATCCACCAAACATAACCTAACAAGTTACAACAAGACTATGTACAAACCCTCCAGTATCACAGTTGGAGGAGGCAACCCAGTCCAAGGAAAAGGGTCAACAAGTCAAGTCCTTTCCTGAAGACATGACCAAACATATGCTTTATCTCCCTCTGGTGGCCATTCCATGAATTGCAGCTATTTTGGGCCTCCAGTGATTGCAAAGAGTAAATCTAGACAGCTCCTTATATATTTCAGTAGCTCTGCTCAAAGTTCCACCTCGAGGGCAGCTTCATCCATTTTTCTTTCTTATGGAACCTCAAATGGTCTTACAACAATAGTGTTCGGTTAAATGTGTCATTTTCTAAGAATGCTCTAATGCTTTCACCCGTACACCTCAGGGGTTTACTTCGTCACTTTGTCATCCTCTTCCGCTTTATTTCTGCGTGCTTAGCCTGTAGTAGGAGGAAGAAAAAATTTACGCTAGTGGAATCATGCCATGACCAGTGTCTCTAGCAAAGAGGTATAACCATGGATCGTCCCCAGAGGGAAACCATCTAAAATTCAGTTCTGTATTCTTTCATTTTGTTCTCAGTTACCCAGCCAAGCCATACTGCTGGCTTAGGAAAGAGGGGCCTTCAACGATTAATTTATCTTGCCCTAGCCTTGGCTTTCTTCAAAGATAAACATATTTTCACTCAAATTTTACCCACAACAAAAACGTACATGGGCATTTGAAGGTTAGAGGCATGCTGACAGGCAATGCACTATCTAACTGGGGAGTGTGGAGAAATGGCTTCAACTTCTCCTATTCTAAGCCATCATGGCATTTCGTGTTATTAGATAGCACTGATTAATTCTATGGGTATGGAATAGTTCCTATTTATTTCCCCAACAATACTAGAAAATACTATTCATTAAAATACATATTTTTTCAAATAAAGAAATTGGGACTTGAACAGTTTTCCGAGGTGAAATACAAGGCTATGGGAAGCAGGAGAAAATTCATATGCCTACACCAATATAGTTGAGTACTATCACTTGGTAGTCTTTTCTCGTGTGTATTCTTCATTCACATCACATAGCATTCATCAATCTTTACATATAATTTTCCCCCTGGAGATTCTGGAATTGGCTTCACATTGCTTCTTTGCTCTGACTCTAAGCAGTCATTATTTCTTGATTAGGGTTGGCATAGATGATAAATCCTATTTTCCAGTCAGTGAATAAATGTTTGCTAAAGTAAAGGAGGGAGAAAATTTCTCTTGGCCGAGGTAGCCAAAGGAAAGCTTCACTAAGGGCTATAAATTCATTTCAGTCTTGGAGCAATGGCACAGGGCCTAGATAAGTAGAGATAGTTGTAGTAGTAACTTCATTATTGGGGACTTTCTACCAATTACTTCTTGACATTGGCTACTGTTAGTCCATTTTTTAAAGCATATAGCAGGACTGGCCAGATGTTCAGTGAGAGCCTGAAGAACTGCTGAAATGCAGATGTTAGGTAGCTTGTGGGAGATCACACAATCCACTCAGAGCAAAACTGTAGTTCCACGGTGGATCTAGCATTCACACTCTAACACATCACATGATTTTAAGAATTTTTCTATTCATTCAGCTGGTCCTTTATTTTAACTCTCTGTCATATAAGAAGTGTTTAATTATAATGAATGGGTAAATGTCTTCTATCTTTTGTAACTAAAAGAAGAAAGATTTCTAGGCAAGTGAAAAAGCAAGACCAACAGTATAGATGTAGGCATGCTAATGATGTTATTGTTGGATGGCATTTGATGGGCCATAAAGTGAACACCCAATTGGTAAGGTAGATGGGGACCAATCTAAGAAGTTTGGGTTTTGTTTTCCTCTTGATGTGAGGGCTGTCACTCTGCCTCTGTCTGGTTCTATAGATACTTCGGGCTACTCTGTTTTAGAGTCCTGCATGATACATATCATATGGAATTACTTATATAAATGCTTGTTATATACTTGGTTGGTTATAGTCTAACAGAATAATTAGTCCCCATGCTCTACTCATTGTGCGTGCATGTCTATGCTCTATGTGCATGTGCATGCGATATGCATGTGAAAGCATGAATTTTTATGCCATCAGCACATAAAGGAAGTTACTGTCTTCTCTTGCTAATCTTTACTTTATTTACTTGGGAGAGAGTCTTTCACTGAACAAGAAGCTTTCTGGTTTGGCTTGTTGGTGGGCTCCTAGGATCCACTTTTGTCTGCCTGCCAATGCTCAGGTTATAGGCACATATACATTTGACTAGGTATTCACAGGGGTGCTGAGGATTCAAACATAGGTCCTCATGCTTGAAGAGGAAGCACCATTATGAAGCCATCTCCCCAAGGCCCTCATGAACCTTAGGAGATGGGGTGAGTTTAATAATTGTGATACGTTTGTATATGTGGAAAGTCAGCATGAGAAAGTGGGAAGTGTGCCTTGGATAACAGTAGGTAAAACATCGAATTCTAATGAGACCTTGGTTACCAACAACTATTTCTTCTGCTTTTCAAGGAACCAATTACCAAATGGGACAGTTAAGATCCTGTAATAATACATTTAGAATTTTCTGTAGTAAGCAAATTGCATAGAAATTGAAGGCATTACAGCCCATTTAATTATATTATCCAAGTCAAATGCCATATCTAGAATAGGAGAAAAGAAATCAGTCATCAAAGCCATCTTCACTGAGAATTCAGTTGTAGGAAAAGACAGAAATGGATCAAAATTCCTCCGGTAGTCACTTTCCCTGCTTATCCGCTATCCTGAGAAAAATCCTATGTCTCAGAAAATAGAATTAATCCAGGTGGTCTTCGGACTGCTGCTGCTGATAAAGTTGAGAGGAATGAGACCCCAGCTACCAATGGGCTGAGAGGACAAAAGTCAAATCCCATTAAAAACCAGGGGAAATTACCCATGAAATAAGGTGGCTTTGTTGCTGTGTGGATGGCTCTGATTTCTAGGGGGATTATGCACTAAATCAGCCTCTCTCAAGGTATTTAGCTTGTTTAACTCGATGACATTCATACTCATAATGCTTTCATCGCTCATCTCTGGCAGAGGAGACAGTCTGGGAGGAGAACAACACTGAGACTGAGCCTCCACTTCCAGTGTGTTCGGTCATCTATAAACTCTATCAGTGTGATGACACTGGGACTCAGCCTGGCAGTTTGAAAAATAATAATCATGTTAATGAAAGTGTCTTTGGTTGGTGGTAAAATGCAGTTTGGGGCCTCAGAAAAAAACTAACCAGGATTAACGAAGAGTTTTTTCTTTGTATAAGAGTTTCTCCCCAGGAATCCCATGTGTCAGCATGTTAGAAATGAGGGCTAGGGTTAGGGGTTAGGGGTTATGGGATGGATAGCATTTGAAGTAAGCTGAGAGAATGGGGTGTGGCAACAAGGTGGCCAGCATTTCAAGTTTTTGGGACAGGTTCTCTTTGTAAATTTTGCATGCACTAGCCCTGCTCGAGCAGCAGGACAGCAAGTCCCAGGGATCGACTGTCTTCCTGCACCCCCCAACCCCCAATGACCACCTATAGCTACACTCCATAGGATCTTTTTACTTTACTTGGATAGTGGGATGTGAACTGAGACCCTCATATTTACACAGCAAGCACTTGACTCACTGAACCATTTCTGCAGTCTCCATTATTGCTGGGAAGGAAATAGAGGCTCAGGTATATTAGAAATGCCAGCTTGGGAGAAAATACAGCAATCTCTAAGCTTGGATATGGCTTACTCCCAAGATCATTTTCTAAATTAGGAAATTATCGAATGACACTGACCCTATTTGTCTCCTAGAATGGGTCATTCTCTATATTAGACTGAACCCATCCTCTTAGGAAGTCATAATGTTTTGATAGTCTTCTGACCTTGCCTCCTAATACAACATACATCACTCATTCCATGTCTTCTTGCTTTGTTTTTTTTTTCCTTAATTCAAAATCACTCATTTTATACCAAACGTAGAAAACAGAGTTGGGAAAAATGTAGTAGCATCCACAGTTCTTGTGAGTCATGACTGTCTCCTAAAATATTACAACCATTTTTCTGTGCTTTGATTTCTTCACTTGTAAAAATGGTACTTAAACTAGTACTTTGCTCATATTTTCATGAGGATAAATCTACAGTAATCACCTCGTTGGAGTTGCTCATAAATAGTATTAGGATGGAAAAGGGAAGGGAAATCATTTTCATCATTATGGCAAGACATTCTTAACCTAGCAGCTTTGGATTTAGATCAGTCTAAATTCTCCTACTAGAAACTAGTGGGTAGCTTGTCTAAAATCACACAAGGTTTACACCAAAACATTGGAAGTCACATGAGTTCTAAATATGCCATCTGGCATCAATATATTGATAATGCATGCAATTAGTTAAAAGCAGAGGAAGGAAGATCTAAGAAATCGTGGGTGTTAGATATTCCATAGGAAATTATTGGTGATAGAATTGATGCTGATAGAAGAAAGGATGAGAGCAGTTAGAGAAGAGAAATCTGGGGATCTGAATGTGGGCAGAAGAGAAAGAAGAGTCCAGGAGTAAGAAGAGTTTTTATGAAGAGAGCTTATTGCATAAATCTCCCTTATACAGCCCTGGACTGAAGTCAGCCCCCAGCTGAACACAGACACTATTTATTTCTAGTTGCCCAGACTGATTCTGAGTCCACTATATAGCCTAGACTGGCTTAAAATTATGATCTTATTGCCTCAGCATTCAAAGTAGCTAAAATTCCAAGAACTTGACATAATGAACAATAGAAAATATACTTTAATTAAACTTTTACTGTGTTTGTTTGCTTGTTTGCTTACTTGCTTTGTTTGCTATGTATCTCTGATTGGCATGGAACTTCTTAAAATCTACTTGCCTCTCCCTCCCCTGACCATGTGGAAATTAAAGGGGGTATGGCTTATGGGACTTTCTGGGAGGGGGGAACCGGGAAAGGGGAAATCATTGGGAATGTAAATAAAAAGTATAGAAAATAAAAAAAAAATAAAAAACAATAAAGGGTGTATGCCACCATACCCTGCTAAATTTTCTCTCCTTTAAGTTTTTAAAATCATTAGCTTTTGCTTTGTCTCCATGGTGAATACTAGTCACTGAGTTTAGACTATATTGAAAGAATCTTAAGAATTTTCTTATTTTACCAAAGTGATTGTTGATAAAGAAGAAAATTGAACACAAGTCACAAGAAACAACTTGGCAAAGGAAATAAGGGGCCATTTCCTGAACAAACAATATCATGAGAAAAGTTTATTAGGATTAAGATAATATGGGGAAAAATGGAGGAAGGGCCTGAGTGACAGTGGATGATATCAGGCTGCCAAGAGTTGTCATGGGTAGTGAAACAGTAGGCTGCTGACATAGACATCATCCCAGGTCTGCTCTGTCTCTCTGTCTGTCTCTGTCTGTCTCTGTCTCTCTCTCTCTCTCTCTCTCTCTTTAATTGGATATTTTATTTATTTACATTTCAGATGTTATCCCCTTTTCCAGTTTCTGCTCCAGATACCCCCTATCCCATCCTCCCTCCCCCTGCTTCTATGAGGGTGATCCACCATTCACACACCTACTCCTGCCTCCCCACCCTGGCATTCCCCTACACGGGGGGCATCGAGCCTTACAGAAGCTTTGCAATTTTATAAGGTCTCATTTGTTGATTCTTGTCGTAGAGCATAAGCCATTGGTGTTCTGTTCAGGACAATTTCCCCTATGTCCATGTATTCAAGGCTTTTGAAGCCTTCTTCTCTTCTATTAGATTCAGTATATCTGGTTTTATGTGGAGATCTTTGATCCACTTGGACTTAAACTTTGTACAAGGAGATATGAATGGATCAATTTGCATTCTCCTACATGTTGACCACTAGTCGGACCAGCACCTTTTGTTAAAAATGCTGTTTCCCTCCCCCCCCCCCGCACTGGATGGTTTTAGCTCCTTTGTCGAAGATCAAGTGACCATAGGTGTGTGGGTTCATTTCTTATGTGTTTTTTTTTTTTTAATCACTATTGCTCTGTAATACATCCTGAGGTCAGGGAAGGTGATTCCGCCAGAAGTTCTTTAATGTTGAGAATAGTTTTCTATATCCTGGGTTTTTTTGTTACTCCAAATGAATTTGCAAATTTTTCTTTCTAACTCAATGAAGAACTGAATTGGAATTTTGATGAGGATTGCATTAAATCTGTAGATTGCTTTCGGTGAGAGGGCCGTTTTTACTATATTAATCCTCCCAATCCATGAGCATGGGAGATCTTTCTATCTTCTGAGATCTTCTATTTCATTCTTCAGAGACTTGAGGTTCTAGTCATACAGACTTTTCATTTGCTTGGTTAGCGTCCCACCAAGGTATTTCATATTATTTTTGACTATTGTGAGGGTGTTCTTTCCCTAATTTCTTTCTCATTCTGTTTATCTTTCGAGTATAGGAAGGCTACTGATTTGTTTGAGTTAATTTTATATCCAGCCACTTTGCTGAGGTTGTCTATCAAGCTTATGAGTTCTCTGGTGGACTCTTGGGCAGGTTTCTTGGCCAGTGATGACTATGCAACCTAGCCTGCCCCACCCAAAGCTGGGGTCAATACTTTGTGCATCCGTACATACAACTCATGACACACAAACTGGCAGTTGAACAACGTTTTGCTACTAACGGTTGTAAAGTGAAGAATGATTAGCACAAAGCCAGGCAGACAACCAAAGAGGGAGCTGGACTTATGCTACAGTTGAGAAGAATAACAAGTGATGCCACTAGCAATGCTTATCTTTTCTTGACTTGCTTTTCATTTTGCTTGGCCTCACATATATTGAGTCATTTCTGTAGATTTTCAAAATACTCTTCTTGGAAACCGTCTTTCCCAGCCATACACCATGCCTTTCTCATTTGTCTTTGAATGGATTCCATAGGTTGCTATGATTTTTTGATAATTGTTTTTTTTTTTTTTGGCAGACCCAGAGTGACATCATAAGCATCTGCTTCAATTATCTTGACATTCTGGTAGGGTGAGCTTCTTAGCCAAGGTGTTTCCAGTAAATGTTAAATGAATGATGTTGAAAAACTACTGTTGTCTTTATCCCACCCCACTCACTATTTCTTGGGGAAAAGCCATCTAACTTTTGTGTCATTCTCCTTACTTGGAGCCTGCAGCAACGTCTTACTGGCCAGCAGTTTTTGTTATGGGATAAGATGTTCTCCGAGGTTCTCAATGATTATAACAAAATAGCATAAAGTACTTTTCCCATGTATGACTGGATCCAGAACCTATTGGACACTGAGTAGCTTCAGCTGAAGGATATAAATAGTGTTCATTTGGAGACGTAGAACTTGGCCCATCAATCAATCCTAAGTTTGGGTTGGTACCTGGGGTAACTTAGGTGAGAGCCCAGCCTGAGTTTTCAGATGTGTTTCCCCAGCTAGAGTTAGCATCATCGTACCCTTTCAGAAACTGTGGATGTGCCCTTACCAACATCTCTTGTTGTAGGAACTCAGCATTCTTCATCTTGGACATCTTCTGATCAATGAGAATGAAGGAAAAATAAGCAATGAGAAGAGAATGAGTATATCATGTTACAGAAATATAGGGATTTTTCTGACTTATTTCCTTACATATTAATTTATAATCAGAAACTTTTATTTAATACTATATTGATAGAATGGAAAATATGTATAGTCTACCTACCAGTTCGGTTATAAAACATCTAAATTGTTTTAGAGTGCTCTTTGAAAAGAGTTCAAGATTTTGAAATATCTTACACCTCTTCACTGCTACCATAATATTAGTTCATTTCATTTTGGAGCCTATAACTGAGAATAGGATTTGGTGCCAGATTTAAATTCAAACCCCCAGAATTAAATAGAAAATTAACCTTAATTATATGTGATAGAGTGCCTCCTCTGACTCTGAAAGTCCTTTCATTGATTTCCTTGGAATTGTAAAAGCAGATTGGTGATCCTGTGTCATAAACCTTAGAGTGTAGGCAACGGATCAGCTAAATCTAGCTGGTGAGTTTCTCACACAGTATAGCTACAAAATAACATGGATGCAGTCAGATACATCTGTGAAAGTCTGAGACCCAGCTTGACATTTTATATCAATTATCCTGGACAGGGTTATTGAACTTTGTCTTACTGACTGCACTCATCTTTCATGTGGGTTCTCTTTCTATACCACCACACAGCTGGATTGATGGCTAATTGAATGAAACCTGTCTAGAAAAGGTCCTCAGTGTTCAGACTCCCCTTATTCTCTAGCAGAATTCCCTAGTAACTTAGATTTTTATTAATGTTCTTTTTGCTGTATATCCCCTTTCCATTGACTTAGCTGCTTGAAACAGCATATATATCATCTCTGTGGGTTGTATGTTTAGGTAAAGGTTAGTACACTTTTCCCCTTTAAGGCTTTGGAACCCCATTATCTTAGCTCTTTTTTGATTGCTGTGCCAAAACACCATCACCAAGGCAAACTTACAAAAGGAAGTATTTAATTGGGCTTACAGTTTTGAAAGGTTAGAGTCTCTGATGGTGGAGCAAAGGTAGGCCAAGGGGACAACTGAAAGTACTTTGATCTTCAAGTAGGAGACAAAGATAGCACACTGGGGATGGCACACATCTTTTGAAACCTTCAGTGGTACACCTTCTGCCACAAATCCATACCTCCTAATATTTCCCAAACAATACCATTAACTGGAAAACAAGAATTCAGTGTTTTCCAGTCATTGAAGCAAACATTCCAGGCTATGAGGGTCTTTTTCATTTCAACCACCACACCTGACTTTAGCCCAGGATTGAGAGTTGGGTTTTTTATTTATTTATTTTTTTAGACACATGAAATTGCTGGTATGATCCATTTCCTAACAGCTACAGGACTGAAGTCATCAGCTCATGGAAGCTGCCCTTTAGGGGCCTTTTCCATAGGTGACTCATGATGTAAACACCTTTTCCTAAAAGCCAACAGTTTTTTAAAAATGTATATCTATTAGTAGGAGCAAGTTTCCCATGAGCATTGCTAATGGGAAATCATAGCTCCCATTGTCTTCTAGGAGGCCGAGATCACCCAAAGATGTAGGGACCTAAAGCTCAGGAAGATTATTGGGGATCTCAATAGGATCTGGTCACATAGTCTAAGTGCAGCAACCTTAGCACAAATCATAGAGTACCCTCCTATCCTTACTAGCCGTTGATGGTATCAGAGAAAGAAGTGTTATTCTTCTAAAGAAGAAAGATATCAGACACTCAGAAAAGGTGAACCACTTTTTTGCATCTCCCAGCAGTATGAGAAAAGATATTGGATGCAGGAATTTTGATTCCTATAGGACCAGATCAGTCTCAGAACGTTTTGAACAAAAGCTAACACTGGATTAGTGTTAGAAAGTGAGCTAATAGGGTTACTTGCCTCTCTGGAGTTTAACTTCTTGAGTTCTTTGTATATCTTGGATATTAGCCCTCTGTCGGATGTAAGGTTGGTAAAGATCATTTCCCAGTTAGTTGGTTGCCGCTTTGCCTTTTTGACGGTGTCTTTTGCCTTGCAAAAACTTTGTAATTTAATGAGGTCCCATTTGTCTATTCTTGATCTTAGAGCATAAGCTATTGGAGTTCTGTTCAGGAAATTCTCCCCTGTGCCCATATGTTCAAGGTTCTTCCCTAGTTTCCCTTCTATTAGTTTCAGTGTGTCTGGTTTTATGTGGAGATCTTTGATCCACTTAGAATTGAGCTTAGTGCAAGGAGATAAGGATGGGTCAATTTGCATTCTTCTGCATGTTGACCTCCAGCTGAGCCAGCACCATTTGTTGAAAAGGCTATCTTTTTTCCACTGGATGGTTTTAGCTCCTTTGTCAAAGATCAAGTGACCATAGGAGTGTGGATTCATTTCTGGGTCTTCAATTCTGTTCCATTGATCTACATGTCTGTTACTGTACCAATTCCATGCAGTTTTTAACACTATTGCTCTGTAGTACAGCTTGAGGTCCGGGATACTGATTCCCCCAGAGGTTCTTTTACTCTTGAGAATAGTTTTAGCTATTCTGGGTTTTCTGTTATTCCAGATGAATTTTTGAATTGCTCTTTCTAACTCTATGAAGAATTGAGTTGGGATTTTGATGGGGATTGCATTGAATCTGTGTATTACTTTTGGTAAGATGCTCATTTTTACTATATTAATCCTGCCAATCCATGAGCGTGGCAGATTTTTCCATCTTCTGAGGTCTTCTTCAATTTCTTTCTTCAGAGACTTGAAGTTCTTGTCATACAGATCTTTCACTTGTTTGGTTAGCGTCACGCCAAGATACTTAATATGGTTTGTGGCTATGGTTTGTGGCTATTATTTCTCTTACTTCTTTCTCAGCCTGCTTATCCTTTGAGTATAGGAAGGCTTCTGACTTGCTTGAGTTGATTTTATATCCGGCCACTTTGCTGAAGTCGTTTATCAGCTGTAGGAGTTCTCTGGAGGAGTTCTCACCTGAAGAATATCTAATGGCTGAGAAGCACCTAAAGAGATGTTCATCATCCTTAGTCATTAGGGAAATGCAAATCAAAACAACCCTGAGATTCCATCTCACACCAGTCAGGATGGCTAAGATCAAAAACACAGGAGACAGCAGTTGTTGGCGAGGATGTGGAGAAAGAGGAACACTCCTCCACTGCTGGTGGAATTGCAGGCTGGTACAACCACTCTGGAAAGCAGTCTGGCGGTTCCTCAGAAAACTGGGCATGACACTTCCGGAGGATCCGGCTATACCACTCCTGGGCATATACCCAGAGACTTTACCTGCATGCAATAAGGACACATGCTTCACTATATTCATAGCAGCCTTATTTATAATAGCCAGAAGCTGGAAAGAACCCAGATGTCCCTCAACGGAGGAATGGATTCAGAAGATGTGGTATATTTACACAATGGAATACTACTCTGCAATTAAAAACAATGAATTCACGAAATTCCTAGGCAAATGGTCAGAACTTGAAAATATCATCCTTAGTGAGGTAACCCAATCACAAAAGATCACACATGGTATGCAGTCACTGATAAGGGGATATTGACCCAGAATCTCAGAATACCCAAGACACAATTCAGGTATCAATAGATTTCCAAGAAGATGGAAGGAGAGCCCCTGGTCCTGGAAAGACTGGATGTAGGGGAACGCCAGGACAGAGGAACGAGAGGGGGTTGAATGGAGAAAAGAGGGAGGGAAGGGGGCTTATGGGACTTTCGGGGAGGGAGGAAACGGGAAGGGGGAAGTGATTTGGAATGTAAATTAAAAAATAAAATAAAATAAATAAAAAAAACCCAAAACCAAAACAAAAAACAAAACAAAACAAAAACCGGCTAGGTGATAGTGTTTTGTAGCTCACAAAGGAAAAAAACTACAGGTTAGGTGGCTAAAGAAATTAATATAGCAACAAAGAGAGACTATGAGTCTCTTGTAAAAAAAACCTCATTTATCAGAAATATTTGTTCTGTTTGTGGGTGTGTGCTTTTCCATGTGTTAAAATTTCCTTATGGTGCCTTGGTGATTTCATGAGTGGAATACTAGGAATGCTATTAGGCTCAATTTAAGTCTCTAGGCTCAATTTAAGTCTGAAACAAACAAAAAGGAATTCATGTACAAGAGAAAGCCCTCTCGAGATGTTAGAGACATGGTATTGATCTACAGCTCATTTGAGTTAATAGATGTCCTTAGCCAGGAATTATCAGTGAAAAGTTCTATGTCTTTGGGGAGATTTAGGAAGATCTTGTTCTTCTGACTGCATAAAGAGCCAATACAGGCTAAGAAACAAGAACAGAATATTTTACTGACAGAAATAATGAGCAAATTTTTCATCTGGATTTTTGCCTAGATTGATATAAGTACATATAAATATATGTAAGCAGTTTCTTTCAGAAAGGAACCTAGATACTGAATGTGTCCACACTAAGTACATGGATATACAGTAGAACCATGGGTGTTAAACATTTAAATAGTTTGAAAATAGAGTTTGACACTACATATCAATGGTTGCTAGTAGCCATTTAGACTGTCATTTTCCAGAAAGCTCCAAAAATATATGTTACGGGCTTTGATTTTATTTTGGTCCATGTGCTTATTGATGACTCTCTAGTCTGTTCTATGAAATAAACATAGTATTTTTAAAATATTAAGACAACTTTTTTTTTCCAAGTCTATGCCCTCTGGGGAGAACTTTCTTACATTTTAAGCGTGAAATAATACTTCATGGAGTGGATGGGCCACTTGAGAAAGAATTGAGGACTGCAGCATATGTTTATATATCATATAAAATTTGTATCAGTAGCTAGAGAGATGACTCGGTGAAAAAGGCACTTGCCATGAAGGTGTAAGAACCTAACCTTAATTCCATAGTTCATGTTAAAATAAAAACTGGATGTTACCATTGATGCATGTTCATAATCTCAATGCGGGAGAAGCAGAGGCAGGAGGATCTCTGGGGCTCCCTGGCAAACAAGTCTAACCAAAACAGATAGAAAGCCCTCATCCAGACGGACGTGGCTTATACAGCTGGGAAGTGTTGAGTCTAGCTCCTTGAACCTACATGTGGTGGCTTCAGGACTCACATTGTTAACCTGTGCCACCTGGCCTCTAGTTGACATCTGAGGAACAGCAGGAATGTACTTCTGATGGTGTAGCTGTGGTTCTGCACAGAGTGTGTTGTTCTTGTCCTTTGGGGCTTTCTGCTTGTGACTACGAGGACTTTCAAAGACAACTTAATAATGTCCATGAAACTAGAAGTGGGGTGGAAATGAGTCTTGGAGAAAAGAGGTACAAAGAAGGTTCTTGCAACTCCATCCCTGTGTTATGATGAGTTGAATTTCCATAACTGTGAGCATAATCATCAAATGACTATGTAGAGAGGAACATGTTTTTGAGGAATGTAAGACTTTAAGGGCTTTAAATTGTTGTTTTAATAAAAGAATAAGTATTCAAATCAAATGGTAAATTATCATAAGGCCTTTGAGTTCCCATTCAATATCTTTCCAAGTATGTTTTTAAAGAAAAATGTAAAGAAGATATTCGGAGAGAAAGGACAATATAAATCAAGGACAAGTAACTAGAGAGGGTATGATGGGTAGGTGGAACAGCTGTGAAGTGAAGTATGTCAATTTGGGGACTACGGCTGCTAAAGGAAGCTGTTTGCAATCTTGCACTTGTAAAAGTATTGTAACTCTCTCTTTGTTGATAGAGGTAATGCACTCTGGAGGTACTAAAGGAGCAATCAGAACATTCAGCCTCAAGGAAGCCCACAGCAGAACCCTCCAGAGGAGCTGCACTATTGTTAATGCTGCACTTATTTCAATCTCCTGGGTTCTGCAAATACTTTGTACCACTTAAAGAAGACATGGTGGCTAATTGTGCTAAACACCTTCAGAGGTGGTACCAAGAAGTAAGACTGGACATCTCTACCTCTGATAGGCTTGACTTTGGTCTCTGGAGTGAAAACCACCTCTCACAAGCTGTTGTCAGGCAGCTCTTTGAAAGTTGCGGGGTGGAGGAGATTTAGCGCTGCTCTTTGAGGGATCAATGTCTAAGCTCTTTGGAGCCTCTTATTACTTCCTAGGGATTCTCAGTGTTTCCCCAGTGGGTACAATCTAACTGTCATCACCTAAATTAATTATCCCTGGTGGGAGTACCATCTGCATTTTGAAGGCTTTTAAATCATAAGGGCAGGGAAAACCCACTGAGGTAACAAAAGGCATTGCTTGTTACCATCCACACACCAGATGACCTTGTTCCAAGTGCAGAGGGAGAAGCTATTCAAGGAGTTGCTATTTCCAGAACTGAGGAAATAGGGATAGCTGAATTCTAAAGAACTGGGTTTGCTTTACAGAAATAGATGGTTAACCTCAGAGCGGATGCTGAGTGGTGAGGGGGCACCCTGAGATAATGATTGGGGATGTACAGAATAGCTTCAGTAAATTAAACAATATCAACGAGAAAGCCCTGCATAGCCTTAATGCGCATTTGATAGCCCCTAATACTTATTTAACTTCCCTTTTTCCATAAAAGAGAGTATCAGGGCTCAGCCTCAGAGGGCAGCAGTATCTACCAGCAATTGATGGTTATTCTATTCTCATGGTTAATCTCTCCAGGCCAACAAGACTAATTTTCTATTGAGTACACAATATTGAATTTATTTAGCATGAAAACGTGTTAATTAAAGGAAGTGAAACCACTTTAAGAAAGGTTTTATAGATAATCATGCAAGCAATATGAAGATGGGGACATTTTGTGCCATCTTTGAACCTCTGGGGAACATTTCAGGAGACTTGTTGAAAAGTGGTCACAGAAGGGTATGATTCTGGTCTTCATATTCATGTTTTTCCTTTCATTGTGCATCATAAATATTCCAGAAAAATAATTCCCCACGGTTTTCTCCTTCTTTAACTCTACTGTCTCTCCCTTTTCAAACAGGGAAAGTTTTTTTTGCAGAGTCCTCAAGTCTGGCCTTATACATAGTAACAGCCTATAAATATGTAATGAATAAATGAACAACAGAACTATTCAGTAAGTCAGCAGTGACTTCTCAAAAGGAACAATATTTTAAGACGAGTCCAAGGTAGTATAATAATAACAACAACAATCCAGGTAGAATACCAACCCATTTGACCCTTGTGTGTTAGATTTAGGTCTTTTTCTCCAGCTTTAACTTGGCTCTCACATCATTCGGACATTTGGAGTCAGTAGGTGGGTCGTCTTCAACAAGGTCCCTGTGTTGCTAATGGTCCTGGCTGGTGGACTGTATATTGAATCATAAAACTTCAAGTGATAACAGAGTGGGAAAAAATTGGTGCCAATTCCTGGTCTTGTTCCATTATCATGTTTTGTTCAAGGTAAAATTTGAGAAGAAATTTGAAAAATAGAGTTATTTGAAAACTTAGTGGGTCTAGGGAGGCTCTTTACCCGCCCAAAACTTAGTAGCATCCTTTGATTGTACGTTTTCTTCTGTAACTCATTTTGCCTGTTTAGTTCTTGTTTCATGTAATCACAGAGGTTTGATTGGCTCGTAATACACACCAAGCAGAAAATAGCTACTCTTCTAAGTGATGTAAAATTGTGGTTTCATTAAGAGTGATTGTTTGCCTTTGAGGAATGAAGTCAGTCAAGGTCCTATCAAGGGGGAGATTCGCTTCACCAGTTCAAACACTATTGACTGTGTGTTTTTGGCTCAACACATGTGAGCACTTCTAAACTAACTACAAGATCTTTTATCTTTTTAAATGATACTCCTACACCTGGGACTACTGGAGGGAGACTCTGGTTTCAAGGCTACTAAGTACTGTAAGGCTGTGAGGTCTGCTTTCCTCCTCTGTTGTTCTCCCTCCTCAGTGCACAGGGAAGAAGGCACAGCAGATCTACATCAGGGCACTGCCCACCAGGCAGACCTGATAATTACTGTTTTTAGAGAAAGACTGCTTAAGATGGGTAATACCCTGACCGTAAAAAGACCCAGCAGAGGATTCAGTTGCTAGTTTTCCTGAAGTTAGGAATTTTGCTTAGCTTTGCTTTATTTTTCTTTACTTTTGAAGTCTAGAAGCATCAAACAAGAGTTATAAATGAAGTTGTGCACTGTAGCCTTTTTTGGTGCATGTACTAATACCATGTTATTGTTATGGTGTGATGCACTCCTCAGTGTTGATGCCCTTATCAACCTAAGAAAAACATAATTATTTATTCATTTCGACTGGTTTACTTCAATCATCTTATAATAACTCAAGTTCTACATTAGTCGTTCAGATTTGCTGAGATGAACGCTTTATGACTGCTGTTAATTCCTGTGAGGTTTCCTAGAAATGTGAGGTGAGTACTGCTAAACTGTCAAATCCTACCTTCCAAAGTTTCAGCATC
Organism: Tokudaia tokunoshimensis; assembly: GCA_036184795.1. Classification (NCBI taxonomy): domain Eukaryota; kingdom Metazoa; phylum Chordata; class Mammalia; order Rodentia; family Muridae; genus Tokudaia; species Tokudaia tokunoshimensis. The sequence continues at coordinate 104,871,339 of BTHU01000012.1, forward strand.
CACAGATTTTAAGAGTTAAATGCCCAGCCTGAAGCTCAAGTCTTACTGAAGAGAGATCATCTATGATAAAGAATCTGACCTTTAACTCTCTTAGGGAATGCATGATAGCTCTTATTTATTCCTTCATTCTAAATACGCGTGCACACACACACACACACATACACACGCACACACACACACACATATACACATAAATTAGCATAAACATGTATATCTGTTTACACAAGTATTTGTATGTATCATGAATAAATAACAATATCAGCATACCCATTTTTAAAATATCAGTAAATATTAAAAAGACAAAAAGAAAACTGATTACAGTTTATCAACAGAGATAACAATGATTTATATGTTCTTGTATGGCATATACTTTCCTGTATGTAGAAGAAAACATATTATTTTGTAATTTCTAATTCCTAACCTAGCTTTCTATTATATGTAGTTTTCTCTATTGTTAAAAGTCTTCAGACTTTAAATTATTTTAAATTGCATGTATTTCTGTCTTGATCATCAGAGCAGAAGATAATTACTATAGAAAATTTGATGAATTTTGAAACCATTTAAGAAAAAATAATAATTCATAACTCTAGGACTTACAAGCTAATATTTATTATCTTTTGGTATATTTTCTTCATGAATTTACAGATGTAAATAAGTACTAATATCTAGAAGTTCATTTCTATACATAGACATAAATATTAATAAACTAAAAAACCTATGATTTCTAACAATACTAGACCCTATGCCGTTTGCATAATAATTTTTCAATTTAAAATTTGCTATGAACCTTCTCAATAAATATCCTTGAAAATAATTTTAAGTAGCTGTATATGATTCTACTGTGTATCAATTAGTAATGAGTCATAGACTCTAATATTCCTTTGCCAAATGAACCAAAGAATTAATTCATCCAATAATCTGTGTCTGATTGGTGTTTGAAGGATATTGTAATGCATATATATATATATATGCCTATAAGATATATATATATTAATTAGATGCCATGCTACATTATTTTTAAGAGCTATTGCATATTGATATGTAAATATTAATCATCACCTATGTTATCTAGTCATGTTTGTAATTTTTTTAATTTTATTTTCTAAGTTTTTTTTATTTATATTCAAAACATTTCCCCTTTCCCGTTTCCTCCCTCCCTGAAAGTCACATAAGCCCCCTTCTCTCCCTCTTTTCCCCATTCAACCCCCTCTCGCTTCTCTGTCCTGGCATTCCCCTACATCCAGTCTTTCCAGGACCAGGGGTTTCTCCTTCCATCTTCTTAGAAATCTATTGATATGCGAATTGTGTCTAGGATATTCCGAGATTCTGGGTCAATATCCCCTTATCAGTGACTGCATACCATGTGTGTTCTTTTGTGATTGGGTTACCTCACTAAGGATGATATTTTCAAGTTCTCACCATTTGCCTAGGAATTTCGTGAATTCATTGTTTTTAATTGCAGAGTAGTATTCCATTGTGTAAATATACCACATCTTCTGAATCCATTCCTCCATTGAGGGACATCTGGGTTCTTTCCAGCTTCTGGCTATTATAAATAAGGCTGCTATGAACATAGTGGAGCATGTGTCCTTATTGCATGCAGGTAAAGCCTCTGGGTATATGCCCAGGAGTGGTATAGCCGGATCCTCCGGGAGTGTCATGCCCAGTTTTCTGAGGAACCGCCAGACTGCTTTCCAGAGTGGTTGTACCAGCTTGCAATTCCACCAGCAGTGGAGGAGTGTTCCTCTTTCTCCACATCCTCGCCAACAACTGCTGTCTCCTGTGTTTTTGATCTTAGCCATTCTGACTGGTGTGAGATAGAATCTCAGGGTTGTTTTGATTTGCATTTCCCTAATGACTAAGGATGATGAACATCTCTTTAGGTGCTTCTCAGCCATTCGATATTCTTCAGGTGAGAACTCTTTGTTTAGCTCTGTACCCCATTTTTTAATAGGGTTACTTGCCTCTCTGGAGTTTAACTTCTTGAGTTCTTTGTATATATTGGATATTAGCCCTCTGTCGGATGTAGGGTTGATAAAGATCATTTCCCAGTTAGTTGGTTGCCGCTTTGTCTTTTTGACAGTGTCTTTTGCCTTGCAAAAACTTTGTAATTTAATGAGGTCCCATTTGTCAATTCTTGATCTTAGAGCATAAGCTATTGGAGTTCTATTCAGGAAATTCTCCCCTGTGCCCATATGTTCAAGGTTCTTCCCTAGTTTCCTTTCTATTAGTGTCAGTGTGTCTGGTTTTATGTGGCGGTCCTTGATCCACTTAGAATTGAGCTTAGTGCAAGGAGATAGGAATGGGTCAATTTGCATTCTTCTGCATGTTGACCTGCAGTTGAGCCAGCACCATTTGTTGAAAAGGCTATCTTTTTTCCACTGGAAAGATCAAGTGACCATAGGAGTGTGGATTCATTTCTGGGTCTTCAATTCTGTTCCATTGATCTACATGCCTGTCACTGTACCAATACCATGAGGTTTTTAACACTATTGCTCTGTAGTACAGCTTGAGGTCTGGGATACTGATTCCCCCAGAGTTTCTTTTACTCTTGAGAATAGTTTTTGCTATCCTGGGTTTTCTGTTATTCCAGATGAATTTTTGAATTGCTCTTTCTAACTCTATGAAGAATTGAGTTGGGATTTTGATGGGGATTGCATTGAATCTGTATATTGCTTTTGGCACGATGGTCATTTTTACTATATTAATCCTGCCAATCCATGAGCATGGCAGATTTTTCCATTTTCTGAGGTCTTCTTCAATTTCTTTCTTCAGAGACTTGAAGTTCTTGTCATACAGATCTTTCACTTGTTTGGTTAGAGTCACTCCAAGATACTTTATATGGTTTGTGGCTATGGTGAAGGGTATCATTTCTCTTACTTCTTTCTCAGCCTGCTTATCCTTTGAGTATAGGAAGGCTAGTGACTTGCTTGAGTTGATTTTATATCCGGCCACTTTGCTGAAGTTGTTAATCAGCTGTAGGAGTTCTCTGGTGGAGTTCTTTGGGTCGCTTAAGTATACTATCATATCGTCTGCAAATAGTGATAGTTTGATTTCTTCCTTTCCAATTTGTATCCCTTTGACCTCTTCCAACCAAAAAAAGCACAGGTCCAGATGGTTTTATTGCAGAATTCTATCAGACCTTCAAAGAAGACCTAACACCAATACTCTTCAAACTGCTCCACATAATAGAAATAGAAGGAACACTACCCAACTCATTCTTTGAAGCCACAATTACGCTAATACCAAAAGCACACAAAGATCCGACAAAGAAAGAGAATCTCAGGCCAATCTCTCTTATGAATATTGATGCAAAAATACTCAATAAAATTCTTGCCAACCGAATCCAAGAACACATCAAAACGATCATTCACTATGATCAAGTAGGCTTCATCCAAGGGATGCAGGGATGGTTCAATATAAGGAAATCCATCAATGTAATCCACTATATAAACAATCTCAAAGAAAAAAACCACATGGTCACCTCATTAGATGCTTAGAAAGCATTTGACAAAATTCAGTATCCTTTCATGCTAAAGGTCTTGGAAAGATCAGGAATTCGAGGCCCATATCTAAACATAGTAAAAGCAATTTACAGCAAACCGGTAGCCAGCATCAATCTAAATGGAGAGAACTTGAAGCAATCCCACTAAAATCAGGGACTAGACAAGGCTGCCCTCTCTCTCCATATCTTTTCAATATAGTACTTGAAGTTCTAGCTAGAGCAATTAGACAACAAAAAGAGGTCAAAGGGATACAAATGTTTGTAATTTTTACTAAATAGACACAATTGTCTCTACTTTATGTCTAATGAAACAGAATAAAAGGCCTAAAAGGCAGTGGATAAATAGCTTATAGTTACTAAGTAGAAGTTTAGACTTTAGCTACCTAACATTACTATCCATGCTCCTAAGCTACCTCATGCTCCTCATCTTGTATTTCTAATAATTTCTGATTTGGGCATTTTCTGAATGAATTCATTTTTCAGCCTATGTGCTTCCTGGATAATGTGATCCATGATTACTGTTTCTCATCTTTTTTATGTAATGTGCATAATACACTGTGATCAGTTTTGTTGAAAAATATAGAGAGGTTAAAACCATGGGACTTACTTAAGAGACAATCTTATTGTGAGTGTAATATATAAGTATATGCAGTTTAGCTTAATAGAGCATTAAGTATCACATTGATGCTATTTCACAGTAGTGTAGAAACAATTTCCAAATGAGAATTGTGGTCAGAGGACTGAGATGCCATTGTAGAGTTGGAGAGCCTAGAATATTCTACTAGGTAAATTATTATCTATGCTGAAGAGGTCTTCTTCAATTTATTAAATAAGAAAATAAGTGATATCTTTGTTTGAAAAACATTCTAAAATAAGTAATTGTTAGTTTGTTTTAACTCTTTAGGACCCTTCGAAGAAGCAATCCTGCATTTGCCATGAGTATGTTACAGATAGTCACAAACTCACACCCCTAGACAAGGATCACCTTTGAAAGGTGACTGGGAAAACTACAACTTGAAATTCGTGTCATAGAAATTGTTATCAGGATATTCAAGTGGCACAGGGTGGTAACCTAACCACCCAGGAGAGCAGAGAGGACAATCAGTACAGGTAGGACCTCCCCTGCTGCTCAGAGGATCATGTCTGGAAACCACTGGTGGAAACTTTCTGGTTTCTGTCTCTGGCTTGGGACCATCCTCTGCCACAGCATGCCATATCCAGGTGGCATAGGGAGATAGCTGAACACCTAGGAGTGTGGAGAGGCCAGTCAGCACTGGTAGGACCGCTCCTGCTGATCAGAGAATCACATTGAAACCCTCAGGCAGGAACACCAGCTAACACCAGAGAAAAAAAGATGGAAAAAGGCAAACTCAAGAACATTACAAACAGAAACCAAGGCAGCATGGTACAATCTGTACCAAGTTCTCCCACAACAGCAAGTCCTGGATACCCCAACACACCAGAAAAGCAAGATCTGGATTTAAAATCACATCTCATGATGCTGATAGAAAATTTCAAGAAGGACATAAATAACTCGCTTAAAGAAATACAGGAGAACATGAGTCAACAGGTTCCTTAAAAGGAAATGCAAAATCCCTTAAAGAAATACAGGAGCATGGGTCAATGGGTAGAAGCCCTTAAAGAGGAAACATGAAAATACCTTAAAGAATTACAGGAAAGCACAAACAAGTGAAGGAAGTAAACAAAACCATCCAGGATCTAAAAATGAAAGTAGAAACAACAAAGAAATCACAAAGAGAAAAAACTCTGGAGATAGAAAACTTTGGAAAGAAATCAGGAGTCATAGATGCAGGCATCAACAACAGAATACAAGAGATAGAAGAAAGAATCTCAGGTGATAAAGATACCATAGAAAGCATTGACTCAACAGTTAAAGAAAATGCAAAATGCAAAAATCTTGTAACCCAAAAAATCCAAGAAATCCAGGACACAATGAGAAGACTAAACCTAAGGATTATAGATATAGAAGAGAGTGAATATTTACATCCTAAAGGGCCAGTAAATATCTTCAACAAAATTATAGAAGAAAACTTCCCTAACCTAAAGAGAGAGATGCCCATGAACATACAAGAAGCCTACGGAACTCCAAACAGACTGGACCAGAACAGAAACTCCTCCTCTCACATAATAATCAAAACACCAAATGCACTAAGCAAAGAAAGAATATTAAAAGCAGGAAGGGAAAAAGGCCAAATAACACATAAAGGAAGATGTATCAGAATTACACCAGACTTCTCACCACAGACCATGAAAGCAAGCAGATCCTGGGCAGATCTCATACAGACTCTAAGAGAACACAAATGCCAGCCCAGACTATTATAACCAGCAAATCTCTCACTCACCATAGATGGAGAAATAAAGATATTCTATAATAAAACCAAATTTACACAATATCTTTCCACAAATCCAGCCCTACAAAGAATAATAGATGGAAAACACCAATATAAGTAGGGCAACTACATTCTAGAAAAAGCAAGATAGTAAAAGAAAGATAACCACACAAACATAAAAATTAACATAAAAATAACAGGAAGCAACAATCACTATTCCTTAATATCTCAATGTCTATGGACTCAATTCCCCAATAAAAAGACATTGACTGACAGACTGGATATGTAAACAGGACCCAGCATTTGGATGCATATAGGAAACTCACCTCAATTGCAAAGACAAACACTTCCTCAGAATAAAAGACTGGAAAACAATTTTCCAAGGAAATGATTCCAGGAAACAAGCTGGAGTAGCCCTTCTAATATCGGATAAAATTGACTTAACCAAAAGTCATCAATAAAGACATGGAAGGACACCAATATACCAAGAAGAACTCTCAATTCTGAACATCTATGCTCCAAATGCAAGGGCATCCTCATTCATAAAAGAAACTTTACAAAAGCTCAAAGCACACATTGCACCTCACACAATAATTGTGGAGGACTTTAACACCCCATTCTCATGAGTGGACAGATCAGGGAAACACAAACTAAACTGAGACATAGTGAAACTAACAGAAATTTTGGACCAAATCGATTTAACATATATATATATATATATATATATGTATATATATGATAGATGGAAAACGCCAATATAAGGAGGGCAACTACATTCTAGAAAATATTCTATTTTATATATATATATATATATATATATATATATATATATATATAAAACATTTCATCCTAAATCAAAAGAATATACCTTCTTTTCAACACCTCATGGTACTTCTCCAAAATTGACCATATAATTGGTCACAAAACAGACCACAACAGATATAAGAAGATCAAACTAATCCCATGCCTCCTATCAGATCACTATGGAGTAAGAGTGGTCTTCAATAGCAACAAAAACAACAGAAAGCCCACATGGAAACTGAACAATGCTCTATTCAATGATACCTCAGTCAAGGAAGAAATAAGGAAAGAAATAAAGACTTTTTGGAAGTTAATGAAAATGAAGGCACAACATACCCAAATTTATGGGACACAATGAAAGCAGTGCTAAGAGGAAAACTCATAGCTTCTGAGTGCTTTCAAAAAGAAGCTGGAGAGAGCATACACAAGCAGCTTAACAGCACACCTGAAAGCTCTAGAACAGAAAGAAGCTAATACACCCAAGAGGAGTAAAAGGCAGGAAATAATCAAACTGACGACTGAAATCAACCAAGTAGAAACAAAAAGAACTATACAAAGAATCAACAAAACCAGGAGCTGGTTCTTTGAGAAAATCAACAAGATAGATTAAACCCTTAGCCAGACTAACCAGAGGGCATGGAGCTAGTATCCAAGTTAACAAAATCAGAAATGAAAAGGAAGATATAACAATAGAAACTGAGGAAATTAAAAAAAAAATCAGATCTTTCTACAAAAGCCTATATTCAACACACCTGGAAAATTTGGACAAAATGGACAATTTTCTAGACAGATACCAAATACCAAAGTTAAATCAGGATCAGATATATCATCTAAATAGTCCCATAACCCCTAAAGAAATAGAAGCAGTCATTGAAAGTCTCTCAACCAAAAAAAAGCACAGGACCAGATGATTTTAGTGCAGCATTCTATCAGACCTTCAAAGAAGACCTAACAGTAATACTCTTCAAACTATTCCACAAAATAGAAACAGAAGGAGCACTACCCACCTTGTTCTATGAAGCCACAATTATACTGATACCAAAACCACATAAAGATCCAACATGCAAAGATAACTTCCAACCAATTTCCCTTATGGATATCGATGCAAAAATACTCAATAAAATATTTGACAACCAAATCCAGGAACACATCGAAATGATCATTCACCACAATCAAGTAGGCCTCATCCCAGTGATGCAGGGATGGTTCAATATACAGAAATCCATTAATGTAATTCACTATATAAACAAACCCAAAGAAAAAAAAGTTGTGGTCACTTCATTAGATGCTGAAAAATCATTTGACAAAATTCAACATCTTTTCATGCTAGAAGTCTTGGAAAGATCAATAATTCAAAGCCCAATCCTAAACATAGTAAAAGCAACATACAGAAAACCAGTAGCCAACATCAAACTAAATGGAGAGAAACTTGAAGCAATACCACTAAAATCAGGGACTAGAGAAGGCTGCCCTCTCTCTCCATATCTATTCAATATAGTACTTGAAGTTCTAGCTAGAGCAATTAGACAACAAATGGAAGTCAATGGGATACAAATTGGAATGGAAGAAGTCAAATTATCACTATTTGCGGATGATATGATAGTATACTTAAGCGACCCAAAAAACTCCACCAGAGAATTCCTACAGCTGATAAACAACTTCAGCAATGTGGTCAGACATAAACATTAACTGAAACAAATCTGTAGACTTCCTATACTCAAAGGATAAACAGGCTGAGAAAGAAATTAGGGAAGCAACACCCTTCACAGTAGTCACAAACAATATAAAGTGTCTTGGTGTGACTCTAACCAAACAAGTGAGAGATCTCTATGACAAGAACTTCAAGTCTCTGAAGAAAGAAATTGAAGAAGACCTCAGAAGATCGCAGGATCTCCCATGCTCATGGACTGGCAGGATTAATATAGTAATATAGTAAAAATGGCCATCTTGCCAAAAGCAATCTACAGATTCAATGCACAATCCCAACTCAATTCTTCATAGAGTTAGAAAGAGTAATTCTCAAACTCATCTGGAATAACAAAAAACCAAGAATAGCTAAAACTATTCTCAACGGTAAAAGAGCTTCCATGGGAATCTGTATCCAGGACCTCAAGCAGTACTACAGAGCAATAGTGTTAAAAACTGCATGGTATTGATTGGTACAGTGACAGACAGGTAGATCAGTGGAATAGAATTGAAGACCCAGAAAAGAACCCACACACCTATGGTCATTTGATCTTTGACAAAGGAGCTAAAACCATCCAGTGGAAAAAAAGAGCCTTTTCAACAAATGGTGCTGGCTCAGCTGGAGGTCAACATGCAGAAGAATGCAAATTGACCCATTCTTATCTCCTTGTACAAAGCTCAAGTCCAAGTAGATCAAGAACTTCCACATAAAACCAGACACACTGAAACTAATAGAAAAGAAACTGGGGAAGAGTCTTGAGCACATGGACACAGGGGAAAATTTCCTGAACAGAACACCAATAGCTTATCCTCTAAGATCAAGAATTGACAAATGTGACCTCATAAAGTTACAAAATTTCTGTAAGGCAAAAGACAGTGTCAATAGGACAAAACAGCAACCAATAAATTGGGAAAAGATCTTTATCAACCCTACATCCAACAGAGGACTTATATTCAATATATACAAAGAATTCAAGAAGTTAGACTCCAGAGAACCTAATAACCCTATTAAAAATGGGGTACAGAGCTAAACAAAGAGTTCTTACCTGAAGAATATCTAATGGCTGAGAAGCCCCTAAAGAAATGGTCAGCATCCTTAGTCATTAGGGAAATGCAAATCAAAACAACCCTGAGATTCCACCTCATACCAGCAGGAATGGCTAAGATCAAAAACTCAGGAGACAGCAGTTGCTGGCGAGGATGTGGAGAAAGGAACACTCTTCCACTGCTGGTGGAATTGCAAGCTGGAAGAATCTCTCTGGAAATCAGTTTGGTGGTTCCTCAGAAAAGTGCACATAATACTACTGGAGGACCCTGCTATACTCCTGGTCATATACCCAGAGGATTCTCCAGCATGTAATAAGGACACATGCTCCACTATGTTCATAGCAGCCCTATTTATAGTATCCAGAAGCTGGAAATAACCCAGATGTCCCTCAATGGAGGAATGGATAAAGAAAATGTAGTATATTTACACAATGGAATACTATGCAGCTTTTAAAAACAATGAATTCATGCAATTCTGAGGCAAATGTGTGGAACTGGAAAATATCATCATGAGGGAGGTAACCCAATCACAAAAGAACATACATGATATGCACTCACTGATAAGTGCATGTTAGCCCAGAAGTTTGGAATACCCAAGACACAATTCACAGATCAAATGAAGCTCAAGAAGAATGAAGAACAAAGTATGGATTCTCTGGTACTTCTTAGAAAGGTGAACAAAATACCCACAGAAGGAGATACAGAGACAAATTGTGGAGCAGAGTCTGAGTGAAAGACCATCCATATACTGCCCCACCTAGGATCCATCCCATATGCAGTTACAAAACCCAGACACTATTGTGGATGCCTACAAGTGTTTGCTGACTGTAGCCGGATATAGCTGTCATATGGGAGACTCTGCTAGTGCATGACAAATAAAGAGAGAGGCACTCTCAGCCAGCCATTGAACTGAGCACAGGGTCCACAGTGGAGGAGCTAGAGAAAGGACTCAAGGAGCTGAAGGGATTTTCAGTGCCATAGAAGGAACAACAATATGAGCCACCCAGTACTTCTAAATCTCCTAGGGACAAAACCATCCACCAAAGAATACACATGGAACTACCCATGGCTCCAGACATGTAGGCAGCAGAGGATGGCCTTGTTGGACATCAAAGGGAGGAGATACCCTTGGTCCTGGGAAGGCTTAATGCCACAGTGTAGGGGAATACCAGGACAGGGAAGAGGGAGAGAGTTGATTGGGGAACAGGGGGAGGGGAGATGGGTTATGGGATTTTTTGGGTGGGGGAATTAACCACGAAAGGCGTCAACAGTTGAAATGTAAATAAAGAATATATCTAATAAAAAAGAGATTAAAAATTACTAATATCATATTTTATTCTAGCAAGAAAATAAAGAAATAAATAATAAAGAAAAATTGCTATCAGGCTATTTTTGTGACTAGTTCATAAATGTTGTGCAAATAAAATATTGGATATATTTAGATTTTGTCAAGGGCTTGCCAGACCCTTCACACATCTTTATTGTTTTTTTTTTCTGACACCTAACAAATCCTGAATTCTAACTCTGATGCAATTTCAAAAGACCTTTCCTTTCATCACATTATCCTGCTTCTGATTATATACTTTCTATTCATCAATCTTTACAAAACATTGAAATAGCTAAAACCTTCTCAGTGGTCCTATAATTTGTTTAAATCCAAGAAGCTAATCACATAAGGGATATAGGATTTAAGAAAATTCATTCAGATAACCATGAGAAGAAATTTGTAGGTCACTGTGTCATGGCATTAATTATTTTCATCTCATTTTGGTCAGGAGATTTGTACACATGTAGTTATTTCATTTTATTTGAATGAATCATCTCTAAAACACAATATTGATGGGAATGGATGATGTTGAATTCTGTTTGTTGAGACTCCAGTTCTGTTTCATGAAGGACATTGAGTGATTTGTCATCTGCTCTATTAGAGACTTGAATAAAAACTGTAGGGCTGGGAGCTTAGGGTATCTAAAGTTTGTAGAGTTCAGATGTTCTCAAGCTTTGGTTGCATTAGAGTCCAGTTGAGGATCATTTACAATGTAGTACACTGGCTTGCACCACCAGGGTTACACTCAGCTTGTCTTGTGGGAAAGACTATTGCTAACATTTTTCTAGATGGTCCTACTAAACTGTAAACTATACTTTGAGAATCACAGGTAATGTATATGGTGTTTGTGCAGAAAGGAAAACAGACTGTGAGTAAGGTCACCCATGTGGGCCTACTAACCAAATCCTACTCCTTCTCTCCAACAACCTGGAATGCAGGTTTTGCTGCACTTAGAACAAGCATCAAGTCTTTCTTATCCCGCAGATATATTTGTGTTTGCATCTGTCTATATCACAATCCTCAAAAACTTGAAGTAATCTTCATCCTAGGTGTTCTGAACACTTTTATTAAAATTTACCCAGCTTTATTCCATTATGCTCTCATCCATTCCTAAAGCACACCTCTCTATATATATTTAAATATATGCTTCTAAAAATAATATATAAAGAAAACATTAGGAAATTAAATTCAGTACCTAATAAATATGCCACAGGCAAGGAAGGTTTCCCTGCTTTGGAATTATGAGGATGATACAACATCATAAAATATATTAATTAAATTTAAGATGATAGCATTGGTATTAATGAGAATAGTGCAGTAATTTACATACATGGAGAAATATTTGGTATTACCAAATTTGAAAGTAACACTAGACTAGAGTATAATATTTTTACCTTGAAAGGAGGAAGTTATCAAAATCTCACAGGAAATGTCATGCTTATGTAGTTAGGGAGAAAAATAATGATGAGGACTATGATTGCTTTTGTTGATTATTTTAGGAGAGAAGCTATCTAGCAGAACATGTCCATAGAATCAGGGACATAAGAAGGATTGAAGAAGAACAGATTGAACATTTCCTATGCATTGAAAAGTCCACAGGGTTCTAAAAGCAAGTTGTTGTAACTAAAAGTGATTTCACCAGGTTTGTTGAGGAGAAAATGACAAACATAAATCTCATTAAACTTTCTCTATCATCACCAACTAAGATATAGGACACTTTTGCTCCACCAGGAGATCCATCCCATATACAGTCACCAAACCCAGATGCTATTGTGGATGCCGGGAAGTGCTTGCTGACTAGAGCCTGATATGGCTGTCTCCTGAGAGGCTCTTCCAGAGCCTGACAAATACAGAGGCAGATGCTCGCAGCCAACCATTGGACTGAGTGTGGGGTCCTCGATGGAGGAGTTGGAGAGGGACTGAAAGAGCTGAAGGGGTTTGCAGCCTCATGCGGGGGGAGCAACAGTGTCAACTGGACAGATCCTCTGGAGTTCCTGGGGACTGGACCACCAACCAAAGAATACATATGGAGGGACCCATGGCTCTGGCCACATATGTGGCAGAGGATGGTCTTGTTGGACATCAGTGGAAGGAGAGGCCCTTGGGCCTGAGAGTGTTCAATGCCCCAGTGTAGGGGAATGCCAGGGTGTGAAGAAAGGAGTGGGTGGGTGGGTGGGGAGCACCCTCATAGAGGCAAGTGGAGGGAGAATGGGATAGGGGGTTTCTAAAGGGGAGACCTGGAAAGGGGAAAACATTTGAAATGTAAAAAAGAAAATATCCAATGAAAAAGAACTATAAAATAAATAGAAAGAAAAAATGGAAAAAAAAAACACAGGATGGAAAGCTTTCTATATTCCATAGCTATGAGTGACCGCTAAGAATGCGACATGAATTTATTCAGTATCTTTATGGGAAAGTTGACAAAATATCATTCAAATCTATAAAATAAAGACCTGACTAAATCATCGCTTTTATATTCAAGTACAGATAGACTTAAAAATATAATGATGCAAATTCTTCTTAAGTTGTTCCATAAATCCAATGCAATTCCACTCAAAACTCCAGTAGGAGTTTTAACAGAACTCAAGCCTAAGTTTTCCTATAAGCCATGTTGTATTAGTAAGGGTCCTCTAGAGTCACAGAACGTATGGGTAATCTCTATATAGTAAGGGAATTTGTCGATGACTTACAGCTTGTAGTCCAACTCCCCAACAACAGTCATCAGTACTTGTGGATGGAAGTCCAAGGATCTAGCAGTTGCTTAGTCCCATGAGGCAGGCCAGGAAAAGCCAGAGTGAATCTTCCTTCTTCCAATGTCCTTATATAGGTCTCCAGCAGAGGGTGTGGCCCAGATCAAAAGCGTGTGCCACCACGCCTTTAATCCCAGATGAACTTGAACTCAGAGATCTCCTTATCCTAATCTTCTGGAATTCATAGTCACTATGCTTCAAGATCTCCATGCCAAGATCCAGATCAGAAACTTGTATCTCTGAGCCTCCAGATTAGGATTATAGGTGAGCCTTCCAATTCTTGATTAGTTCATTCCAGATTTAGTCAAGTTGACAATCAGGAATAGCCACTACACATGTGTAAATATAAGGAGTAAAAAATAGCCAAGATAATGCTAGAAAATACAAAAAAGTACAAAGAACCTTGTCCAGGTATCAAGATGGATGTTATGTGATTAAGAAAGTGTAGCATTGGTACAAAATGGCTACATAGACCTGTTCAGTGAAACTATAAGTAGTTGTGCTATGCGATGTAGAAAATTAATGCGTGGTAAGGTTGGCATTAGAAATCAGTGGGACTAGTGAATAAACTAATCAATAACTAGGACTGAGATAACTGGCTCCTAACACAGAAACAACATAATGATACTTCATCTTTATGGCAATCAGGAAAATATATGGCTATAAATATAAAAGCATAAATGTTTGAAAAAATTTAAAAACAGGGTGAATAAATAGCTTTATGATCTAGAAGTATGGACATTTCTTAAACAGTACCAGGAATAAGTGTAGATGGTAAATTACATATTAATAAATTACATTATAGTTTAATTTAAAACTTATGCTTAACAAAAGACAGGGTAAAAGGCAAGCCTCAGACTAAGAGAAATATTGAGAGTACATGCTGTTGGTCATGGATTGATGTATAAATTGTATAATGTAGTTCTATATGTCAGCAAGTGAAAGAAAATCCATACAGGAATAAGCAACTGTCAGATAGCAAAACCAAAATGGATTGTGAGCATATCAACGTACCTGTAGCACACTAGAATATTTGAAGACTAAAAATATTGTTGAGATATGCCTTCAAAACACCAAAGTAGAAAAAGTCAATAACTGGTGATATTAATGTATTGACAAAGGGACGAGCAAGCACTGCTGGAGATGTAAACTGGGACTGGTCATCTTCAGACATCCTGGCACTGAAGTTAAGTCTGACATTTGACCTAGTAATTATCCAACTATCATAATGCTTTAGAGAAACCACTGAACAAGTTCACATTGAGATAGCAACTAGAATATGCACTGCTTGTAATATTAATTAACAAAAATCAAAATGAGTACACAAGTACATATATTGTGTGATCTAGGCCCAAAAATATGTTCCTCCAGTAGAGAAAAAACAATTTGCAGTTGAAGGTAATGACAGTGAACCCTAAAGCTATTATCCTGAATGAGAAAGTGAGGCTATAGCATAGTATTAAGAATAATATTGCTTATAAAAGTTTTTCAAATGAGCAAAATATATAGAATATTTCATATGTACATCCATATAATATTGGGATAGCCATAGTAAATTTTGAATATTCAGATATGGCTTGGTATAATTATTTCTGAAAGGGAAAGTAGGAAGTTTTCTACAAGGACATTATCTATGCCTCTAATGTTTTACTTCTTCAAAAAGTATCTGAAACAAATGAACTACAATGCTAGCAATTGATAAAAGCTAGATTATCTGTCAGTGCATAGATACTTACACTGCTCTATCTGTCCTTTGAAATATTTCTAAATTAAAGAGCCACCCCAGATGTTTTGAGGCTGGATTTTTTTCAATGAGTTGTTAGGCCCTCTGTTCACAATGAAGCTGAAGTTTCAGACTCAACAGAATTATGTGACCACAGAAGATAACCATTCAGATCTGGGGGAGGGATATCCAGACTGAAAATATTAAATGCTGAAATACCAAGACCAAACTGCCGAAGAACAAAACCAGTTGGGAACTTAGAGAACAAAAAGGAAAACCTGAAGCTTCAGATAGATAGATAGATAGATAGATAGATAGATAGATAGATAGATAGATAGATAGATAGATAGATAGATAGATAGATGATAGATAGATAGATAGATAGATAGATAGATAGATAGATAGATAGGTAGATAGGTAGGTAGGTAGGTAGGTAGATAGATGATAGATAGATAGACAGATAGATAGATAGATAGATAGATAGATAGATAGATAGATAGATAGATAGATAGATAGCTGCTTTGGAAAGAAATCAGACCAATATAGGATTCCCTCTCCCCGAGTGAAAGCAGAGACTGGCTTTTGTCTTCTTGAAAGATCCTCTGTCTATATCAACAGTGGTGGGTGAGGAAAGCACACAGGCTAATAGTAATAATAAACAAATCCTGCCCACACAAAGGAAAGAGAACCCTCTACAAAATGTCTGAATCATCCCAGCACAACCCTCAGCTCCCCAAGCAGCTTTCCCATCCTTGACCTTCATGTTGGAAACCTCTGTAAAGCAGTTACACACAGCTCTGCAAATGTTAGAGTGACATTTGGACTCCGCTTGTGCTATCTGCTTGCCTGTTAGGTTGGGCTTCCCTGGGGGCACGCCAAGCTCCAGCAGGTCCATATGAGCCTTGCTGGCCTCACCTCCCAGAGCTAGCAATAACATTTACCAGCTACAGTTTTCTCCATTTTCAAATATTTCCTCTGGCCCACATGCCACTGATGGACCTGTTCATCTATAGACTGGGACCTAAGGAGAGTGGTCTGGAGAGGAGAGAACACTAATTTAAATGTTTCTAACATTTACCTTTCATTAAAATTTTTTCTGTGTTTTAATATGTCTCCCCCCTAGGATTCTGATATGTTTGAGCAAAATTAATTACTAAAATTTCATACCTTGGGGTGAAGTGAGTACCTTTTACAATGTCCATATCATAGGAAACTCAAACGATTGCCTGTGGTTGACTAGGGATTGGAAAGAATCTTTACTGTATCTTTCTGGAGTCCTTAAAAAGTCATATTGAGTGACGCGCTCTGCAGTTATAAATGGTAAATGTAGATGTGTGGATGGGGGCTAGCTGTGCTTGTTTTAAGATAGAAATAGGCATGAGGATCTTAGATCAGTACATGTTTTGCTTCATTTGCCATACCTCTTCACCCTGAAAGAATGTGTGCAATAGAGTATATGTTCAGAAGCCTAAGTAATTTTTTGAGATACCCTTACATTACATAATGTAACTGAGGGGTTGGGGGGATTGGAGAGATGGCTCAGTATGTCAAGTGCAAGTATAAGAGTCTGAGTTTGGATTCCCAGAATTCACATAAAGACAGACGTAAGAATGAACATCTTTATTACCAAAGGCTCTCCCTGTAGCAAGATGGGATGCTTTGACAGGAGAATCATCAGAGGCTTATGGGGCAGTTACCATGGAGACTCAGTAGCCAACAAGAAACCTATCTAAGGCAAGGTGGAGGGGAAGACTACGAGGTTGACCTCTGAGTTCTACATGTTACTGTGGCATGATGCACACACACACACACACACACACACACACACACACACACACACATATACCTACACAGGCATGCACATGCACAATATTAGAGCAATCAACTGAGGCTCACAAAGTTAAATAGCTCATCCACTAGGAAGCTAATATGTGGAGTCTTATGTATCTCAGGCACACTGGCAGAGTGTTAGTTTTATTGCTATAGTCTATACTTAGAGAGGTACCTTGAATGTCAGAAACCTAAGTACTGTCAGGAGAAGTTAAAAGATGGGTAAGAACACACTAGCGTTCCATCGACGAATGTTAATTGGGAAGGAGTGAAAATGCATTTCAGCTGAGTAGCACATGCTCCAGATGAGATCCAATGATGAATCCTGAAAATTGTGTGTGAAAATGTTGAGGAGAAATCAAATTGTCATAAGCTGCATGTAACTTCTCTAAGTGACTTGTCAAATACAGAGAAAAGGCAGAAGATTAAGGCTGAAGGGACATAGGAGACACTAGCTTTCCAAAATTATAAAGAAATCCTCAATAGGACCAGAGTGCACCAAGATCTTACCAATACAGTGCACCTGAAGGGACACTGTTCAAGATATTCCTGCCAAAACCCATAACCTCACCTGAGAAAACACTGGGTACATGTGCAATATAGGCAGAGCCAATGTAATTAAAAAAAATAGCATATAACTTAAGACTTATCATGAAAGTCAAATGAACTCAAATAGAACATAGCCAAAGAGAAAGGCTCCTGTAGAAGTCATGGGGGAAGACCTTTTGAGATGATAGTGAAGTTATTGGGTCAAAGTCTAATTGAGAGGGAGTCCTTGGAGGGGGCAATTCTACAGTGAAGAATATATTTGCTTATTGCCTAAATATAAGAGCAGATTGGTGTGTGTGTGTGTGTGTGTGTGTGTGTGTTTGAGAAACTAAAAGGCCAGCATTCTGGGCTGTATGGGATGATGGAAGAATGACCAAAGAGGAACGATCAAGTACAATCACTGGGTTGGCATTAAGCCTAAATGGGCACTTTCATGTAAAAGGTACTATTAGTTACCATTACCTGAGAATGTAGGAAGAGGACTGAATTGCCTAGGACAAATGTGATGGATGTGACCATTCTATAGAAAGGAAATAATTCGTGTAGGATTTTGTGAGCCAGCAAAGATGTATTTATTCTGAGTGCATTAGAAAGGAATGGGAAACTCTAGCAGAGAAGGGAGATGTGTTTCTTGCTGCCACTGGAATGAATAGACTGTTGAGCAAAAAGGATGGAAGTAGACAGAGCAATTAGGAGAGGATTTCAGAAGTCAGAAGATAGAGCTTCATAATTGAGACCAAGAGTGCAAAGGCAGGAAGGTCTCATTATGTAAGGAGACAGTAGGGTTAGGGAAGATTGTTTATTCCTACCAGAGAGGTAAAGGAAACTTTGTACAAATGGAGAAACCTGGATAATGTCACAGGAGACAGGACTCTGTGTGAGCACCCATAGTAAGTTCAGAGGGAAAGATTAACAGCTGGTATAGGTGTTCTAGCTGTAGATGTGTTCACGAGCCTGGTCGCCTTGAAGATAGAGTTCAGAACTAAGTCGTAGGAACCATAGTGTCTTGGAAGAAACTTGCCTTGAAAAGTGACGTTTGATTTGTCTTCAAAACTTGACTGGAGTCCAAGCATACGAGGAAAGTTTAAAAATCTAAAGTGAGAAGCCAAAACCAACTGAAAATAGATAGAGACGCCTTCTGCTACTTAGAAAAATAAACAAGAGATCAGAAACACTACAGAGGCAGTACCATAAGGTGAGGGAACTTTTCCCTGGAAACTGTCCGCCCATTCATCAGACACGCCCTGGGTTGTCAGGATTGCACGATGTAATTAATTGTTGACTCAAGGGCTGCTGAACAGGGTCGCTGAGTCATAAAGACAGCTCCAAGAGGAAGACTTCAGAGACAAATTAGTGTCATGGACCCTGTGCATTTTCCTTCCACTCCAGTGCTCCTGTTAGACCACCCATTTCTAAATTTTAGTAATCTCTCTCTGACTGGTGTGTCCACGTGCAATTTTGGCCAGCTGAACATGGTGGCTGAGCCAGATATCTCCTTCCCTGCAGACATATAAACCCATCAACTGTGGACTGGTAATATAATTTACAGTACACTTGGCCAGCCCTATAAAACAACTCTCTGTTTCCAGGGAAATAGAGCCCTGACAAGAAGAGATGTTTATGGCTTAATTTTCGCTGTATTCTCCACTGTTTCTGTAGCAGCAGCAGCCTGTGCATAATGCATCCTAGTCACCTGCCAAATAGTTACAACTTTGCTGTCATTGTGTTTGGCAAGATAAGTGCAACATCAGGCTTTGCTTAATATCCACCCTACAATTCCATTAACTTAGGCTGTGATGGCCATCCTTACGACCACGCTCCTCCATCCTTAGGACACAGGAATTCAGACATGTGACCTGTGGCTCTCCTCTTCATGGAATTATCTGTTGTTCTAAACTGTTCTAAGAAAAGTTCCTATAAAAGAGTACTGAAGGCTTGAGATGTGACTCTAGAAATAAGCCATTTCCTGATTATGCAGACAATTACCTCCCCGCTCACTTTTTTTTAGCCCTTTCCTGCATGGTATATGATAGGAGCCCTTTTATTTATGTCATTAGGATAGCAGAGTTTCTTTTAGCAAGCAATTCCCCAAGGCAACTACTGCTAAAATTGAAGCCTCATAAGGTCAGAAACTTGTTTTATTCATTGCTGGATCCAGAGCATCTAAAGCAGAGCTTGAAACTTTAGAACTATGTGCTAGGTAAATAAGTTCAAATAGTGACATGCAAAATTTACTCTAATAATTGAAGATTAATGCTGTAGGTAATGGTTTACAAAGACGGGAATATTATGTTGAGTGTTGGCCAAGGGGCTGATGTATCAACCCTGAAATGTAACATAGAAAGTAATATTCATTCTAACATCATTCTGCTTCGCAAAGCTTTCAATTTGAGGGACAGTTTATTAACCTGGTGACTCTCAATTCTGCTGTTCACAAAAAGAGAGTTGTGAAGGTTCCCCACAGTAATTCTGTTTTGCTTCCAGCTACATTCACTGAATGGTAGATCTTGTATTTTGTGTGCTGTGTGGGTTGTCTATGATGTCTGGTCTGGGCAAAAATCTTTTGTGTTTCTGTTTTATAGCTAACTGTTAGAGATTGAAAATAGCATATGTGTATAGCATAGTGAGTATGTGTGATTGATTCAATCTTAGGTGTATTTTGTGTAGACCCACTGAATCTATCTGTTTGAGAATATAATTGACTTTATACAAATTTTAAATAATATCATTTTGGAAGTTGCATCTCCTGAGCTGTTGAGTACAATCTCTACCATCCCTGTGAAGGTAATGGAAAATGGGAGAAGCCAAGTTTATAATACTTCCATTGTGTAAAGAAAGAAATCACAATATTGAAGTTTACCATAGATTTCCTCAGAGGTAAAATAAAAGATTTGAATACAGGTAGTGTGTGTGTGTGTATGTATGTGTGTGTGTGTCTGTGTCTCTGTGTGTGTGTATTCAAGTGTAAATCCACATGTGTAAAAATGTGTGTATGTATAGATGCATATGTGGACGTGTGTGTGTGAACATTCTTGAGTGACATTGCTCAGATGCTTTGCAGCTTGTTTTTAAGATTAATTTCATTCTTGTTTGCTTATGTATGTCTATAGGGGCTAGATCCTCTGGAGTTAACATCCTAGGTAGCTGTGAGCCACAACCAGATTTGGAGATTGGAAGACAAACTCAGGCCGTTTTCAGGAAAATCATGGAGCCTTAAACCCTGAGCTATCTATTCCCTTGCCTTGCTTTTTGGCCAGGACTTCTCACTGACTTGAAATTTAACAAGTAGGTTAGTCTGGCTGGATAGTGAACCCCAGGATGCACCTATCCCCACTTCCTTGGTGTTAGGAATACACAGACATGTTACCATGCCTTGGTTATGCTTGTATGCCTATGCAATCTCTGCTTACATCTACATGCTTTGTGGATGCTGATGTTTGGACTTTGGCCCTCATGCTGGATGACGAGCACATTACTAACTGAGCTATCTCCCCAGCCTGAATGCAGGTAAAATTTAAGTTTCATCCCAACTCCAAAATTCAGTGCAATTTAGAGCAAGTAATTGGAGGGCTTTTGTGCTATATTGTTTTCCTGATAAAATTACATGAGATTGGTCCGTTGAATAAACTATGCTCATAGCTGATATAATCCATACTTACCATCAAAGATAAGAGTAAATGATGTAACTCCAGGGTTATAGAGTTCATCCTCTGTCATTATTGTGAAAGTAGAACCATTGTATAAAAGATTTGACAACAGAAGAAAGCAGAATATCTACCTGATTTCTCCATTTAATCAAAATAGACTTCTTAATGAAGAAGAAGACAAGAAATCACAGAAATTGACCTTCCCATCTTACAGGACACTTCACAATTTGCAAAACTCTTTCAAACATATTTTCTTACTTGATTTTTGAACACTGTTCAGGATTATGCAAAAGAGAGGTCAGGGAAATGTTACCTTCCTGCAGAACTGAGGATGCAACAGGGGCCTCTTGGCATGTAGGCTTTTTTCTCAGGATTCCATTCTACATCCAACATGGAAGGATTATATATGAAAGAAATGGGTCTATCTATAGGTATGTGAAATTAAAATATATGCATACATACATTGACATACAACTGTATTGGGTTCACCATTAATACCCAAATTCTGTTTGGATATTTTCATTTTCATATTTCAGGGTCATCCTGTAACTCAGAATCTATTCTCCACTCTTCAGTCTGCTTTATTCAACTTTGCACTATGGAAGGTCCCCCAGAATAGATTTCATTAACAGATTTTCTTGTTTTCTTTATTCCATTTGAGTATGACCAAAGGGAAGCATTCTTGAGTAAAGAGAAGGAAGAATAGGAATGAAGTGTGGTTCTCTCCCTGAGGAAAAGTGGAAACTGGTTTGCTTCTTAACTCTAGGGTATCACTTTTGTGGGAAGCTGTACTCTTTGTCCTTCACACACTGTTGTTTCCTCTAGGTTCTGGTAATTGACATTTTCCTTTCCATATCACACCTAGAAGTAGTAAAGATGTCTTAAATAATGTATATGTGTCTAAATATGCATATACGTATACATATTAATCATGGAAGATTCATTATTCCCTACCTATGCTTTGATAATATTATGTTAGTACAACCTTCATTAAATGTCAAAATTAGAGAGAGCCAACTGCTTTCTTTAGTATCTGGACAGACTTGGAGCTATTATGATATATTATGTGTAAGAAAACTTAGGCCCAAAAGGATTCCACAGTTAAGTAACTTACCAAGTCATGATTCTAACCACATCTCCTGTGCTCACAGAGGACACGCTCCAAGCCTTGGTCTGCAGGTCCATGTGGGTGATGCCCACATTGCAGCATGGAGTTCTCTTGAGCTGATTCAGAGCCAGAGCAATTCCTGAAACATGGGAGTGTCATTTATAAAGGTCATGTTTTGAGTTTAACATGCTTACAAACTAAAACAAAAGCATCTGTAAGAAAATTGAATAACATTGCTTCTGCTCTCTCATCTCATAAATCTGTCTTTCCTGCATCAGCTGAGTTAGCATAATAAAGACAATTCAGATCGTGTCACCAGCTGTCTAAAAACATCCTGTATGTGAATTGATATAAAACATACCCCTGCTGTGTTTATAAGACTTTATATAATAGACCTTCTGTATGCCCTCTGATGTTACCTCTCACCACAGTGATCCATTTGTTGTAGCTCAGTGCTTCTCAGTTAGAGTGATTTCCCCCACAAAACACACTTGGCGGCATCAGCAGACAATTTTGGTCATTGGGACAACAGAAGGTGCTAGCAAGCAGAGGCCATGGGTATTGCTAACCATTCTATAATGCTCATACAATTGATCCAACAATCACTCTGTTCATAATGGCAAGCATCTTGCTGTTGAGAACACCCTTTTCCAGTGTTTTCTTAACATATCCCTTAAGTTGGTTGAATGGTGTTCACTATACTCTGCACCAAGCTCTGTGGTCAATGTGTTCACTTCCATGTCCTTGTCCTCTCTGGGCCTATTGATACAGGATCCCATCTGCTGGGAAGCCTTCCCACCGTCTGCTCTGTGACTCGTTCCTTTTCATCACTAAAACACAGGATACATACTCTGACATCTCTAGACAAATGGCAAGGTGACTGTGCTGAATTCCCACCATCTGTTGTCCACCCTTCAAGCTTAGCAAATTACCACCAAATTATGCATGCTGCTGCTGGATCCTTAGGGTTATCAGGCCAGGCTGGTCATTGATGTGGTTCAAAAGCACATTGTTGGTTACTTTCTGTTGCATTTTGGTACCATGAAAGCTAGTCCTCAGGGAGAGGATATTCAGGTCAGTTCCAGATCAGGAGCCTCTTCTGGTTCCTGTTTCTGAAATGCATGGTATCATTATCAATAGGGACTTCTCTTCCACCCTGGAGCTAACCAAGGTTAGCAACAATCCCTGTGTATTTTGTGAGTCTCTTGGGCATCCCCTATCAATAACTCAAAAAATGGCTCAACAAAGAAACTTTTATTTTTGCAACATATGGAGATCACTACAGAAAACTACAAACAATAAAATTGCAGAGTTGTGAATCTAAGCCTCGACACATCAATATAACAATCTCACATCTAAGGCTCAGGGAACATTGCTGAAGAACAGAACAATAGGAAAGATGGTAATAGCCAGAGGGTCATGGAGTTTCTTGTGAGATTGTGTCTGTTAGTAGTATCAGAATTACTAGAAAAGAGTGTTCTTCTTGTGAGATTGTGTCTGTTAGTAGTATCAGAATTACTAGAAAAGAGTGTTCTATCATAGGAGTGTAAATATGAAATTGACACTCATAAATTCTCACGAACATGACTGCTCAAACCTTGACTGAACAAAGTTGATATCAATGGACATGCCAAAGTAAATGAGAAAAGCCATGAGACCTCAACTTGATACAAAGAACTATTGGCAACTGAATAAAGCTGGAGGTGATAAAAAAAAGTGGTATTTCACATGGAAATGTCCACCAGTTGACTATTCAGTGCCAAAACAAGCTGTTCTGAAAACGTGTGTGTGTGTGTGTGTGTGTGTGTGTGTGTGTGTGTGTGTGTAACATTATAGGGACTGAACAAGTTACATTTAGGAATACACACACACACACACACACACACATATATATATATGTGTGTGTGTATATATATATATACACATACATACATACATACATACATACACATGTTCATGCACTAACAGTACACACAGAGGTCATAAATTTAAAGCGAAGTGGGGAGGGGTATATTTGAGGGTTTGGAAGGAAAAGGGAAAGGCAGAAATGTAATTAAATTTCATCTCAAAAGGGATACACTCAAAAGACAGAGCTTTCCTCTCCTATATTCTATTTATTCCTTTTTTTAATTTTAAAAAGCATGGGAAAGTACATGCTTGCTGTTTTAATGAGAAATATCAATCAAAATACATACCATCCATTTCATGTTCCTTAGAATGAGTCGCAATATGACTGAGTGATGTATTATGCTAAGAATGTGAAGCCTAAGTTCTACACCTTGTCCACCAGAGGCAGGACATTGTTCCATAGCCACTTTGTTGAGTTTCCAGGCCTGTTGGCCACTGTTGGATCTGTTCAAATTGGAGATATGTTCTGTTCCTGCTATTGCAAAGTGCAGATTTAGAAGCTGGCAGGCATTCCTGCCTAAATTTACAGAGTGTTTAAGATCAGCCCAGTTTCAATGGAGAGTAATCTGTGCATATTGGAATATTTTTTAGGATCACAAAAATACTCTTAAGTATGTAAATCTGTGAGTGGGAAAGGCAGGGGGAGGGGCATTTTTAAGGGACTAAACAAGAAACTGGAAGAAGTAACTGGTTGTTTAGTGGATGTTTTGCTTACAGGGTTACCATGAGAGCTTCTTCTTTGTGTAGAAAATGGCAGACAGCCTGGTGCTAGGAAAAAAAGTAGTTTTATGTGCTAAATGAAAAATTAGAACAGAAAGTCTATATCATGAATAAGCACAGCATAGTGCTCACAAGACTGTGTTATCCATATGGCAGCAATTTCACATCACTTGTTTAGTCTCTCTTTCTTGCCATTACCTGTCTGTTCTTCAAGACCATACAAGATGCAATGGAGCTATCCCCTAATGTGTATAGGCAAGAACCTCTGAACTGTTCACTTTACCCATTTTCTGTAAAATCTCCAATTTGTTTTAGAACTTCACAGCAGATGTGATTATATTTTAATTGAAAATAAAATCAAATTTTAAAAGCAAACTTTGTCATATCTAAAACGCCTGTTACAGTATTGCTGACATGGTTACAATTATAATTTTTAAAATTATTCCTGGAGTCCTTGGAGACCCTGTACACTAATTTGATTAAAGAAAATAGTAGTGAGAAGATGGAAGGGCAGGAAATTCCTCCTTCAAATGGAGGATGATTCTACACAACTCATGTTTAAC
This sequence comes from Tokudaia tokunoshimensis, assembly GCA_036184795.1. Lineage (NCBI taxonomy): Eukaryota > Metazoa > Chordata > Mammalia > Rodentia > Muridae > Tokudaia > Tokudaia tokunoshimensis. The sequence goes on from BTHU01000012.1 coordinate 104,896,854, forward strand.
TTCAAAGAAAGAAAGAACAAAACCCATTGCCATACATTTGGAAAGGTGGGATGTTACCAGATGATTCTGAAGCAACAAAAGAGGAATGGCCAACCATGATGAAGCTGGGCCAACTCCATCTTTGCTTGTAGTAGACTATATGGTTGATAAACATAGGCTTGTCCCTGTAATGGCTGTATATAGGAACAGAAGCAAATTTACATATAAATCTACTGTTTGTTCTATCTTTAACTGAAGATTTGTGAAAATGGCTCTGCAAGAGAAATATATAACAAAACATGCAGACTTGGGATTTTGAATCAAGAGAAGTTACTAGCATTTTATAATCCTAAGGTATCCCCTGTGAAGACCTGGGATGTACTCTGTACGGGACCTGGTATCTTACAAAGCAAGGACTTAACTACACATGCTCACACGGCATATTCCTGTCTGTAACTGGAGGTTACATGAACCTTTGACTGAGCTCTTAATTTCTTCCTTTCACTACCTCCTTCATTCTGCCATCTCTCAAGCTATATCAAAAAACAAATCAAAACAAAAAAATAAAGCACAAAGCTTAGTATACTGTCTACTGAGCTATAGAAGGCTTTAGGAATCCACAAGTCACAAAAACCAAACTCTGGACAGAGTTTCTTGAGGATAATCAAGAAAAACCGCTAAGGATATGACAAAATAGTGGAGAATATAAAACAAAGGAAAGTAACTTAGTAGTGTAAATGATTTCACCTTCCAAAATGCAAATAAACAGAAAAGCCTCACAAAACCTTCTTCTTTAACATATTCATAGAATAGAAAACCTTCAGAAAATTGAATCGTGGCACAGTAATTTACAGGTAACATTTGAAACACTGAATCTGAGTGAAAGAAAAATAGAGATTTTAGGCTGAAGGCAGCATTGAGTGAAAATAGCATGCTCACATAACTAACTTGAAATGCTTTGCAGCAAAGTTAGGCAAAGAAAGTTTGGTTAATAAAGTGTTGGCAGAAAGAAAATGTTAGAGTTACCACAGGAAAGACTAGTAGAAAGCAGCATGAGAGATGAATAGCATCATAGAGAAACCGAGAGACCTAGAATGCAGAAGGATAATTCCACCTTAAAGCAGGAGAAGAAAGACCCAGAAGGTAAAGACACTTACTGTGTAAGCTTGGCAGTCTAAGTCTAATTTCTGGAACATGCATAAAGGCGGAAGGAGACAACCAGTTTCACAAAGTTATCTTTTGTCTTCCACACTGTACTTTGGCACACATGCAACCACCCATAAGCATACACGATACATACATACACATACATACATATATACATGCATACATACATACATACCAGGACTCAGAAGGCTAAGGCAAAAGGATTGCTATAGATTTTAAGTCAGTGTGAACTCCATAGTGAATTTGGAATTAACTTGGTCTATAGACTAAGACTTTGTTTGAGAGAGAAGTGAGTGTAGGGAGAGAATTTTAACAAAGAAACTGACCCAAAGTATCAATTGAAAAATTTTTTTTCAGCATTAGCATTGATTATAAAGTTGAAGATTTAGCTCAGTGATAGAATGTTTACCTAGCATACTTAATAAACTGTGTTTGATCTGCAGTACTAGATTTAAAAACAACAGCAAGAACAAAAACAAAAACCCTGAACTTTAGATCAAAATGACATTTTGTATAGTATGCTTATCTGAGATGCTTATTGATTTTGCTATTGCATTAAAATATTTGTTAGGTAAATGCAAATGATTAAATTACTTCCTACTAGTGCTGAAATTATATAATTCCATGTATAATAAATTAATGATTGTTAAGCTCTTTATGCAATAAATATAGGAAATTAATTTTTCAAAAAATGGTAAATCATAATATAACCCAGATGAGAATTACCTAAACAGATATTCACATACCTGAGCAAATTTAGTTGATGAATACCTGCGAGTTCCAGTTTTTTAAAAAAAAAACAACATTGAATTAAAAGATGTAAGGTATAAACTATATCTTGAAATGGAAATATTATTCTTAAAAATCTTGGTGAGAATAAGGAAATTGTTTAAATACACACCATACATGTGACTTTATGCATTATAAATATAAGTAAAGTATATGCACATGTCAGAGGTTCCAAGCCATGCTGTTTGAATGTGATAATCATTGTCACCTTGACTGGTTTGGAATTACCTAGGAGACACCCCTCTGAGTATGTCTTGAAGAGCATTTCCAGAGAGGTCTGAGGAAGGAAATCTACCTTTAATGAGGGCAGTTATATCCTAATGACTGAATAAAAATGAAAAAAGAAGAAAATTACAAAGCCCCAAAGTTCATCTCTGACTGCATTCTGACTGTGGCTAACTGTCATGTGACAAGCTGCCTCATGTCCTACCACTATGCCTTCTTTTCTATAATGAATCACATCATTTAAAAACCACACAATAAACTAAACACCTTCTTAAGTTGCTCATATCAGATGTTTTATCACAATAAGAAAAAAAATCAATGCATTGAATCACTTTCCAGGTGGGAAGAATGACAAGTTAGCAAGAATTTATTTTTTCATATTTGGGTCAGAAGAGTCTGTCTAATTTCTCCAGTAATATTGTAGGACAACATACAATGGTTTGTGCGACAGTATGTGGAAATACAACCTATACAAAGTGCTGACATCCAGAGATGCTCACCCGGAGTACAGAGCTTTTATGGATGGTCAGTCATAAAGATGCACAAGGGTTGCTTGACTGACTTCGTTTAGTTATATTCCAGACCCTGAGGAAAGGAGCCATCTCCTACAGGTCACCTTTCTTGTCATCCACATTAATCAACTGACACCACGCACCCGAGTCTTGGGTGTGCTCATTTACCACTTAGAACATTCTGTGAGGACAGTGCAGACTAGTCAGCACAATAGACTTGCTCTTGGAGGGTGCAGAGGTTGAGTTGCCCCATTTCATTCACAACATGTGCATGAAATAACAAAATCACAACCAGCATTCCGAGGTGAAGGAGGTAACCTAAGAGAATGATGTTCTCCTTTTTCATTGCCTCTAATTGGAAGCTGATTTCAAGCAATGTCATCAATCTTCCCACATATTTAATAATACCTTTTGTAAATTTTAGTGAGTTCTCTGGGGAAATAATACCTCTTAAAGTACATCATTTGAAATTCATATTTTGAAAATTGTGTTCACCTCAGGAAGATTAAAGTTCACTTTAATTAAAATAGCTCACACATATTTCCATCTTTAAATGAGTTCCTGTTTATCCTTCTGTATGTTTATATGCTTAGGAAAAACACCTGGAATAAGTCACTCTATTGTTAAAGATGGTTACACCTTGGTACTGTGATTTGGAAGGTTTATGTATTGTTCTTACCTGTGTCTATATCTGTTTTCATACATTAAAAATAGTACAGACTATTTAAAAAATAAAATTATTAATTTTATTTTTATCTAAAAAGGGACTGGAAAATAAAAACCCTGAGGAATTCACACTCCTCAGACTAAATTACCATACACTAGGGAGACTTTGTTCTCACTTTCACGGAATTTAAGATTTATACAGATAAAAGAAACTCACAAGGCAGAATAATTTTTCTTTCTAGAATGTTTAACACAAGGATTGCAGAGAACACATTTTAACTTCTATTTCAATGTTCAATATTCCTGTGCTAACCTCCTTTATCTTTACTTGGGGTGAGGACTTTTTAACTACGGGGGTATATGTTTCTTTGACGCAAAACTTGAAGAACATAACAATCAGATAAAAGTAAAATAATATGAAATAATAAGATAAAAGTTTCTGCTAATATTATTTATGCCAGTTGAAAAACAGAAAAGGACCTACCATAACAAATGAAAGTAAGAACAATTTTCTGTAGAAAAATATTGGAAACATTTGTAACAGCTTGTACTAAGATGACTTTGGAATGGCTGGTTGAGGAGCTTGTAAGGCAGGCAAAATGTGAAAATTTAAATTCTTAAAATCTCCAAATATTGCTATGAGGAAAAATATCAAATGGATATTTTGTTGATAAATCTACTAGGAGCTCAGTTGGTAAAATATTTGACGTGGATGGATGATTAGCTGGGTTTATATCTCCAATCATCATTAGGAGCTCAGTAGGTAAAATGTTTGACATAGATGGATGCTTTGCTGAGTTTAAATGTCTAGTCATCATATATGAAAGTTGGGCATGGCGGTACTCTTCTGTGACCTTGGCTGGGATTATGGATGCTGTGATTTGGAAGGTTTATGCACTGTGGGAGATGGAAGAGGATAGAGACAAAAGGCTTCATGGAGTTCACTGGGAAGCCAGTCTAGACAAACCAGCAAGCTCCAAGTTAAGTGAGTTAACTTGTCTCAAGAAAATAAAGCAGAAGGTAATAAAGACATTTGATGCCAACATCTAGATTTCATGCCAAGCACACACATGGAAGTCAGCTGCATATGTATGATCACATATTAAGAGAGAGAAAGAGATACAACAGTTCTCAGTGGCCAGAGTCGTGATGTGTAAACCACAATTTGCTTGTGTCTTGACTACACTGTGTTGCTTGTCATAGAAGCTTTATTCTAGATGGCTGTACAAAGAAGACATAGCAATGGCTCCCTTCTCTTTCATTTTCTAAGACCACATTTTTATCCCAGAAGTGATTATATTGGAACCTTTTAACTTTCCTTGGCTTCTTTGCTGTATACCCAACATCTTGGGTAGTCATAACCAATAAGATAGGACTACTAGCAACTCTTCAAGAACATGAGTCTCAGTTCCAGAAAGCCAATACTATCAGGCCTACAATCGGCTTTGAACCAGCTTACTCCTGGAAAAGATGTTCTATATAAGTAAGGCAAGCTTGGAAGACCAGCATTTATTTCAGTGGTTCTCAAGCTTCCTAATTCTGTGAGACTTTAATAATACAGTTCCTCATGTTGTGGTGAGGTGACCCCAATCATAAAATTATTTCACTGCTTTTTCCATAACTATAATAACTTTTGCTATTGTAATGAATCATAATGTAAACATCTGATATGCAGGTTATCTGATAGGAACCCCCTTCACGGGGTTATGACCCACAAGCTGAGAACCTCTGATCCACTGTCTTTCTAGCATCTACTCCTACAAAGGAAGCATCATTCATAAATAATTAGATTAACTCTGCAAGCAGTTGGGAAGCAGTAGAAAGAACTTTCCTTGACATGTGAAGATAGAAGGGGAGCTGTTATCTGGGACAGAGCTTAGAAAAATCTATGGATAAGAACTTTCCAGAGAGGCAAGTAACCCTATTAAAAAATGGGGTACAGAGCTCCACAAAGAGTTCTCACCTGAAGAATATCTAATGGCTGAGAAGCACCTAAAGAGATGTTCATCATCCTTAGTCATTAGGGAAATGCAAATCAAAACAACCCTGAGATTCCATCTCACACCAGTCAGGATGGCTAAGATCAAAAACACAGGAGACAGCAGTTGTTGGCGAGGATGTGGAGAAAGAGGAACACTCCTCCACTGCTGGTGGAATTGCAGGCTGGTACAACCACTCTGGAAAGCAGTCTGGCGGCTCCTCAGAAAACTGGGCATGACACTTCCGGAGGATCCGGCTATACCACTCCTGGGCATATACCCAGAGACTTTACCTGCATGCAATAAGGACACATGCTCCACTATATTCATAGCAGCCTTATTTATAATAGCCAGAAGCTGGAAAGAACCCAGATGTCCCTCAACGGAGGAATGGATTCAGAAGATGTGGTATATTTACACAATGGAATACTACTCTGCAATTAAAAACAATGAATTCACGAAATTCCTAGGCAAATGGTCAGAACTTGAAAATATCATCCTTAGTGAGGTAACCCAATCACAAAAGATCACACATGGTATGAAGTCACTGATAAGGGGATATTGACCCAGAATCTCAGAATACCCTAGACACAATCAGCATATCAATAGATTTCTAAAAAGATGGAAGGAGAGACCCCTGGTCCTGGAAAGACTGGATGTAGGGGAACGCCAGGACAGAGTAATGAGAGGGGGTTGAACGGAGAAAAGAGGGAGGGAAGGGGGCTTATGGGACTTTCGGGAAGGGAGGAAACGGGAAAGGGGAAGTGATTTGGAATGTAAATTAAAAAAATAAAATAAAATTAAATTAAAAAAAAAAAAAGAACTTTTGTAAAGCAAAGGTTTTTGGTGAAAAGTAGCTCAAAATCAGCAGATAGCTCTGTAGGACCTGCAGACAGTGAGCACAGTGTCAGTGCACCTAAAAGTTCATTATAAAATAATGGATATCTGATGGATTAAAAGCTGCGGAATACTGCTGAGTTACGCTCTTTGCTTTAGATCTGGAAAAGTGTGCATATTAGCTATTTTACACCCAACCCAAGATAATTAGAATAGGACATACGCACAACTGAATACATTCTCAGGACTTCTTATTGGCTCGTAGCAGTTAAGAATGATCTTTTTGACTAAATAATAAACTGCTCTTACCCAGGGCCTACCTCTTACAGACCAGCCTTAAAAATAAAACCATATTCATCCTAAATGGTGTAGAAGACTAAAAAATGTGCTTTTAAAAAAAGCTGCAGCCCTATCAATGACAGAAGAATCATTGCCAAGTTACTAGTCTCAGGCTAAATTTGAGACAAAATCATATACTTCCTGAAAGCAGTCTCCAAGTCACACATATCTGCTAGATAATGGGTAAAAATCAAATATACTAAAGAGGCTTAAGTCTATATTTGAACAGCAAGTGGCTTATATTGATCACAGAGTAACACCTAGGGAAGCAAGCCAAACAGCAAAATGATAAAATGTCTGAGCAAGGATATTATAACATCTTACTTGGAAAATAGAACTCAGAATTCATTCATCCTAGACTCTAAATGGACAAGAATGGCTTTGATGGTTGTAGGATCAGTATCCAGATTTGTAATAATATATTGTCAGATATACAAAGAAACATTACATTAAGAATCTTACTCAGAGATAAGTGCAGGTGAAAGGATGCCCTTTCAGGGACATATATATTGAAATTTCCCAATGCAAAGTACAATGGAAATGTTATAAATATATTCAAAGATTTAAAATAATTAAATTTGAAGAATTTAAGAAAAAAAAGATAATAGCGACTCATCAAATAGAGTCCAACTTCTTAAACTGTGTATCAGGACTCCTCTCCAGTAGGCTTCAAGTAATTCAGCATGATGTTGTAAAAAAAAAATGGCAATAGTAGGAGGTTTATGAATGCATAATGGCCAAACATTAATTAAAAATTAATGAAAACTTCTTCCTTTCCAATTTGTATCCCTTTGACCTCTTTTTCTTGTCTAATTGCTCTAGCTAGAACTTCAAGTACTATATTGAAAAGATATGGAGAGAGAGGGCAGCCTTGTCTAGTCCCTGATTTTAGTGGGATTGCTTCAAGTTTCTCTCCGTTTAGATTGATGCTGGCTACTGGTTTGCTGTAAATTGCTTTTACTATGTTTAGATATGGGCCTTGAATTCCTGATCTTTCCAAGACCTTTAGCATGAAAGGATGCTGAATTTTGTCAAATGCTTTCTCAGCATCTAATGAGATGACCATGTGGTTTTTTTCTTTGAGATTGTTTATGTAGTGGATTACATTGATGGATTTCCTTATATTGAACCATCCCTGCATCCCTGGGATGAAGCCTACTTGATCGTGGTGAATGATCGTTTTGATGTGTTCTTGGATTCGGTTGGCAAGAATTTTATTGAGTATTTTTGCATCGATATTCATAAGAGAGATTGGCCTGAGATTCTCTTTCTTTGTCGGATCTTTGTGTGCTTTTGGTATTAGTGTAATTGTGGCTTCATAGAACGAGTTGGGTAGTGTTCCTTCTGTTTCTATTTTGTGGAACAGTTTGAAGAGTATTGGTGTTAGGTCTTCTTTGAAGGTCTGATAGAATTCTGCACTAAAACCATCTGGACCTGTGCTTTTTTTGGTTGGAAGACTTCCAATGACAACTTCTATTTCTTCAGGGCTTATAGGACGGTTTAGATAGTCTATTTGATCCTGATTTAATTTTGGTACTTGGTATCTGTCAAGGAAATTGTCCATTTCCTCAAGATTTTCTAGTTGTGTTGAATACAGGTTTTTGTAGTAGGATCTGATGATTTTTTGAATTTCCTCAGTTTCTGTTGTTATCTCTCCCTTTTCGTTTCTGATTTTATTAATTTGGATACTATCTCTGTGCCCTCTGGTTAGTCTGGCTAAGGGCTTATCTATCTTGTTGATTTTCTCAAAGAACCAACTCCTCGTTTTGTTGATTCTTTGTATGGTTTTATTTGTTTCTACTTGATTGATTTCAGCCCTGAGTTTGATGATTTCCTGCCTTCTACTCCTCTTTGGTGTATTTGCTTCTTTTTGTTCCAGGGCTTTCAGGTGTGCCATTAAGCTGTTAGTGTATGCTGTCTCCCGTTTGCAGACGATATGATAGTATACATAAGCGACCCAAAGAACTCCACCAGAGAACTCCTACAGCTGATAAACGACTTCAGCAAAGTGGCCGGATATAAAATCAACTCAAGCAAGTCAGAAGCCTTCCTATACTCAAAGGATAAGCAGGCTGAGAAAGAAGTAAAAGAAATAATACCCTTTACGATAGCCACAAACCATATTAAGTATCTTGGCGTGACGCTAACCAAACAAGTGAAAGATCTGTATGACAAGAACTTCAAGTCTCTGAAGAAAGAAATTGAAGAAGACCTCGGAAGATGGAAAAATCTGCCATGCTCATGGATTGGCAGGATTAATATAGTAAAAATGAGCATCTTACCAAAAGTAATACACAGATTCAATGCAATCCCCATCAAAATCCCAACTCAATTCTTCATAGAGTTAGAAAGAGCAATTCAAAAATTCATCTGGAATAACAGAAAACCCAGAATAGCTAAAACTATTCTCAAGAGTCAAAGAACCTCTGGGGGAATCAGTATCCCGGACCTCAAGCTGTACTACAGAGCAATAGTGTTAAAAACTGCATGGTATTGGTACAGTAACAGACATGTAGATCAATGGAACAGAATTGAAGACCCAGAAATGAATCCACACTCCTATGGTCACTTGATCTTTGACAAAGGAGCTAAAACCATCCAGTGGAAAAAAGATAGCCTTTTCAACAAATGGTGCTGGCTCAGCTGGAGGTCAACATGCAGAAGAATGCAAATTGACCCATCCTTATCTCCTTGCACTAAGCTCAATTCTAAGTGGATCAAAGATCTCCACATAAAACCAGACACACTGAAACTAATAGAAGGGAAACTAGGGAAGAACCTTGAACATATGGGCACAGGGGAGAATTTCCTGAACAGAACTCCAATAGCTTATACTCTAAGATCAAGAATAGACAAATGGGACCTCATTAAATTACAAAGTTTTTGCAAGGCAAAAGACACCGTCAAAAAGACAAAGCGGCAACCAACTAACTGGGAAATGATCTTTACCAACCTTACATCCGACAGAGGGCTAATATCCAAGATATACAAAGAACTCAAGAAGTTAAACTCCAGAGAGGCAAGTAACCCTATTAAAAAATGGGGTACAGAGCTCCACAAAGAGTTCTCACCTGAAGAATATCTAATGGCTGAGAAGCACCTAAAGAGATGTTCATCATCCTTAGTCATTAGGGAAATGCAAATCAAAACAACCCTGAGATTCCATCTCACACCAGTCAGGATGGCTAAGATCAAAAACACAGGAGACAGCAGTTGTTGGCGAGGATGTGGAGAAAGAGGAACACTCCTCCACTGCTGGTGGAATTGCAGGCTGGTACAACCACTCTGGAAAGCAGTCTGGCGGCTCCTCAGAAAACTGGGCATGACACTTCCGGAGGATCCGGCTATACCACTCCTGGGCATATACCCAGAGACTTTACCTGCATGCAATAAGGACACATGCTCCACTATATTCATAGCAGCCTTATTTATAATAGCCAGAAGCTGGAAAGAACCCAGATGTCCCTCAACGGAGGAATGGATTCAGAAGATGTGGTATATTTACACAATGGAATACTACTCTGCAATTAAAAACAATGAATTCACGAAATTCCTAGGCAAATGGTCAGAACTTGAAAATATCATCCTTAGTGAGGTAACCCAATCACAAAAGATCACACATGGTATGAAGTCACTGATAAGGGGATATTGACCCAGAATCTCAGAATACCCTAGACACAATCAGCATATCAATAGATTTCTAAAAAGATGGAAGGAGAGACCCCTGGTCCTGGAAAGACTGGATGTAGGGGAACGCCAGGACAGAGTAATGAGAGGGGGTTGAACGGAGAAAAGAGGGAGGGAAGGGGGCTTATGGGACTTTCGGGAAGGGAGGAAACGGGAAAGGGGAAGTGATTTGGAATGTAAATTAAAAAAATAAAATAAAATTAAATTAAAAAAAAAAAAAGAACTTTTGTAAAGCAAAGGTTTTTGGTGAAAAGTAGCTCAAAATCAGCAGATAGCTCTGTAGGACCTGCAGACAGTGAGCACAGTGTCAGTGCACCTAAAAGTTCATTATAAAATAATGGATATCTGATGGATTAAAAGCTGCGGAATACTGCTGAGTTACGCTCTTTGCTTTAGATCTGGAAAAGTGTGCATATTAGCTATTTTACACCCAACCCAAGATAATTAGAATAGGACATACGCACAACTGAATACATTCTCAGGACTTCTTATTGGCTCGTAGCAGTTAAGAATGATCTTTTTGACTAAATAATAAACTGCTCTTACCCAGGGCCTACCTCTTACAGACCAGCCTTAAAAATAAAACCATATTCATCCTAAATGGTGTAGAAGACTAAAAAATGTGCTTTTAAAAAAAGCTGCAGCCCTATCAATGACAGAAGAATCATTGCCAAGTTACTAGTCTCAGGCTAAATTTGAGACAAAATCATATACTTCCTGAAAGCAGTCTCCAAGTCACACATATCTGCTAGATAATGGGTAAAAATCAAATATACTAAAGAGGCTTAAGTCTATATTTGAACAGCAAGTGGCTTATATTGATCACAGAGTAACACCTAGGGAAGCAAGCCAAACAGCAAAATGATAAAATGTCTGAGCAAGGATATTATAACATCTTACTTGGAAAATAGAACTCAGAATTCATTCATCCTAGACTCTAAATGGACAAGAATGGCTTTGATGGTTGTAGGATCAGTATCCAGATTTGTAATAATATATTGTCAGATATACAAAGAAACATTACATTAAGAATCTTACTCAGAGATAAGTGCAGGTGAAAGGATGCCCTTTCAGGGACATATATATTGAAATTTCCCAATGCAAAGTACAATGGAAATGTTATAAATATATTCAAAGATTTAAAATAATTAAATTTGAAGAATTTAAGAAAAAAAAGATAATAGCGACTCATCAAATAGAGTCCAACTTCTTAAACTGTGTATCAGGACTCCTCTCCAGTAGGCTTCAAGTAATTCAGCATGATGTTGTAAAAAAAAAATGGCAATAGTAGGAGGTTTATGAATGCATAATGGCCAAACATTAATTAAAAATTAATGAAAACTTCTTCCTTTCCAATTTGTATCCCTTTGACCTCTTTTTCTTGTCTAATTGCTCTAGCTAGAACTTCAAGTACTATATTGAAAAGATATGGAGAGAGAGGGCAGCCTTGTCTAGTCCCTGATTTTAGTGGGATTGCTTCAAGTTTCTCTCCGTTTAGATTGATGCTGGCTACTGGTTTGCTGTAAATTGCTTTTACTATGTTTAGATATGGGCCTTGAATTCCTGATCTTTCCAAGACCTTTAGCATGAAAGGATGCTGAATTTTGTCAAATGCTTTCTCAGCATCTAATGAGATGACCATGTGGTTTTTTTCTTTGAGATTGTTTATGTAGTGGATTACATTGATGGATTTCCTTATATTGAACCATCCCTGCATCCCTGGGATGAAGCCTACTTGATCGTGGTGAATGATCGTTTTGATGTGTTCTTGGATTCGGTTGGCAAGAATTTTATTGAGTATTTTTGCATCGATATTCATAAGAGAGATTGGCCTGAGATTCTCTTTCTTTGTCGGATCTTTGTGTGCTTTTGGTATTAGTGTAATTGTGGCTTCATAGAACGAGTTGGGTAGTGTTCCTTCTGTTTCTATTTTGTGGAACAGTTTGAAGAGTATTGGTGTTAGGTCTTCTTTGAAGGTCTGATAGAATTCTGCACTAAAACCATCTGGACCTGTGCTTTTTTTGGTTGGAAGACTTCCAATGACAACTTCTATTTCTTCAGGGCTTATAGGACGGTTTAGATAGTCTATTTGATCCTGATTTAATTTTGGTACTTGGTATCTGTCAAGGAAATTGTCCATTTCCTCAAGATTTTCTAGTTGTGTTGAATACAGGTTTTTGTAGTAGGATCTGATGATTTTTTGAATTTCCTCAGTTTCTGTTGTTATCTCTCCCTTTTCGTTTCTGATTTTATTAATTTGGATACTATCTCTGTGCCCTCTGGTTAGTCTGGCTAAGGGCTTATCTATCTTGTTGATTTTCTCAAAGAACCAACTCCTCGTTTTGTTGATTCTTTGTATGGTTTTATTTGTTTCTACTTGATTGATTTCAGCCCTGAGTTTGATGATTTCCTGCCTTCTACTCCTCTTTGGTGTATTTGCTTCTTTTTGTTCCAGGGCTTTCAGGTGTGCCATTAAGCTGTTAGTGTATGCTGTCTCCCGTTTGCAGACGATATGATAGTATACATAAGCGACCCAAAGAACTCCACCAGAGAACTCCTACAGCTGATAAACGACTTCAGCAAAGTGGCCGGATATAAAATCAACTCAAGCAAGTCAGAAGCCTTCCTATACTCAAAGGATAAGCAGGCTGAGAAAGAAGTAAAAGAAATAATACCCTTTACGATAGCCACAAACCATATTAAGTATCTTGGCGTGACGCTAACCAAACAAGTGAAAGATCTGTATGACAAGAACTTCAAGTCTCTGAAGAAAGAAATTGAAGAAGACCTCGGAAGATGGAAAAATCTGCCATGCTCATGGATTGGCAGGATTAATATAGTAAAAATGAGCATCTTACCAAAAGTAATACACAGATTCAATGCAATCCCCATCAAAATCCCAACTCAATTCTTCATAGAGTTAGAAAGAGCAATTCAAAAATTCATCTGGAATAACAGAAAACCCAGAATAGCTAAAACTATTCTCAAGAGTCAAAGAACCTCTGGGGGAATCAGTATCCCGGACCTCAAGCTGTACTACAGAGCAATAGTGTTAAAAACTGCATGGTATTGGTACAGTAACAGACATGTAGATCAATGGAACAGAATTGAAGACCCAGAAATGAATCCACACTCCTATGGTCACTTGATCTTTGACAAAGGAGCTAAAACCATCCAGTGGAAAAAAGATAGCCTTTTCAACAAATGGTGCTGGCTCAGCTGGAGGTCAACATGCAGAAGAATGCAAATTGACCCATCCTTATCTCCTTGCACTAAGCTCAATTCTAAGTGGATCAAAGATCTCCACATAAAACCAGACACACTGAAACTAATAGAAGGGAAACTAGGGAAGAACCTTGAACATATGGGCACAGGGGAGAATTTCCTGAACAGAACTCCAATAGCTTATACTCTAAGATCAAGAATAGACAAATGGGACCTCATTAAATTACAAAGTTTTTGCAAGGCAAAAGACACCGTCAAAAAGACAAAGCGGCAACCAACTAACTGGGAAATGATCTTTACCAACCTTACATCCGACAGAGGGCTAATATCCAAGATATACAAAGAACTCAAGAAGTTAAACTCCAGAGAGGCAAGTAACCCTATTAAAAAATGGGGTACAGAGCTCCACAAAGAGTTCTCACCTGAAGAATATCTAATGGCTGAGAAGCACCTAAAGAGATGTTCATCATCCTTAGTCATTAGGGAAATGCAAATCAAAACAACCCTGAGATTCCATCTCACACCAGTCAGGATGGCTAAGATCAAAAACACAGGAGACAGCAGTTGTTGGCGAGGATGTGGAGAAAGAGGAACACTCCTCCACTGCTGGTGGAATTGCAGGCTGGTACAACCACTCTGGAAAGCAGTCTGGCGGCTCCTCAGAAAACTGGGCATGACACTTCCGGAGGATCCGGCTATACCACTACTGGGCATATACCCAGAGACTTTACCTGCATGCAATAAGGACACATGCTCCACTATATTCATAGCAGCCTTATTTATAATAGCCAGAAGCTGGAAAGAACCCAGATGTCCCTCAACGGAGGAATGGATTCAGAAGATGTGGTATATTTACACAATGGAATACTACTCTGCAATTAAAAACAATGAATTCACGAAATTCCTAGGCAAATGGTGAGAACTTGAAAATATCATCCTTAGTGAGGTAACCCAATCACAAAAGATCACACATGGTATGAAGTCACTGATAAGGGGATATTGACCCAGAATCTCAGAATACCCTAGACACAATCAGCATATCAATAGATTTCTAAAAAGATGGAAGGAGAGACCCCTGGTCCTGGAAAGACTGGATGTAGGGGAACGCCAGGGCAGAGTAATGAGAGGGGGTTGAACGGAGAAAAGAGGGAGGGAAGGGGGCTTATGGGACTTTCGGGGAGGGAGGAAACGGGAAAGGGGAAGTGATTTGGAATGTAAATTAAAAAAATAAAATAAAATTAAATTAAAAAAAAAATTAATGAAAACAAGCCTAAGATGTTTCTGGAAGTACTTGTCCACATTGCATCATGGAACTTTTCTGCAGCCTTGGTTGTGAACACACAGTATGTATGCTTTGTACGTGAATGTCTCTGTGCTATACAAATGCTTCCTGGAATTTGTTCAGCTCAAATAGAAAGCAATTACTTATTATGACCTGAAATGTTTGTGAGTGTATGCCTGGGTCACTGGCTCTTAAATATTTGACTATTTAATTATGGAAAACAAAGTCTTTTAATAGCTCTTACTATCATTCATCAGCACACATTTCTAATATAACATAATCCAAATATATACTAACTCGATATACTAATATAAGATTTGATATACTAATGTCAAATTAGTTTACATTTGAATTTTATTGTAGTAGAATATTTCATTTTAAAAATCACTGAGTTGATGACTTGATTTACAAAAAAAAATCATTACACCAGTAACGATTGGAATTAGAACAGAATTTACAGCAGTTAAAGAAATGGCCTTGATTGAATTACATTCATATTATTTTGTAATATTTATTCAAACAAGTGCCACTCACATCATTGCTAATTATGAAGTAAAAATATTAATTGATTCAAAACTATTAAAGATACTGTACCTCTTACAGTATCAGATACCCAGCCACTAATATAATTTTATACAAAAATTAAAAAGCACAACTATTTTATTAGCATGCATATTTATCTTTGAGTTTAATAATTGGCAAAAGTATAATGTATATAAGACCATTCTATTAAGATAAGTTTCTTTGTGATTTATTATCAGTAAATATTTTATTATTACCTGTTTTATATACTCAATATACATATAATCAAATACAAATGTCTTAGGCAAAAGGGGCTCAAAATGGGAAATGCCAAGAACCTCTGACATAGAGCCTAGGAATAAAGGATTAAAATGCACATAATAACAATTGCAAGTTAATAGGTACAGTACCTAAATAAGACATTTACCAGATGGACTCATAAGCAAATTTCAATTGTTAAGAAAACAATAGGTTTGAAGATAGATCTGTAGAGTCTAGGCCTGTAAATAGAAACAAAATGAATATATATAAATAAATTTTAATGTGAGACATCTTTAAATATATATAGAAAATTAAGTCAAAGAGATATAAAGGGACAAAATGATGTTGGAAGCATGCCTATAGACTTCCCCAAATTAATGAGAAGCACCAATCTACATATCCACAAAGCTCAATAGACTCTAAGTAAGATAAATGCAAAAATGAATTTCTGTTTCTCTCTTCTGGTAAAATTAAAAGAAAAGTAGTAAGAATGCTGGAAAACAAACATGGGGGGGAGTAACAAAAGAAACAAAAAAGAAAAAATTAACTCATGAAATGTATATGCATCTAAGTAAAGTTAGCAACTGACAAATGTCTTAGGCAAAAGGTGCTCAAAAGACCATGGAGATCGAAGGCAGTGGGATAGTAACCAACATTTCTGTTGAGAAGAAACTATTGACTACATATAGCAATGTTGTCTGGAAAAATGAAGGTGGAATAAATATCCATGAATAAATAAAACTATAGAATCCATCAACAGCACATTTCCCTTGCAATTACAAGTAAGAACTTGTGGAGGCTGAAAGTGAAAATATATATTAATTTGAATTTATGTGGTAAAAAAGAACTCTGGCAAAGTGATTATGTATCTAATAAGAAAATACTGTAATTATATGTCTTTTCTTTCTCTTACTGATTTACAAAGTTAAGTAATAAGTCTATATCTTTAAAATTGTTGTGCTTATAACATATAGAATTGCCATATATTTGACAATAAAGCTAAGTAAATGAAGCTATATTTGAAAAAAGAAATGACAACAGATGGTAATTTCAATCTACAGAAAGAAATCAAGAAATGAAGAGTTAGACACAGTAAGTAATAAGCTTAATTAAAAAAATCTCAGTGAATAAATTTGAGCTTGTCTTCTCTTAGGTTCTTAGAATGACATTTTATAAGGCAATTGTTATAACAATGCATTGTTATGTTTGATATGTATTACACACATATGCACACATATAGATATAATAGAAAGGCTTTCATATTAGTCTGTGAATTTGGCTCAATGGTAGAGTGGGTTTGAACCTCAGAACTTCAAAACAAGCTTTTATCGTTTACTGGAAATATGTTAGCACAGAGATTAGATAGGATCTTATAAATTAGGATGAACACCATAAGGTCTTTAGCAATCACTAAGAAGGTAGCTCAGAAAGCATGGTTTAAAATCAGTACAAGAATTAAAATAAGAAATTAGAGTATATTTAAGGGTTGGTAAATAAATGAAAAAGAATAAACTAGAAGGAGATGATATTAATTGCTTTTATTATCACTGTGATCAATTCCTGACAAGAAGGCAACGTACAGGGACAAGATTTATTTGCTACAAGGTTTGACAAGGTAGAGTACATCACGGATAAAAAGGCAGGCTATCAGGAGCTTGACAGGGCTGCTTGCAGCGCTTCTGCTTCAGAAAGCAAAGAGAGATGATTATTATTGCTCAGCTGGCTTTCTTCTTTTAACTCAGTCCAAAATCGTAGTCCATGAAATAATTATGAACATGGTCAAGTGGGTTTTTCCTTCTCAGTTAAAGCCACGAGCAAACATACTCACAGATACATCCAAAACTATATCTCCTGGATGATTTAAAATCCTGTTAAATGGAAGATCAAAATACCATCACAAGGACCATTTAAGTACCCAAATAGAATCAGTTCACAGTGTAATTTCCCAATCTTCACTAATCTATAGGATATATTTGTAGACTGAATCACTTTTCTTTATAGATTCATACTCTTCCCAACACCCACACCCACACATGTGCACACTCACACATGCAAGTAGAATTTTAGTCCTGGCATTCTTTGTGCCTAAAATCTTTTAAATAAATTAATAGGAACCCATAGAACAGATTTGGTTTCAGTAGACTTCTAAATTAAATTATCTATCTGACAAACACCCACCCCCTTGAAGACCTCTTGTTTTTTTTTAATTTTTTTTTATTAATTATATTCTTTATTTACATTTCAAATGATTTCCCTCTTACTGGTTTCCCCCTCCCCAAAAGTCCCATAAGCTCTCTTCCCTCCCCATGCTCCCCAACCAACCCACTCCCACCTCTCCTTCCTGGTAGTCCCCTATACTGTCACATTGAGCCCTTCTAGAAGCAGGTGCCTCTCCTTCCTTCTTCTTGGGTATCCTTTGATATGTAAATTGTTCCTTAGGTGTTTCAAGCTTCTGGGCTAATATCCGCTTATCAGTGAGTGCATATCATGTGTGATTTTTTTGTGAATGGATCATCTCACTCAGGATGACATTCTCCAGTTTCACCCACTTGCCTGAGAATTTCATGGATTCATTGTTTTTAATAGCTGAGTAGTACTTCATAGTGTAAATATACCACATTTTCTGTATCCATTCCTCCATTAAGGGACATCTGGGTTCTTTCCAGCTTCTGGCTATTATAAATAAGGCTGCTATGAACATAGTGGAGCATTTGTTCTTATTGCATGTTGGAGAGTCCTCTGGATATATGCCCAGGAGTGGTATAGCTGGGTCCTCCGGTAGTATTACGCTGAGTTTTCTGAGGAACTGCCAAACTGATTTCCAGAGTGGTTTTACCAGCTTTCAATCCCACCAGCAGTGGAGGAGTGTTCCTCTTTCTCCACATCCTCGCCAGCACTGGCTCTCTCCTGAGATTTTGATCTTAGCCATTCTGACTGGTGTGTGGTGAAATCTCAGGGTTGTTTTGATTTGCATTTCCCTGATGACTAAGGATGTTGAACATTTCTTTAGGTGTTTCTCAGTCATTCGATATTCCTCAGGTGAAAATTCTTTGTTTAGCTCTGTACCCCATTTTTTAATAGGGTTATTTGGTTCTCTGGAATCTACCTTCTGAGTTCTTTTTATATCTTGGATATTAGCCCTCTGTCAGATGTAGGGTTAGTAAAGATCTTTTCTCAATTAGTTGGTTGCCATTTTGTCTTTTTGACACTGTCCTTTGCCTTACAGAAACTTTGTAATTTTATGAGGTCCCCTTTGTCAATTCTTGATCTTAGAGCATTAGCTATTAGTGCTCTGTTCAGGAAATAGTTCCCTGTGCCCATGTGCTCAAGGCACTTTCCCAGTTTCTTTTCTATTACTTTCAGTGTTTCTGGTTTTATGTGGAGTTCCTTGATCCACTTGGACTTGAGCTTAGTACAAGGAGATAAGAATGGATAGATTTGCATTCTTCTGCATGCTGACCTCCACAAAGATCCAACAAAGAGAACTTCAGACCAATTTCCCTTATGAATATAGATGCAAAAATACTCAATAAAATTCTTGCCAACCGAATCCAAGAACACATCAAAACAATCATTCACCATGATCAAGTAGGCTTCATCCCAATAACGGAGGGATGGTTCAATATAAGGAAATCCATCAATGTAATCCACATAAAAAACTCAAGGAAAATAACCACATGGTCATTTCATTAGATGCTGAAAAAGCATTTGATAAAATTCAGCATCCTTTAATATTAAAGGTCTTGGTAAGAACAGGAATGCAAGGCCCATATCTAAACATAGTAAAAGCATTATACAGCAAACCAGTAGCCAACATCAAAATAAATGGAGAGAAACTTGAAGCAATCCCACTAAAATCAGGGACTAAACAAGGCTGCCCTCTCTCTCCATATTTATTCAATATAGTACTTGAAGTTCTAGCTAGAGCAATTAGACAACAAAAGGAGGTCAAAGGGATACAAATTGGAAAGGAAGAAGTCAAATTATCACTATTTGCAGACGATATGATAGTATACTTAAGCGACCCAAAAAACTCCACCAGAGAACTCCTACAGCTGATAAACAACTTCAGCAAAGTGGCTGGATATAAAATTAACTCAAGCAAATCAGTAGCCTTCCTATACTCAAAGGATAAGCAGGCTGAGAAAGAAATTAGGGAAATGATACCCTTCACAATAGCCACAAACAATATAGAGTATCTTGGTGTGACTCAAACCAAACAAGTGAAGACCCCTTGTATTAGTAACAGAACATGCAGCTTTTCAAAAAGAGACACAGACCAAAGACTCACAGTGTATTTCAAAACAGTAGCTATTTTACTCCAAGGTCACCTGATATTGATTCTGTGATACTATTAATATTGACAGAATGTGAGCCTGCATTTACACTTGTGCATCTGGTACTACAGATATTCAGAGGAAAAAGAACAGCCATTAATCTCAAAATATATTTAAGGGGAATGTATCAAAGCCACTCATTTAATGGCTCACTTAACTTCCTAATATCTCTTGAAAAGAAGTCTGCATTTATGTGGTTATGTATGTAGGATGCTCAGTGATGATTAATGAGGTTTATAATTACACAGATCACTGCATACTTATTTTAACAATGGATTATTTACAATACATGTACTGTGTTTGCTTATATAAATTAGATATCTATAAATAATATACGGGTATAAATAATGGTATAAGTGCACACACACATAAATGCACACATGCACACATGCACATGCTTACACTATAACCACATAGAATGCCACATTTTACCATTAAGCATCATAGCTATGCTTTGATATCTAGAAACATGATGGGGGCCTAGTTTAGTTCTTTGCAGTTTGGCAGATGTTAAGCACACAAACTTAAGAAATCATAATAGCTACATTCAGTACCCAGCTCTGCTATATATCAACTGTGTAATCCAGCATTTATATAAAATATAATAATGTCTTTCTTATGGTATTCCTAAGGATTAAATTACTTCTTAATTGATGCATAGTCCTAGAAAACACCAAAAAATATAAAATTCTCAATAAATTTTAGATATCATTTTTGATTCTCTGATTTTGCATTTCTGGGAGATAAAGTATTTTCTCTCACACCTGAATCATATGCTAACTTAGATTATGGTCTGGTCTAACAGACCATCATGTGCCTTTTATTATGGTGGTTCTTGTAACTGTCACATTTTTATGACCCCTTTAGAATTTTTAATTTATAGTACGTAGCTTTAGGTAGTATGGGTTCTATCTGAGCGATATTGCTTTCCAGATATATGAATACATGCCGTTCAAGAGACTTTCAGTTTGATATGTAAATGGGGTGGGGTTGTGACAGTTTCAAAATCTTGCTTGTGGTCTGCCTACATCATGTCTTTCTCTGCTCTGGTTCTTTTCATACTTAAAAATGGAACCTTTGTCTCTTTCCATTGCTCTCAAGCCCTCAGCGCATAGAAGGATCTTTGGCATGCAACACACTAATTAATTAATCTGAAAATCATTGCCAGCTGTCAACTGCTTGCTTACTTACTGGCAAAGTACTACCAAGGGCTACTGATTTTATTCCAGGTTCAAGCTACCTTTAATAACATGTAATAAAGAGGTAATCCCTTCCTTGGTGTCTGTGGCTCATTGGTCCAACATCTCTGAGGATATCAACTTTGTGGTTTCTCGAGCAATATAAAAGAAATCAACACTAGAATATGACTTTCACATATATTCCTCCATATTTAAATTAATTTCTTGATTGCTTCCAATGTCTAATACACTGAAAATGCTATGTAAATAGTTATTATGATATGTTGTTTAGAAGATAATGTCAAGAAAGCAATTCTGTGTTTGACGCAGATGGCTTTCTTAAACGTTTTCTGTTCATGGCTGGTTGAATTCACAGATATAGAACCTGGAGATATAGCAAGGTGACTGCTCTAAATTGAATAATTCATTATAATTTTAAAATTTCTTTCTTCCTTTCCTTTGTGTTTATAGAGATATTATTGATTCTTTGTATATGATCTGATGTTCTTATTTCTTTGATTACAACTCTCCTATCACCAAGACCTGCTCAGACACAACTCTACCTGCCTTAGTCATCAGTAGCCCATACTCCTTTTTCTCCTCCAGATGTTAACAACTATATGTTACAGCTGTCATTTAACCATTTTGAATTTTAATACAGTTATTTGTACCCATGGTTTCCTTTTAGAATAGGGTTTCAGTTTCACCTACATATTTACCACAGACCACATAAGTAGCAACTATTTGATAACTGATGTTTAAAGAAGAACATACTCAGTATGGGCTACTGAGTCAAGAGACCAGGTAGCTCCAAAGGAGTGAGAGTGAATATCTTTACTATGCTGTCTGGAGATATTTGTCAATGGATAACTAAACAAACTTGTATGGTGAGGTTCCTGGTATTAAAAAAAAGTCTTTAGACATAGTATCTAAAGTAGTGTATCAGAGCATAGCTAGTGTCACTTTGAGATGGCATTGTCTTACTCTGAGCACCTTGCTTTTCTTATTTGAAAATAGGAAAAATAGAACTATATTACAACATTGAGATTATATTTGATAATATTGGTGGGTTGAGTTTAAGATTCCAAAATCAAGTGCTTGGGCTGAAAAAATATGTTAACTCCATGTGGCTTTCTTTCAACCTTGTGCAAGATCTGTTTGAACACAAATAAAATAAAATTAGTGTGAATACCACCAGTACTTTGTTGTTGTACTACTATCTTTCTTGACTCATTGCATGGTCATAGCACCTCTTACTGTGGCATGTAGTGGGTATGAGCTTTGTCTACTGTGGTCCTATCTCAGAAAGTTTTCTGCCACTTATATTTATTTGATGTGATGGCTATAAACCTTTCCTCCCCTATTTCCCATGAAAACATTTGCAGAGATTTTAAGTTGTTTATTTTGTGCCTTTGATTTATCTGCAGTACAAATTACTAGTTTTCACAGGGCATATTCACTTTCATAGCTAGTGTTCAATACTGAGCCCTACTCAGATATGTTAAGTATACTAGGGCAAGTACCAGACACATCATAGGCTATGACAGAAAAAAAAGGGCCAAAACAAAACAAAAGGTGTGCAAGAAACCTGGAGTCTGTTTTGTGTTGGTCAACTACTACTGCATGAAAGCCAATTGATGAAAAAATAAAGAATAAGAAAGAATAAAGAGCTAGAGCAGTGGCTCTCAACCTTCCTAATGCTGCAGCTCTTCAATATATTTCTTCATGTTGTGGTGACCCCAGCCATAAAATCATTTTATCACTACTTCATAACTGTAACTTTTGCTACTCTTATGACTTATAATATCTTATATACAGAGTATCAGATATGTGATTCTACCAAGAAGTCATGACCCACAGGTTGAGAACTTCTGACCTAGCATTTAAGTGACTTGCTCTAGGTCATATAGTCAAAGGGTAAGAGCAGTAGAGTTGTATTAAACACAGGTTACTTCATTACCGAGTTGGTGTTGGCTCTACTCAGCCTATAAGTAGAAAAGGCCTTTAAATCTCTAATGTTCCTCATGCTAATGATCCCCATTTCTCTTTTTTGGCAGAGGCATCCATCCTGAGCTATGACGGCAGCATGTATATGAAGGTCATCATGCCCATGGTGATGCACACAGAGGCAGAGGATGTGTCCTTCCGCTTTATGTCACAGCGAGCCTATGGGCTACTGGTAGCCACTACCTCCAGGGACTCTGCAGATACACTGCGTCTAGAGTTGGATGGTGGGCGTGTCAAGCTCATGGTTAACTTAGGTATCGTATGAAGGACCCTCTGTCATTTTGTTTGGGCTTGTCTTCCCTTCTTTTCTGATTTCCATTATTTTCATTGAATTCTTTTTTTTTCTTGAAAGTTAGCCACTCACCTCTTGTTTAATAGACCATGGATTAAAACACAACAGCAACAAATACCTTCTCCCTGTTTCTGCATGAGGGTTTGATGTCAATTTTTGGTCTCTGACGGTGGTGATTTCCTTACTAGATTATTCGTTTTCTAAGTTTCCTTTCTTGGTTTTTTGGAATTGTTTAGCTTTGTGTAAAACACGCTACTTTGGTCCATCTTTTGATCAATCAATCATATTTCCATTAAGTCCACATCCTTGGTCATCACTCAAAACAGTCAAAGATGGAAGGGAGGAGACAAAATGAAAGAGTGGGTGGGAGAGAGCTATATTGTGCCTTGTTTCTAATTCCATAGTAACTATTCCTATGAATTATTCTGGTGGCCCCCATGTCACTGAGATCTTTAAGTTTATTTCTAGCAGGACAGGCAGCAAGTTACATTGTCCCTTTTAATCTATAGGAAATAGCTCAGAACATCTGACTATGGAAGGTATGCCTCCTAGTACTTACACCCGTCTTTCTTGCTGGTGTTCGTAATTGCTTGCCGGCAGTTCTTTTGGTATAAAGACTGTTGTTTCATAATGTTCACCAGTTGCCCCATTTGCTCCATCCTACACATATTAACTTCACCTAGATTTGAAAAAAATGATGATGACTTCAAATTTGTAACTTTACTGGGACAAGATGTGTTCTTCCTCTGCAGTTACCTCTAATGGATATCCATTACAACCTTATAGCCTCACTCTTTCCTGCTATT
Organism: Tokudaia tokunoshimensis; assembly: GCA_036184795.1. Lineage (NCBI taxonomy): Eukaryota > Metazoa > Chordata > Mammalia > Rodentia > Muridae > Tokudaia > Tokudaia tokunoshimensis. The sequence goes on from BTHU01000012.1 coordinate 104,920,944, forward strand.
GACTCTCCTTACTGGATCCTAATTATTTTCTGTGGAGAATGGGAACCTCTTGGATTTGAAAGAAAACAAACACTCACATCTCTGGTCTTTTCACTCAACAGAAAGCCAAAAGCTCAGAGATGTCAGAATGAATGATTTAGCTGTGTTCACACTTCTAAGCTGGTGGATCCATGTGGATTTCTAGAAGGTGCTTGGATATAGACCTTTTAAAGAAAGACTTGCCAGAGCCACAGAAAAAATGTACCTGATTCAGTAGCATTGAAAACGCTACCTGTGGTAACTGAAGGGGGTTTCTGAATAGACACAACTCTTATCTGCTGTCAGGTTAACTGGTACAGATTCCAAAATACGAAAACCTTGAAGACATGGGACTGTTTTGAGTAGTGGCTCATTTAGTTCTGTGTTTTTATTTTACTTCTGGTTTTTAGCATTTATGACACAGTGCACTTTTTTCTTTCTAATCTCATCTGCTTTTTGTTTTCGATATGTCTCGGTTTTTTCTTGTCTGTGTATGTATATGTATTTGATTATTTTAGGTTTTTTTTTAAAACTATTATTCTGTTGCTAGAACGTTTACTGTGTGCGTATCTGTATTCTTGAGTTTTCAATCCTCCCTACCATCCACCATGGTAAATCAAAAGATGGTATTCAACCCTTCAAAGGCCCAAAGCCTGCGGCCCGCATAGCAAACAGCCTTGAGAACACGGAGTACTGAGAAGCCTACAGGGACTGGCATCCCTCTGCCCTTCCCGCCTGCCCTCCCACAGAACCCTCCCCTCTTCAACTGGACCAAACCCAGCATGTTACATTACCTAAAACCAACAACCAGATATCCTAATTTACTTCTCTGAGAAAACAACAGGAAGAACAAGAGCCACCCAAAAGCATGATATAAAGGATAAAACCAAATATGAGACCCTGCATAGTTCAACCCCAGAAAAGCAAGACAGTCTTTCCCTCTGTGTCAACTTTGAAGTAAGAGGAATTTGTACATATGGGTGAGAATAAGCCTCACAGTATCCCGGAGAGTACACATGTGTCTTTTAATAGACAACTTATTTTCCTCATAAAACACTGTTGTGTGAAGGCTATGAAGGCATCTGTGACAGGCACCACATTCCAAGGAAAACTGAAGTCAAAGAAAGGGATGAAAGATGAGCAATGAGGAAAATATATGGAAGATTCTCTCTCTCTCTCTCTCTTTCTTTGTGTGTATGTGTGTGTCTCAGACAATACACACACACACACTCACACACACACACACACACACACACACACACACACACAATCACACACTGAGTTATTCATCGATGCTAAATGTATTTCTAGAAACACACTATTCACACTTTTTCTGTTTTAAACCATGGCCAAACCAGGAACCCGAGCCTTCTGAAAAAATAGCTTTTGTCTTTTGACTTTTGTTAGCTCATCCTCTGTCTAGCTTCTACTGTGCTGAGAAAACCTGGCTGAAAGAGTCTTGATATTGTTAAAGCACTGTTCTTTCTTTAAAAGGGAGAATCCTGTACTTCTGCCCCAGGGCTATGACACATCACAACTAAGACTTTGGATTTTGTAACTTTTCTTTCAAGCCTGACACAGGAAAGTAAACATTAATCCTTGTGCTGTATACAGTCTTCCTATTCAGGATTTGTCAAAAGATTTTGGTACTTCCTCTCCCAAGTATTTTTTCCTTCTTTATTACAGTCATTTCTTCCTTCTATTAACTATAGAAGAAAAGTAATCTCCAAGCATAGTTTGCATCCACACATAGCCTCTCCCAATCGACCTTTGTTCTATTATTATATTTTCTTTGGGCAAGGTCTCATTCTGTAGCCTAAGATATCCTGAAGTTCTCTAGCCTGGAGGCTAGTCTCTTAGGTGTTCATACTTTAAGTTGTTCCCCCCTTACAGCACACATGAAACATATTCCAAATTCATTCAAATTGTTAACCTATGTAAATTCCTGTGAGAAAAACCTAGTATATATTTCTCTGACATAACATGCCAATAAGGCTAGAATATTTTTGAAGTTTTCTTTTCTAAAGACAGGTATATGTAGCCTTAGCAGGCCTACAAGGTGACATACACCAGGCATCATGATTTTAAAAGTTATAAAGCTGTCGATCAACCAATATTTGTTCCTTGTGTGTTAAAAGAGAAAGTAACAGTATTTTGGCATCAAAGTACATTTAAAGATCTCAAAGATTGTGTTTTATTTTAATTCAGCCACAATTTTTAAGAGGAAAATCAGCAAAGTGGGTTTTTTTTTTTAAGGTTTACTTTTATAGACATGACGCTTCTGTAGGAAGTTGGTAGCAGAGCTGAGATTGGAACCCCTGTCTCTAAACTGCTAGATCCTTATGTGTTGACTTTTTGCTCTACAGATCTATATTACAGGTCAGTGATGGGAATGTCTGAATGATAACGTTCTTGACAGTCATCTTGAAGCATTCACACAAGGGATCCCTCTTTCCCTTAGTGCCCAGTTTTAATTGAGCCACATTACAGAAAAGCCAGTGATGGGCATAAGGTCCTTGGCATCCTCAGCATAGTGCTAGGAGCCACTAGAAACTCCAAGGGCAGTGTTAGGCATTCAGCCAATCACAACTGATCTCTCCAGATATTCTTTCTGTAGACATCCTGAATACTGCTTTGGCATAGCTAAAAATCACACAGCTTTCAAAAGCACTCATGGCTTCCAGACCTAGTGCAAAGCTCAACAGTATGGGAAAACTATCATTTCTCCCACTTCACTGAAATAAACCAGAGTAACTAAACAAACCAAATAGCACACATAATGCACACATAACCAAATGCACTTGGTCAACTTTCTTCAGTCAGAGAGAGCACCCTGCCTACTACAGAAGATAGACATAAAGAGGGTGGCCTTCCCCAAATCAATTCTCCAGGCTCATTTCTTTTTCATTAAAAAAAAATAAATACAAGCCCTCACCAACAGAGCTTCTAAAGACTTTAGCCTCAGAGCTTCTAAAGAAGACACTGGGGATGATTTTTCCCATAAACATTTATTCATTAGGTAAAATAATAAAATATTTTAATGTATTCTGACTTAAACATATTGTCTACCATTCTTGAAAGCCCCAGAGTTCTCATGTTGATTTTAAATGTACAATTTAAACTTCATGGATCTATGTGCATGCCCAGGAAGATGAACCCAAATGAAATACCTCCCCTTATCCCAAACTCCCATCCTCAACTTCACACAACCAAAGAGGAAAACTCTTTCTTGTTTGCAGTCTTCGGGTTGGTGGCTTTAGGTCCACCCTCCCTTTCCCTTTTTCCTAAGCATGTCTACCCATACCCCCTGTTTCCTCTCCTCCTTCTTCAAATAAGTCAGGAAGAGGTATTTCTCCAGCTTTGTGTGAGGTTAGGTCCTACCCCTCCTCCCTGCCTGCCGGCCTCCCGAATCCTGCTAGGGACGTGGCCTCCTGCCAGCCTCCCTGATCCTGCTAGAGGCATGGCCTCCTCTGTCTGGTGATCGTACCAATTGCTCCAGGGCTGTTTGCTCCCACTTTTCTGTTGCGGTTGACGACACATGACAAACCTAACCGCACGAAACCAAACCCAGATTTTTCCCAAGAGATGTTCTTCTGGGGAACAAAACAAATAAATAAAAATAAAAAAAATAAAAATAAAAAAGCAAGCTGCCTGCCTCCTCCATCTTCAGGATGGCTGGATAGTATAAATTTCTCCTAACTGGATTGAGCATAATTCCATTCTGTTGGCCTGGTTGCCACTAACTCCTATCTCACATGTTCACTTAAAATAACTCCCTTTAGAGAAATCCAAATGGTGGCGTTACGTCACACTTATCTTCTGATAACTATTGGGTTCACCTTAAGCAGTACAAGAGCATATCTTATTCACTGCTGTGTTTCCCTTGTAGCTTTCTCTCTTTTTTTCTTCATTGGCTTGGACCTTTCAACATCTGAGCTGATATAAATCCTGAATGGAGTTTCCACAAACACGAACCAACCCGAGGTCCGTCTGGGCAGCTTGGTAACAGTCACCAAGACATTTCTCTAGCCATTGATGCCCAGTTCCCCACTGACCTCTCATGGACTCCATTCAATAATTCTCCATCGTGTGTGCCTATGACTGCCAGACAGTGATTAATAATGCATTGGCTACTCTGAGCTCTGGCACAGAATACCTAGTGTGGTTGTCAGCAGGCAATTAGATAATTCTTTCCCATGTTTCCCATTTAAGAGATAAGAACCCAACCAAAGAATTTTTCTCTTGTTGTGATATAAACTTGCAGAGCAAAATAGGCAGGATGTCAAAGGGACCCATGACCTCCTCTACACGCACCTGCCCTGCCTTCTCCCTGAATGCTCTAGACATCTCATTTCGTCTGGGCATTTGGGCAGGAAGACAGAGATAGGCTTCGTGAGTGGGTTGGTCTGGGAGCCTTTGAACCAATGACAATTAGGAAAGCCAATCAACTGTAATAACCTACTAGGGTTATTTTGTACCCTATACCTGATTGAGCCCCACCTCTCTAAAATCTGCGATGGGTGTTTGTGCGGTTAGCTGTTTGCAAGTGGCCATTTTATGAAAGAAAATGACCAGGTGGTGTTAACCCTTTCCTGATGTCTAAGGGTGATGGCAAGTGTGCCTACACAAATTTCTACAGTGTTTGGGGCCCAACCTAAAGTGAGGGTGGAGGGAGCTAGATTTTAGAAAAAGAGAAAGGGTTAAATACTACCCTGTGAAACTTCAAGGGTATATATTATTTTTTTAAAAAAAAATGATACAATGTATCAGACTGGTGATTATATTTGGAACACTAATTCAAAATTCTTTTTAATGCTTTCAAAGATCAGTTTAAGGACATAAATTATATGTTATAATCTATTTGGTAGAAGAATTTTTCTAATTTCCAAAATATAACAAAATTAATGTTTCAAAACCTAACTGTGTAATATTTATACAAATGAATAGGGAATTTTTGAAATCGAAAAAAAATAGAGAGAATTAGTTTTGATGTCTATTGTGGATATATATGTATACCAGTATATATCTCTATACATATGTGTATATATGTGTGTGTGTGTATATATATATGTATCCAACCTTACTAATTAATATACTGTACATATACACCCACCCTTAATTTTGTACATATTGTATATGTATATATATATAAATATAAAATGGCCACATTTCTTGCGTGTGTCTGTCCCCGGAAGGGTGGACTGATTGTTTTTGGATGTCTGCAGCTGTTACCTTGAAGGATGCAATTTCATCTTTCATTTATTTTTCCCCATCTAGACTGTATCAGGATAAACTGTAACTCCAGTAAGTTTTTCCTCAAGTTTCATTTTGTTCTTTAAAAAGAAAAGAAAAACTGACTTTATTTTGTTTACTGTTTTATGAGCGCTGTTTTTTATTTGGATCGTTTTATTTTTTGACAAGTTTGGAGGGGAGTCAGAGGTAACAATTTGGAGGGTTGCGGGGGTAGTGCTTACAAGTTTTTGTGTACAGTGTCTCTGATTGGTGCGGGTTCTCCCTTCTCCCCTTTTCTTGCATTTGTTCTATGTGCAGAAAAGGAGGAAAGGGCTATGGATCCTGAGGTCACCTAAAAATGAATTGCAATGGTAATGTGTTGTCTTTAGGAACTTAGGCTTGGGGTGAACAAAAACCTTATTTGAGAGCAGCCAGCATGCACTTCTCCACTACCCCAAAACTGTAGCCTACAAATGCAGAGTTCAGGACCCAGATGTGACTGCTGACTCTGACATTTCTTCCCTGGCTTTTATCACTGTAGGGGATTTGAGAGGGGTAAGCAAAAGCCTGTTCTTGGAGATGATGCAACATTTTAACCAAACAGACTCACTATGGTTCCTCTAAAAGCACCATCTATCCTTTTCCCCATTGTTCACTCAAATGTCCCAGCTCTTGAAGAAAGATCCTAAGAATATACATGCTGAAACCATCTCATTGTCTTTCTTTCTCTGTCTTAAAAGTGAACATTAACTATAGGTAAGGAGGAAGGGAAAGAGAAAGACAAAGAAAAGATGAGATTGGAAAGAATAGGCCATAAGGATTAAAAGGGAAAATATTCATTGAGTGCTCTTGAGTCTTATACCAGCTGGGCTACTTAATATTTCCTTTTATAACAAGGCATCCTAAAATTTCAGTCACTCAAAACAAAGAAAAGATATCCTGCTAATTCAGATGAAGTCTAGTACCAGTTGATTGGCTCTCCTAGACCACTTTTTTCAAAGATATAATTCAAGATTGTAGGATTCTTCCTTGAGTTGGGCCATCGCCCTTGGAAAACATCAATTCTGCATCCATGTTGAGGAGAGATCTTGGGTAGTTAAACCATGTGCTTCACTGGCTTGTCTGGAAGTAGCCTTCATTACTTTTGTACACTTCTCTTCACCAGATATGACTCCGTTCTGCATGTAGGAAATGCAGTCTTTGGAGCATTCTGAAAGAGCAATTCAATCATTTAAGCACCCTAGCACAACAGAAGTCACGGTGATACCTGGGCTCTGGCTTTTTCTTTACTAGAGTCTTCCTGGAGGAATGAACACAGGGAAAGGACAACAAACTAATATATCTTTCATTGGCTTAATAATTCCATCTTAAAAGAATTATATAGTTGCTGGATCAGCCTTCTTTCTTAGATGTAGTATCAGTATGACAAATTGAGAAAGAACAGTTCTTTGCATTTTATGAAAACATTATAACTTAAGGAAATACATAAAATTTACATATATAAACAAACACTCCATAGAAAGTTTTACACATATCTTGGCATTGCTTACAGTTATTTTAAGCAATGTCCTATTTTGCAATGTTAAAATATTTCTAATTAGGCAGAAATTTCTCATGTTATTTAGATGGCTAAAAGCCTAATTAAAACATTTTTTTTCTCCAAAGTCTGGGGTTTTGGAAACTTTTGTTGTTTTAAACAGCATTTAAGAATATAGTATTTATCCCCTCAGTCACTGATCAAAGCCTACAACTCAATCACATAATAAACTCTATAAAATTGTACAGTTATCACCTCCATCACCTTAAGATCATTGCCATCACCCGCCAGATTCCTCACTTGTCCATCTGCGTTTAAACCCTGCTTCTACCCTTAGTCCTAGGCAACTACTGATGCACATGTTTTTCTGCACATTTATTCTTTCTGGACATTTCTTATGGAATCTTATATGTCAGACTTGAGTCTGAATATTTTAGAAATTATAGCATTCCTATGAGAAGATTTTTCCTTTCTTTTTGCGCCGACTAACGGGGAGGGAGCTAGAAGTTGAACAGGATGTGGAAAGTCTCATTTCCAGAGTGCATTGACTTCCAAGACTTACTGAAGAAAAGAAGTGAAGGTTATTTGACCAAGATATCAACAGGTGTTTTCCTGTTCCAGCCCTAATTATTCATGGAGCCAATTTCACATATCCCATATGACCAATCTTGGATAGTACCAGAGATAAGTACTAGGATTGTTATGGCTGGGAAAACCTGGTAGAGTGTTTTCTATTCAGAGCTATGAGCAGGAAAACATTGCAGCAAGGGTATGTTCTCAACCCACTTGATTACAGAATCGAGAGTATATAAAACTGGTCCCCATTTAAGGACTGAGCGGATTTGATTTGAAGTCTAACTTCAATTCTCATAATAATCATTTAAGATGCTGACTGTTAACCTTACAGAACCCATCAGGATAATAACATACTATTCAGTGGCTGAACCATAATTGTCTCAAAGAGAAAAGAGTTTCTTTAAGTAAATCTAGGATCATTAGTACAGAAGTATGTAGACATATACAAAGAGTAATGTAGAATCACAAAGTAAATGTGACACATTTTCCTGAGGTAGATTTTTGGTTTGAAGCATTGTTATGACTGAAATTGGAACCAAAATGATGCATTATGCAGAAGCCTGTGATAAGTATGGATGTTTAATGGATTAAAAAAAAACCCTCAAAGGCATTTTTTTCATATGCCTTATCTTCTCTAATCCATCTTTCATATTATTGGCATATGGATGAAAGAACTTGAGAACACTATGCAACTAAATTTGGAGAGAAAACATGTACAACGGATTGGAATATCTTCTTGTTGATTTTGCATCAGGATTCACAGCTTTGTCTCTTTTGACATATAAAGTTTTTTTCTTTAATAGGAGTTTGGGTTCTTGCTGCTTCTTACCCAACTAGAGTTCCACTTTATAGAAAATAACATCACATTTTAGCCTGGGATTAGGAAGGAGGAAGGTTTCTTCCCAAGCCTCAGTTTTGTCTCCTAAATGTCATCTCAGTAGAAGGCAAAGAGTGTTATTGATCTAGTTTTAAACCAATCTTGGGTGATTATTCTCCTACAGGAGACACACTGAATTGAATGAGTTAAGTGTAAATACACATTCAGAATCATTTCTACCATTTCTTTTATAGAGTATTGGTTCTATGAAAAGTTATTTAGGGAAAATAATAGATGTTATGCATTTTCTACTTATCTGCTCCAAGATATTCTGGGAAATGGTTATTTCTTAGGGATTCTGTGACTTTTTAAAGGAGAGAAAACATGAAAATTAAAAAAAAGATGAGGGAAGTCTTGAGACAGAGATGAAATTTTTTCATCTGGTCAGCTTCCTTTGGCCATCTCTATCAGAAACCACACCCTCCTCCATGTTTAGAGTTTCTCTTCATACTCAGTTCTCACACTGTGACTCTCAGTATCTCTGATATATTTTTATCATAACATACTAAATCTTACTTCCAAATCCTTCTAGGGAAGCATATCATAAATTCCATCATTATTACTCTCACCCAACACATCAGAGTACACACAACAAGATCTTTGGTTAAATTGAGCTCATCTCTGTATTTTATTCACCTGGCAAGAGTGTCTTTAAAGATATTTGAGAATGAAGATTACAGTTTAGAATCTATTTATGAAAGAATAACGGAGTCAGTAGTCATTGTGGGGGGCTGAACTCCAGGTTGACCTGGAAGTCTGCTAATAAAATCAGAGCTGCTATCTGGAGAATTCTGGATGAAATTGCCTATTTCTGTGGTTCTGGTTGCTTGAGGTGGGCCACAAACCCCGAGGCACCCCCTTCTGAAAACAGGTAAGATGTTCTCGATTGGAATGTTTGCTGTGATGAAAGTATGGGACATGATCATGATTTGCTGACCTTTACTTTAAGTAATTATTGCTGTGCCATAATCCTACAGATGTCAAGCCACGTGGCATATGAATGAATGCTAGAGCCTTGTGTTCACTAAGTATGGCCATAGTTAAATAAATGTAGTGAATACATTTATACATATTGATGGATATCAATTCGCCCTTTGTTTTCTCAGCGTAAACCTCCTCTCACAGGTTGGCAGTCCGATGATGTGGCCTATAGGAACTTGTGCTTTACCACTTAGGAAGATGTAGACATCCCAACCTCTTTCTAATTTTGACTTTGAAGTCTTTTTAATGTTTCTACAGTAGGCTCATATTTTCTTAGACATACCTGGTGGACCATAAAAAAAAAGTATGGATGTTAAAACATTCAGGTGCCACGGGAAAACTTTTCTGAGCTTGTCTGATTTCCAGGTATGTGCCATCAGCAGGAGGCATGTACTGTCAGAGATTAGTGGGTCTTGGCATAAAGATTCATTCTTTTACATCCTGGCTTTGTAAACTACTTAGGTTTACTGGAGAGTTTCTTCCATTCTTATATCAGATTCTTTATTGTGTGCCTGTTTTTGGCCTTAGCTCCCTGCCTTCATTTTGTACACCTACTCCATATATAGTTTTGGCAAAGTTAACAGTGTGTGAGTGATTCTTGCTTAATTTAAGCATAACTTGGCAGGGTTCATTTTATTATATTAGCTATCTGTCTTTTCCCTCCTTCTGCTACTTCCTCCTTACCTCCTTTCTTCTTGATTTCCATCCATCTTTTCACTTCTCTCCTCTCCATAGAGTAGTATCAGAATATGTGATTTTATCCTCTAGCCAGATCTATGCAAGAACTCTTTTATTTCACTCATCTGTTTAACTCATGCTTGTCACAGACTCTCCTGAAGGCTGATGCTTCACCCTTAAGTCTTTCTAGAAGGAAATTCTAAAACTGTCTTTAGTCCATTCTCATCACAGAGAGCCACTTATCTTAGAGTTTTAGTGGATTAGGAAGTCACAGAGTAAGATCCCATGCATAATGATGCTTTATTGATCTGTCTGTGTGCATGGTGCCTGAAACTTTCCATTTTTATACTAAATGATAATAGCCAAACTTTTTAAAAAAAATAAAAATTAAGTTGGTTTTACTTTTAAGTATTTGAAGACATATATGGAGTAAAAGACATTGGCAGTAAAAATTCTTTCTTCTGACTTTGATCCTAGTCACCTAATCCCTTCCTCAAGGACAGTGGGAAATACCAATTTTTATACATATTCTTTCAGAGATACTTTGCATGTGTATAACATATAGTCATGTTCACCCTTCCTATGTCTTTTTGAGTCAAACATTAACAGATTTCCTCATATTTTTTTTTTCAAAGAGGATAGATTTTCTAAGGGATTGTGAGTGGTTTACATTGATTATCAGTTTAACAGGATCTAGAATCACCCAGGGACCAAAGTTCTGGGCATATTTATGAGGAAATTTTATGAGTGAATTAACTGGGAAGAGAATGTTTACACTTAAGTTAGGCAGCACCACCCCAAAGGCTGGAGTAGCAGACAAAATCATAGGAAAGGGTGAGGCAAGCACCAGCATTTATCTCTTCTGTCTCCTGATTATGAACACAGTACACTCAGCTGCCCCACAGTTCATGGGTTCCCTGCAGGAATAAAATATAGACCCTTCATTTTGTACATTGCTTTTGTTGAACATTTTGTCACAACAATAAGAGAATAGCTAAAACAGGAAATAGTCCATGGAAGAAAATTGAAATTTTATTTATACTTTTCAATAATCATGTGATCTAACATTTGAGGAGATATAGTATTTTAGAGTATTCTGTTTTTAATATATTCTAGCCCACCAATATAGGTTGATAATTTTTCACTCCTTTATTCCTACAAAAAGTAAGAAAATGTAAGATTATTTTTAAAAAGTAATCTTTGTTTACATCTACAGTTGCATCTCTTAGGTAAATCATTATGAGATGAATTGCTAGGCCAGAGCATCAGTAGATTGTATATATTGATAGGTACTCCCACAGGGTTGTACAAACACACCTTAATTAGTATTTCAATGCTATTTTCCTTATCTTTGCATACTATTCCTAGTATAAAACTTTTATAGATTATTTGCAAATATCATTTCAAAAGGTGTCATATACAAAAAATGATAGCTCATTGTTACTTATAGATTCTTCCCTTTGATTCTTTCACTTCTTCATTTATATATAGAACCTATTGCCATTTAAGGCTTTGCTGACTACTGTTACCCAGAGTATTTTATTACTACTCTGTTATAGCTGTACGTGTTAATGAAGACATTACAGGATAGGGTATGATAATACATAATATGTTTATCTTTTTTCTATATTAATGTTGAATTTTAATAGAATGTCAACCAAGAGGGACAATTTAATGTCATGAGGGACCTAGATCCAAATAACTGAAATCAATACCTGCTTTTCTCATTAGTAATCTATGAATCTTTGCAAGACTCTCTTCAAGTCACAATTTTCTCATTTATAAAATGGAAATATTATTATACCCTTCTGAGTAAGAACAGGTGAAACATAGCTAACTTGCTAAAGAAATGATTGTGGTAATGATTACAGATGCTTCCATAGAGTCTCAACTGGAAAGATGTTCTATCGGAAACTTTATATGTGTGGAATGGATAGCAATGGGTCCTTATGTCATATTTGTTAGTTGCTCAGTAGATATCTATACAATGGGTATTCTTATTTTCTTCAGCCAATTACTTTTGCCAAACACAAACACTTCCAGAGCTACCACTGGACTTATCATCAATAAAGGGACTAATAAGTATTAAGGAAGCCCTCTTTGAGTTGTGTTGAGATTTCGTCTTCACTGCATATTATGTGAAACAGATACTTGCTTTCAATCAGAGCAAATAAAAGCTAATAGAAATGCAAATTCTTCTGCATTTGGTTGGGGGACCTTGATATCATTTTAATAAAGGCTTACTAGTGTTCTAATCTAAAAATATTCTCTTTAAAACGTACAGATCAGATTAGAACATTTTGCCTTTAATTTCTACAAACATGAATTTTATATAATATAAAAATCTAAAAATAAAGTCAGAAAAGGTCTAGCTCTTTTTGAAAAGGCTATTTCTCCTTTCATAATCTTATTTCAGACTCAATCATCTTGTTGAAACATGGCATGATGAGCAAATATGTTAATCTCTTCATACCCAGCCTGATGTATAATTAAAATTATATACATCATCGGGGCTGATGTTTCTGTGTTATCAAATATCTACCTGATTCTCAGGACAGTAGAAAATGAATGGCAATTTAACAGTGATAACTACAGTACCATTTATTTCCAACTCCTGAAATTTTCCTTTGAGAACAAGTCAAATCAGAGATTAAAAGAAGGAGAAAAAAGTTTTTGTTGGGTACCTTTAATTAATGATGCTTTTGCTAAGGTATTTAACTCTTCCATGAGATCCAGGCTATAGAGAATTATCTTTTGTATACAGTGATCATCTCTCATGCAGTAGTATTCTTGAAAGGATATGTCAATGCCCACAATTCATATGGAATTTAGAAACATATAAGAAATAGGATTACACACCTAATAAGAGATTAGATGAAAGAGATGTTATGGATGAGTGGCTTGTTGGTGTTTTTGTCTCATCTACAGCCAAAGAAATGGCAAAGGAGAAAAACAAACTAGACTTTGTTGAAATTTCAAGCCATAGGTGTTAACAAGATGAGAAGAGTTATTGAATCAGATGTAACCTAGTAGAATTTCCCTATCTGAATATCTTCGAAATAGGCAAACAATCTTTTAAAATTGAAGACTGTTCTACTATGAACCATGAGCCAAGCAGTTAGGATATAGTGTTTGCCTACTTTTTACATATATGATCAATCTGATCAAGCAAGGTTTTAAAACTTTTATTTATGTTGATCTGTTTATATATGTATGTCAGATTTTCACTTTTGAAATGTGGATTTTCAATGCAGAAGAAATTCTCATAGACTGAAAATTGTCTTTGTCAATCTCCTTACCCCATCTCTAACATACCTTGTTTCCCTTAGAGAAGTTGGAGATCAAAGTCATCTATCTGCAGTCGCTCAGAGATCTTTTTCCACAGTGAAAATATGACGTGTAATTAAATAAAATAGGTTCTTCTTTCACATTGTAAATGCAATGTCCATGTCAAGGCACAGAGCTCTTCGCTGAGCTGTGTTTCCCTCTCCTTGTTCTTGTTTCTTAGTTTTGACTTGAACATCACTACATGACCACTTGCTTGGAGCTATGCAAATAGTATGCCTACTCACCTTTCAAACATGTATAATATGGAGCCAAAATACTATTTCTTCTTTTTCTACCTTCTGAGTGTTTCTTTATGTATTCTGATGCATTACGTTTAGCTATCACAGTTAGATCTGGGCATGATAAATGCAGTGAACATCAGTGTTGGGCACAAATTCTATTTTGAAGTCTAGGGGACATTAAAATAAGCTTAGATTGAGATTAGACCTGAGGAGTTCTTGATCAAACAAAGCCAGGTAGGCCTTATAAATAAACAAGCAAATATTGAGTTGTTTCTTATATTTAAGAAAAGCTATACTTAAAAATGTCAGGATGTAAATTCAGTAGCCTATTTAACTGAATTTCCAATGTTATGGATCTAATAAAGTGTATAATTAATCAATCACAGGTTCTTCCATGTTATTTCTTTTTCTGTTCTATAAAATACATTATCTTATTTCTCAAGCAGAGCTCCTTAGCCACTTCTGAATTTGAACGCTTAGTTCATGACTCTCACTAGTTCCTCAGATAAACTTTAAAGACTTATTAAATCTCAAATTACCTTTTGAATAGCTTGGTTGCTTAGTAATTAATGAGGTATAAACTATACAATGACCATTCACCAAAGCTAATTGTATCAACCAAACTCTTCATTTCTGTTTGGTAGTGAGATAAATGTATCCAAAGCTAGATTTTTGCTTTAATTATATCTTCAATACATATTGAATATATATATGAAATATGTGCATATATATATTGACATATATATGAAATATGTGCATATATATATTCACATTTTATTCAAATTCCACTAAATAGAAGATTATAATTTGAAATCTAGAGTTTCTGGAGCCATTAACCACAAATAGAAGTTTGCTTATTGACTCTGAAAAGGTCAGACAATTTTACTTTCAATTTTAGGATCAATCTGAGAAGGAAATTTACAGCCTAAACAATGCTAGTTCTAAAAGAAATGGCATAGTTTTGACAGAAAGATTGTTCATTGGTTTAGAGAGCTTGCTACATAATCATGAGGACCAGGGTTGGAAACCCATCAGTCACACGACAAGGCTGGATGACTTCGGAGCATGACAGATGTGCATGTGCATGCGTGTGCGTACCACACACACACACACACACACACACACACACACACACACTGTGAGATACATATTCAAAATGTAATGAAAAATTTTCTGGTTATTCTAATGTCTAAGTAACTGGAATCACATAGCATTTAATGGAGTTTATTAAAAATTCAGAGTTGCTTGGTTTTTATTGTGGATTATTGAAAGGAGTTTTCCAAGTATACATATACAGTTTCATCCAGAAATCAAGGTGTTTCAGAAAACACTTGATTATGTGCTATCTGGAACCAAAATTACTATGCTTCCATCCATAATCTATTTACTCTCTGTCAATAGCAGAGCTGTAGTGTCTACTGAATGGCAGATGTCTAATGAATGAAAATCAGGAGAGTATTATTAAGTATGGAAACAAGATTGATGGTGAACAGTTACAACAATCCATGTCCATCCACCTAAATGGCTGAAGAAAACTCTTAAGTTGCATGTGCATCCAAAAGAGTGGAAGTATGTAATAGAAACCATGTGCTCTGAGACAAATCATTTTGAGTGATTATGAGCTCAAGCACACCCCTAGCCTTGGGGCACATGTTTAATGTCAAAATACTACAGATGGAGAAATTTGGGCCCATGGGAGCCAGTACATCGCTCAAGGTCTCAGATTGACGTAATTTTCCTCCTGTTTTTAAAATGAGTATTCACTTGTCATTTAAATTAAGATGATACACTTTCCCTTCAGAATTAGTAAAAACAAAACCAACATGCACACCAACAAGCAAATCCTTCAAAGACGCTACCAAAGAAACATAAAACCTCCAAGCAGACTAAACTGCTGGAGGCGGCATGAACTGCATTAGGAGAGGAATGAAAGTGAGATCTGAAATTTAGAAGATGACAGCCAAACAATTGGTGTTATTCACAGTGTAGACAAGAAAATAATCTACAGCCATAAACAGGGAACAACTCCTCTCCAGGTGTAATAAAATGTAAGAGGTTAGAAACTGAGAAACTGGATGAGTAAAGGCATATATTTCTTGTACATGGTTTTCTTGTGATAGAGAATGCGCACAGCTTCCTTTTCCTAAAGAGCCAGAGGAAACACAGAGGAGGATTGAAAGAGGAAAACCTGATTGGCCTAGCAACTCCAGGTGGCAGAAGAGTGGTCATCCCTCAGCGTGATGAAACAAACAACTGCAAGTAATCTCCCACTGTGTAGGTATAGCTGCCAATAGTTAGAAGGTTTAGCTTCACTGATCACTATTCTTGACAAGCAAAGCCTTTGGATAACCAACCAATTCAAAAAAGAAACTTAGCGATAATCAGAAAATTTTAAAAAGCTAGATATTGAATCACCCATCATATTAGTTATTATTATAACAGCATAGTTAGATGTTCACATATTTCTTTATGGTTTGGTTATTCATATACTCACATATTCGTTTTTTTTTAAAAAAACACATGAGTGCACATATGGGAAAATCATAATTAACATTTCAGTGCCATGGAACTTGAACCTGAAGATATTACATCATTCTTTCTCCTCCACCAGTATGTCCTGTGGGCTTTTACTTCTTTGCCACAGCATAAGTAGATACTAAGTCCATGTAAAGGGCACTTAAACTTTGATCACCTGTTCATTATTTTTAAAGTACCTGGAATTCACAGATTTTACTGATTTTGTAAACATCTAATAGCAGCCATTGATTTTGTGCATGCCAAAACCTGAAACAAGGGTTTGGCTTACATTATCATGTTTAATTGTTCATCACAGTTTTATAGAGTGGCATCTTATTCTCCTTTTAGAAATGAGACACATTCTTTTTTTTTTTAATTTAATTTAATTTTATTTTTTTAATTTACATTCCAAATCACTTCCCCTTTCCCGTTTCCTCCCTCCCCGAAAGTCCCATAAGCCCCCTTCCCTCCCTCTTTTCTCCGTTCAACCCCCTCTCATTACTCTGTCCTGGCAATGAGACACATTCTTATCCTATCCCCTGACTGTGTCTTCTGTTTCAAAGCCTTCCCTCCTTCTTACTATCTCTGCTATTTATATGGGAATGTTGCAATCAATGAATGCTCAGATAATT
Source organism: Tokudaia tokunoshimensis (assembly GCA_036184795.1). Classification (NCBI taxonomy): domain Eukaryota; kingdom Metazoa; phylum Chordata; class Mammalia; order Rodentia; family Muridae; genus Tokudaia; species Tokudaia tokunoshimensis. The sequence continues at coordinate 104,937,561 of BTHU01000012.1, forward strand.
ACCAGCAGTGAATATGATAGATTACACATCTAGTCATTCACTGTTAAATCCTATTTCTTTAATTCGTCTTTCTGAAACCTTGAGCCATCTAGAGTCATTCTTAGCTGACTATAGAATTCTGTATTTATATTAGTGTTCTATCATTATTCATAACTAGCCTCTAATTAAGTGTTTAGTTCTATAAATTTGGGGTTTAGGAGGCTAGAGACTGAATTAGGAATTACCATGGAGGTCTATAGACTGCATTAAGAGAAGTAACTTAGAAAACTGTTGTACCAGATGCTGTATTGAGCATCTTTTGATAATATGGGTGTTCCTGTCTCTTGTCTCCTTCCACCATACCCTAGTTCTTTAGTCTTAACCAGCAGGTTTGGGGTTCTCCCAGTTTCCTGAGCACTCTTACACCCCCCCTTTCTTATATTCATGCTCTACACTGTATACTTCATATACCAGTCCTCTGTGTATCTGCCTATCAACTATCCCTCCATGACAATCTGGTTGTCTGTAATCATCCACAGAGATCTTTTCACTGCCCTAATAGGTTAAGCTTAGTCCACCATTACAGTCTCACAGTACTGTGCATATCTCAGAACTGTCACTGCATACAATCACTTTATTTACTTGCCTATGTAACTGAAACCAGCTTTTGTCAACTTTCCCCCGACTTGGGAAGATCTACTAATTATTTCATTTTCCCTGACCAGTACTTGGTCAGGTATAGAGTAGGAAATTAAGTTACATTTATTTAATCAACTGTTAAGCGTTAGTTTAATGTCTTGAAACTGGACCACAGGATCAACCTATAAAGATAAATATAGATTTCTCAGTACAAGGAAACTTATTCCAAGTGCACTAAATATGAAATCTCAGAAAAGCAGATGAAAATACTATAGATAACCATGTACAGATATTTGTTCAATCCCTGAAATGTGTTTTCAAAATCCCTTCCTAAGCCCTAGTATGTTACAAAGCTACAACTATACACATATTAGGAAATATAATTTCAAAACTACATGACTCATCTTTACCTCGAAGAGTGGGTATTGTTATAAATATTTAGGGCATAACTCATTCTTAATATTTTTCTGTATAGTTATAGTTTGTAAGTTTTTTGTCTTACCCATGCTAGGTAGCAAACTGTATCCATTCCTGTATCATTTTTAAAGACATTTACAAGATTCAAACTGATCCTTTAAAGAGAATGCAGATGACTCAGAAAAATAAAACAAAATAAAAACCAAACAGTACTCCCAGTCTGGGTGGCAGTATTGTACAAGGCAATGGCTGAGCCCCAGGGTCTGTTGAATTTGCTCTGCTAATAATTAGGTTTTGGTCCTGGGGTAGTTTCTTTGAGGCCCCATTATTAATGGTAAAAGCTATAATGTCATTCAATGAAGAGGAAAATGAATAGCAGCATAGGTCCCAAGTATATACTTTCTATCCTAGTTTTTAAATCAGGCACCCAAGCCCACTGGTGCTCTTAACACCTCTCACCGATTAACCTGCTCATTGATCATTTGAACTTGTAACAATAGAAACATCAGTTTCTCAGGCCTCTTGGGTATGTCTCTGACCTTTCTGATTTGTCAAAGGGAATTGCTTCTTTTGTACAATGCTTGAGGAGACAGGACAGGATTGGTGTTTGAAGAAGCTGAGTGAACCTATGATAATTTCCAGGGTTTTAATGGAGGGGTTTTTTTTGCAGCTGGTATGGAACCCACTATGGAATGAATTCAGAGATTTTTATGTCTTTCCAAGGAAGATCAGATTGTTAAGGGTTGTGGATCCTTCTCTATAGATGTCACAGGAGTCAACCCTTCAATTCATTCTCACAGAAGTTAAATTGGTCCTGATGTAGTTGATTAAGATCTGTAGCAGGCATGTACATGTTTGCCCATAATGAAATATATACAGGAGAAGAACCAGAATGAATATTATAAAAAGATTACCTAACATTTAATAAGAATTGGCTGTGTTCATACTATTTTCAGTTGTTTCATACATCATCTGGGTGTATGTGTGTTGTATGTAACTGTGTGGTGTATATGCATGTATATACAGGTATACATGTGTGCACATGTATGCATCCTTGTGTATGTAACCTGTGGCTGAGGTTGATGCTGGCTGCCTTCATCTATTGTTTTCCACCATGTTTACTGACACACGGGGTCTCTCACTGAACCAGGAACTCAGTGATTCAGACAGGCTTGCTCAACAATCAGTTGCTGGATCCACATCTTCCAACCTCTCGCCATGCTGGGATTACAGAAGTGTTTCTCCAAAGAACTTTTTTTCTTGTTTTTTCTCTTTTTGTTTTTCATTGTTGGTGATTTGAGACAAGGTCTCACTTTGTAGCTCTGACTGCTCTTACTATGCACTCACTATGTAGACCAAACTGGACCTAAACTCATAGAGATCCATCTGCCTCCACCATCTGAGTGTTGGGATTAAAGGCATAAGCCTCTTTGGAGCTAAACATAACTTTTATCTGGGCCCTTGGATTTCAGTTTAGGTCTTCATGCTTGTAAAGGAAGCACTTTATTGTCTGAGCCATTGTTTTCAGCCCCACATGTATCTTTTAATACGTGTGTGTGTGTGTGTGTGTGTGTGTGTGTGCGCGCAGAAGATAAGACTATCTGCATGACTCATGGGACATGGTGCAAAATGCAATTGCAAGTTTCTAGCCCCTTGTTCAAAGAACAGGATAGAGGCTTTCGTCATTCTCCCATAACTTCTTTCCTAATACGTCAAATAAGAGGCAAGTGCAGATATCTGGTCACTTAAGCTACAAACTAATAACACAGGGATGAAAATGCAAGTGGCCAGGACACCTCAAGGGTGAAGACAAATTTCTGGCTCATATCCACTGTAAGGCATGAACTTCACTCGTAAAGCAGTTAATCATAAAATTCTTAGGAATGTCAAGGCAGAACTATAAAAATACAAAAGATCATGTAAACGACTTTCATGCTTTTGAAACCCACACTGGAAAAAGGTACTATTGCTTCCTGAACCTTACAAGTGGAGGAATGAAGCCTCCCAGAAACTATGAGAGGTTACATGATATATTTCTCTATTATGTAATCACTGAAACATAATATACCTATTTTATATCATAGGATTATTCTACATTCTTTGTCCTTTCAATACTGCATTTCATAAATCCTTAATTACTTGTACATGGCTTCTGACATGGCCAAAAATAAATGTTGGATCTTATAAGCTCTTTTTCCCCACAAAGTTTCACACAATGACATAGAGATGCCCATCACATTTTTCTGTCAAGTGAAAACATGGGTTATTTATGAATACCACTTTTAATGGTCTGCACTCTGTGACTAGGATAATTTCATCACCAAAGATCAGTTCTCCGTGTATGATCTTAATACATGCCAATGCTCATTTCATGGTGACCTTACTTCTCTTTCTGAAGGACTGGTTTCCTCTGATGTCTAACATGAATGGAAAGCCAAGCTCCTCATCCATTTTCACTGAACCTCAACATCCATAGGTTTAATTACTATTTGATTCTCTAGTGGGTCAACAGCAGCTAGAAAGTTGAATTTGGAATTATCACACTAATGTACCATTGCCTCAGATATCATCTGGAATTGAGGGAGGGCTATAAAAGGAACATTTAAGGGATAACTGTTCATTTACTATCTCACCATTTTTAGCAGAGTGCTATCAAAATCTCATCATATCTGATGAATTTTTCCTGTATCATGTTTACCTAACCTAAAGATAAGGCCAATGACTTACTTTCAAAGGTAATGGAAAGATGGAAAAACTATGTAATGATATGTAGATATTTTAAACAATATCCTCTTTAAAAGTGTTTTGTAACCAAATAAGACCAAAATAATTTCCAGTTAATGAGTGAAAGAGAAACACAGGCTGTAGGTACAATGTCTGCCATCCCTTTGGGTAAGCAGGCTGTGCCAATTTTCAATGTCTTGCTGGAAGAAAGAATTTATGCAGGCCTCCACTGAGCAGCTGTACCAGTTTGCCATGGCCTTGTCTTCATCCTGATTTGGGGCTCTGCAGTAGGAGCTGGCATGCTGAGCTATTTGACTATCTTAGCCTCATGGCCAATTCTTACTCAAAACAATGCCAGAAGAAAATGACAACATCCCTTCAGGGAGCTAGACCTCATCTAACATTGGCATTCCCGGAAGAGTTTTTCCTTGTACTTACAAGTATGCTTTGCTCTGTGTAACAGCACACTTGGTTGTGCTTGATTTTATTGCTACCACCATTGAAGGCAAGCATTTACTCTCCCACCGTGTGGTAATGTCCTTCAGTTCAAATTGATTTTTGTCAACGAACTGGTTCACTTGGACTCTCTGTATCCTGAGTCAGTTCGTGTCACATTTACCTGCAGGTAGCAAGTGCTTATTGATGAGGATTTTACCACATGCTTGCGTGATGACATATTGGTTTAGCTTTCTTTTCTAAATCACCACTTAGTTTACAGTTCAATTATTATCGATCCAAGTGACACCAGTGAGTAATTCTATTGGTGCTAAAATACATGTAAAAAAGGCAGATTGGCTTTCAGGTTTACACTCTCTTTTAAAGAATGTTGCTTTAGCTGGAAATAATGGCAGCCTTCAAATGTTCATCTCACACTAGGAGCCACTGACCATGAATAAATTTCATCTCTGAATATTTCCAGTAAGATTGGAAACTTGAGTCTATTTAGGGATTGGCTAACTTTTTCTACAAATGGCCAGATAGTAAATACTGTAGTCACTTCTGTCACTACTATACTATACAAACTGTATTTGGATACAGCTTTGACACTGTATCTAAAAATTAACTGTAGTCAACACATAAACTCACGAGGAAGGCTAACTTCCAAAAAACTTAAATTACTAATATAGGCAGTCAGGGGCCAAGGACATTAGCTTTCTGATCTCTGTATTGGGATGATAGGAGATGTACAGTTGTAGACATGATGTTTGGGAAGTAGATTACCCAGACTCCAAACTCTAAAACATATGAGAGTATGAAGAACTATCTACTGAATGTGATTTTTATTCTGTCCTAGGACTGTAGCACTGAAAGTGACCAAGCTTGATATATACATATATATATACAAATACATAAATGAGTTCAGTTAATGGCAAATGAATAAGATAAATGGGGTTAAAAAGTAAAAACCCAGAGAAGGAAAGAAGTAAATATTTATGTAGGACAAAAGTCTTTCTGAGAAAATGATATTTGAGTTTAGACATTGGATGCTCGCACAATGGGAAGGAGCTTACCTTGAGAAGGAGGAAGGTAACAGCAATCTAAGAGTTACAGAACAATATATTTGGTGTCTTTGGGGAGCAAGAGCACTAGATTGGTAGGAAAAGAAAAAATAAAGGGAGCATGTATGTCTACCCTGAACTGTCTCCAAGAAAGGGGTCTATAGTCAATTTTTAAGTGTGGCACAGAGTTCTTTGACATTCATAAATCAATTGTTTTGTTTTTGGTTATTCACTTAAGGAGGAAAATTCACAATTATGTATAGTTTCTGTAAATTAAACTTTTCATAAATTCTGACCTACTGTTTTTGTACTGGAAGCAATCCAATCTTTTGTTGAAGGCCAATTAAAATGTCACTTAAATCATATTTTTAAAAGTTGATGAGATCAGGATATCAGAGACTATACTTGTAGGGTTAAGATGCCCATGTATCAGATTCACAGAACTAATCAGTCAGGCAATAGAGGGTATTTCACAGAAGTTAGTGATCTCTAATTCCTCTTTGGCCACTGGTTGCTTTTCTGTGGATTCTTAGAAGTCCTGACTTATTGACTATTAAAGATTGGGAAAAAAAATCTTATCCTTAAAGGAATCATCCTGGATTATGTTACAGAGAACATCATATCAGGTCTGGTCTTATATCATATTTTTCTAAACCTTTGGAAAGAAAATTCATTAAAATACATTAAAAAAAACTAGGCTATAAAAATACAAGGTCAAAGAAAACTGCCTGTATTTACATGCTTTGTGTAGATTTGGCTAAAAATTCAAGTCTTTTTCCTCAATTAAGTGGAATTTGAAGAAATGGCTCTAAAGAATTAAGACCAGATCAAGGAAGTTAATTAGAGTGCCTCCCCTGAAAAGAAGTTGCTTTACTAGGAAATGGTATTTGATACCAGCGTCAGAGAGGAATATTAATGAATTCTGTGATTTGTTAAGAGCTATAGGAGAATCTAAAACACCACAAGCAAGTGAACTATTGAAATTTCAGGTAGCTAGAGCAGGGGAGTGAGGTTGAATTAATGAAGTAACCATAAAGTGTTAAAAATGTTCTTTCAAATATATATACTCACCCAATTTGTGTGTGTATGTGTGTGTGTGTGTGCCTTCATCATAATAAATGATCTTAGGGACTATGGAAGCCCGAGTTATTATTCCTAATTTAGTTAATAAAATAAAATATTTCTTCTAGGTTATTTTTGGTGTGCTTAAAATATTTTTATATGCAGGGTAAGAGTCTCAGCACTCTGCCTTAATGTCTTAATCTGCTTCTCAAACTCATCCTTTATGGAGGCTGTAAGGAATTTGTCAGGTCAGAATTAGTTAAATTCTGAACTTGCCTTTTATTTTGAATCAAATAATGTTTTATTAAAGGTAGAACCAAAAATTTAGCATCTTTGCTAACAGAGTATAAACGGTCTAAAGTAGTTGCCTGGGAGACTAGATACTAGCAAACAGATATAGCATGGTGTCCTAGGGCTTTTATGTGTGTGAAGAGACACCATGGTCATGGCAACTCCTATAAAAGAAGGCATAAGGCATTTAATTGTGGCTGGGTTACACTGCAGAGGTTTAGTCCATTATCATCATGGCAGGAAGCATGGCAATGTGCAAGCAGACATGGTGCTAGAGAAGTAGTTAAGAATTCTGCATCTGTGTTTTTGATCTTAGCAATTCTGACTAGTGTGAGATGGAATCTCAGGGTTGTTTTGATTTGCATTTCCCTAATGACTAAGGATGATGAACATCTCTTTAGGTGCTTCTCAGCCATTAGATATTCTTCAGGTGAGAACTCTTTGTTTAACTCTGTACCCCATTTTTAATAGGGTTACTTGCCTCTCTGGAGTTTAACTTCTTGAGTTCTTTGTATATATTGGATATTAGCCCTCTGTCGGATGTAGGGTTGGTAAAGATCATTTCCCAGTTAGTTGGTTGCCGCTTTGTCTTTTTGACAGTGTCTTTTGCCTTACAAAACCTTTGCAATTTAATGAGGTCCCATTTGTCTATTCTTGATCTTAGAGCATAAGCTATTGGAGTTCTGTTCAGGAAATTCTCCCCTGTGCCCATATGTTCAAGGTTCTTCCCTAGTTTCCCTTCTATTAGTTTCAGTGTGTCTGGTTTTATGTGGAGATCTTTGATCCACTTAGAATTGAGCTTAGTGCAAGGAGATAAGAATGGGTCAATTTGCATTCTTCTGCATGTTGACCTCCAGCTGAGCCAGCACCATTTGTTGAAAAGGCTATCTTTTTTCCACTGGACAGTTTTAGCTCCTTTGTCAAAGATCAAGTGACCATAGGAGTGTGGATTCATTTCTGGGTCTTCAATTCTGTTCCACTGATCTACATGCCTGTCACTGTACCAATACCATGCAGTTTTTAACACTATTGCTCTGTAGTACAGCTTGAGGTCCAGGATACTGATTACCCCAGAGGTTCTTTTACCCTTGAGAATAGTTTTAGCTATTCTGGGTTTTCTGTTATGGCTAAGATCAAAAACACAGGAGACAGCAGTTGTTGGCGAGGATGTGGAGAAAGAGGAACACTCCTCCCCTGCTGGTGGAATTGCAAGCTGGTACAACCACTCTGGAAAGCAGTCTGGCGGTTCCTCAGAAAACTGGGCATGACACTCCCGGAGGATCCGGCTATACCACTCCTGGGCATATACCCAGAGGCTTTACCTACATGCAATAAGGACACATGCTCCACTATGTTCATAGCAGCCTTATTTATAATAGCCAGAAGCTGGAAAGAACCCAGATGTCCCTCAACGGAGGAATGGATTCAGAAGATGTGGTATATCTACACAATGGAATACTACTCTGCAATTAAAAACAATGAATTCACGAAATTCCTAGGCAAATGGTCAGAACTTGAAAATATCATCCTTAGTGAGGTAACCTAATCACAAAAGAACACACATGGTATGCAGTCACTGATAAAGGGATATTAACCCCCGGAATCTCGGAATACCCTAGACAGAATTCGCATATCAATAGATTTCTAAGAAGATGGAAGGAGAGACCCCTGGTCCTGGAAAGACTGGATGTAGAGGAATGCCAGGACAGAGAAAAGAGAGGGGGTTGAATGGAGAAAAGAGGGAGGGAAGGGGGCTTATTGGACTTTTGGGGAGGGAGGAAACGGGAAAGGGGAAATGATTTGGAATGTAAATTAAAAAAAAACTTAGAAAATAAAAAAAAAAAGAATTCTGCATCTGGTTTGTCAGGGAGCAGGAAGAGAGACTGACACTAAGTTTGACTTAAGCATCTGAAATGTCAAGACCACGCCCCCAGTGACACATTTTCTCCAACAAGCCTATACCTCCTAATAGTGTCATTCCCTATGAGCCTATGGGGGCCATTTTCATTCAAATCACCACACAAGGGTACACATTCCTTTCTTATCTTAGCACAAGGTGTTATGGGGGGGAGGTTCATTTAATTAAAAGAAAATTAAAATCTGAGTAAGTATGTTAATTTTCTACTGAGGTTCCCATGTGTATTTAGTAGAATACCATAGCTTTTGGAGCATTAAAGAAGATTAACAATAGAATAGTGTTTAGTGACTTTACTTAATTCTTTTTCTGTCTTCAAGGATGCTGCAATACGTGCATGTAAGCATGCTGAATCTTCCTTTATGAATCATTGATAGCAAGTGTTTTAAGGGGAATGTTTCAAAATATATGTCTTCATCATGTCTAGGGCCAAATCAAACACATTTCTATTGTACATGTCACATTGAACTTCTGACTTTTGACAATTAAATAATGTTACATTGATTATCAACAGAAGCTTCCTTGAATAAAGCTTAGCAAATATTTAAAACATTTCACATAACCTTAAAGTCAGGAATTGCATTTCAAAGACCATTTTCTTGTATAATAACCGTCTATAATGAAAAAAATCTAAAAAAAAAAAAACATGACTTGGTGTGACATAGAAGTTAAGTAAGCTGTAAAACTAATGCTTGCCAAATTCCTTCAGAATGGGATGGTAGGAATATAATTCTCCTACTAACCTATTTGGAAGGCCAAAGCTGTGTGATTTGTCACAGTAAAGCTCCCACTTTCACTTTCAAGCCCTAGCTTGTAGGTGTCGGTTTGATGACACAAGTCATGATGTTCAGTGGACAGGATCCTAACACATTCATTTATTGATGATTTACACTGAATTTTCACATTTCCTAGGAAGCCCCATGATGTGGAATACCAGTAGGAGTACAGTCACAGTCCACAAACACCCACATAATTTCCGTCACCACTCACAGTTGCTTTATAAACAGTAGAACCACCACTGAAGTACAGGAGTTGTTCACTCTTCTCAGCCTCTTCTTGGGATCTTATATGAAAGACACGAGCTAGAAGGTCCTCTGCTTCCCTTGGCCTTGGTGGGAGAAAGACTTCGACAAGAATCTCTTTGCTTTATTTTACAAAATTGTATCAAACTCAAAAACAAGTTAGTTTTGTTTCATGGATCAAAAATAGTTATCAGGGTTTTTAATTGCACATAATTATATCAATCAACCTGCCAATGAAGGCTGCTTCTTGAAGCTCCAGTAAGGTGTTAACACTCTTGAGTACTCTGTTCCATCCTCCTTGCTGAGAATCAATCCAGATTCCAGGTGTGACTACTTAGGCCAATGTTTTACCTTATAAAGAAGCAGTCGTTCATGGAAAACAGCTGTAGCTACAGGAGTTTGGATATTTCATAATTAAACTACAAATTAAAATAGCAATGCTTGAGAGTTTCCAATTGGGTTTTGTAAGAGTCAAGGTACAGTTTAATCTGTTTCCCTCTTTTTATGGGCCTTGGACAAATCTTCCCAGTGCCTCTCTACATAAAAATGACTAATCTCATCCATTTTCTCAGTGGGGAAAAGAGGAGGCCAGGAATGCTTCAACATGTGCAGATCATAGGTAGTCTCCACTGGAATCCAGAGGAATCTCCTGAGACAATTACCTCCAGCTTTCAAAGGCAAATGGACCTTTCTGTGATGTAATTAATATTAGGTCAACTCATGTGATCAGAGAAAACTGAACACTCTTGACCCTATCCTTGTTACTGAATAGTTTCAATCTTGTAGAAGACTAATGATGTTAGGGAAAACTGTGAAGTGGAGATCCCCATCTAGGCTGGGATGTGTTGATTTTCTTGAAATTCTATTGAGTCCTGTGTAAGAGATCAGACTCATGCCTTTATGGGAACTTGTCACTGAGTTCTGCTCATGAAACAGCTGCCTGGTGGGGGTAAAAAAAAAAACCTAAGCTGGGCGGTGGTGGCGCACGCCTTTAATCCCAGCACTTGGGAGGCAGAGGCAGGCGGATTTCTGAGTTCGAGGCCAGCCTGGTCTACAAAGTGAGTTCCAGGACAGCCAGGCTACACAGAGAAACCCTGTCTCGAAAAACCAAAAGAAAAAAAAATGCTTAAAAAAAAAAAAAAAACCTAAAGATCTATAATCTAGGGATAGTGGATGGACATTTTTGGATATGACATGCCCCCATCTGCTATGCCACCTACCTGGAGTTCAAACTATTGCCACCAATAACTTCTGACCTTTCCCATACTCTATCTCCAGGTTTTGGAAAAGAATTTGTGTTGTTTTGAGAGCTTTTTAGCAGCTATAGTAACTAATACATAGTAAGTTGCTCACTGATCCTGGTTATGCTATTTCTCAGTTCCTCTTGGGAATAGTCTCTTTCTTCAAGGACCTTTGCATGCCTTGCAGCAGGAGCCCTTGCAGGGTCTCAGCAGTCTCTAGTCATCCCAGTGTTCACCTACCTTTGAAGCACAGCAAGACAGACATCCTTTGGACTGAAGAATGAACATGTGACTTTGTTCTCATGTATACTCTGAGAAATGCAAATGCTTTTCGGCTTTCTGTTACTATTTTCAAGAAAAGAGTCAAATCAACTTGATATACAGGAAGGATCTCAGGCCAGGAATCCTTTCTTGGGAGATGCATTTGGAGAGAGAAATATATTCAGTGATTTCGAGCCTTGAGAATGGAGAAACGTTAATTTGAGATGGTCAGAATGATAGACAGTAGCTATCTGCAGTTATCCCAAATCTGAGGAGGGAAAAAGCCAAATATTTTAAGAAATCTGAATTTCAGGCACTGTGAATAAAATTAATGATCATTTCCTTAAGTAGTCCTTTCAACAACCCCGCCAAAGAGGCATGAAGATTTTCCTGTGAAGAGAGGAGACTTAAGTATATTCAACAATATTCATACAACATTTATTGAGTGCCTATGTTTTTAAGTGCTAATAATGTAGCTGTGAACAAGACAGCTTGTATTTTGCAGAGAAGAGTGAGACAATTTGGAAGTGAGTAGTAGTAAGTAACAAGTCGAAGAAACAGGAATGGGAGGGGCCGGGTATCAGAATAGGACAGGTGTCCCTAAGGAAGGGCCAGTGAGCTGAGCTGAGAATGAGCAATGAGAACCATCCCTGCAGGGAAACAGTGCAGACAGCCCTGTCAGCTTGAAGGTGGGGACAAAGCATCTGTGTTCCTATGACAGAGAGCAGACATGTCCCTAGAGAGCTAAGAAGAACATGCGCTTATATTGGGAGGGGTGAGTTACAAAGCTAGGTGAATACCTGGCAGGGTCTTCTCAATCCAAGAAGAACATGGATATTATTTTAGGAAACAACGGGAAGCTTAAGGGAATGTGTTATATCCTGAATACTGTGATCTAACTTATATCTTCTGGCATCCAAGAGGCTGAGAAATGTAGTCAAGGCGAGGCAGGTGCAGGGGGAAGACAGAGGCAGTCCAACCGCTTACCCGAGACCTACAGCCCTCTGCCTCTGAACCTGTCACCTTCAATTCCACTGCAGTGCAAGTCCACTATGCAGATATTGGAAACAAAGAAGAAACCTTTTCTTTTAGGAAAAAAATTAATTAGGACATTTATTGCCAACCCTGGAATCCTGATAATTCACTTACTTTTGAGTGGCAGTCCTTTGTAGCTCCTGTAGTATTTGTTTTTGAACTCCTATAACCAGGTTGTGGCGAGCAGACTTCTGCGTGTGTATATATACACAAACATGATAGAGAATGGAAAGCTTTTGTTTTTAGGTCTTTAAGAGCAAGGCAAGCCACTTTAATAGGAAGGGCCCCTGGAACAGGGTTGCTGATTTTTTTTTCTTTCTGTAAGACATGGACGTGTTGATATAAAACATCAACCAAACATCCTAAATAATAATACAAAAAGCAGACAGAATTGAATTGCTTTGTCCTTTACAACTAAATCAAGAATTCAGTTAAGAGAGAGAGAGAGAGAGAGAGAGAGAGAGAGAGAGAGAGAGAGAGAGAGAGAGAGAGGCTGCTTGAGACTCTTTTTTTGTATATTTCAGGCTCCCTTCTCCTCTATCCTCCCTCCCACCCACCCCCAGTCCATCTGCGATGCTTGAATTTTTACAGGGCTTTGTGTAAAGACACTGAAGCCTTAATCATGTCTCCTGTATTGTGTGTCTCTTCTACATCTATCTGCTTATGGCAATTATTTACAAGTTCTCATCTCTTGGCTGCCAGTTCATTATAATATTATTGATCAGTCAATCTTTGGTGCCTTCAGGTTGGGGGCGGGTTGAGGAAATAGGTAAGTTAGAAAAAACTGGTGGGGGCGGGGGTTGGACAATCAGTTTTAAGATGGTTCCAAAAATAGCTCAGTCAGGCTGGTGATAGCTCCGCTTGCAGCAGGCCCTTATGGGATTTATGCTCTTCACTAAGATTCAGTGCTGAAATATATTCCACCAGCTGTTCTTGCAGTTGGGAGCTGGTGGCAGCAGGGGGCTGACTCTCCTTCAGGAGGAGGAGGAGAAATTGGAAATAATGTCTTGGGGTAAGGCAGACTCCTCCACAGGATGATAACCTGAACCTTATACATGCACCCCACACTTTGTACATGCATTCATGATAACACACACACACACACACACACACACACACACACACACACACGAAAGGTGCAGAGTATTTGTGTTCTTTCTAGACTTTTCTCTTGCCACAGTGACATCTGATTTCTTTTCTCTCACATCTTTTCTTAATAGTAGAAGGGATAGGTAAGAAGATAAGATTTTATTTGCATCGATGCTTTCAGATTTTATGTCTGCAATTTTGATTGTGGTTCGAGCTTATTGAGTGTATGACTAGAACCTTCTATTAGTACATTCAACTTCACAGAAGTCAAAAACTTATAGTCACACTCTGATCTGATCCTAGACCTTTACATTTACCAAGCCACCTCTTTATGGGTGTTAAGCCTACTACTGTAATATAAATAAGTGTAACATTGGTAAATTTACTTAAGACTGTGTCACATGAAAAACCTATTGTTCTTCATGTTGCTCTTGTTGCAGTCATTCTGCCTGTTCTTGTGAAGAAATAATATTGCATATTCTCTCTGGCTTCATAATCCACTCTCTTTCCAGCTACTGTGCCTCAGTATAGCCTGTTCCTCAAAGTGTTGTGAGAATGTCCCTTATAATTTGACAAGCTTCTAGTCTTGCTCTGTCACACAGGATATACTGAATCCTTTTAACTTTCCTTTCAAAATGGGTCTATTTCACCCAAAACTGTACCTGCCTGTACATTTTTATTGCCATGCAGAGACATCATGTCAAGGTGCTTTTGTAAAGGCTAACAATTAATTGAAGCACAGGATCCCCTATGGCGGAGCTAGAGAAAAGACCTAAGGAGCTGAAGGGGTTTGCAGCGCCATAGGAGGAACAAGTGAGCTAGGTGAGCCACCTAGCACTTTCAGAGCTCCCAGGGACAAAACCATCAACCAGATAGTACACATGGTGTTACCCATGGCTCCAGACACATAGGTAGCAAAGGATGGCCTTGTTGAACATCAAAGGGAGGAGAGGCCCCTGGTCCTGGAAAGGCTCAACGCAGCAGTGTAGGGGAATACCAGGACAGAAAAGCGGGAGGGGTTTGATTGGGGAATAGGAGTAGGGGAGATGCCTTATGGGATTTTCAGGGTCGGGGAGTGGACCAGGAAAGGGGAAATCATTTGAAATGTAAATAAAGAATATATCAATAAAAAAACTGGGTGGAGCTGGCTTACAAATTTAGAGGTTTAGTCCATTGTCATCATGGTGGAAAGCAGGGCAGCATGCAGGCAGACTTGGAGCTGGAGGAGCTGAGGGTTCTACAACTTGATCAGAAGGAAGCCAGGAGACTCGCTTTTGCACCGGGTATAGCTTGAGCTTATATGAGACCTTAAAGCCCACCTTCATGGTGATACATTTCTTTCTAAGCCATCCATACTCCAATAAGTCCCCACCTCCTAATAGTGCCACTCCCTACAGCTAAACATTGAAACACATGAATCCATTGGGGCTAAACCTATTCAAACCACCAAATTCCATTATCAGACCTCCATAGAATTATAACCATAACATAATGCAAAATGCATTTAATTCAACCCCAAAAGTCCCCATAATCTATTACAAGTCTTAAAAATTTTTAAAGTCCAAAGTTGAAAGTCTCTTCAGAGATTCATGTAATGTCTTAAATATAATGCCCTATAAATCAGAGTCAAAAAGTAGATCACATAATACTAACATCATAAGATATACATTACCATTCCAAAATGTCATAGTGAGGAAATACTGGACCAAAGCAAAACCAAAAACCAGTTGGGCAAACCCGAAACTACATCTCCATGTCTGATCTCCAACTCCTTTCAGCTTTGTTGACTACAACACAATTCTTTCTCTTGGCCTGGTTCCACTCCTTATTAGGAGCTTTCCTCAGCAGGTAACCCACAGTTCTGACATCTATAACATTTTGTGATTTCCAAGGTAACATTAATCGTAGCATCTTGTTGCATTATCTGATCCATGCATGATCTTCTGGAAAAAAGAGCTTGGGTGACTTCTCCAGCTCTCCCTCTGTAGAACTCTAGGTTCTGACTGACTTCACTCCACTACTATTGCTGTTCTTGGTGATGATTCCCCAGTGCTGGCATCACCAATTTCCTGGAGTCTTTCACTTCAACTAACCTTCACCGATAGTCTCTCATGGACTCTCTTCATGGTGCCAAGTCTCAAATCCTTTGCATGACCCCTTCAGTTCTGGGCCATCAACTTCAACTGAGACCACACCTTCACCAATATTCTCTCACAATGCCAAGCTTCAGCAGCTCTTAATGACCCCCTCATGCCTTCTAAAGAAAGTACCATCTGGGTAATTCTTACAGATTACAAAATACTAGCATGAAGCCTATCTCCAGAACACAGCTTCTTTTCACTCTCAGAAATCACCTCGGAGAAGATTTCACCTCAGTGATGCTGTTCTCTCCTTAATCACTAATTTCTTAGCTCCAACTAACCAACATTAATTGTCCCAGTAACCCCTTCTATTGTTGACTTAAAGCCAGAGCCACATGGCCAAAGCTTCCAAGTTCTGCTGCTTGCTAGAGCTGGAACATGGCCTCCTCTTTCCATTAAATCTTCATGAGTTATTATTATTATTATTATTATTATTATTATTATTATTATTATTATTTCCTTCACTGCCTAAACTTGGCTGTTTTGGAACTTTCTCTGTAGACCAGGCTGACCTTGAAATCCAAGATCTGCATTCTCTGTCTCCTGAGTGCTGGCATTAAAGACCTATATTATACCTGAACCCAAGCTCTCCTTTACCTGAAACTTGCTCTATAACAGGCTCGCCTTGAACTCAGAGATCTGCTTGCCTCTGTCTCCTGGGATTAAAGGCATGTACCACCATCTTGGAACCTAAGATTTTCTTTAATTCCTTTTCACAGGATCTGTATATATGTTCTGGATTGCAGTTTAGTTAGTCAAGTTGACAAGTGAGAATAGCCATTGCAATTGATTCCTTGTCATTTGACACACAGTCATATCTCCTTATGTCTAAATGAAAACAATAACCAGGTAATAATAATGCCAAACATGATATAATTCTCCATGATGCAACTACAAGTGCATAAACAATAAGCTTAGTTGGGTAGTATCTTGCTCTGAGGTCACCACTCCCTTAACTCCATTTAATTTCCTTGAATACAAGAATTAACTCCATTCTATTTCCTGGTGTCACTTTAATACTTGAAACATACATTTTGTTTCTTTGCCTTCATTCCCAACATGTCTGAATTGGTGCATTGTACTGGGATTGACAATGTGCACTTTAACAGCCATGTTTAGTAGTTCTATTGTGGATAGTTTGCAGATAGGCTGCTTAATAATAATAACTTTACTGCAACTGAATGCTGCAATTTGGAGCTCCTGGGAAGGGGAAATGATGGATAAATTAAATCATCTATGCCTTCTGGGCTCAATCTTGAATTTTTTCTCAACTTTCTATTTTTGGTTTCATTTCACTGCACCAATTACTGCCTTTTATGTAGAGTACATATTGAGGTATGTGTGGTTTACATTGGTAGGAAGGAAAGGTTTCCACATCATAGTTAGGCTGGGAAAATTAAGCAGACTCAGACAGGGAAGGTTTGTGGTTGGCTCCTGCAGTCTGTGGAAGTTAACACTTTTTCTGCTGAAATTCAGGATCCAACTAAAATCCACATACCCTTCTTTTGCATTGAACATTGGAAGGACTACAAAATAGCAGAGTACCTGCTGCTTGGTCTCTGAAATCTGACTTCATTAACGCTAAGCTAAGGCTTACTCCTTAACGTATATCGCCACCTACTGTCTACCCTCCATTCGTGTGTAAGAGACTTGCTTGTTTTATACATAATTCCATTTCTAGTCTT
The DNA here is from genome assembly GCA_036184795.1 of Tokudaia tokunoshimensis. Taxonomy (NCBI): domain Eukaryota; kingdom Metazoa; phylum Chordata; class Mammalia; order Rodentia; family Muridae; genus Tokudaia; species Tokudaia tokunoshimensis. Next base: position 104,954,561 of record BTHU01000012.1, read on the forward strand.
AACTCTCAAGTTTCTCTTTCTATCAAATCACCTTCGAGTTCAAAATAGCAGCCAGCTTCCTACCAGTATTAAAATTTTCATGTCCGATACCTTAAGTTATTGGCTTTTCATTACTTATTCAGGCTAGAGAGATGGCTCATCAGTTAAGAGCAAGGTACTGCTCCTGAACAGGACCTGAGTTTGGTTCTGTCAAGCACTCTTGTCAAGTGACTCACACAGCCTGTAACTCCAGCTTTTATCTGACTTTCTCAGGAAGTGAAATTCTGTGCACATATCATGCACACTACACACACACACACACATAAAATTAAGGCTAAGTTTTAAACAGTAAAATGGTTATTCCCTTAGGAACTTCATGTTGTATCCAGCTATGGATAATGGCCACTTTGATCCTTTCCAGTGCTCCTGGAAGATGTCAAGCGGAAATACTTCTCAATCCAATTCCCATCCTTTTCGATAACAGAATCTTTCTTACTTGGGAAGAGTGAAAAATTCTCTCCTATAACATTTTTTATGATTCCTCTTAGAAACGGGAAGTGTATTTTGAGAAAAACCTGTTGCCCCTCAGTGCTGGCCATGCCACGTTCAGAACTAGAGAGAGAACTCTCCCTTTAGTTTGACCATTTCTAAGTTCATTCTTCATTTAGTCATGTGTTAAAATATGCCAGTTATTTGAGCTCCCAGCTTTCAGGAAGACCCACTTTTTCAAAGTATATCCCCAAATGACAGTATTCAAGAAAACCAATGTTTAAATAGTAAAGTCTTACTTGATGATTTCAGATCTGTGTTAGATTGGACAGCATGTTTTCCAGTTGTTTGGTGAGGTCCTAAGGATGAGGATATGTGTGAGGATCCCAGGTGAGTAAACATAGTTTACCTTGAGAAATAATAGACAAAGAAATATAGATAGATGTGAGTAATGCAATTCATTCTTGGTATTAGGCACCAGATGCAGTATTCACCATGGGAAACAAAGCAAAGCAAGACTTCTGTGCCTTTTTATTCATCCTGTTGCCTCCACTGTCCAGATGATATACTGGAAGTTGGTAGTAAAGTCTAACTTGCTTAACTTTCTTAAATTTCCTTCCATTGACCAAGCCTTATAGTATCGCTCTATATTTAGCAATCCTCCAGAAAACTTGTCCTAAATCACACTATGACTTCAGGTTAACAGACTCTGTGGAAAACATTAATTTATTCTTACAACTTCATGCAGACTTCCTCGATATCTGGAGACTACTGATGCATAGCCATTCCTGGAAATGTGCCTATAATATAGAATTGAAATCATAGCATGTTAAGCTATTATGCTAACAGCATCTGACATATATTAAGTACTTGCTGATCTCTGCCAGGTGTCTGATGTTGCATGGCTTATTTTATTTAATTTTTGGAATAATCTTGAGAAGTTGGTACTGCTCTTTCTACTTTACAGATTGGAAAATCAAGGCATATACAGCTCAACTAGCTTGATGTTAGGCACCATTTAGGAACTGGCAGAAAATGGACTACCATCCAGGGCCAGCTTTATTGCCAAGTTCATGATCATTAAATGCAAGGGACAAAACATGTCCCATACTAAATCCTAAATTATCATTTTACCCTTATTCCTGCCAGGAGAAATTGACATTGTTCTTGAATCTTCTTTTATGAGTGTTGCTAGATGGTTTTGGTTCAAGATTCCAGTCTTGATTCAAAGACTTTTACATTTTGTTAGAGAAAAACGAACTGTTATGGCCAGAATGATCCCAGGGAGTTCTCTGGAGTGAAGGCCTGCTAATGCTTTGTAACACAGCTGCAAGACTCCAGCTATGGGTTGCTCTGGACAGCATAAGTATATTAATTAGTTTTCCAATTGCTGCAACAAACTATCTAGAAAAATAACCAATTAAAGATGGGTTTATTTTGGTTTATAGTTCTGGGTTACAGCTCAAGATAGTGGAGTAGGAGTCGAGTTAGGAGCTTAAAGCATCTAGTCATGCTATCAGGATATAGATCTAGTGCTAAACTTGATTTATTTATTCATTTACTTATTTATTTTTATGTGTGTTGTTATTTTGCCTGCATCTATGTCTGTATGATGATGTAAGATCTTGGCAGTGCAAACAGTTATGAGCTGCCTTGTATGTGCTGGGAATTGAACCTGGGTCTTCTGAAAGAGCAGCCAGTGCTTTTACCCTATCTCTCCAGCCCCTATTAACTTGCTTTCTTATTTCACTCAGGCCAGGTTTCCAGCCCAAAGTATAGCATAACCCTCCCTTTGTTCTTTCAATAGTGATACACTGAGCACAGATGTGTCAACTTGAGTGCTTGGGAGTTGGTATTGAATTCAGTAGTCAGTAAGTGAACTTTCATCTTTATCTCTCCAAAATCTTCAGTCTTCTCCCACCCATTCTTGTCATTCACCCGAGCGAGCCTTCTCACTGACCACTGAGCCATATGGAGTAAGGGGCATCTGATAGGCAATGGGAGCACCTCTCGACATAGACTCCATATCACCAGGGGTTACTTCAGCATATCTCTGTTTGAATGGGACAAAATGAAGATGTGAACATGAGGGACACATCACTTTCCTTATAAAAGTGCTCACCATCTGTGATGGTTTGTATTTGCTTGTCCCAGGGATTGGCACTACTAGAAGTTGTGGCCTTGTTGGAGGAAGTGTGTCACTGTAGGGTTGGGCTTAGAGATCTTCCTCTTAGATGCCTGAAGATGCCCAGTCTGTTCCTGGTTTCCTTTGGATAAAGGTGTAGAACCCTCAGCTTCTCCTGCACCATGCCTGCCTGGGTGTTGCCATGCTTCTGCCTTGACGACAATGGACTAAACCTCTGAAACTGTAAGCCAGCCAAAAGTAAATGTCTTTTATAAAACTTGCATTGGTCATTGATGTCTGTTCACAGTAGTAAAACCCTAACTAATACAGAAGTTGGTACCAGAAGTGGGGTATTGCTGTGATAGGCCTGACCATGCTTTTGTTTGGAAGAATGTGGATTTGGGGACTTTGGATTTGGAAAGCCATGGAATGCTTTAAGTGGGGTCTAATGGACCAGTCTAGTAGGAATATGGAAGGCAGTGGTGCTGAGGGTCATTTGAACCGTGTAGGCCTGATGGCCCAAGAGGTTTCAGTGGAGAAGAACTTTCATATGTGGCTGAGAGACTGTTTTTGTGATGTTTTGTTGAAGAACATGGCTGCTTTTTGCCATTGTTTGAAGAGACTGCCTAAGGCTAAGGAAAATAGATGTATATTATTTGTATTGACAAAGGAAGTCTCAATAAAGCCCCACAGAGACTTTGTTCTCTGGTTAAGTCTGATGAAGAGCATTTTGAACAAACATAGCAAGCTGATAAAGGAAACATATAAAATATAAAGTTTGAGTATTAAAGGGACATCAGGAAGTGAAATGGAGCTGAATTCAAGGATATTAAATTGAATTAAGGAAGTAGTGATTTTGAGGCAAGATTCCTCCCAGCTAAATTTAGGTCCAGGCATGGTAGTACAAGCCTTTAATCCTAGGAGACAAAGATAAGCAGATCTCTGAGTTCAAGGCAAACCTAGAACAGCGCAAATTCTAGGTGAAGAAAAATTTAAATCCATACTTGGTGGACCATACCTTTAATCCCATTGAGTAGGAGACAGGCATGCAGATCTCTGAATTTAAAGTCAGTCTATGAAGCAAGATCCAGGACAGCCAAGCTTAGGCAGTGAAGGAGTTGGAATAAAGGAAGCTAGTGATAGTATAATAGAACAAGGGGGCCAATGTTCCAGCTCCTGCAAACAGCAGAACTCAGCAGCTTTGGCCATGTGTCTCTGGCTTTATATTCAAGAGAAGAAGGAGACTACTGGGACAATTGATGCTGGTTAGCTGGAGCTAAGAAATTAGTGGTGATTAAGAAAAGACCAGCATCGCTTAGGTGATATCTTCTGGGAAGTGTTTCCTGAGAGCATGAAAAAGCTGTGTTCCAGAGATAGCCAAGGTTGTACCTCATGCTGCAGCTGTACCTTGTAATGTGTAAGAATCATCCAGGTGGTACTGATTTTGAAGGCATGAAGGCATCATGAAGAACAGCTGAGGTTTGGCACTGTGAGAGGCCATGGAAGGCCATTGGTGGAAGTGTAGCATCAGTTGTATTTGACAACGAAGGACTGAAGGGATCATGCAAAGGAGTTGAGGTTTGGTACCATGAAGAGAGCCTATGAGAGGCTTTGGTGAAGTGTAGTTGCAGTAGAAGACTCTAGCATATTGGAGATGCCAGTATCATGGGATGACCACCAAGAACAGCAGTGGCAGCGGAATGGATCAACCTGAACTTAGAGTGCTACAGAGGGCAGAGCTGGAGAAGTGACACCAGCCCTTTGGAGATACACAGAAGATCATGTGTGGAACTCAGACATTGGAACAAAAAGCTGTGAAGCTGAAGTTGACTTGGGGACCGCAAGATGTTAAACATGCCAGAGACACAGGATGCCTGCCAGGAAAGCTGCTAACAGGGAGAGGATCCAGTCCAGGAGAAAGAACCTTGTTGCAGTCAACAAAGATGAAAAGCGAATTGAAGATCTGAAGACTTCTTTGCCATCAGACATGGAGATGCAGAGTTTGGAGACTGCCCAGCTGGTTTCCTGTCTTGCTTTTGGGATTACAGTTAAGTGATTGGATGAATCTCAGAAGAGACTTTGAACTTTGGACTTTTAACACTGTTGAGAATACTATAGACTGTGGGGACTTTTGAAGTTAGACTAAATGTATTTTGTATTATGCTATGTTTAGGTATGGCCCCCATAGACTCATATTTGAACAAGCCTATGGGGACCAGGGAGTGGAATGTGATGGTTTGTATATGCTTGTCCCAGGGAGTGGCACTATTAGAAGTTGTGGCCTAGTTGGAGGAAGTGTGTCACTATAGGGTTGGGCTTAGAGATCTTCCTCTTAGATGCCTGAAGATGCCCAGTCTGTTCCTGGTTTCCTTTGGATAAAGGTGTAGAACCCTCAGCTCCTCCTGCACCATGCCTGCCTGGATGACAATGGACTAAACCTCTGAACCTGTAAGCCAGCCACAAGTAAACGTCTTTTATAAAACTTGCATTGGTCATTGGTGTCTGTTCACAGCAGTAAAACCCAAATTAATACACCATCTTCCCTGCCCATTGCTTTCTCCCTCTGAATCTTAACCAAGTAAACTGACCAGTCTTGTCATTTAAGACACTAATTCACCTTAGTAAGGCAATAGATCATATTTTGAACTGTTGGAGGGTTCAGTAAGAATAAAGACAACCATCTGTGTGCAGAGACAATTCAACTACCTCCTTCTCTCTAAGACATACAAACAGCCTCTAAATATTTTCTATCCTTTAATGTGTAATGAGAAACCTTCAATGAAGACTCATTGTATGCTTCCTTTGTAGGACAAGAGCTTGTTTGAGTTTTTCTGCTTGTGTGGGAATTTTAGTATAGTTCCTGGGAATATCAACTTTACAGAATTGTTTTTCCTTTCCCACAGGAAGCTTAAAACAGAGAACAAACTCCTTTTTACATGCTGTTTTTGGTGACATTTATTTTTCAAATACAAGTCTTTCTTCTGAGATATCTATTTGGCTGGCAGGAAGTAAGGCAGAGTTGGCATTCCATGATAATGGCTTAATGACTATTGTCCTTGTCAAAGAGACATTTATTATTACCAAATCCTATTGTTAGCCTTTCTCCTTCTGTTTTGTAGGGAATTATGAAGTAAGAATCTTTGTCCTGTGGGAAGGCCACGCTATAAGGCACTCTTGGTTTATGAATGATTAGAAGGGACATACTCATAATAAGAAGTGAAACCAAGTGTTTAGATTGATATACAAATGATTGCACTTAATTCCAAGATCAGGGAAGTTCAATACTAGACTGTCTTAAGTGACACTGGAATGCCTGTGGAAAAGTTAAGCAGTACCACCACCAACAAAATACCACTAATTGTAGCTATTGCCTTTGGTCAGCTTACTAATTCAATGGAAATACAGGAATGGCACAATTACTGTGTTAGTCAGAGTCATGTAACATGGGTAACAACAAAACCAAGACAATAAAGTTACCGAGAGAAAAGATTTATTTTGTCTTACGGTTATTGGAATTCCATGCCTGGAAAGGTTGGATAGTCTTGTTGTTTTGGGCCCTTTGGCAAGAACAGGGCATAACTGTGGGAATGAGTGTCAAAGTCAACCACTACATCATTATTCAGAGCACAGAGCACAGACATGAACTGGGAGACAGAAATAGTAACGGCTCCCTTTGATAGCAATATCCAGTATCTCCAGGACTTCTTTTTATTTATTTATTTTTTTATTTTCTATATTTTTTATTTACATTCCCAATGATTTCCCCTTTCCCGGTTCCCCCCTCCCTGAAAGTCCCATAAGCCCTCTTCCCTCCCCCTGTTCCCCATTCAACCCCCTCCTACTTCTCTGTCCTGGTATTTCCCTACACTGATACATCCATTCTTTCCAGGACCAGGGGTCTCTCCTTCCTTCTTCTTAGAAATCAATTGATATGCGAATTGTGTCTTGGGTATTCCAAGCTTCTGGGTTAATATCCCCTTATCAGTGACTGCATACCATGTGTGTTCTTTTGTGATTGGGTTACCTCACTAAGGATGATACTTTCCAGTTCTACTGAAACTAATAGAAAAGAAACTAGGGAAGAGCCTTGAATGCATGGGCACAGGGGAAAATTTCCTGAACAGAACACCAATAGCTAATGCTCTAAAATCAAGAATTGGCAAAGGGGACCTCATAAAATTACAAGGTTTCTGTAAGGCAAAGGACACTGTCAAAAGGACAAAGCAGCAGCCAATAAATTGGGAAAAGATCTTTACCGACCCTACATCCGACAGAGGGCTAATATCCAAGATATACAAAGAACTCAAGAAGATAGACTCCAGAGAGCCAAATAACCCTATTAAAACTGGGGTACAGAGCTAAACAAAGAATTTTCACCTGAAGAATATCGAATGGCTGAGAAGCACCTAAAGAAATGTTCAACATCCTTAGTCATTAGGGAAACACAAATCAAAACAACCCTGAGATTCCACCTCACACCAGTCAGAATGGCTAAGATCAAAAACACAGGAGGACTTCTTTATAACGAGGCTTCTCCTCTCAAACCTTCTACTACTAGGAAACACTTATACAAACCAGAACACTAACTATACTAATTGTTTTATTAACTGACACTGAAACTAATACATTTGGTCTTTAGAAAGTTATTAGGAGGATAAATTTAAAGCTGGAGTCTTTAAGTCCCCTGCCAGTGACTACACTGCTGGTGCTTAGCAGTGCTGTTAATCAAACCCATTTACTCTGAGTGCAAAAATCTGAGCTTTCCACTGACTCATGCCATGCAGCAAATATCCTTGCTTTGCTCAGCAGAGACCACAGAAGAGTAGACAAGCATGAGATCTGACCTAGTCACATAACATCACTAAACAGCATCTCTACTTTGCTAGAAACCATCTCTGGTTCTGTTGGTATTTAGAGTCAGGTGAATTATTTTATAAATTACTCTACAATCATATTTTGCTTAATCTCTTATTTGTATGGCCTCTTTCAGTCCTTGAGAGTTGACCTCATCTTCTCTGAGTCTCTTGGATGCCATCTTGGCCAACCAGGGGTTAAGCCATTTCATGTTGTCCCCACTGATATGTTGGTAAGAAAGGCTTATGGGTGAAGGAAATTTTAATAAAGCATAGACAAACTTTAATCAAATTCAATTATTACTTCAATTTAATAATTTCTTTAAAAATATTTTATTTTTTTTTCTTCCATGTGTGAATCAATGAGTTCCTTTCTGTTTTAGAACGTCTGGCCAAATCATTAGTTTTTATTTTCTATTGAAGGCTGACAAAATGTGCACTATATATTATTTCTTCAAACTTGAACAAATAATTAAAATGGAATGACACAGTAATCCAGTGGTAGGATCAGGTTCAGGCTTCTGTTCTTCCTCTCCTGCTCCATACCCATCACTTCTCACCAATGTTTTGATAGACAAGATATGCAAAAGCTATTTTCGTCTCTAGTGTTAACTACTTTCCTCAGTGTTTATTGAGGTGTTGTTTCGGAGGCTGCCTTGGCCTTGTTTGTTTGTTTTGTAGTCCTGTGGACCAAATCCAGGGCCCTTTGTATGCCAAGCAAGTGATCTATCACTGAACTATGGCCCCTGCCCTTTAGAATTATTTGTAAATAGAAAAAAAATATGGAAAATAAAATTTAAAAATGTATATAAAATGCAAAAGAATTATTTGTAATTTCAGACTGGCCTTGTGTTCTTGCTGTAGCACAAGCAGAGTTTGTACTTGTGTGTCTTCTACCTCCACCTCTGAGGAGCTGAGATCTCAGCTCTGGCAACTTTCCAGAGTCTTGTGGACCTTATCCTCATCTGAAATGTACAGATAATGCTAGAACTACTTCTTAGGGTTGGAGTGAGGATTCACTAACTACATGCTGAGAATTACTTAGAATTCCACTTAAACTCTGTTTTTGACAAAAGAAAGAACGACCATAACAAGTCTACTTTTGACTTTGGAATCAAACTTCTTTTTTTTTTTTTTCAAATTTTACTTGACATTTTTTTTTTCGCACTCTGAATTATGTTTCAAATTTCTTACTTTTTCTCTGAGAGTTCATTCCAGGGAGCTCACTTGCCAAATCACCAAAGATTTAGTTATTTTATTTATTCCCTTTAATCTGATCATATGTAATCGATTCTAGTTATTGTCCTACAAAATGATATTTTGGTATGACATTAATTCTTTTTGGCTTCAGTGTTTGTTACTAGGATACAATAAGGCTTGATTATTTTGGCTCCAGGCAGAGCAACATTTAATTCACTGATTTATTCCTTTATTCCTTTAACACATATTTTTTGTGAAGTAGAAAGATAATTATAGAGACTCTTAGAGCCAGAAAGAATTTTAAAATCTTTTAGACCAAACTATCCCTCATACTACAGATTTAATCATGAGCACATAAAGGAATCAGCTATAGACTCAGTTTATGCAACATCATGATAGAATCAATGGGAAAAGTAAGAAGAGGAACATGTGTAATTTTTACCTCTTTCTTGGTCCATCTCATTCACCTCAAAGGAGGAAAGAGTCATTCCTGAAAATAATGTTGTTGTTCTCAAGCATAAATTCAAATAGTTTGATCCACGAACCACATAGAAAGGTTGATATTCATATTCAGGCTGAAGGATGACAGTTGTTAAGCCTGTGTGAATGGCTCCAAGCTAGAGTTGACATGAGGGACATCTGGAGAGCCATACTCTGACATCTGCAGCGGAGAAACTTGACCAGTCTTGTAGAAGGGACAGCAAATGATCCAGTGGATCATTTGCTTATGGCTGCCTTTCAAGCCACTATCAGGTTGTCACAAAACTTAATTTCTCCAGTTCTGGAGGTGAGGGGTCAGAGATTAAGGTGCTGGTTAGCATCACTTATCTCAGAGTCTTTAGGGAGGATTCTTATCTCTTACTGACTGTGTTTATTGCATGGACTTACCTACAAAGACTGAGATACCTATGCTGGCCTTTTATTCTTGCTGTAGCCCAAGCAGAGCTTGAACTTATGTGTCTTCTACCCCCACTTCTGAGTAGCTGTGATCCCAGCTCTGGTCATGTTTTAGAGTGACCAGAACTGAGACCAATGGCAGAACAATCTATCAACTCTACACAAATTTATGTTGAAAAGCCAATAAATTTATTGGCTTACTAACAGAATTTGGGCAACTCCAAAGCAACTACACAGTCAAAAAGTCTCAAGTCGTCAAAGATGATGGCATTCCTTCCTTCAGTTAACTTTCCATACCTTTTACTCATCACCTCCCATTATCACAAGACTATGTCCATCTTAGGCAGATTTATATGCAGCTGAGGGAGGGAGAGAGAAGTATACAAAGGAGAAATTGGAATCTCAGATAAGGCTCTAATGATCATTCCATTTCCTGATTCTATAAAGGAATGTCAACTGGCCCAATCTTGAGAATCTTGTGAATAGTCATAGATGTTCTGATGGGAATGGCTGTTATATATAGAGGACAGTGTTCTACAACAGAAGTGTGTCAGCATCACCTGATTTGTGGATAAATCATTCCAGTCACTCTTATCTACTATATATGCCTACTCCTTTCTGTGCCTAACTTGTACACATACATGTGATTTCCTTAAAATTCACCTGACATAATATTATTTTTTTTCTTTTTTCTTTTTTTTGGAAATAATAATTATTTTCCAAATAATAATTTGGAAAAATAATTTTAAAAATAAATCTTTAAACTGTAAAAAAAAAAAATCCACCTGACAAATCCAAGATTAGCACCGTCTCTCAAAGACATTTCCTTACTAATGACTTCTGTTTTGTAAATTCATGTATTCATTCTCTTGCCAAAGGTGGTAATATTCATGGGTTCAGTGAACTGGGACTTCTTTCAGGGGTCTGTCATTTAACCCAAATTGAAATGAATTCAGTCAGGTCCTTGTTCTTGAACCAGTAAGTTATCAGATCTCTCTGAGATTCAGATTTCCCATACATAAAAAGGGAATAGTGATGTCTAGATTACAGAGCTACATTGTAAAAAACAGAGAGGTAAAATAAGGGCTCTGCAAACCCAGTCCTCAGCACAATGTGTTGCCACAATTCTGAGCCCTCAAAAGAAGACAAAGCTGATTTTAAATAACTTTACTTTGAAGAAAAGTATACAGTTAACTTGCATTGAGTCAAGAATTTGTTATCATTTGGTGATTTGGATAAAAAATGCTCTTGAGCTACTATGAAATGGTTTAATACTTGGTTCACTATTATACAGAGGCAACTATGGAATGTTTTATATTCCGATAGCCATTATATGTTAGCCATGCCTCATTTGATAATTTCTTTCTGTCAGGGCTCTGTTGCTGCTTCTGTGCTAGCACATTTTATCACACATTGCTATGCAGTGCCAAAACCTTTAAATAATAATAAGTGATAATTTGAGTAGCAAACCAGTGATGATTACCTCACAGGCCCGAAGCGGGGGGGGGGGGGGGGGAATCTGTTGCAGTTCCAGGCACGGTAGTCAATGCCTGTAATTCTAGTACTTGGCATGCCTATGCAGAAGGATTGTGGCAAGTTTCATGTTAGATGCCAACCTGGAAAGTATAGTGAGTTCTAGGCCAATTTTGGCTACACAGTGAGACCCTGTCTCAAAACAACAACAAAAGCAAGCAAGCAAACAAACAACAAATAAGAAACACTACAATAAAACCATGTTTTTTAATGATGAAATTAAGAAGCACAAAATTTACTATTTACTTATTTAGAATTCTTGCTTTGGTTATTTAAGGATTCATATCCCAGGCTCTTTCTTAATTGAACTCTGGTTTGTATGTCTGAACAAGGAAATATTCACCCCCCAAAGCATATTATTACAAATATCATGTACATGTTTTATGTTACTATAGTGCACATTTAATGGGCTTTTCTTATGATTTGAAACATTCTCTTTCTGGATTAGAAGACAACTGAAGACACATACACAACGATCATAAATATGCATAACATGTCAAAGCCTTTTTGTAAAAATCCAACCTTTTTTATACCCTCTCTGCATCTCATTTGTAGTCACTTTAATTTCTAGAGTTATAGTTTTGTATATCTTCTTATTTAACTCATTTTCTTATCTCTATAGCTATACTTCCTGGAATCTGCTTTCATTTTTCTGCTTAGGAAAACAACATTGATGTTGAATATCCATCTTTTTACTCTCAGCAAGCTATAGTAAATGTGATGCTTGATGATGAAATAGGCATGGTGTAGTCACGGCTCTGTTGCTGCCTACATTTCTTCTATCTCATTTCAAGGCTCTTTTCATTTGTGGATATTTGCTCAGTATTTACTGTCTCACATGCCGTAGTTGGATCCTACTACTACTCTACTTTGATCATCATCCTAAAAGCAAAGAAAAAATGTAAATTAATTTCATAACTTTACTTTGGATTGCTATGAGTTCTCAGAAAATAAATAAATTCACAATGGAGCCTAGACATTCCCAGAGTGTATCTGCAAGTCATGTTTGTGTGCCTGTGTATATGTATGGGATAGTGGGAGAGGTGAATGAAATTTGTTTCTACCCAATGAACAGATCTTCAGTTTCCAGGTAAGTTTGTTTCTGTAAGATACACCTGCTTTCCTTCATGCAACAATTCCAGTTCTTTCAAGAAATGACTTCAAAAACATCTGCTTCTGTGCTCATAAGCATCCTATCTGCCCATCATCTCCATTCTTTTACAACATCCCCTTTCAAAAGCTCATTCAAAATGGCAAAAAAACCAAAGCTAATATGAATTTAGATGCTGATTGTGTCCTGTCTATGAATGTTTTCCATTTTTGAAATGGCTTGGGAATTAGTGTGCCTCTACCCACAGTAATTTAGAATCTGTGGAATTGGATAAGGGTCGTTTCCTCCATCTCCTGGGATACTAAAAGCTCTGTTTCTTTTATACCTGATCAAGTCTGCCAGTTGCAAAACTATACAATATAGTGGAGAAGTGCATACGGTTAACTATGACAATTACAATCAGTTCTTTACAATCTGCTGCTGCTATGGAATTTAAATACCATCATGTATGTCAAAAGGACAAAATATTGCCTCTGTGTTTTCTGCTTACAGATGTTTTTATGATTGGGTTTTGCTCATAAACAGGTGGTTATATGATGAAATCCTTCCATGCATTTATCTATCTTACTTATCTCCTAACATGGCTTCTCTGGGGTATAGTTAAACATAAGTGTTGGGTTTCTAATGAGCTCTGAGGTTACCTTAGTGTGCCCTGAATGTGGAGCAGTGAGGTGAAAATGAATTTGCTTATGGTGAGTGAAAGGAGTTGAAATTAATATAGCCAATTAGAAAAGACTCCCCTATCCCTCCTTCATCCTTCTGTTATATTTTCTGTTCTTATTCAATGTTTACTTCTTTTCCTTTTTGCCATAATAAATACTGCACCGAGTTTCCACTTACCATGTGGTTTCAAGCATGCTTTGAAGAGTACTGCATGTGGACTTGAATTGGTATAGTACTGATACATGACTGTATCCGTTTCTAATACTGCAAGTTGAATCCAAACAGTACAAATATTGCCACTGTACCATTGGCCAAGGAAGCTGGAAAGCAGGTAAGTCAATCCTTTTCTTTCAGCACACCTTTTCTACAGCAGTTTTCTTTGCCTGACAGGTAAGTGGGAAGAGGACCATAGGCACTGAAACTGTTTTTGAGACCCTTGCCCCAATCCCCAAGTGTATCTTGCTTAAACAACATGTTTCGAGTTAATGGCCATGTGGTAAAGCTAACAGCCTTTAGTCCTCCTCATTCTTAACTGTCTGAAAGAATGTGTCCAAACTGCCATGCCTTGTGATTGAATTATAAACCATGAAGCATAATAAAATCATTAACTTTCAGCATGTCAAGCCTGAGATTCAAGTTGCAACTTGATAAGAATTTGATGGCCTTTCCCCAGCACTTAAGGGAGTAGACCAGTATACTGCTCAAAAAGCACTTTGTTATTTCTCAAGAAACTATTAGTTTTGTGGGGTTGCCTGGACACGGCCTCTATAGATCTGGGGGAAGAGGAAAGCTTGGAGAAATGAGAGTGTAGAGGAACAGACAGGAACCCAAAGGCAAAGCCATCTCTTCCCAGGGAAAGAGAGTAATGTTCTGCCTCTGGGTGCTGCTCATCCATCCTGAAAATAAGATTCAGTTTTCAGTGTGGGGGATGCTGGATAAAGCCTATGCTTTACAATTCTGATTACCCTTCCCCTTTTGTTCCCTACTATCAAAAATAATCATATTCTATAAATGTCAGCGGAATATGGTTAGAGGGAAGCTACACTTTTGGAGAAGCAGGTGTCAGCTCTGACAGATCTCTATGAATAGGCATGTCTCTACACACCTTTTACAAAGGAATAAAGGTCATTCACCACCCTACTTGTAAAGCTGTCAGAAGATTTCGGAAAGAACTGGGGTAGGCTGTCTTTTTACATGGGAAAGAAATCTGGTTCTGGAGATATTTGGGGCAGTTCAGTGAACAAAAGATATTAATAGAATCCCCCTTGCAGCTTTTCTAAGAACAGATGTCGCATCACGCAAGAAGGAAAGGCAGCTGTAGGGTTCCCCTGGGTTCATCCCACACACCATGAAGGTGCTATACCGAATGTGGACAGGACACATGGGCTTCCCGGCATAGCAATACTTCTGATTTTTCTGCTCCTACCTGCTCATTTCTTCTTACTCCTGGATTCCTATCAATGTATTGAACAGACTTCAGTTAACAGTGTGCAAGAAACTCCATCACCTACAAACACAAACAAAGCTGGGGGCCCTGTGTTGTGGCTTAAATGGCATGGAGAAAGGAAGGTCACCAAAGATGATTTAGCAAAGCCTTTCTCACATTTTTCGGGGACTACATCTCTGATGGTTGTGTAGGCCTGAAAAGAAAGGAATGTCAGCCCTCTGGTGGTTGGTGTGCGTAAATACACTGAGCTGGATCTTATCAGTAAGCAGGAAATATCTTCAGTTTGCTGCAATTAGAATAGTGTCTTTACTTCAACCAACTAATGAATGCTTATAAATGTTTATGTTACCCCAAGCTTATCAAGGGCAACACATGTAGAGTCTTTTACTAAACTTCTGCTGTGGCCTGGTGATAAACTAATCAAAACTCGAGTTGTTATTGATTTGTAGGGCACAAAACTTAAAAATGATTAGATAGCAAGAATATGTAATACAATTGGTTCTCAAGACCAAATATTAGAGAAGAAATTCCCCTTCTTACTCAACTAGGTTTCCTGGAAGAGTCACTTTTGAGGAGGTTGGTAAAGTATGGATTAGAAAAGAAAATGAACATTCAAGAGATCAGGGAATCAGGGGCAGTCCTGGGACCTATACATTCAAATGGATAGGGGACCTGGGACAGGATTTGCTTTAGAAATGGGCATCAGGAAAGCATGGATATATACTGGTAAATGTATGATGTCTACAGAAGGTAAATAAATGAGAAGGTAGTTGCATATATATTTAAAGTACATTGCTATAAAATTGAATCAGTAGGGCATGAGTATTCATTATGAAGCTAGCAGCAGTGTAGCCTCTGGATTTCAGGACTTCAGAATGAGGCATATAGATTCATACTTCAGGTCTGGCACCTATGTGTCCTCAGGCAAGTTACTCAGCCGCCCTGTGACCACTTATCCATCTATTAAGAAGATAAGACTTAAAATAATGCAGGATCTGGGATTATGGCTTGGTTATCACTTGCTGTGCCAGCATGGAGATCTGAGTTTGGATCTCTAGAATCTGCATAAAAGTTAGATGTGGCATGATTATTATCCCAGTGCCTGGAGGTAAAGGGAGGAGGATCTCTGGGTCTGACTGGAGAGTCACTCTTACTTAACAGGTGAGCTCCAGTTTGACTGGAATACTTAGTCACAAGAACAGGGTAAAGAACAATAGGAAATACCTAATATATACTTCTGACCTACACAGACACACACTCAGACACACACACACACACACACACACACACACACAGAGAGAGAGAGAGAGAGAGAGAGAGAGATGTAGTTTCAGACTCTCAGATGGAAACATTGTATAGATCCAAGAAGTAGGATGTAAAAGTAGGGGAGGTCTAGGATGTGCCAAATCTGTGCCTTACCCTGGTGGTGCTCAGAGTGTCTAACAGACTTTCTAAAGCAAGTGTATGAATTTAGTGGATGGTGAACAGATGTCACTCAAGGACTTAGCCTAAACACTGATTGATTCTTAAATGTATCAGATGACCCACAAGCAGATAGGGAGACAGTAGCAGCACAAAAGTACGTTTGATGCCCAAAACCAAGTTTAAATTCGGTTCAAGTTGTTCTGGTCTGTGAAAACAACAATAACAACAACAAAAACAAAACAAAAAAACCTTTGCTTTAAGTAACGCAGTCTATCATTGAAATGACTCTCTCAAGCTATTTCTCTAAAGCTCCTTGAAGAAGTGCAGGGTTGGATTTTGGGTGGATGGAGAATGACAGAGGGGTAGTAACCATTTCCCACAGTCAATATGTCAGCTCTTCAAAGTTGCTGTGAGAAAATTGAACAAAGATCATAGCCTGAGTGTAGAAGGGGGTGGAGACCTTGGGGAACAAGAGGCTTGAAGTTGAATTCAACCCATTCTAACAGTGAGGGGTAGGAAGGAAAGTTGACAGCAAATATTTCAAGAAGAACAGGCCCAAGAACGCCCTGTGCCCAAGCTCTGCACCCTTCTATGAGCCACATGCAGAGAAGGGAGGTATAAGACCAAGGTTAGCAGGGTTTGAAAGGCAAAATGTAATTGCTTCCCCTTAATTAACTCAAACAATGCTTGGCAGGTTATATTAACATCCTTGTACTGTAGCTAAGAAAGATTGTAGGCCACCACTGAGGGGGAGGGATGAGGAAAGAGAGGGAGAGAGGGAGAGAGAAGGAGGGAGGGAGGGAGGGAGGGAGAGAGAGAGAGAGAGAGAGAGAGAGAGAGAGAGAGAGAGAGAGAGAGCGAGCTCTGCCAGAGCAGGTAGGCCTTGAAGCCTTCTAGACTAATTTTATAGATGAGAGAACAAGTTTTAGAGAAAATACAGAAAGTGCCCCAGGTTTTGAGAGCTCCTGGTGACAAAGCTTGTATTAGACCTCAGGTTTGATCAATTTCACATTCTCTCCAAGACGCTGTATATAAGGAATCTCTGGTGATTCACATTAGCCTGTGAGGTAAAACTTACTTTAGCACATTTGCATACAGATTAAAGGATTAAAGTGTGATGAGAGAGGCTCATTAAAAAGTGTGAGATGCCAGGGAGTGGTGGCACACCCTTGCACCCTTAATCCTAGCACTTGGGAGGCAGAGGCAGGTGGATTTCTGAGTTCAAGGCCATTCTGGTCTACAGAGTGAGTTCCAGGACAGTCAGGGCTGCACAGAGAAACTCTGTCTCAGAAAACCAAAAAATAAAAAAAAAAAAGTGTGAGATGAGGGCAGACTCCTGCAAGTAAGTTGACTTCTAATCTCCACATGTGTGCTGTAATGTCTGCTCACTTGCCCATTTGTGCACATGTGCATGTGCACAAACATACAAACACGTGGTTGTACACACAAATAAATACACAGAAAGTTAATGACATGAATGTAAAAAAAGTTTAAACAGGGCTTTTTCTATACAGCTCTTTTCATTTAAATAGTACAGGTTTTATAAAAATAAAGCAATGGAAATGTGGTTGCTGTATAGGAGATGGAGTAGGGAAGTTATTAGTATTGAGCAAGCATCTTGTGATGTGCTAATCATATGACCTTGATGTCACCACTCTGATTAAATCACAGCTTCAAATTTTCCATCAGTTAAAACATATGTAAAAATGAAGTTATTCATGTTATATAGGATATAAGAAAACTGGGAAGTATAAAGATAAAATTCACCTCATGTTTTAGTCATTTTATGAGAAATTTATGAGTAATCCCAGGAGAATGATAATATAGGTGTCAATTTTATTTTGACTTATAATTTGACAAGTCCTTCAGACTTTGTATTCTCTTTCTGAGCCTGAAGATATGACTAGATAAATGTACTTTTTAGACCCTTTTGCCATTATGTCAATTGGGAGAAATTTCTCCAGTAGCCTGTGTTGTGAGGTATTGTGTTGCATGGTACTCTCTACTGAGTTATCAATGGAAATGAATATAGGGGTAGATCAACAGAGATTGAAATGGAAACTCCACTCAGTGTCATATTAATATACATACATACATACATGCAAACATATATACATACATACATATATTATTTGTGTATATTGGTGGGGAGTAATGGTCTGAAATATAAATACTCTCATCTGGTTACATTCAGGATTCAAATGTAATGCCACTGAATTAGGAATTGGACAAAGATCCATATAGGAGGCTCTTACAGGCTAGTGCAGAGGCTTTGGGACCATGCCTGAGTGTAGTTCTCCTTAAACCTGTGTGATAATTTAGCGGAATGTCAGTTCTACTTCTCACCATTAAACACTCTTTCCCCTCCCCTTGGCTTTTCTGTTATTATTATTATTATTATTATTATTATTATTATTATTATTATTATTAATAATCTATTTACATTTCAAATGTTATCCCCTTCCCATTTTCCCCCTTTCCCAGAAACCTCCTCTCTAATCCCCCCTCCCCCTGCTTCTATGAGGGTATTCTTCCACCCACCCACCCACTCCCATCTCCTTGCCCTCGATTCCCCTAAACTGGGGCATCTCTCAAAACTTCATAGGACCAAGGACCTCTCCTTCCATTGATGTCTGACATGGCTGTCCTCTGTTACATATGCAGCCAGAGCCATGTGTACTCCTTGGTTGGTGGCTTAGTCCCTGGGAGCTCTGGAGGTTCTGATTGATTGATATTGTTGTTCTTCCTATGAGGTTGCAAACTCCTTCAGCTCCTTCAGTCCTTTAAACACTCTTAGGCCAAAGGTGCTTCCATGGAACCAGAAACTGCAAAACTTTGCACACGAAAACAAAAACCCATGCTTTTATATAAAGGCAGGCTGGGATACAGAAGAGCCAGTAATTCCTCAAGATCTCAGTCTGATAGTCCTGGATTAAGTGTGAAATAACAGGAGTCACCCATATATAAAGAAAAATGAAAGCGAGGAATAAGAACTTAGGGTGACTCTAAGCCAAATGACACAAGTATGAAGCAGATGCTTAACTGAAGAATTTTGTTTTAAATCTTCATTGTCTTAGTGGAAGCAAGATTATCTTTGAGGATGTCAAGTGGTAACATTTTTGTTTATTTAGAAAGGCAAAACTTATTTGACATGTTTAATTATTAACAATTATTATAAATTTGTATATTATTAAAATGACATTGTCCTAGTTGATGTAAAATGGCATTACCTAACTGGATAAGAGCATTTGCTAGCTAAGCAGCAGATCTGAGATAAATCCCAGACTCACATTGTGGAAAGAAGAACACCAGTGAGTTCATCAAGTTGTTAATTCCATGTGTGCACCTTACCACAAGCACATTCCACCCACTCATGTGTACATGTATGCACATACACATGAACAAGTATAATAAATTAACAAGAGATTTTAGGTTTTAGGTTGCTTTTACAAATGGAGATAATAATTAAACAGCCCATGTGTAGGAAGGCATAGAAAAATAGGTTCCTAAATAATCACCTTTAATTTAAATTATATTTCTATCTACATACTATAGAAAGAAGTAGGGCACGCTTAGAATTTTTGTGTAAACAGCTTCATTATTTCCAGACAGAGGATGGGCTATTTTCCAGAATATGTGAAATGGCAAAAGCAGAATGCTCGATCATCTCACCTTCATCTCATTTTGTCCAAGAGTCTCCTGTCCCAGACTTATAGTGCCTTCCTTACACATCCATCATTGTTAATATGCCAATACTCTGAATGCTGGAAGTCGGGAATTGGCTGCCTGAGTCAGTTTCTTCCCAATGGAGGTAGTTTATTATCTTTGCTGTTGTTGGTGTATACTATATAACATGTTTTGTAATTGACAGTGATTATAAATTAGCACATTATCACAATGGCATTTTCCTAATTGGCTATATTGATAGATGTGTTTTGAGTGGGTAAATTCCTGACTGTATGCCAAGGGTCCATCTGAGAGAGTGTTGAGGCCATCCTCAGGCCAGAAGAGAAATTCTCCATTCCACAGGTTCCTCCTTACTATCTCTTTTTGTCCCTCTGTCCTTGGTAGACATGACTCTCAGATTCACATGCTTCCACCTGTGCTCCCCTTCCCAGGACAAAAGTCCTGGGAAACTCTGGTTAATGATGACATTGGATTTCAAGACTGAATGAGATGACTTTAATGTAGCTGTGCCATATAACAGATGAGCCACACCCCTCCAAATCTATTTTCCTTGATAAAATTTGCAGATTAAATTAGTGTGTCTCTCAGGGTTGTGTTATACCAAACATTAAACATGGTAGGTACATAACATTTTATTCATTACCAAGTATATGGTAATTTCTCAATATATATTGGTAATTATATCAGTTCTAGATTACACAAAAAATCATAACATTAAATTAATAAAACATTATTTGATATAGCTAATTATTGAATTTAATGTACAGCTAGCATCTCTAAATTTGAGAAAAGACTCACTCTCTAGAATGCTAATAATGCTGTCCCCTAAATACAATCTTTCCATTGAAATGAACAACTTATCTTTCAAATGTACAACCTGCCAGGTCCACAACTACTTCTTTGCTTATTAATCTCCTGACATCTACCCTGCTGCTGTTGTCTTCCTAGCATCCAAAGTCCTCCTTTCTCCTTTACCATTTTCTTTCATGTTATACACTAAACTAGGAAAAGACATCAATAGACTTTTTCATAATAAAGTCAATGCTAGTATTCTGAAGGTGTTACAGCAGAAATATAGTTTAAGCATATAACTTCTATATTTAAGCCAGGAGTGAGAGGTGTCTGCTTGGCAATCAACTCCTTTTGCTGCCTCCAAAATCATTGTCAAACATATATTTGCTCCATAGTCACATGGTAGTCTTTAATTATATCTGCTGAAATCCACGTAGTCAAGGTTAAAGGTTCTCCGATTACATGTTGTTATTTCCTTGCTATTATATATGCTTGGCATCTGTCATCAGCAGAATTTGCTTTAATTTTTAGTCACTTTCCTCCTATTCCAAGTTTCTGCAACCTATCATACAATCTTGTCAAGTATGTTTCACTTCAGATATCATAGTTATTTTGTGGGTCTTACTTAGATGCATTAGTGGCCAATGATTGTTATAGGTGCTACACATGACTTTCTGCCAACTTTACTTTTCTTTATTTCATAAAATCCTATGTAGTACATCAGTTAATCAGCAAAAACATCTGTTAACTTCTTCTCTCAAACAGGCTACATTTCAATTGTAGGTGACTTTGTACCAGTTTAATCCAACAAATATGTTTGGAATACCAACAGCGAATGAATTAAATTAATACTTATTGAGAACATACATGTTGTAGTCATTTGCTTGCCTTTTTGATTATAGATATATATGATCTGGTTTGACTCTTTGAATAATCATGTGAGATACATAATCTAGACTTTTTCAAATGAATTAAGATTCGTAGAGGTTATATATTATGTTTAATATGATTCAATTAATAGGTGGAAGGAGTATGAATTGAATTAAAAGTTTCCTGGACTTGAAAACTCTTGTTTTTCTTCAAAGATAGAATTTTATTAAACATGTGCTAAGATGTTAAATAAGTAAAGAAGTATATGAATACAGTCCATGATTCTGCACCTAATTTATAAAGTCATAGAGTAAAGCACATTTTTATTTTTTTAACCAGAGGATTCAAAGTTCTGTAGAGTTTATGACATTACTGGATTGAGGAAAAGAAAAAAAACACATAAAACAAACTCCTTACCTATCACAAAGTTGTCTGCTGTTGTTTGTTAATGTCTTCTGGGGAAAAGGTTTATGGGGAAAGAGGCAGAAACTTCCCAGCTCTGTATTGAAGTAAAAACTATAATCCCAGTATCAGTTCTTGTTTACCTAAATGATATGTGTTTACACCACTTCTCCACATAATGCTTCACCTACAAGATTGGCATTTACTGCTAGACACTGGGTGCACAGTGAGCAAAAGCTTCAGCACAAAAAAATAAAGTCCCTTTCCTATCAACTTCTAAGAACCCAGAGGCAAGGAATGTTGCTATCAAGAATAATTTGAAGATAGGTTTTCTCGTACTGTGTTTTCAAACTGAGCCACCAGTTAGATTCTATTTTGGGATATTTGCCAGTGATGATTCATTTGTTGCTATCTTATTTCATAGAACACATGGAATTTTCTTATAACAAAAGCATATTCTGAATATCCCACAGGGCTTTCTGGTCATGGCATCATATATACCAACTTTTCTTGTGGGGTGTGGTAACAAAGATTGTTCTTAATGTGGACAGGTTCATAGACTGTTTATAGGTACAATACAGCCACCAAATAGCCATTTGTCCTGCTAGAACCTTCTCAGCATCTCTCTGAGTCTTTCATCACTGGTATTTTGGATAGGTTAGAATATTTTTGTATTCAGGTTTTACTGCACTTCCCTAATATATTGTCTATTACTGCTTGATAAAACTCTCCAACCTTATTGTGCCTAGATACATGCTATAAGTAGCTTTTGTGACTTTTCTACCCTTAGCCTTTATGAAAGATTGGACTTCTTTTGCTCCAGAATGAATTCTCTTATACTGAAAAAATGGAAAAATATATATGTTATTACTAGCTGACACTAGCCTCAAGCATTCAGAATATCCATAAAAGCTCTCTTATACATACAGCACTTGTGAAATAATTAAGCTATTTTTTTCTGACTGTCCTAGGAATTTAACACATATTGTGAGTGATTGGGAACTCAAGATAGTATTCACTAAATAATTTTTTAAACCAGTCACTGGCAAAGAATCCCAGTTTACTTTATGGTATCTTGCCAATAGTCCTGATATGATCTTTCTGTTTTTCCAGAGTGTGGAGTTCAGTATAAGGAAAAGTTTGAAAATATGTCTATAGGTATCTAAGGCCTTCAGATACATATTTACCCCTGTAGAAAGTCTTATGATATAAAATAATATCTCTAAGACTGAAGTTCACTCAGTTTTCCTTGTGTTTCCTGGTTTTCTTTTTCTTCTGTGTAGCTCCATATATTACATGATAAAAAATATTTTATGCTCCACGTTAAGTAAAAGTCTATTTAGTCAAGGCTTGTAAGCCTCTCTAGAATTATGATGACAGGAATAAATTGGCTTTACTTCTCCCAAAAGAGAAGGTTAAGATACTTGCTGTATTTGCCAAACCTTTTTGCACTTTTTAAGACTTCTGAATATGTAGACTTTTCTTGAGGATTTTTTAAACATATACATTGGGAAATGAGCATAATTAAGACAAGCAAAAAATGAAAATCTGCATAAAGCAGTACAGAAAGTTGTTTTTTAAGACTGGGGCTTGCAATCTATGGGGAACTATGGAGACTTTTTAAAGAATGAGTTTGCTAGAAACCATTCTGCCCCGAATTCTGTAATTACTTTAAGGAAGTCCAAGGTCTGTAAAATAGAAATGTGTAATTAAAATGTGTATGTTTTACACCCAAATTTATACCCCCAAATTGGTACCCATGATGCCTAAAACATATTAAGAGATGTGAATATGTACCAGGAATCTAGTTGAGGAAGAAGGGAACTCTAAGCTTAGATTCACAGAGGAAGGCAAGTCAAATGAATGTAAATTATGCAGTACTATTCTCCACAGAGGTAATAACCTCAGAAAGATCCAAAATAAGAAAAACTTGTTTTATATGGAAAGAATGCCATGTCCCTCCTTGTTGATTTGGTTATGGTTTCTACCAATGGGAGGTATAAACATATACACACACATCCACATACACACAAATTTACTATATATATGTATATGGTAAGTTTAAGAAGGAAGCTGCTTGCATATTAATTTGAAATAAACGTGAGAGGGCATTCTCTTTTGAACAACATTAATAAGGTATCACAGTTGAAAACATCTTTGAGACAGGCCATCAGTACTGAGAGTTTCTATGCAGAGGCATTAAAGACCAAATAGCAACAATGGGGCCACCTCTAGCTATGGCCCTGTCAGTTGCCTGAGAAATTGAATCCTTAGTGACAGTCTTCATGCTTCCATATGTAGCTAGGAAACTAGGATGAACATAGAGGCTAATGGTGGTTGGAAGAATATGATTTTTGTGTATTTACATCTACTCTGTTGGAACAAGTTTAATTCTTACCTTCTATTAAGAGATGGAAAGATGAAGATTGCCCAGTGAATATGAATCTGTTTTATTTCATTAGAGCATTCACAGACTTGAGACACATAGCACTTAGGTAAAGCTAAGAAAATATATCCTCAACTTGCTGGCACTCTTATGAATTTCCCACCTGTTTAAAATTCCATTCTCCCTTACACTGATATGTAATCTGAGTATCTGAGATCTGATTTTACATGTTGATTGACTTGAGCCTCTGAGGGACTCTCTTTTGTTCAATTTTGATTGAGCTCTTTTTCTCCTTTACAGGACTCCTTGGCTAGCACATTTGAAGTGTTCATTCCCAGGAGAAAGATAAAGCCAAACCTGTTAACTCCTTTTCTCTCCATTAACTAAGATCTTCAGGGTTTGGCTTTCTAAGCTTCAGTGTTTCTAAGTATCTAGTAAAAGTTAGAGCATATTCTCCAGTAATGCTTTTCAAATTCTTTTTAAAATCTCTGTATTTTCTTGTAGCTTTTTTTAATGGGAAAAGATGATCCAGTGGGCCATGAGATAAAGGATAGGGAAACAAAAAGGATGAGAACATTTTAAGACAGCTCTATGTACATATTCAAGACTTGACAGTCTCAATTTCCATTATGGTAAGCTTTGTAAGTCTAATAAATACTAGCATCGGTTTGAAATGAGCACCATGGGATCAAGATCCTCTAGTCAGGATAAGAGATTTGTGACAAAAAACGAAAACAGAATAAATTCTCCCCTATAATATCCTCTCATCCCACTCCATATCATGTTCCTACTGTCCTACTCATGTGCCACTCTAGAAGATGCTTGTTAATGAAGAAGTTACTTAATTACCTCATAGTGGTCCACTTCACAGTTTATGCTGTAATGGTCTAATTTGGCTATACTTCTTCATGTCATGGATAGCAAATATGAGAACTTGTTTTTAAGCAAGTAGTTATATCTCAGAGAGTAGAATAATCAAGGCACGGTACTCTCATAACATCCCCATGGAGATTACTCATAATGTCACATTAGATATATCTCTTGAAGTCACATCCTATAACCTAAGGACTTCCTACCAGAACCCACATTTTCAGGATTCTAGCCCTTCCCAGTACTTTTTCATTTTGGGTCCTTAAAGGGATCATTCTGCTTAGGGACAGGGAACTTAGTCCTGAATAATACATTTCTATCTATATGAATATCTGTAACATGAGTATATACATATCAAAGATAGACAAACCTGTAGGTATCAAAGATATTTAAAAAATTGGCAATATTTGAAGAAAATATTGGCCAGTGAAGCTCAGCAAGTACTTACAGTATATTTTTGGATAAGTCTATAAAAGTCCACAGAGTTTTAAGGAATCAGCTACTTGAACTTAAGCTGGTCAGCAGTACATCCTAGATTCTTTAATGTTAGAGAACTTGAATAAGGGGTATATTGAATGAACAGACATGAAAGTTAGAAACTTTCAAATGGCTGTGTTATTGCTCCTTTAGTTTATGTTCATATAATGTGTACTATATATTATAATATACAGTATATTATATAATTATGTAATTATAATATAATGTAGTATAGGTAGTCAGCTGTACATCATCTTTTGAACATCCACTTACTAAGGCCCCACTATAAATCAGATAGTATATAAGATTCTGTGTATACAAAGATAATCAAGATTTGCTGACATGAAATTCTATCCAAATACATTGGTGACATAACATTTGAGTATGTTTTCTGGAGGAAAAAATCCTAGTCGAATATGAAAAGTAAAATAAGAAAGTAAAACCAAGAATGGACTTTAACTAATAGCAGCAGTGGCAGTGGTGGTTCAGGCAGCTACAGATGACGTGGAGGAGGGTAAAATATGATTCTGTTCTAAAAAACCATTTGACATTTCTTGTAATGTTGAATTAATGCCAATGTGATGATCTATGCTACAGTGGAGAAGTTTATACATTTAAATGAATGGTAATTGCTATTAATTTCCTCTCTGGATGATACTACATCAGTGATATACAGAAAAGGATCTATAACTAGGCTTATTCCTACTCAAGATGCAGGATGATAAGTCCCTCATTTCATTCTCCAGATCTGACAAAACCATGAGCATCCTGAACGGTTTACAAGTGAGGTACATTTAGCAAGGTACATTTAATGGATTTCCTGAGTTGATTGTATTCAAGCCTATGCATTATGAGTTGTGAGCAATAGAATAAAACTCAATCAATTGCAAAATGGAAAGCTTAGACTTAAAGGTTGAGAACTTTGCTACTTAGAATTTCACCAACTTGGGCATTCAAGATCTATCCATTGTTCTGAACATGTCCAGGTGGCCTTCCTTGGCACACACAAAAAAGATTTTGACAGTCTTTGCAGGGTTTTATTAATAATGAGAGTCTCTCTGGGTGACCTACTATCTTGTTATTCACTGTTTAATTTCCCCCTCCCTCTTGCCTGCCTTCATTGTTCTTTGTATCATTTTATGGACACCTGACAAATTCTTGTCCTGACTTCCTTTTTGTCCAATCTTCTTACAATGCAATTTTCCACCCATGTTTACCTAGATCAATTAAAATTCATACCTGGAAAATTTTCTGTTAATATGTTGACTTTTAGTCCTATTTCCTTAAATAACAAATAATCTATGCTTCTTCAATTGTTAACTGATTATGATCTCATTTCAGTATATAAATATATACATGGAGTAAAGTTAGACTTCAATTTGTTTAATTACTCACAAAAAATTGAAAAAATCAGCATGATTCTCATTTTTCTTGCTACTATCTCCCTCTACTTCCTTCTTCCTTCATTTTTCTACTTTTATTTCTTTCTCTTCATTGTAAATGCAATTGAGAGAATATTTTCTGGTAGGTGAAATTCTTCAGGTGAAATTCTTCACATGAACCACAGAACTAGAGAAAATGGAGATTTAAGTATAGTATAAGAATTTATGATTAGCAGATTTGAATAAAAGTAGTATTTGTAGTTCCCTGTGAACATACTATCTTTGAACATAAAAATAAAATGGAGAATCACTAGGTATCTCTAGCTTCTTTTAAGACTTGAATCCTTTGCTGACTTAAAGACCTAAAATTCATGGAGAGACATGGTGTTGATAGTCAATGATTGAAGAAAGGTATATTAATCTGTCTTCTATACACTTGTATCTTTTAGCCATTGTAATTTAAGAATGCAAAGAATTTCTAGAATGGCAACACATGTGGACTTTCAATGAAATAGACTTCCCTCTGCCAACCATTAGTCATGTAATCTTGAATAAATCTTCGACATATGGAGCCATCATTTTTTATCTATATGTTGGAGACAATAAGATATTGTCGTATTGAAGATTTATGTCAGTATTATTGGTTAATTCTCACTCAGTATTGAGTACAGAAGTTAAATGCAGTAACCATTCAATAGCAGGATTAATTCTATCATTATTACTAACCTATCCTGTTTGTGCCTTGCCAATCATATTTACTAAGGTACACTATTTCCTATCAAGGTTTGACCTAAGGATGTAGATGAGGAAATTCTTGTTTTCTTATTCATGGCTAATTTCACACCAAAATAACCTATACTAAAGAATAACAAAAGACAAAATATAGACTTATTTAATCAATGCTTTTAATTTAATTAATTTATTTAACGTATTGTTTGTGTGACCCAACATTCAGACACGAATCTTCAAGATTCAAGGGAAGCTTCACAATTTTGTCATTTGCTTTGATGAATAATATATAGTCTTGGAGAATTAGCATTGACTATAAGAAAGATATAATGTCAGTCAGGCCAGGAACTTAGATTCCTTTTGGTGGCTCCATGAATCCAGTTTCTCCCTTTGAGTATGGAGAAGCCACAGATTGAATGAGGTTCTTATGATGTAAAACTCTTCTGGTCAGAAAATTCTTTTATGAATTTTCTTATAGGAGAAGTTGAGAGATGTGCCTTCTTTGCTTTCTCAAATAACAAAGTGGAATATGCTAGGTAGCAGATCTTAAACTTCACCAAGCACTTGGCACTTGGGGATTAAGTTTCTAATCCATGGCACCCATTAGTGCCACAGAGTGAAATGCATGAAATGTGAAGAAAGACGTATACTGTAGTGATTACCCATTCATGAACAACCATTTCAAACTCACAATCAACAGCTGATTACAATTGATCTGTTGACCACAGTGTTGTTGTGACCTTTGAAATACATTATATTACCATTTCTCTTAATAAGGTGTTTAATAATCTGCAGGCAGGTAATTCTCTATTGGCACAGCGACTAAAACAATGATTGATGGTGAAGTTGTGTAAGAAAAAGACTTCAATGTGCTTGAAAGTCAAAGAAGTTTGAAAAGTACAAGAGATCAATAATGATGAACACACTGTGACAACTTGGTGCTGGCTGTGCACATGGAATTGAAGCCATTAAGCTAGTCACCCTTAGAGAGTACAGCCTATAGAAATGAATGCATGACCAATAAAAGAACCCTTCTCATTTAAATATCAAGACATTGATTGGAAGAAAATTAGATTTATATATTGTGACTTATTCCAAACCATTACCTTCCTTGCCACAGTCTCCGGTAAAGCATTCTTAGCTCAAACTATATCAAAGTGGATATTTCTGAAATTAGGTTCCTTCAGAGGTAAAGGATAGAACTTGTGCTTTTCCAATGATTACTACAGAAGTCATATTGCAGTAAGATAGATAAGGCAATCAGCATGCAGAGATTTTGGTTTATGACAAAAACTAATGTTTATTCCATCACAAGTGATGTCAGTTAGAGCAGCATGATTTCTGCAGCCAGGAAATTCCCGAGCCTGTAACTAGGGTGTTATTGTTTTGTTGTCAAATGTTACAGTTGTTGCTTCTGTAATAACCCTTGCTCTTTAACAAGATTGTACAAAGTGAGAGTCAGAAGAAAACAATCCAAGTGACAATGAATTCATCACAAGACCATAACCAAAGGATCAGAACTACTCAGGCCTTCTTCTCCAAAGGAGTGATAATATCTAATAAATATTCATCTGGCTGGATTGTCAAAGACCTATGTATTCTATAGTATATTCTTGCTTTAAAGCTGGGATCTAATTGTCTTTATCTTTCTGAGATAAGGCTGGAATGACAAAAATACATCTGGGGAGAAAGAAAAGGAAAAGGGGACATTTTCCTTCTCACACCGGGAAAGTCAGTGTATACTGAGAAAGTGCCAACAAACCCTAAATAATTTTGTGTTGATTATCTGAAATTAGAATCGTGATGGTTATAATCATTTGATCCCTGAGGCATTAATGAAAATTCAGCATTATTTTGTGTGGAATATGTATCATTACTCCTGTGCTGAGGAATGATTATTAGTAAGTCTGATTAAATCTGGAAGTGTGACACGAGCTATCTTTAACCTGCTAATGACAGGGCCATATTGTAATTTTTTGATGAATGAACACAGTTTAGCATATTTTAGCACTTGGTGGTAGAAATAAAAAGCCTGCATTCATTTTCTTGATTAGACTGCAAAAGAGTCAAAAGAAGCTCATAAGGATTTTTGCCTTAATGAAATTGTGTCCCTGCTGATTGATGGACCTGTCACAGCTTCTGAAACCCACAAGACTGGTTATCTTTGCATTGTCAAAAATATTATTCAGTAAGATTCTAGAGATCATGAATTTGGAGATTCATAGGCACACAAAAGTTGAAAATGCTACTGTTTGGTTCTCAGGTATGACATATATATATATATATATATATATATATATATATATATATATATATATATATACATATATATATATATATATATTTGTGTGTGTGTATACATATATTTAATATTTTTGTGTTTGCTTTATAGTTTTAAACACTTTTAACTGTTCATATGAGTTAGAATTTTTACCACATATTTTATCAGTGAGAACACAAATCCACAATTTAGTTGAAATTGTTGCCTGAAGTCTCACAGATCATCAGAATTCCCAACATTGGATCCTCAGCACTCGGGTGTCAAGTCTACTATATGCTTTGGTCTCAGGAGAAAACAGATGAATTTTATAATTATTGACAGTTTCTTTAGATCATTGTGGTGGTTTGAATATGCTTAGCCCAATGAGTGGCACAATAAGGAGTTTTGGCTTGTTGGATAAAGTGTGTTACTATGGGCATGGACTTTCAGACCCCCCTCCTAGCTGCCTGAAGAAAGTCTGCTCCTAGCTTCCTTTGGATGAAGATGTAGAACTCTCACATTCTCCGGTGCCATGCCTGCCAGGATGCTGTTGTGTTTTCTGCCTTGATTGTAATGGACCTGACCTCTGAACTTGCAAGCCAGTCCCAATTAAATGTCCTTTACAAGAGTTGCCTTGTTCATGGTGTCTCTTCACAGCAGTAAAGCCCAAACTAAAACCAAAGTTTGTACAAGGGACTGAGGTATTGCTGTGATAGGCCTGATCATGCTTTTGTTTGGAGGAATGTGGATTTTTGGACTTTGGATTTAAGAAGCATTAGAATGCTTTAAGTGGAGCTTATTGGACCAGCCTGGTAGGAATATTGAAGACATTGGTCCTGAGGATGATTTGAATAGTGCTGACCTGGCACAAGAGGTTTCATTGGAGAAAAAAAATGTTAGTATGTGGTCTAGAGACTGTTTTGTAATATTTTGGTGGAGAATGTGGCTGCTTTTTGCCATTGTTCAAAGAGTCTGACTGAAGCTAAGGCAAAAAGATTTAGATTAATTATTCTAACAAAGGAAGTCTCAAAAGAAACTGCTATAAATTCTGTTGTGTAGATACTAAAGTTCACTTTGTGAAGAGTGTCTTAATGTAAAGGAGCAAGCTGAGAAAAGAAAAATACAAAATGTGTGGTTCAAGTATTAAAAGGGCACCAGGAAGTAGAATGGAGCTGAATTCTACATTCAAGGAGATAAACAGAGTGAGGGAGTAATGACCTAGAGGCTAGATCTCACCCAGCTAAGCTTATTGTGTGTGCTTTTCAGTTCAACAAAGGATACTAATATTTAGGAGCTATTTTACTTGGTTATTGTTTTCATTTGGATTTTTCATCTGAAATGAACTACCATCCAGAAATGTAGAGCATACTTGTGATCCAGATTTTGAGACTGGACGTCACAGGCTGTTGATATGGATATGGATATATCTTGAGGAATAGTAGCCATGAAAAATTAAGGCCCAGGCATGGTGGTATACACCTTCAATACCAGAAGACAAAGACAAGCAGATCTCTGAGCTCAAGGCCAGCCTGGGACAGAGTAAGTTCTAGGTGAAAAAAAGCTTAAGTCAGGGCATGGAGGCACATGCTTTTAATTCCCACATTCAGGAGACATAGCCACACAGATCTCTGAGTTCAAGGTTAACCTACAAGCAGCCAAGCTTAGGCAGCAAAGGAGTTGGAAAACAGAAAGCTGGTGATAATTTAATAGAATAAGGAAGCCATGTTCCAGCTCTAGCAAGCAGCAGAACTCAGCAGCTTCATCCATGTGGCTCTGGCTTTAGAGTCAAGAATAGCAGGTTCTACTGCGACAATTGATGCAGGTTAGCTGAAGCTAAGAAATTGTAGTGATTAAGAAGGTATCAGCATCCCTGAAGTGAAATCTTCTAGGAAGTGTTTTCTAAGACGACAAACACACTATGTTTTAGAGATAGCCAAGGTTGTACCTCATGCTAGTAGCTAGACTGGGTACTCAGTCTGAGTCACCTAGGTGGTACTAATTTGAAGGAATAAGAGTGTCATGGAGAGATGCTAGGCTTGGCACTGAGAGGCCAGGGAAGGCCATTGGTGAAGGTATAGCCTCAGTTGCAGTTAATAGCCCAAGACTGAAGAGGTCATGCAAAGAAGTTGAGGCTTGGCATCATAGAGGGAGCCTATGAGAGGCAATTGGTGAAGCCTAGTTGCAATTAGCATATTAGATATGCCAGTACAATGGGATGACCACTGGGAACAGCAGCAGCAATAGAATGAAATCAGCCAGACCCTGAAGTACCACATAGGGCAGAGCTAGAGATGTGACTCAAACCCTATGGAGGAACCCGGAGGATAATGTGTTGATCCCAGGCACTGGAACAAGAAGCTGTAATGTTGACGTTTCCTTGGTTACCCCAAGATGTTAGAGATGCCAGAGCTATGAATACATGCTAAGGAAAGTTGCCAACAGGGAGTGGAACATAACAAGTGAAAGAACTGTGTTAGAGTAAGCAATGTTAAAAAGATTTGCATATCAGACATGGAGATGCAGAGTTTGGAGTTTGCCCATCTAATTTTTGGTCTTGCTTTTGTCCACAATTTCCTTACTATGCCATTTTGGAATGATTATGTATATCTTGTGATGTTGGAGATATGTGATCTGCTTTTTTATTTTGATATTATAAGGGATTGTACTTAAGAGATTGCATGAATCTCAGAAGAGACTGAACTTTTAACATCATTACAGACTATGGGACTTTTGATGTTGGACTAAGCATATTTTGCATTATGCTATGCCTAGGTATAGCCTCCATAGACTCATGCATTTAAATAAGCCTATGGTGGCCAGGGAGTGGAATGAATATGCTTGGTCTAGGAAGTGGACCTTATTAGGTGTGGCCTTATTGGAGGAGGTGTGGCCATGTTAGATGAAGTGTGTCATGGTGGGCATGGGCTTTAAGATGCTCCTCCTAGCTACCTGAGGACAGTCTGTTCTTGGCTTCCTTTGGATGAAGATGTAGAACTCTCACCTCCTCAAGTGCCATGCCTGCCTGGATGATGCTAAGTTTCCTTCCTTGATGATAATGGACTGAACCTCTGAACTTATAAGCCAGCTCCAATTAAATGTCCTTTCTAAAAGTTACTTTGGTCATGGTATCTGTTCATAGCACCAAAAACCAAACTAAGACAATCATCTTGAATCCTCTTAATCACCAAGAATAAGACCAACTAAGTTAAGAAGAATGAGAAGTCTTTTTAGTTGGGGGCTGCTTAAGATGGCAATCTGACAATGGAGAGAGTCTAACAGTCTTCAAACTATCCACACAGCATGACAGAGTTTTACCACCTCCTTCAGTCTCAAAAGGCAGGGTTGGAAAGCACGCCCTTATTGTTTAGGAAGAAAGTTTGATGCTAGTAAAGGTTAAGCTGTTATGAAAGCAAGGAATTGAGGGCACCTCAGTCTCTGCTTAGTTTAGAGGAAAATATCTATTGAACAGAAGGGAACAGCGTTCATTGGGTTAAAAAGAAAAATATTCAATTTACCCAGATTGGAACATGACCCTTACGTGAGGAGAGCATGGTGGGATTGTCTACTGCTCAGCTCAAAGGGTAAATTGTGGAGTATCTCGGGCCAGCTTTTACAACACCTACCAAATCACTGGTAGTCCATTTTAAAATTTTATTCATTGTTAATTTCATACATGAATATAATATTTCAGATCATACCCACACCCTACCCATCTCCTCATGTGCCCTTCTCTTACTTCTAGTTCCACACTTCATGTCCTTTTCCCATTTATTTTAAATAATCCACTGAGTCCAACTGGTATTACCAACAAGCATACGGGTTATGCCATTTTTTATTGTCAACCTTAATAGGCTATTCCTAAAACTGTTTGTTCTGTATTCCTAGATAATTTTAAATATTCTGACTAAGAAAATAGCTCATAATCTTTAACTTTTAATATCAGATGATGGGATTTAAGACAAACATGACACCCTAATGTTATTCTTTTTCTTGAGAAGACACAGAAACAGGCTATAGGGCAGAGGAAATGGCTCAGGTGGTAATGTGTTTGCCTTTAAAGGGTAAGAATGGGGCCCTGAATTCCCAGAAGCCATGTAAATATCTGGGCATGATAGCATCTGCCTATAGTTCTGGTTTTGTAGAAATGTAAAGCAGACAGGTTTGTCTCTGGAGACTCACAGACTAGCTAGCCTGGCCTTCATAGCCAAATTCCAGACTGATTGAGAGATCCTGCCTCAAACTAAGCATGGAGATATCTGAAGGTTGTCCTCAGACTTACATACGCAGGTACACATGCATGCAGATCCATACCCATCCATAGGCATGGCTGGTATCGCACACATGCACACACATGCATGAGCACACATACACATACACACACATATACACATACATACACAAGATGGGTAGCAATTAGCAAGAATTTATCTCATCTCTCCTAAATCTGACCTAATCCTGAAAGTAAGTTATAAGCCCCTACTGTAAGTTCCTATTTCTTTGGACACGGGTACAGAGAACTGAACAGAAGTCCTTGTTCATGCCCCCCCCTTATTTTTAAACCATTCATTCTTCTCCACAGGTATTTATTCTTCATAAATCTGCATAAAATACCTCTGTTTTCCAGGCCTGAATTTCTGATGGCTCCCATGTCATGCAAACTTTACATTTTAAAACACACGCTTTTCTCTTGTTCTTCTGCCTCTTTGCTATAATAGTCTGAATCTATAGCCTCACACAGACAAGGCAGGTACCCTAAGACTGACTAGGAAACATAACCAGCCCAACTTCCAGTTGTCCCTTTTGTGACAGGGTCCCACTAAGTTACCCAGACTGACCTTGAACTCATGTTTCTTCTGTCTGAATTTCTGAGCAATTGGGAATAAAGGGCTGCAGCTCCAGCCCAGCCTCACTGATTTTCTATTATAGGTGTCTCATGCCTTGGTTTTGCAGTGAATGAGACACCTTTCTAGTACACAGGAAAACTGTTTCTTAAAATCTCTGGTCAATTTAGTAAAAAGTCTGATCCCAGCACAACATCTGACATTACTTAATAGTTTGATAAATTATCCCTTTCTCCTTATGCCCATGACAACCCTGGGCCCAAAGAAGAATTTTTTAAAATTATCATTTGACCTGACCTAAATAAAAGTTGTAGTTAAGGTGACTGTTCAGTTTTTTAAAAATAGGGAAAGAAGAGCTAAAGTACTTGAAACAACATTGCTTTAGGTACAGAAAGGACAAAAAAAGGAGAAAACCTGCTATTGGAGCTTTCAAACATGCAAACCTGTGGTCAAATACTTGTATAATAATACCTTTCAGAAACACATTACTATCTACAGTGAATACGTATCAATATAAATTTGTATGTATATGAATAGATAAACATGCGTGAATACAAGCATATAAATATAAATATTTTTCACTTATGTATGCATGGATGAAAGTTAGCACTTTGTTTCCAACAAGGCCATGGTACTACTTCATGAAACATGACTTTGCAAATGAAGTGAATCCAGTATTCTAACATTATCATTGCAAGCCATCCTATTAAATGAATTCAACTGAACCAGACATTCAATGTTTTGGGGGTCCTATTGGTCTTGAGTGGGAGGAAACAGATTAGGCTATTTGGAGATGTTACGTCAAGTAAGAAATCATTGTAGTTAGTGAAACATATGGTCTGAAGAGTTTGGATAAGAGGCTATGAAGTACCTAGGTCAGGGAAGTTGAACTACTCTGCCACAGTGATTGGGACATTGAATTTCAAGCTAAAAAACCAAGAAACCTTGAAATTATCCCTGGCACAGGCTCTGTATTATTGGCAAACAGCCAGCCCAATGGTTAATTTTATCTCAAATAATTTCTCTGCCATAGGCCTTTCTTTTTCATTATTAGGTTATTAGAATTGTTGGAATCAGATAACTTGGCCTTTATAGCCCCTTAGCCATCCAGGATCATCTATTGTCAATAGTCCAGTTAATGACCTTGGTTATTAGCAAAAAGCAAAAACAAACAAAAAAAATAGGATTTAGTCAATGTGGCCATATTAGGAATAGAGACAAAGAGTTATCTTGGCTTCTCAAGTCCATATTCAGGATTTTAACATGAAGCTTGGGCTTAAACAAAGGATTTATTAAAGGTACATATTACAAAGAAGTACCCACAGATATGTTCCTGTCCATTATCATTTTGTCTTCCGTCTCTCCTGCAAGGTGGATTGACAAGTGGTAAATTTCTTCTTGAACTTAAGATTCTCCTCTGGCTCTTTACACTTTTATTCCTCCCACCATGTATCTCCTAAGAAAAGTCTAATTCCTTGGGTTCCACTCTTTCAGTGACCTGATAGCCAAAGAGACAGGCACAAATATTTTTATAGACTATATTCACTCTTTCCAGGCTGACTATAATTATAGAAGAAGGAAAGATCCTATTCTATTGACATATAATAGCCTAGTTTATTTGGTGTTCCCATTTCTAAGCAGAAGGTCCACATTTTTTTGAAACCTTAAATCTGAATACATCTTCTTCATTGAAAGCCCTTCAGAGGCTCTATGCTGCTTGTGGAACAGTATCTGTACCCAGTTGATTCCCTCCAGAGCCCATGCATTGATGACACCTTAAACTATGAAATAGTTTGTGGTTTCAAAAGCACTACAATCCGTTTCATTGCCTTTTCCTCGTCTTTTAAATCATTTTAAAGATGTATTTGTTATGTATATGGGTGCTCTATCTGCATGTACACTTGCAGGCCAGAAGAGGGCATCAGATCCCATTCCAGATGGTTGTGAGCCACCAAGTGTCTGCTGAGAAATAAACTCAGGGCCTCTGGAAGAGCAGCCAGTGCTCCATATTTTTCCTCTTCTTAAGTGCCAACAGTATTATTCAGTAACAGTAAAACTCCTACCCAGGACTCACTGTCTCTTTTCTAGCATGAAGTTACAACTTTAATCACTAATATCCACTGCTTCAGCCACACCTGCCCATACTTTCTCTTATTCATCTTGTCAAAGAAAACCAATTCTTGTTGAAAACTCATTGTCAAGTAATATTTTATTGAGGACTAGCACCATAAGTTCAGGGTATTCTGCAATAGTAATTATGTAGGAAAAGAAATTGGAATTGGTTCTAAGTACAGAATAGACTATTAGGAAACTATAGTCTAACAGCAGGATAGGGATCAGGGTATGGAAAGTTATCAATAGATAAGATCAAGGGCAACTGATAGATAATTTGGCAAAATCACATAAAATGGCTATTGTTGAAGGCAGGCCAAGGTGACTACATATCAACCAGGGCAATGTGGAGAATGAAAAACTGATCTGATATCAACTGATTAAAAACTGATCTGATATCTAAGTGTGATCAGATATCAAAGGTGAGTAGTCTTCTTACAAAAACTTCATTTCAAGAAGAGTCACATAGATGAGCCTTAGGGAAGGTTCAGGAGTGTGACAGTCTGCTCATGTAAAGAGCTGTTTTCACTCTGTATTTCTCATTAAGCCCACTGCTTGGCTCATGGCAGCTGGAAGACAATTCTACCTAATCATAACTCTAGCATGGATAGAGAAGTGTATAGTCACTGGAATAAGACCAAAACTGGCATTGCCATGTAGAAAGAAAAGGCGTAAATCACTCAGTAAAACACATGCGAGCTTACTATGATTGAGCAGTTCATTAGTACTGGTTTTGTGGTTTAAAACAGTACACATTAACAGTCCTTATGGAGTGTAGGATTAAAAGGGCTCAGCAGCTTTCTTTTCCTTTGCTTGTGGTCTGAGCTTGCATTTGAAGCTTAAATCAAGCTGTTGGTCAGTCTGAGCCATCATGTGTAGGCTTGGGGACTTATGGAATTGCTTAGTATTCTTTCTTGGTAATTGTCAGGTTCACTGTTCATCATGGCAGGATTCAAGAAAGCTTGTGCGTCCAAATGAACACAACTATAAGATAGCTTCTGTGTTTCCCCATGGAAGATGTGTGCCTTTTTTTGGAAGATAATTTTGTAATTATATTAATGTACAGAAAACTTAGTGTCCATTTAACCCAATTTAGTGGTGCATTCTTCAGTCTTTGTCTGTTCCAGCTTGGCAATGTGAGCCACAGACTTAGGACCCAGGACGTTGCTTCCCCAGTGGCGATGAATCTCGTCACATCTGTCATTATAATTGGTCCTAATAGCTTCCACCAGCTTAGCCAAAGCACCCTTGTCTTCTGAGTTAACCTTTGTGAAGGCAAGAGTGGTGCATGTCTTTCTGTGGACCAGGCATTCCAGCCTGGTCTTTCTCTTGATGATGCAGTAGGGCACCCCCATCTTTCAATATAGGGCAGGAAGGAAAACCACCAATTCAATGGGGTCTACATCATGGGCAATCACCACCAGCTGAGCCTTCTTGTTCTCCACCAACGTGGTGACTGTGTTGACTACTGCTTGGAGGACAGGTGATCTCTTAGTTGGGACATCCCCTTACCAGCAGCTTTCTTCTCAGCACGGGCCAGTAGCTTTGATTCTTCTCTTGCTTTGTCCCTGGCCTGTACTTGTGGGCAAGCTTAAGAAGCCAAGTAGCTGTTTGCCTGTCCAGGGCCTGGGTGAACTGGTTAATGGCAGGAGGTACTTTGAGATGCTTATAGAGGATGGTTCTTTGCCGCTGCAGCCTGATGTAGCGGGGCCATTTGACAAAGCTTGTTAAGTCTCTTTTGGGCAGGATGCCCTGCCCAATGCCAAAGTTCTTGGGCCTTTTCTCAAACAAAGGATTGGCCACCTTTTTGGCTTTCTGTTTCTTGATGACAGCGGGGGTCAGGGCCACCTTCTTTCTCTTGGCCTTCTTTCCATTGGGCAGCTTGCTCAGCTGGAGGAGAGAGAGACATATGCCTTCTTTAAGAACTTAGCTGACCTAGCTAGCTCTGTACGCATACTGTTGTTCAACAACAAGTCAACTGAGCATGGACTCTAATTGAATTGATCACATTCTTTCTGGGTTTTGTTTTTGTATTTTTTTCATGACTTAATTATGGTACAAGAAGTTTACTACCTCTTTCATAATCTATTGTCAAAAGTTGTTTAGAGCTGCCAGCCAACAGTATGGGAAGAAGAAAGTTAGGAAATTGAAAGAGAAAGAAATTACAACATGGGAACTTGGGGGAAGTACTTGAAGGCAGATATAAATAAAGTGGAGCAATAAGGAAATATAGAATCCAAGAGCTGATTGATTGACAGCATGAGGACCATTCAATACAACTAGCTCAGCAATCTAGAATGATAGTATCTGACATCCTGAATAACTGAGCTGCAACTTTTTCAAGTATACAGAGCGATTGCAGCTCTTCTCTCTTTTACCTTGCTTATGCCAGGAAGAATGTAGAACAGCATTTGCAGAATTCTGAATGCTTACATGTTAGTAATTGGTATATTAGAATGTCTTAGAGAGAGCTACATGAATCTAAATGAATGAGAAATAAGACATAATTGTCTAACATTCTCTGAGTTCATGAGTTGGCATAGCAGTTCCAAAGAATAGCGACATGGCCTGCACCCTAAATTATGGTTTGGGCTATTGTTTCATAACATGGGTGGTTTTAAAATCAGATTCAAGTCATTTCTTCCTTAAACACAATTCAGCAAAAACTGGATGAAGACTATTGGAATTCATCACTGTAATGAGGAAACAAAAAATATTCTTTCTTTTCTCTCTATAAGCTCTAAGTGAACTTTGATTCTGCTCTTAGATTTCTGCCACTAAGTTAATATTTCTAGAAATCTTTTATTTATTTCATCAATTTCTACCCCGAGGAAAAAGACAACTCATTCAACTAAGAGGCCATCTCTCTTCTTTTTTTTTTTTTTTTTTAATTTTATTTTATTTTATTTTTTTAATTTACATTCCAAATCACTTCCCCTTTCCCGTTTCCTCCCTCCCCGAAAGTCCCATAAGCCCCCTTCCCTCCCTCTTTTCTCCGTTCAACCCCCTCTCATTACTCTGTCCTGGCGTTCCCCTACATCCAGTCTTTCCAGGACCAGGGGTCTCTCCTTCCATCTTTTTAGAAATCTATTGATATGCTGATTGTGTCTAGGGTATTCTGAGATTCTGGGTCAATATCCCCTTATCAGTGACTTCATACCATGTGTGATCTTTTGTGATTGGGTTACCTCACTAAGGATGATATTTTCAAGTTCTGACCATTTGCCTAGGAATTTCGTGAATTCATTGTTTTTAATTGCAGAGTAGTATTCCATTGTGTAAATATACCACATCTTCTGAATCCATTCCTCCGTTGAGGGACATCTGGGTTCTTTCCAGCTTCTGGCTATTATAAATAAGGCTGCTATGAATATAGTGGAGCATGTGTCCTTATTGCATGCAGGTAAAGTCTCTGGGTATATGCCCAGGAGTGGTATAGCCGGATCCTCCGGAAGTGTCATGCCCAGTTTTCTGAGGAGCCGCCAGACTGCTTTCCAGAGTGGTTGTACCAGCCTGCAATTCCACCAGCAGTGGAGGAGTGTTCCTCTTTCTCCACATCCTCGCCAACAACTGCTGTCTCCTGTGTTTTTGATCTTAGCCATCCTGACTGGTGTGAGATGGAATCTCAGGGTTGTTTTGATTTGCATTTCCCTAATGACTAAGGATGATGAACATCTCTTTAGGTGCTTCTCAGCCATTAGATATTCTTCAGGTGAGAACTCTTTGTTTAGCTCTGTACCCCATTTTTTAATAGGGTTACTTGCCTCTCTGGAGTTTAACTTCTTGAGTTCTTTGTATATCTTGGATATTAGCCCTCTGTCGGATGTAAGGTTGGTAAAGATCATTTCCCAGTTAGTTGGTTGCCGCTTTGTCTTTTTGACAGTGTCTTTTGCCTTGCAAAAACTTTGTAATTTAATGAGGTCCCATTTGTCTATTCTTGATCTTAGAGTATAAGCTATTGGAGTTCTGTTCAGGAAATTCTCCCCTGTGCCCATATGTTCAAGGTTCTTCCCTAGTTTCCCTTCTATTAGTTTCAGTGTGTCTGGTTTTATGTGGAGATCTTTGATCCACTTAGAATTGAGCTTAGTGCAAGGAGATAAGGATGGGTCAATTTGCATTCTTCTGCATGTTGACCTCCAGCTGAGCCAGCACCATTTGTTGAAAAGGCTATCTTTTTTCCACTGGATGGTTTTAGCTCCTTTGTCAAAGATCAAGTGACCATAGGAGTGTGGATTCATTTCTGGGTCTTCAATTCTGTTCCATTGATCTACATGTCTGTTACTGTACCAATACCATGCAGTTTTTAACACTATTGCTCTGTAGTACAGCTTGAGGTCCGGGATACTGATTCCCCCAGAGGTTCTTTTACTCTTGAGAATAGTTTTAGCTATTCTGGGTTTTCTGTTATTCCAGATGAATTTTTGAATTGCTCTTTCTAACTCTATGAAGAATTGAGTTGGGATTTTGATGGGGATTGCATTGAATCTGTGTATTACTTTTGGTAAGATGCTCATTTTTACTATATTAATCCTGCCAATCCATGAGCATGGCAGATTTTTCCATCTTCCGAGGTCTTCTTCAATTTCTTTCTTCAGAGACTTGAAGTTCTTGTCATACAGATCTTTCACTTGTTTGGTTAGCGTCACGCCAAGATACTTAATATGGTTTGTGGCTATCGTAAAGGGTATTATTTCTCTTACTTCTTTCTCAGCCTGCTTATCCTTTGAGTATAGGAAGGCTTCTGACTTGCTTGAGTTGATTTTATATCCGGCCACTTTGCTGAAGTCGTTTATCAGCTGTAGGAGTTCTCTGGTGGAGTTCTTTGGGTCGCTTATGTATACTATCATATCGTCTGCAAATAGTGATAGTTTGACTTCTTCCTTTCCAATTTGTATCCCTTTGACCTCTTTTTCTTGTCTAATTGCTCTAGCTAGAACTTCAAGTACTATATTGAAAAGATATGGAGAGAGAGGGCAGCCTTGTCTAGTCCCTGATTTTAGTGGGATTGCTTCAAGTTTCTCTCCGTTTAGATTGATGCTGGCTACTGGTTTGCTGTAAATTGCTTTTACTATGTTTAGATATGGGCCTTGAATTCCTGATCTTTCCAAGACCTTTAGCATGAAAGGATGCTGAATTTTGTCAAATGCTTTCTCAGCATCTAATGAGATGACCATGTGGTTTTTTTCTTTGAGATTGTTTATGTAGTGGATTACATTGATGGATTTCCTTATATTGAACCATCCCTGCATCCCTGGGATGAAGCCTACTTGATCGTGGTGAATGATCGTTTTGATGTGTTCTTGGATTCGGTTGGCAAGAATTTTATTGAGTATTTTTGCATCGATATTCATAAGAGAGATTGGCCTGAGATTCTCTTTCTTTGTCGGATCTTTGTGTGCTTTTGGTATTAGTGTAATTGTGGCTTCATAGAACGAGTTGGGTAGTGTTCCTTCTGTTTCTATTTTGTGGAACAGTTTGAAGAGTATTGGTGTTAGGTCTTCTTTGAAGGTCTGATAGAATTCTGCACTAAAACCATCTGGACCTGTGCTTTTTTTGGTTGGAAGACTTCCAATGACAACTTCTATTTCTTCAGGGGTTATAGGACGGTTTAGATGGTCTATTTGATCCTGATTTAATTTTGGTACTTGGTATCTGTCAAGGAAATTGTCCATTTCCTCAAGATTTTCTAGTTGTGTTGAATACAGGTTTTTGTAGTAGGATCTGATGATTTTTTGAATTTCCTCAGTTTCTGTTGTTATCTCTCCCTTTTCGTTTCTGATTTTATTAATTTGGATACTATCTCTGTGCCCTCTGGTTAGTCTGGCTAAGGGCTTATCTATCTTGTTGATTTTCTCAAAGAACCAACTCCTCGTTTTGTTGATTCTTTGTATGGTTTTATTTGTTTCTACTTGATTGATTTCAGCCCTGAGTTTGATGATTTCCTGCCTTCTACTCCTCTTTGGTGTATTTGCTTCTTTTTGTTCCAGGGCTTTCAGGTGTGCCATTAAGCTGTTAGTGTATGCTGTCTCCCGTTTCTTTTTGGCGGCACTCAGGGCTATGAATTTTCCTCTTAGCACTGCTTTCATTGTGTCCCATAAGTTAGGGTATGTTGTGCCTTCATTTTCATTAACTTTCAAAAAGTCTTTGATTTCTTTCTTTATTTCCACCTTGACCAAGTTATCATTGAGTAGAGCATTGTTCAGCCTCCATGTGTACGTGGGTTTTCTTTTGTTTTTGTTGCCATTGAAGACCACCCTTATTCCATAGTGATCTGATAGGAGGCATGGGATTATTTCTATCTTCTTGTATCTGTTGAGGTCTGATTTGTGACCAATTATATGGTCAATTTTGGAGAAGGTACCATGAGGAGCTGAGAAGAAGGTGTATTCTTTAGCTCTAGGATGAAATGTTCTATATATATCAGTTAGTTCCATTTGGTCCAAGGCTTCAATTAGATTCACTGTGTCCCTGTTTAGTTTCTGCTTTCCTGAACGATCCATTTCAGAGAGCGGGGTGTTGAAGTCACCCACTATTATTGTGTGCGGTGCGATGTGTGCTTTGAGTTTTAGTAAAGTTTCTTTTACGAATGAGGGTGCCCTTGCATTTGGAGCATAGATATTCAGGATTGAGAGTTCTTGATGGTGGATTTTTCCCTTGATCAGTATGTAGTGTCCTTCTGTGTCTTTTTTGATGACTTTGGGTTGAAAATCAATTTTATCCGATATTAGGATGGCTACTCCACCTCGTTTCTTGGGGCCATTTGCTTGTAAAATTGTTTTCCAGCCTTTTACTCTGAGGTAGTGTTTGTCTTTGACACTGAGGTGCGTTTCCTGCATGCAGCAAAATGCTGGGTCCTGTTTACGTATCCAGTCTGCTAGTCTATGTCTTTTAATTGGGGAGTTGAGACCATTGATATTAAGAGAGATTAAGGCATAGTGATTATTGCCATCTGCCATTCTTGACGCTATCTTTATGTTTGAGTGGTTATCTACTTTTGGGTTTGATTCAAGAAGGTTATTATCTCATTTTTTCCAGGGTGTTGTTTCTCTCCCTGTATTGGAGGTTTCCACCTATTATCCGTTGCAGGGCTGGATTTGTGGAAAGATATTGTGAAAATTTGGTTTTATCATGGAATATCTTGGTCTCTCCATCTATGGTGATTGAGAGTTTTGCTGGGTATAGTAGTCTAGGCTGGCATTTGTGCTGTCTTAGTGTCTGCATGAGATCTGCCCAGGATCTTCTGGCTTTCATAGTCTCTGGTGAGAAGTCT
The DNA here is from genome assembly GCA_036184795.1 of Tokudaia tokunoshimensis. Lineage (NCBI taxonomy): Eukaryota > Metazoa > Chordata > Mammalia > Rodentia > Muridae > Tokudaia > Tokudaia tokunoshimensis. Next base: position 104,998,361 of record BTHU01000012.1, read on the forward strand.
GATGTGATTCGGATAGGTCTTCCTTTGTATGTTACTTGGCCCTTTTCTCTTACTGCATTTAGTATTCTTTCTTTGTTTAGAACATTCGGTGTTTTGATTATTATGTGACGGGAGGTATTTCTGTTCTGGTCCAGTCTGTTTGGAGTTCTGTAGGCTTCTTGTATGTTCATCGGCATCTCTCTCTTTAAGTTAGGGAAGTTTTCCTCCATAATTTTGTTGAAGATGTTTACTGGCCCTTTAAGTTGCAAATCTTCACTCTCATCTATACCTATAATCCTTAGGTTTGGTCTTCTCATTGTGTCCTGGATTTCCTGGATGTTTTGGGTTACGCGTTTTTTGCATTTTGCATTTTCTTTGACTGTTGAGTCGATGCTTTCTATGGAATCTTCAGCACCTGAGATTCTTTCTTCCATCTCTTGTATTCTATTGTTGATGTTTGCATCTATGACTCCTGATTTCTTCCCAAGGTTTTCTATCTCCAAAGTTGTCTCCCTTTGTGATTTCTTAGTTGTTTCTACTTCCTTTTTTAGTTCCTGGATGGATTTGCTGAGATCCTTCACTTGTTTGTTTGTATTTTCCTGTATTTCTTTAAGGTATTTTTGCATTACCTCTTTCAGGATTTCTGATGACCCACGTTCTCCTGCATTTCTCTGAGCGATTTTTGTGTTTCCTCCTCATGGGATTCCATCTGTTGATCCATCGTCTCCTGCATTTCTTTAAGCAGTTCTCGTGTTTCCTTTGTAAGGGCATCTAACCGTTGATTCATTTCTTTAAGCAATTTTTGTGTTGCCTCCTTATGGGCATCCGTCTGTTGACCCATATTCTTCTGCATTTCTTTATGCAAATTTTGTGATTCCTTTGTGAGTGCATCTACCCGTTGATTCATCTCGTTAAGTGATTTTTGTGTTGTCTCCTTGTGCGCCTCCATCTTTTGATCCATGTTCTCCCGCATTTCTCTAAGCGATTTTTGTGTTTCCTTTGTAAGGGCTTCTAACCGTTGATTCATGGTCTCCTGTAACTCTTTATGAGATTTATTTGTGTCCTTCTTGTGATCCTCTAATAGCATCATGAGAAGTGATTTTAAATCCAGATCTTGTCTTTCGGGTGTGGTGGGGTATCCAGGACTTGCTGCTGTTGGAGAGTTGGGTTCGGATGGTCCCACATTACTTTGATTACTGTTAGTAACATTCCTACGTTTGCCTTTTGCCATCTGGATACCTCTGGTGTTAGTTGGTCCTGCTGCCACTGGCTGTTGGTTGGACCTCCTGTGAGCTTGCAAAGCTATTTCTGCCCCCCCTGGATTACCAGGATTCCCCTGGCACCGATTTCTGGGGCCTGCCTGCTCCTGAGTGACTTTGGAGCCCTAATGTGCTTTGCCCCAAGTGATCTTATATTGGGGAGGCCTTGCACATCTAAAGGCTCAGCCTAGTGGATTCCTGGAGCAGAGGTCGCCAAAGGGAGGCTGGCAGGCTCCTGCCCTGTGCAGGGGTGTGTGATCTCTCCTGGGGGGGGGAGGGGGCGTCCCTCTGCCAGGCAGAAGTCCCACAGCAGATCTGGCGCGCTGGTCACTGCAGATCAGCCCAGCACCTGGGAGCAGGTTACACACAAGCTGCCTGAACCCGAAGCGATATTATGCCTGTCTGTCTCTGAGCCTGGTGGTCCCAACTACCTGGTCACTGGAGCAAAGATGGCGGAGGGCACTCTCCGTGGCGCTGCTCACCCTGTGGTCACGATGGCCCGCCGATCTGGCACCCAGACGACCACAGCGCCAACCCGCCCTCGGGCACAGAAGGAAGCCCCAACAGGCCGTGTCCCAAGTGATGTTATATCGGGGGGAGAGCCTGGGTACCGGTCTCTCCAGCGCAGTCCGCGGGAACAGAGGTCGCGGAAGGGAAGCTGGCAGGCTCCCTCCCTGCGCGGGGTCCCTCCACCAGGCAGAAGGTCCCACCGCGGAACTGGCGAGCTGGTTACTGCAGATCAGCCCAGCACCTGGGAGCAGGTTACACACAAGCTGCCTGAAACCGAAGCGATATTATGCCTGTCTGTCTCTGAGCCTGGCGGTCCCAACTACCTGGTCACTGGAGCAAAGATGGCGGAGGGCAGTCTCCGTGGCGCTGCTCACCCTGTGGTCACGATGGCCCGCCGATCTGGCACCCAGACGACCACAGCGCCAACCCGCCCTCGGGCACAGACGGAAGCCCCAACAGGCCGTGTCCCAAGTGATGTTATATCGGGGGGAGAGCCTGGGTACCGGTCTCTCCAGCGCAGTCCGCGGGAACAGAGGTCGCGGAAGGGAAGCTGGCAGGCTCCCTCCCTGCGCGGGGTCCCGCCACCAGGCAGAAGGTCCCACCGCGGAACTGGCGCGCTGGTTACTGCAGATCAGCCCAGCACCTGGGAGCAGGTTACACACAAGCTGCCTGAAACCGAAGCGATATTATGCCTGTCTGTCTCTGAGCCTGGCGGTCCCAACTACCTGGTCACTGGAGCAAAGATGGCGGAGGGCAGTCTCCGTGGCGCTGCTCACCCTGTGGTCACGATGGCCCGCCGATCTGGCACCCAGACGACCACAGCGCCAACCCGCCCTCGGGCACAGACGGAAGCCCCAACAGGCCGTGTCCCAAGTGATGTTATATCGGGGGGAGAGCCTGGGTACCGGTCTCTCCAGCGCAGTCCGCGGGAACAGAGGTCGCGGAAGGGAAGCTGGCAGGCTCCCTCCCTGCGCCGCCATCTCTCTTCTTAAAGTATTGCATGATGACATTTTCATACCTTTCAATGTGCTTTGTCACCAGAATATTTAAGCCTTACCCCTTAATTACAATTAAGTAAGTAAGTAAGTAAGTAAGTAAGTAAAGTACTAATGTGCCATTTTTTTTTATCTTAAGCCATTAGATTTCTGCAGAAATTCGGCTTCTCAGGTGTGAGCCAGTTTCTCTTGACCATACTGTGGGTATGGAACCTTATTCAGAGTTTAGGAGAAATGGGATCAAAAGGAAGCACATTCCCTATAGGAGATGGATTTTTCCTCTTTTAGCAGTCATTAAATGTCTGCAGTTCCTCATATAAATCTGGGGCTCTGTTAGATTTCACTCATCCAGTTGGGATGTCAGCTGGCATTGTCATTGAGTAGGTCTTCTTTAGGTTACCATATTGTTGAATTTTATGGACGAAATTCCCTACAATGTATGGAAGACACAGTCTTACAGCTTAAGTCCTTGATCCTCAGACCTTTTAAGTCTTCCCAGACTCTATTACATAGTTCTCCTTGAATGTTAGGCATGGGAGTGTGTTATAGATGTATCAGTTTTTTTTTCCTCTGTAAACATCATTTTCTATGATATTCATGTCTACATTAGAGGATATTCTGTGGTATCTGGTGAACCTTGGCTCTTTATTGTCAGTTATGGTTCTGTGTAAAATTCTCATAAATTCAATTATATTTGTACAGTTATGGAAGCTTATTAATAAAAAATAAAGATTTATAATTGCCAAAATAGTAAGGATCTAGCAACTACATCAAAGATCTAGCCTCCAACGTATCATAGTCATAGATCTTTTGTCTTAAGCAATTAGATTTCTTCAGGAATTCTGCTTCTCAGATGTGATCCAGTTTCTTTTGAACATATTTTATTTTTCCATGGGTAGGGAACCATCTTCATAATTAAGGAAAAAGGGGGTCAAGTGGGCAGATGGGTCTCAGAAGTCAGTATACACACTTGTGTATTTCTTGTGAGTGACAACATTTCACACATTCAGCATCCTGAAGTGAGGTTCTAAGTTTCTCTTTGGTCAAATTCTGTGCTTATACATCTTAGCCTGAGCCTTGTTCCAATGGAGGGACTGTCTGTAGGTTCCCATATTTCTAACTCTTCCACTTCAAATTTTATCTCTTTCAGAAGTATATCAGAAACAAGATACTGCATCTTTCCAGTGTCTACAGCAAAATACCTTTATCTGCTGATGATTTCAGTGAAACCATTTACCTCTCAATATTTTCTGTCCTATGTCAATTACTATTCATCATTATCTATTCCTCCTTTCATATATTTTTAATCATTTTCCCCTGCTTTAGTCTTGTCTCCCTATATTTTTTTCATTCAATACCTATGTAAATTTTATTTCCTCTACTGCCCTTTGAGTGGAATTTTAGAAAAAAAAATAAGTACAGATACAAACCTAGGTTTAATTCATGATGCCATGAAAGATTACAATTAGGATTATTTTAAGTTTTACTCTATTCTATAAAATATAATCACTATCTTAATGCCATGTTTGCTTAATGAAAATAAAAAAGTCAAGCATGAGTTTGATGGTTAACTTTTGTTTCACACACAACTATTGCTGAGCTGTTGTTGAATTGTACCACATACCATTTCGGTTTCTCAAAAGGATAAATCTAACATTCTTGACGATAACCTTTCTTCAATCTTCGATAGGAAATTTGATGTTGTGAATAAAAATAATAGCAAAAGCATTATTGATGTGGAAAGATATCCTATGTGAATGTTCGTGTCTACTTTGCTTTTCAAAGTGTGGAGTCTCAGCTGGGTACATGTGCATCATGTGGGAGATTGTTGTAAATACCAAGTCTCTGTTCTCCTGAATGTCCTACTGAAAAATAATCTGTTCCTTCGTGTGCCTCCCTGCTGGTTCCTTTGAGTATTCAAAACAGAGTTCAGTCTTAAAGCAGACATCTCTATTAGTTCTGTACCATGAAGGCTCATGGAACATTGTAGAAGAGGAGGCAGAAAGAACGGAAGAGCCAGAGAATTAGGAGGAGTGCTATAAAATGCTGGCTTCTGGTCACACCATAGCTATCATGATTGTGAACTCATAGCATCTGAACAAGATCACACAAGATTAGGTGAGCTAAAACCCTGGCATTGGTATGGTAGACAATCTTCACATAATTTTCCTCTCATATTGAATAGCTATTAGTAGTAGATAGTTGTTGAGAAAGCAAGACTTATTCTTTTTCTGAGGATATAGCAACTGTTAGGGTTACCATGTTGCAACATATAGGACCCACAGCCATGCACATATGTGCAACAGTAACTAGATTTAGTTGGTTAGTTAAACAAACAAACTACAAGAAAGGGAGTAATGGAAGACTATAGGGAAACTAGAGGGGAAATGAGAATATTATATGTCTTTGCATATGTATATGAATGAAAAAATTAAAGAGAAATTTTGGTTAGAAAGAGCATTACTATTCTAGCTCACTGAAAGACAGTGCATAGCAGTTTCATCATTAAAGGTTGGTATTAGAATTGCCAAGTGAAGTGAGAGTGTTCAGATGGGGACTGATCTTTAGGAAACTTAAAGGATAATCTTATATATGTGTTGTGTGTTTGTGTATGGGGTGAGCCTGTGTGTGTGTGTACATGTGCATGTGTGCACATGAACATTATTCTTTGTAAACAAGATCTTTCAGTGAACTGGAGCTAGACTGGTAGCCAGTGATCCCCGCAAAGTCTTCCATCTTCACTTCTGGAGCACTGGGGCTGCAAGCATTGTGAAGTCTATGCCCAGCTTTGTTCAAGGAAATTCTGGAAAATCTAAATCGAGTCCTCATGAGTGTGCATAAAGTTTCCTCATGTCTTGCAGAGATCAAATATATTCCACTTGCTTCAATCTTCCCTTTACTCTTCACCACCTGTTACTCCAGAACTCCTATATCTGGCCCCATTTTCTCATCCCTGTCTCAAGTCCCATACACTCTTGAAAATGGTCTGCAGTTATCAGTATATTGGCAATTCCTCTATTTCTTCTCTTTTCGTCTTGATCCATGACTAAATTTCTGGCTTCGTATTTGTTGGTATTTGTTATGTTCTCTCATTAAATTCGGCCTGGGTCATATCTGGGCTCAACTAGGAAAGAGATTATAAGAGGTAATGATGAATTGCACAGTGCAAAGGAAGAATACAGGAGGAGTCACCTTTTAGAAAAACTAGATGCCTAATATCCTGTCCCTCCATGATTCAAAGGCCAAAAGAAAGAATCCATGACTGAAACCATGGAACTGATTTCAGAGTGACAAAACCTCAAGCATTGGGCTAGGATGAATTCTCAAGCCAGATGAACTTCATAGGGAAAACTCTGGTGGCAGAGTTCTGTGAATCTTAAACATATGTAGTGAAAGTAGGAACTGATCCTGAAGACCGTTAACCCAGCTGGCTTGCCATCTTGCTGAATAATTCAAATCAGAAGCCACTTGATATGTCTGTTACTGACAAGTCGTGAAAGGTTCTAGATCTTGCAAAACAAGTCAGTTGACGCTAAGTGAAAAGACACAGTGAGACCAGCTGGGATGGAATGAAGCAAAAAGCCAAGTGCCCACATTTTCTATGGACAGCTAATTACTAACGAAACAGTTTGAGCTACTGACAAGAATAGCAATAGAATACTATCCTGGCTATAGTATAAGATGGCCTTTGACTTCATCAACTTTGAAAATATTTAAAGCATAGACTGCTATTAATAAAAATACTCTTTGACAGTCATATATATGCATATATATATACATATATATATGCATATATATATGAGAAATTGTAAAATTTACAGTATTGTGGGGTAGTAATCCATGCTGAAAATTTTGTTTTAAAAATACCAACTCTCTAAATACCTTTTCTCAGCTCATTTTTAAAATATCTATCTAATGAAAAGGCTAAGTAGATGATTTCTTCTAAATGCTAAAATCTATTTTTCTACATGGAAATGTACTTTCAGTCTGTTTATTTTTGTGAAGAAAATATCCCCAAGGAGTTAACCTCAGCTTAAAATCATTTTAACTTAAAAAAAAAAAAAACAAAACAAAACTTAGTGTGCACAACTTTGGGTTGTGAAGGTCAGAGAGAACCTTGCCAGAATCACTTCTCTCTCCCCATCATACGGTTTTGAACATTCCAGATAAGGTTATCAGGCTAGGGGGAATGTACCTTTACCCACTGAACCTCCTGACTGGCCCTACCTCAACTTACCACACTGAATCTGTAACTGTTGTTCTGGGTACTAAACAAATATTTGTAGAGAAATGAACAAATAATAAAATGTGCATATACATAAAACTTCATATGTACTAGAATGATATGATTTACCAGATTAAAAAACAATAATGATGGTGGGTGGTGGTAGCACATGCCTTTAATCCCATGACTTAGGAGTCAATAGCAGGTGGATCTCTGTGAGTTTGAGGCCAGCCTGGTCTACAGAGCAAGTTCCTGGACAGCCAGGGCTACCCCAGAGAAACACCATTTGAAAAGAACCAAAATCAAACTTCAATTATGTACAAGTCAGCCCTTTCCCTTGTTGTGAGATGAGGAATCTGAAAGAACAAAGAACATCCTCCTTGGGCATCACAGCTGGTTAATGGCAGAACTAGGGCTCATTTCTAAACTGGTCTGTTCAATATTCTTTGCATCTTAATCTTATTTTCACTCCCCCCTAAGAGAATAATGAATTGTTTCTGTGGGGTTGATTCTGACCCAAGTCACATTAAATCAGCCATGCCTGGCTTTGTTAAAAACTCAAACACAGAAGGATGAAAATAAAGCGTCTTTCACCCCCCTCCCCACAGTCAAAATAATTGGCATATTTGGTTTTATTCAACAATGATGATTGTAAAGACAGAGAAAGGGAAAAGCTGTGCTTTCGAATTAGTTTGAATGTCTGAATGTCAGACTCAATATAAAGGGGGTAAGCTGGCCTCGAGGAACTCTTGCTCCATAAATGGGAGAAAAAGAGATTTTCTTCTGCAGTGAATCAATAGAAGTTCATGGATCTGCAGATTTATTTGTTTCTTTCCCTGGTAACTGAAACCCCCTAATTACATTCACAGTGTACTTAGATATTGCATAGTAATTACTTGTGACAAACCCAACTTGATATAGATGGAACAAAGTAGATGAATATTTAGGCCCAGCAATAGCGCTAATGACTCTGAGACCAGGTAACTTTTCTTCATGGGTGCAATTTATTACAAAGTGCCTGTGAATTGTTTGTCTTCTTAATTAAAGGTTTGGTTGTATTTCCAAGGGGTTGTTAATAATGATAATGATGGTGGAGTCACTTATCAAATGGTGATCCCGTTTGAGTTATTCGTTATCCAGAGCCGAGTGTTTCTCATTTGTACAGCTAGGTTTATAGTGGCACCCACGACATATGGTTATTGTGATAATTAAAAGAGAGCATGCAGGTAAGGTTGTGTATGTGTGCTCACATAAAAAGCACGCAATAAATGTTAGCTATTATTACTGTTGTCAGCCACTTCAGGGGAGTTATTTGTAAAACACTGTACTTCCATCAATGTTGCCCTAAAATCTCAGTAAATCATTGTTTCCCACCCCGTCCCTCCCTGCACAAACACACACCCTGGATTACTATATAATTTGTGGATATTTCTACCGTAAGGAACTTCCCCCAGAGAATAATGACTTACAGTCAAAAGGAAAGATCCCTCTTCATATGGCTTTAGAACACTCAGTTCAAACATAAAATTCAAAAAATGCAAGATGTACTATTTAGTCTTTATTTTCCAAGGAAGTTCATTAATTGGATCAATTTCCTACTGAGCAAACTTAGATTTTAAATATCCTCATTGAACATTCTCTAAAATTTAGGCATTCCTTCCCATTCCATGAAGTTGCTGTGAAGTTCCAATCACGATATATAAGAAAAAGTGCTTATTTTTTTAACTCCATGTTGTTGAGAGTATTGTTTATTGATAGTTTCTGGATGTCTACATTTGATACTTCCTCCAGAACTCCATATGAAAGAATCTCTGAAATTCTTCCTGGTGTCTTCGAAATGTAGCTTGGTATAAGCTTTCTTTCCTCTTACTTTATTTCAGATAGTCCTCTTTGATACCTGAGTTACATACTTCAATGTTGAGTAGGAAGATATACTTCACTACTACAACTATACTCCCAGAAGGAAAGGTCTGTGCCTGATTGGTCTCATTGTCGCACATAGGGCATGACCATATATCTTACTTGTAGTAATGACTTGACAGATATTTGATTAATGAATAAACAAGCTTGTGCAAACCTATGTATACCAAATTCTGAGAATTATGTAGAAATAGTAAAGGCAAATAAAGATACAGCACTTTCAATGTTCAATTAACAACAAAATATTTTGCAATTAGAAACTAATTATAAATCCACTTACATTGTGTCCATCCCATTACTCAGTGAATCGCGTATAGTGAGCACCTTCCAGGAGCCAAATATTATGCTCAGTACTAGCATTTCAATTCAAGAGAATAAATAGTTCTACTCTACGAAGCCTGCAGTCTTGAAGAAATAAGAAAGAGTTATAAAGTAATCCTATAACATGCTTTTGCAGATTACACATTAGATCATTCTTTATAAAAATAGGTCAGTGAAGAGTTCTTGAGTCTCATTTGTCAGTTATTAATTATAGCACTGTGGTCACTGTTCATTAAATTGAATTTGGCTATTGATAGTAGGTCAGGCAAATTGTTTTCTAGTTAAAATAATTACTTAGCTACTGAGTGAAATTTGTTTTGAATTACTTTTCATAAACACAGGTAATTGGGCATGTCCTGCTCAGTTATAAATACACATACCAAAGTACATTGATCTACTTTCATTGGTAATGAGTTTTGAAAACCATAGCTTTGGTGCTTAAACTTACTTTTCTTCGCTTATTGAAAAGTCCAGAGGGCACAAGCAACCTTCAGAGAATATTTCCACATAACAAGAAAAAAATTAACTAATGAAATGTCTGGACATACATCTTAATTAAAAAATCATAAGCAATTCCGTACTGACATAGATCCTACCAATATGATCAAAAATGTATTTCTCAGTTATTGCCCAGTTGAAAAAAATAAATGTTTCCTTTAATAATTCAAACTAATTTATTGCTGTTAACTCCAGAGCAACAGAAATTAGCTCAAAACTCACATTATATATTTTTAAATGTATATGCTTTAATATTTATGATGTTTTAAAACATTTCTACCTAGTGAATCATTGGAAAGAAATGATTTAAAATAGTCATGATTTCATGTACTTCTTTGTAAAACATTGAAAAATCTACTCTCAGCAAGATCCAACAAATAAAAAAAATGACTCTAGTCATGTTGCACAAAGGATCAAATTTCTTCATTGTGCCTAATTGAAAAGTTTCCATTAACCAACATATTGATTACTTCCCCTTGCTACCCTTTCTCATCTTCTGAAAACCACCTTTCTAGTTATAAATGTGCCCAAAGAGTGCCAGTTTCATTTTCTTCCCATTCTCTCCAGCACTTGGCCATTGTCTTTTTGTACTAGCATCACAAGAGGTGTGAATATTTCATTGTGGATCTCTATCTCTATCTCTATCTCTATCTCTATCTCTATCTCTATCTCTATATCTATATATCTTTTCCCTATGTTTAAAGTGAGTTATTGGTATTCTTACTACTAACTGTATTGATTTCTTTATTCTGTTTGGATATTAACTTCATGTCTTGAAGGTTACACTTTAGAGATGCAGAACAGATCCTCCTAGGCAGGAGAACTCTCTATCCTACCTCTTCATCCTCATAAGCCCTCCTCGTCTGTGCAATCACTCATCATGTCTATACCTCTGCATTGGAAGTTATTAAGAAATGTGCACAATGATTACAGTGCCTTTGTGCTGCTTTTATTTTCCTCATTAGTCAAAGAATAATGAATAGATGCCAAACCCTCAAAGTGGCACCTTTTAATATATATTAGGGACATGACATTTTCAAATGGTATAGTATGAGTCAACCTGTTAGCCATAGTGTTGGGCAGGACAAGTTTATGGTCAGACAAGGCAATAAAGGATAAAGAGACATTTTGGTCACTGTTATCACTCCTAGGCCTAAATGTGGAGAGAAAGCATTTTTGTCTTTTTGTTGTTATAGAAAGATATCATAGGGAGACTATTTTAAAATGAGAGGTTAATTTAGGCTTAAGTTTCTGGAGTAACATAGTGTAGGGCATCCATCTGCTCATGATATTTTGCTTCCAGAGTCCAGAGGGAACATAGCTTATCAGTTAATATGAGGGAGAGAGAGTATACTGCATGTTTTTGTATCCTTTGAACTTTCTTCCTCTTCTTGTAACCTACCAATATTCAGGCACAAGAAATTCACCCTAATGATGTTAATTTATCTAATCAATTATTGAAGGCCATAACCCATGGTCTGAATACCTGAGAATGAGGATGGAATTTTAACACAGGAACGTTTGGTGGACATCCACCTTTCTAGTCACCATTTCTAGAAATTCATCTTGTTTTTAGACTTCCCATATAAGTGATATTCATAAATGTTCAGTAGTTATTTTACTTAATGAAACCTTGTCACCAATATATAAATTTTCTTCCTTTCTTTTGTATCCCATTATGTATACATACCATATTTTCTCTATCCATTTAGAGGTTCCTAGACACCTAGAGTTTTTTTTTTCATCTAGAACACCATAAATCACTAATAATGTTTATAATCTAAGTGGAAGTTCAGGTATCTATTTGACATTCTGGTTTCATTTGTATCCTATGTATAGCCAGTAGTGAGGTCACTGGATCATAGAATAGATCTATTTTTCATATGTTTTGAGACACTGCAATATAGATTTTCATAATGGCTTCATTTTTGAAGATTAGCCCCTTTCTTCCCATATGATAGAACAAAAGGGTAATAAAAAGTTGTGTTCAAAGAAGCCTCCCTTTATGCTGGATCATCAAACCTCTTTTGAAGTTTTCTGTGTTAGAGTTGTTCTTCCTGGAAGAGAAAGAAGTTGATGTCAATAATAAATGGGTTAGAAGGTGAATCACCGAGTTAGAGAGGAATGATCAAAAAGCAGAGGTCAAGAGTTTCTTAGTAACTGGGAGGTAGAATATCATTACATGGACAAATTAAGGACAAAATGAGAGAAGAGAAGGCCAGTTCATAAGCAGGCTACATTGGATTGCTTTTTAATATTTCTCAAGAAATTTGGGTGAAGAATGTATTGGCTTTGTATATTTCTTTGGTTATTGGTGGATACCTGGGCTGAATTGAACCACATGGCTTCTGCATTGCATGGGATCTACACTACACGTTTCTTTGACAGAGATAAGTTCATTGCTAAAGATCACACACTCAGAAAATGCTAGGTTGTTGTTCTTGCCAAAGTGTATTGTCTTGAGACACATTCACCTCAGCTTAGCTTTGGGTTGAAGTCACCTTTATGGAATTTGTTGATTGATTGTTTCCTGGGGCAGGGTGTCTTTAAGGCATGGTGAGTCTGTAGTGTATATTTTTTATGCTCAGTCAAATTAGACTTTTATATTCCATATGCAGAGATTAGTAATGGTCAAATGTTGTTGAATCATTCAGATGAATAGTTCCATGATTAGATCTGCTTCTTTTAGTGTTTGGTATAATGTCAATGTATCCTTTAAAATAAGACCTGGGTTTATTTTTTTTCCTTTAGTCCATTTAATCATGACTTTGATATTCTAAGAACATTGTACTTCTAATGGCTTCTAATTGCTCTTACTTCCCTGTTTGAGACCTAGGACAATCATTGTCCTACATGTCACCTGCAGTCCACTCTACTTCCTCTCATTCATTGCCTTTATAATTAGAAAACATTTATTAATCATGTAGGTTTGTTCATTTTTTTTAAAATAAAACAAATTATATTTTGTTCCTGAGATACGGGATCATTTTAAACAACAGTGTAGGTGGGTAAGAATGACAAACAGAAAATTTCTGTGGTATTTGGACCTCTGGACTTTTCTTCCACTACAGCCCCCACCAGTTCCTCTTAATTCTTTTAGCTTCCTCCTGAGACCTAACTTACTTTCACAGGTATGACCCTTTCTTATTCTGATGTGATTGCTTAAAGCTGGCTTTTATTTTTCTTGTTTATTCTAACTTTGGGGATTAATGATTTCTTCTTGGTTACATGGTAATAACAGAATTTGATTTAGTCTCACACCTGACATCATCCCAAGACAAAGAGGATTTTTTTTTTTTTTGTTCTTCATCAAGATCACTTAACATGCCCATCTCAGACAACTGACAGGTAGAAAGTACAAACCTAAAGCCATTGTCTGAATTCTGGCTTGAATACTTATGAATGGATCTGATTTCAGATTAGTCATTGAAACCACCTGGATTTCAGCTTTCCCGTCTGTAAAAGAGAGCAATAGAAATGTCCATCTCTTATACTTGCTTGGAACCTTAAGCAAATTAACACATCTATAGTATTTGGGAGAGTGTTTGACACACAGCTAGCTTTCTATCATTCCTGGTCTTTGACTTTGAAGATACATGAACTTGATTGCAGTTGACTTTTAAAAAGATATGTGTATACCTACTTGATTTATAAGTATTTGTGATTGTGTTTGTGAGTTAATGTGCATACAGAAGCAAGGGCATCAGAGTCACTGAAACTGGAGTTACTGGTAAGTGTGAGTCACCATGTAGACTCTGAGAACCAAACCCAGATCCTTTCTCTACAAGAGCAGGCATGCTCTTAGCTGTGATTCTTTTCTCCAGCCCATTTTATGAGCATAGGTTTTTTTTTTTTGATACCCTTAAAGTAGGGGAAATGATAGATTTCCAAGAATTTTTAAAAGTGGCATAATACAAAGTTTATCATATGTTAAAATATTTAAATTCCACATGTGTAAAGGACATAGCTAGAGTTTAACTAATAAAAAGCATCCATTATTGTGGCTATTGTTTGGAACACTTTTATCATTTGTATTCATTTGTGGAAATGAACCTCTACCACAACTTATCAAGGGGCATCAAGTGACAAATTTAGTAAGTCAATATTCTTCTTGTACCTATGGTTCCTGGGAATTAAAGCAAAGTTATCAGGTTTAGTAGCAAAGCCCTTCACCTGTTCCAGTTTCTCACTAACTTGAATTTCATATTTTTAGAAGAAATAATCACAAAGAAAACAAAAGCAATAAGAAAACATATGAGAGAAAGCTCTTTGTTTTGTGTAAAAGGAGCACTAATTTGAAAGTCTTAGATTGTAATCTGCAAATGAGACTAAATTAAAAGAGTTTTGAAATGATTTTACCCACCAACCAAATTTAATTTATTCATAATGATTACTTTAGTTTCCCACTAAAATAGTTGTATAATAATCAATAATATTCAGTTTGACTATCATTCACATAGTGGCAGAAAACAGTCCTGTGTTTTCCAACTTCCGTGATATTATTGACGGCTCAATAGATCATCATACCAGCATAAGGAATGTAGTCAGTTACACTAACTTCTTATGATTCTAGTTAGAAGTCAAAGAATTAGCACAGCTTAGGTAGTGTTTCTCAACCTCCCTAATGCTTCAATCCTTTAAATTCCTCATGTTGTAGTAACACCAACGATAAAATTATTTAATTGATACTTCAAACTGTAACTTTGCTACAGCTGTGAACTGTAATTTACATATCTGATATGCGTGATATCTGATATGTGACCCCAAAGGGGTCACAACCCACAGGTTGAGAGCCTCTGCCTTAGAGAGTAGGTTTGATCTATTGCTAAATGCACATAAGAAACATCTCTATAAGAGGAACACTCCTCCACTTCTGGTGGGATTATAAGCTGGTACAACCACTCTGGAAATCAGTTTGGCAGTTCCTCAGAAAATTGGGCATAATACTACTGGAGGACCCTGCTATACCACTCCTGGGAATATACCTAGAGGATTCTCCAGCATGTAATAAGGATACATGATCCACTATGTTCATAGCAGCCCTATTTATAATGCCTAGAAGCTGGAAAGAACCCAGATTTCCCTCAGTGGAGGAATGGATACAGAAAATGTGGTGTATTTACACAATGGAATGCTACTCAGCTATTAAACACAATGAATTCATGAAATTCTTGGGCAAATGGGTGAAACTGGAAAATATCATCCTGAGTGAGGTAACCCAATCACAAAAGAACACACATGGTATGCATTCACGGATAAGTGGATATTAGTCCAGAAGCTTGGAATACCGAAAACATATTCACATATAAAATGAAGCTCAAGAAGAAGGAAGAACAAAGTATGTATACTCTGGTCTTCTTAGAAGGGGGAACAAAATACCCACAGGAGGAGATACAGAGACAAAGTGTGGAGCTGATACTGAAGGAAAGAGCATCCAGAGACTGTCCCTCCTAGGGATCCATCCCATATACAGTTACCAAGCCCAGACATTATTGAGGATGGCAACAAGTGCTTGCTGACTGGAGATAGCTATAGCTGTCACCTGGGAGGCTCTGCTAGTGCATGAGAAATACAGAGGAGAACACTCTCAGTCAGCCATTGAACTGAACACAGGGTCTCCAATGGAGGAGCTAGAGAAAAGACCCAAGGAGTTGAAGGGGTTTTCAGTGCCATAGGAGAAACAACAGTCACCCAGTATTCCCAGAGCTCCCAGGGACAAAACCATCCACCAAAGAGTACACATGGTGTTACCCATGGCTCCAGATGTATAGGCAAGCAGAGGATGACCTTGTTGAACATTAAAGGGAGGAGAGGTCCTTGGTCCTGGGAAGACTAGATGCTGCAGTATAGGGGAATACCAGGAGAGGGAAGGGGGAGAGGGTTGATTGAGGAACGGGGGAGGGGAGATGGGTTATGGGATTTTCACGGGGGTGGGGGGCGGGGAGAACCAGGAAAGGGGTCAACAGTTGAAATGTAAATAAAGAATATATCTAATAAAAAAGGAGGCATTTCTAGCTGTTTTGAAAACTGAATATAGATTTCTAGCTTCTATTAGCAAGTGTAATCACATACCATATGACCAGATTCTCAGATCTCAAAGAAAAACTTAAAGCAAGTTTCATCTTGTTTTACTAATAGTTAAATATTATCAGTTTTGTTTATGTAAAGTTGAAACAGAAGCAGATAAAGAAACATGAAGCTGTGTTCTATAATAAGGACCCATGGTAAAACAAAAAAACCAAAACCAAAAAACAAAAAAAACCCAGCCCACCTTCAGCATAGGGCATAATGGATGGCCACTGATGCCACTATCTAGATGGCAAACATTGTTGGATATGGTAAACATCACTTTGAACTATAATTCATCAGCCAGAAATTTATAACATGGTCCCACCTACTTGAAAGAGAGACTGAGAAAGCCTCCATGTATGGAAAGGAAACACATATACTTGGCAGAAGGCAAAAGATCCTGCTGACACCTGCATTAATGAACCTGGTAGCAATAGAAATATTCCTACTCTTGTCCCCTCATTCTCTATTGTTCCTCTGATCTCTGACATGGAGTTTATTATTATCATAAGATCAGTAACTATTCATGAGTGACCAGAGCTGTATTCAACTCCTTCTCTTCTCTCTTTCTCTTTCTCTCTACTTCCTTCTAGTGACTCTCTCTGTTTTATTTTTTTCTTGATCAAAATACTGACAGAAGTTTGTCATCTAGGCACTGTGATAAATGATTGAAGAGTAAAGGTTAAATTAAAACTGAGGAAGGAGGCATTACAAGAAAAAAGAAAGACAATATTGTAAAGTATTAAGAAGCTTTGCAAAGTTAGTCACTGAAATGTTTAACAGTCTTACAAAGGATCAAAGTATCTCTTTGAGTTTCTCTGTGAGCCATGGGTAACTCATGAGAGGCAGCTGACATTTATCTCCAACTTTGCCACAGGGTTTCTTCTGTGCTAAAGAGACCCTAGGCTTGACATAGTGCCATCCTCTGGGCCTAGACTGGAAATTCTGCACAGGTTAGACCTTTCTCTTTGCTGTGAATTGAATCAATGTGTAAATGGCCATATGCCATGATAAACTAAACACTTTACTGGCATGGCATTGCCTAGATCTGCTTTATTTTTCCTAGAATTTTGAAGAACCTTCTAGTAAAACATTTCCTATCTTTACAGACTTAATATGCCCAGTCCCGATTGGATCTTAGTTGTGTTCTTTCTGATGGGAATTTTGATGATGGTACCACTCACTAATTCGGCACTAACAATTATGTACTTGACACTGTACCAATCAACTCACATGTATTATTCCTCTTATTCTTCTCTTTGGCCCTATTTGGCATTTAGAAACCTACAGAATTGTGTTAAGTTTGATTTTCAAACTTACCTAAAGTCAGGCATATTAAAAAGAGGCAGAATTCAAATACAAATCTTAATGAGTCCAAAGCTTATGTAATCAAGTCATCGAGTTCTTGTTTATTTGTTGAGGCCTTTGATATAGAAAGACTATTTTATCCTTTATTCTAGGAAAAAAGTTTTTATATAGATTTTAGCATAACTTAAAAAAAAACACACATAAAACTTGACTAAAATACAAGTGCCTATGACCCCTTCCTCCTAGGTTTCAGAATTCCAGATCAGAGCCTCAGGAATTGAAACATGTTGTAGAAGTCCAAGGAATTCTAAAATGCTAAGCATTGCTTATCCCAAGAATAATCCCATAGTTTGTATCAGCTTTTCTATATCTCTGACGCCTACAAAAGTTACAGTTCTTTTGGGACACACACACCACACACACACACACACACACACACACACTGACTTCTATCATGTGATCTCTCATAAAACTACACAAACACATTATTCTTTGATTAAACATAGATTTCCTGAAACCGAAGCTTTAGACATGTTCCTGAGAAACTTTTTGCAGCGATGACAGACTCAGATTATGTGTCAACATTTTTTTAAGGCCCCTAAATGTCCCTAAAAGAAGAAAGGGATAGCTTCTAGGTGGAGAGGAAGATTTACTCTTTTTTCAAATTCACGTTTCTTGGAGGCAAAAATGGTGTTAATATAGATCACAGGATTGTCTCATATCTGCATATCATCAACGGAACTGGGAACAGATTCTTACTGCTCTGACCAGGAGCTGTTCAGCTTAGGTCTTGGTATGTGAACCTTCAAAGCAGAACCGGACACTGGATTCTCCTCCCACTGCCTCCTAGTCCCTGAATGAGATGACTTCTCATCCCTCTATACAGGCGATATCAGCTGGATATTGTACAGTGCTCCTTTCTTGGTGTTCAAGAGTGATAAACTAGGTTCATGCCCTCAATTGCCAGGAGCCAGGAGGTTGTCTTATGAGATATTTAGGGTTGCTGTATAATAAAAAGTTACTTATCTAAGTCTAAGTTACTGTGCTATTATAGCTGACCTGCCTTCTGTGTTTCTCTGAAGCCTGAGACTGCAGTCTCAGGCACTTAGCACCTCATCCTAAAACTGCAGGAGATTAAGTAAAGGATTAGTTGCTAGAGCCTTTTCCCTATTGTCCAGATGCCTCTTGATTGTTGGGCAAGGGGGAAGTTTGGAGCAATAAACTTCTATTGAACCAGGAGAAGAGAATAACACTTGCAGAAAGAAAAACTTTTACATAAGCAAATATGCATAATCTCACATAAGTTCATACACAGCTTCAAACATGCAGAGTTTTCATTTACACATTTCCACACAAATTCAGTTGCATCCAGCTTGCATGCATTCTCACAATTACATACTTACACACACTTATGCATACATTCTCACAATTACATACTTAGATACACATCCATACTTACATATGCATATGGAACAAAAGACCAACCACCAGAGTAGAAAGAACTCACTCATTCTGGATGAAAAATGAGCTCCCATATTTGTTGCATGGAGAAAGAAAAAGCTTCCACCCTTTTAATGCTACATGAATTAAATCCATGTTTGTAAGAAAAAAAAAAAAGCTTTGTTCCTTTTTTTTTATTTTCTAAGTTTTTTTTATTTACATTCCAAATCATTTCCCCTTTCCCGTTTCCCCCCTCCCCAAAAGTCCCATAAGCCCCCTTCCCTCCCTCTTTTCCCCATTCAACCCCCTCTCGCTTCTCTGTCCTGGCATTCTCCTACATCCAGTCTTTCCAGGACCAGGGGTCTCTCCTATCATCTTCTTGGAAATCTATTGATATGCGAATTGTGTCTAGGGTATTCCGAGATTCTGGGGGTTAATATCCCCTTATCAGTGACTGCATACCATGTGTGTTCTTTTGTGATTGGGTTACCTCACTAAGGATGATATTTTCAAGTTCTGACCATTTGCCTAGGAATTTCGTGAATTCATTGTTTTTAATTGCAGAGTAGTATTCCATTGTGTAAATATACCACATCTTCTGAATCCATTCCTCCATTGAGGGACATCTGGGTTCTTTCCAGCTTCTGGCTATTATAAATAAGGCTGCTATGAACATAGTGGAGCATGTGTCCTTATTGCATGCAGGGGAAGCCTCTGGGTATATGCCCAGGAGTGGTATAGCCGGATCCTCCAGGAGTGTCATGCCCAGTTTTCTGAGGAACTGCCAGACTGCTTTCCAGAGTGATTGTATCAGCTTGCAATCCCACCAGCAGTAGATCCACATCCTCGCCAACAACTGCTGTCTCCTGTGTTTTTGATCTTAGCCATTCTGACTGGTGAGAAAGTTTCTGTAAGGTAAAAGACATTGTCAAAAAGACAAAGCAGCAACCAACTAACTGGGAAATGATCTTTACCAACCCTACATCCAACAGAGGGCTAATATCCAATATATACAAAGAACTCAAGAAGTTAAACTCCAGAGAGACAAGTACCCCTCTTAAAAAACGGGGTACAGAGCTAAACAAAGAGTTCTCACCTGAAGAATATCTAATGGCTGAGAAGCACCTAAAGAGATGTTCATCATCCTTAGTCATTAGGGAAATGCTTTGTTCCTTTTAATAAGACTAAGCCTGTCTTGTCCTTACCTTGGGACCTGTTCTGTCCCATGGTAAGGAGAAGCCTGCCTGCCCCTTCTGCTCACTGCAGTGTCTTCTTTTCTCCTCTTTCCCTCTGCATTCTGCACATTGCTCTCTTAGGTTTTTTTTTAATGGTGCCTATAGTTTCTAAGTTATTCCACTCTGCATTCTCCTTCTAATCTTGATCTCTTATGACTAAAATCTTCTCCTCAGTTCAGTTCCTCTCTTGATTCAGTTCTTCTCACCTCTGTCCCTCTCACCTAAATTCCTCTGTTCTGACTCTTCTCTTTGTCCTCAGCCCTTAAATATCTTTCAGAATACATGATCACTTGTTACAAAGTTCATCACAAGTTCACACAAAAAGTCAAATCATAAATTGAAACGAGTTTACAACCGAGGATGTTTACATGTATATCCATTAGGAGTAATTATCTAGCTAAACATCTATCACCTATCTGAGTCCTACAGGTTCATTGAAAGTTTAAAAGCATAACTAAGTTATTAGTGAAGTTTTGTATAGATAAACCCAGTCAATATTTTATCTTCTGTCCTAGCACCTGTAATAATCATTAGTTCCCTTTTTATGACCTTTCGCTAAATGTTTTACAACCTCTTGGAATGTGTTCTGAGTAGGAGAAAGTCTGATTGCCATTTAAGAGCAATTAACTGGTGACACTTGGGAGAATGGCAGAGTTCTAGAAGGAAGTCATGCACTAGTGTTTCAGAAAGAGCAAATTTTATCAGATTTTCAACTGCCACATTGTTTTTTCTTAAGTTGTGTATTGAGGGGGGCTGTCTATAGACTTTGACTAACTTAGGGAAATTAGTAAGCAAAGAATTATGATTCACATTGTAGTAGGTATAGAAGACTGTGTCTATCCAAAGAGACTTTTTTTAGATTCCTAACAAATGAATCTATTCTAAATTGACATCAAAGTATTGCATTCTGAGAACAGTGATTTTTAAAGTAAGACAGTGCGGTATTAACACTTTCCAAACTTATGATATTGCCCCTGCCCATTAGAATTGTTTAGTGATTACCATCTTGATGCAGTAGAAACATATTGTCAAGTGACAGATTATTCTGATATTATACAACTTAAAGTTTAACAGACCCTCAAAATATTGTTTTCTATTTGTAGGAAAAAAATGATATTTTCTTCTTTGAAAATGTACAGAATTATTAAGTGTAAATAAATGGCTCAACATTCTTTGCTTTTTCCCATCCCATGCCTGTTTTCTTTCATAGCAGTCTTTAGTAAAAGTCATAAAGTTTATGCAAAAATTAATCTCAGTTGCTTAACTTTTTGACAGAAAAATATCCTAAATTTTCATGAACTGAATTTTAAACTAGTCTGTGAAATATACAGTTGGGCATAAGGAAGTACTGGGTGGGATAACTGATACAACTGACAGGACCCTTCAGTAGCTTACAGTCCAGTTGAGGAGGGAATCATCTTTCTCTTCTCTTCTCTTCTCTTCTCTTCTCTTCTCTTCTCTTCTCTTCTCTTCTCTTCTCTTCTCTTCTCTTCTCTTCTCTTCTCTTCTCTTCTCTTCTCTTCTCCCCTCTCCTCTCCTCTCCTCTCTTCTTCTTCTTCTTCTTCTTCTTCTTCTTCTTCTTCTTCTTCTTCTTCTTCTTCTTCCTCTCTCTCTCTCTCTCTCTCTCTCTCTCTCTCTCTCTCTCTCTCTCACACACACACACACCCACACACACACACACACTCACACTCACTTCAGATTTAGCACCAGAAAAACTAAGCCCCATCAGTGTGTATGCTTGTTTGTACCATATGTCCTTGGAGCAGTCACTTTATTTTGCAGCATTTTTGTTTTAATCTGTAAGATAGGATATAATTTGAACATGCCAAAGTGGATGAGGAAAAGCCCATGAGACCTCATACATATGCAAAGACCTCTAAGCAAAGACCTGAGGAAAGTTAAGAGCAGGATAGTTGTTCTTACCCATAGAAAAACACACCAATAGTTGGCTCGTCCCAAATGGTTAGTTCTGAAAATGTACACACAAGAAATATATGAATAGAGAAGGTTGCATTTAGGAGTGTATATGTATATACACACACACTGACAATCAAAAAACTAAGTCATGAATTTGAAGATAAGTGGGGAGGGGTATATGGGAGGACTTGGGGGCAGGAAAGGGAAGGGAGAAATGTAATTGTACTCTCACATTTTAAAAAGGGGGAAAGGGGAAGTTTGATTGATCATATCAGATGAAATCATACCAGTGGAAACAAATTGAAAACTGTGAAATATAAACACATTGGACTTTTCTTATCTATATCATCAATACACATTGAAATCTTTACTATTAGTATCCAGTTTTCAAATAATTGAGATCCTATTTTGATATTTAATAAGGCAAAGAATAGCCTTGTTTAAAAGATAAAGCTAAAATGATTAAGGTTCGTAAGTCCTTAGAAATTTTATTATCCATGTGTTTTCTGGAGTCTTTGTTTGTAGACAGCCATGGAACTTATGCGGACTCTTTGCATTCAGAGAAATACCCCATTTGGCCTGTGATTTGCTTTTGAGATTGTGACCTTATTTTCTCTGCTCTTGAGTGCTTTACTTTACTTGGTGCATCTCTGACAATATGTTCCTCACCCATCCTCTAGCCCCTTGTGATTTGGGAGTATGTATTCCCCTGCTCTATGCATAAGGCTTTGCTTTAATAATGCAGGAGTTGCTGTGATGTTTTGAGTAATATTTACATTCATGCATGTGGCACAAATGTTGAGTATTCCATATGAGCTTATACACTGAATACCTGGTAGAATCATGACTCAGAGCCATAGTTCTCAACCTTCCCATTACTGTGAACTCTTCATACGGTTCCTCCTGTTTTGACGACCCATCTATAAAATTATTTTTATTGCTACTTCATAACTCTGAGTTTGCCACTGTTATGGGTGGTCATCTAAACATTTTTTTGGAGATAGAGATTTGCCAAAGGGGTTTTGCCCCACAGGTTGAGAACTACTGATCTAGAGCATCACTGGCACCCAGAATTTTGCTAGATAGATGGAAGTGGAATATACTCCAACTAGAGAGGACTGGAGATACATCACATTGATATGATATATGAAATAGACATATCTATTCATTGACCATGATATATGTGATCATTAGGTCTTGAATGAGACCTTATTTGGATAACTGCCTTTCTGTTTACATTGCAATCCTAGACATCCAATTGATCCCCAAGCATAGTGAAAGTGGCTATATAAGAAATAAAAGAAGTGAAGACAGAGACCAGTGGGGAATCTCATGTGAAGGCAAAGGTGGAGACTGGATTAGGGCAGCTGTAACAGAAC
The DNA here is from genome assembly GCA_036184795.1 of Tokudaia tokunoshimensis. Taxonomy (NCBI): domain Eukaryota; kingdom Metazoa; phylum Chordata; class Mammalia; order Rodentia; family Muridae; genus Tokudaia; species Tokudaia tokunoshimensis. Next base: position 105,021,416 of record BTHU01000012.1, read on the forward strand.
ATCAAATAATCTAAGTATAAGATGCCTCTGCAATTTAACTTTTCTCCAACATCCTTTGTGCTTAATTTTCAATTGAAAATTTGAATTTTTTGCCAATTTATCATATAGCAATGTTCTCAAAGTAAGAACAGTATATCCTCCCTCTTAGACTACCATGAACTACAACATAGCTCAAATCTCAAATAGAAATAAGGACTGCATTTGCATAGCTTCTTCCTTCTTTATTAGACTGTCAATGCTAATCAAGTTGACGTAGACTATAAATGAATATAAGTCTAAAAGTACTAAAGCCTGGTAGAAGGGAAGTATGTGCTTTATTGATCCCAATGATAACATTAACTTGAGTAAATCAAGAAATTTGGAGAAGTGAAATCTACTTTTACAGGTTGATGACAAAATTGCCTCTAGACACCTATAAATTTGGTTTCATAGTGGGAGTGTTTTCACATAAAGCCGGTGCTGGTTTTGGAATTATCTGTGGAATGTGCATGGTGACAATCCATAATCACAGCATTGTAGACACTGATACGATGCTGCCCTTATCTCCTCCAGTTCACAAAATAGTGTGAGCATGAAGTGCCAATGTCAGTGAGTAACACAGGTCATCTTTAAGTACCATTTATGACTGACACACTAGCACTTATTTCCCTTAGTTTAGTCTAGCTTAGTTGATGGAAATTTAAGATTACAAAGGAGTAAAATGAGAGTTCTGGCTTCAGAGTAGACAGATCAGTAGCAGTTTCTTGGGAGGTTACCCTGTCTATCTAATGTTGATTTATAGTGAAAATGGTATCTTGAAGTATGTGCCAGCTAAACTCCCAGTCTTCATAATATCAGGAGGCTTGTAATTTTCATTCATGTCTTTCTACCTGAGGTTTCAAGAGGATAGGGAGTATGCCCTAGACAGTTCAGTTCTCTAGATGTGTCCGAGCTAGGATTTGAACCCCAGATGGATGCTCCTAACATCACTATTCTCATATGTGATAGGAAGGAATACTGTGTTAAAGTCTGAGTGCCTAAAGCATGAATAATATCTGCTGCGATGTTGGGAAGCTGATTGTAAAGTCACAGAATGGGAAATGAAATTCCCATGCTTCCTCATGTTGGAGCAAAGGCGATATATAGCTTGAGGTAACTGAATATTAAAGCAGGATGAGAGCTTCACTATACTCACCATAAATGAACACAGATGGACCCTCTTCAAAGAGAGATTCCTCCTACTGAATTTTAATAGTGCTCTCCTGCTGAACACATTTGCAAAATGGATCATAGCATATTCATATTTTGCTCTAGCCTGCCAAGTATGAAATGATTAAGAAACCTGCTTATACTTTAAATATTGTTAGCATATCTATGTGTATTTCAAATATGTCAGTGATAAATATTTGTTAAATGAATATATATACACAAACATACATGATGAAATATATGCTTACATATATCAAGTTTGACAAATATTTGTTGTTATGATGAATATAAATATGGAGTTATACAAATTCAAAGATAAAATAATTTTCAGCTCTCAAGGAGCTTTATAAGGAGAGATGAGACATTTCTGTTTCAGTTGTGAGCAGTTCACAATGTTTTTGTAGTAGTCCATCACAAATGGCATCTGTCCCGTAGGTTACTGGCATCACTTGCATGGCATTATAAATTCAGCTTCGCTGGGCGGTGGTGGCACACGTGTTTAATCCCAGCACTTGGGAGGCAGAGGCAGGAGGATTTCTGAGTTCGAGGCCAGCCTGGTCTACAAAGTGAGTTCCAGGACAGCCAGGGCTACACAGAGAAACCCTGTCTGGAAAAACAAAACAAAACAAAATAAATAAATTCAGCTTCATGGGCAGGGTCATACATAGTTCAGCTGTATCAGAAGCACCATGGAGAGAGCCTCAGTGATCTGTGGGGTCTTCTTGTTTGTTTTTTCAGTGCCAAGAATTAAACTCAGGCTTTATATTTTCTAGGTTACCACTCTAGGCTTCAATAACACATTCAGTTGGCTTGTCTTGGTAGTCTCTCAACGAGGATTCTGGAGCAATCATGTTAATGCTGTTGGACTCATTGGGCTGTATGAAAATGTAAATGTAAAAGATGGTTTCACAGTTGACAAGCTACAAAGAAGGAAGCATCATTTCTAGTAGTCATGGATGCCAGGTAGATTTTTAGTGAGCAGAATGATTGGAAAGAGAAAAATAAAGCAAAGAGACAAGAAAAGCCAAACTTGGTTTGCCTGGTTTTTCAGGGCAGGTTTTGGCTGTAAGGCTAGATAGAGGTCAGGTAGTAGAGAACCTTACATGACAGGCTGGTGAACTTAGTTCTCTGAAAGTAGAAAGAGGAGCATTAAAGTTTTGTGACTACAGGAGACATTTGATCAAAGCAACCTTACAGTTGTTATTTTAGTTATTCAATGAATATTTATTTTGTGTGTGTTTATTTACGAGTATGTGTGTGGTATGTTTGTATTGTGGTAGATGTGAATTTGTGTGTGTGTGTGTGTGTGTGTGTGTGTGTGTTTGTGTGTGTAGGTTTTGTGCTATTAGGCCAGAAAAGAACATTGGATGCTAAATCACTCTCTGCTTTCTGCTATTGAGAAAGGATCTCTCATTGAACCCCAACCTATACTGGTAGCCATCAAGTCTCAGATATTCTCCTGTCTCCTCCCCTGATAGCACTCTGGTTGTAAGTATACCTGGCTTCTCACATGGGTGGTGAGGATTTAAACTCATGTTCTCATTTTTGTGCAGAATGTGTTCTTACTCATGGAACCATCTTTCTAGTTCATGTGTCCAATGAATGTGTTTTTTTTTCCCCGTTTTCAAGAACACAATTCAGTCTTACAAGTTATTTTAATGTGGTGGGCCAAGCCATCACATCTCTAGTCTTCCCTATGCAATGTGAAAATAATCAGTAACCCAGCAGTAACTCATTCAATCTCTTCCTCTGTCCTTCCCCTACCCCCTCCCTCTCTCCTCCCTGCCTCTCACCTCCTTCTTCCCTTTTCCCTCCCTGTCTCCTCTCTGTGTATGTGTGTACGTGGTATTTGCTAATTTGGAGCCACACAGCTGTTTTTGCATTCAGCTGGGCTTTAGGAAGCCACAGACAAACAAAGAAGAATGTCTCTGGGGTTGCTTTGTTCCTGGCAATCAGGATGACTGTGCTCCGAAGTGGGGCAGGTGGCCTCTACCAAGGCTAATTCCAGCATCTCAGCTAGTCCGGCATCATAAGTGTTGGTTGGAAGGGAAGTAAATCTGTCCATAGCCCTGATCGCTTCTTTTTGTCCAATGTTGTGGGCACCTGGCTGGCCACCCACCTTCCTTTTCTTCCCTCCTCACTTGCGTCATCTTTCCCTTTTCCTGGGTCAGTGTATTTCTGTCCCTCTGCACCCTGGATGAGCTCATTCATTCCCTGGCTTTCTCCCTGCAGTTCTCAGCTTGCTTTCTTTTGTTGGGATAATTAATCCTCTGCTTTGCAAGAGCAGGTGGATGATTGGTCTGTTGCTTTAAAAAAATAAATCCTTCCCTTTCTGTCTTTTGTTGCACCAATCATTAGTCAGTCAAGCCATAGTTCAGTCTATTCTCTCTGTGTTGAAAACTCTCCTGGAATATCTGTCAGGATGGTGCTGGGGAGTCCAGGCTGAGTCCTTTATTGAGTAAGAAAGGTGAAAACCCACCCATCACTTTGATATGATTTATAATGTTTAGTGCTAGAAGCATTGAGTCCTGAAGACCAGAGACTGTACATTAGTTCATGAACCCCAACTAAACAATCACATCTGTCCCCTTCACAGCCTGTTGGAATTGCAGAGCTTTTAAAGACATTAATCTTCACGTGTGCATCTCTTCTAACATCCCAGAATCTTCACTACAGATTTTTTTTTAATCTCAATTTCAAATTTTTGGGAAGTGTAAATTTGTTTTGTCAAGGACTTTCAGTTTATTTAAATAATTGCTATTTTAGATTTCTTTTCTACCCTTTGAGGAACCTTTTAGAGAATAGCTGATTGTCTAATAATCTCATTTGTAATAGATATGAAGTTTTATCAAATATTCACTTAAAATCAATTTGAGACAGAATCTCAAGTGCATAGCCTAGCCTTGAACATCCTGTGCACTGAAGAATGATCTTGGAATTTTGATCCTTCTGCCTCCACTTCCCTGGTGCTATGACTGCAGTAATGTACTTTTACATTGTTTATAAGGTACTCAGGGTAGAGCTCAGGGCTTTGCTGATGGCAGTCAAATACTCTGTCAGTTGAACCATATCCCATATCCCAGGTCCTATACAAACTTCTTTTTTTTTTTTTTTTGGTTTTTGGTTTTTGATTTTTGGTTTTTCATGACAGGGTTTCTCTGTATAGCCCTGGCTGTTCTGGAACTTACTCTGTAGACCAGACTGGCCTCAAACTCAGAAATCTGCCTGCCCCTGTCTCCCAAGTGCTGGAATTAAAGACATACACCACCACTGCCCAGCACCTATACAAGCTTCTAACAGTGCACTTGATATCCACTCTTAATTATAAAACTCTTTTTGTTTTTGTACAATAAGCTAGCTTCTTTGACTCAGCAATGTCATATCAATAATAACAGCAATTTTAATAGTAGTGAGTGAACTAATTATGTTTCTTAACTATTAGAGCATTTTATAATTTCAGTGGTTAATATTTTTCTGATATTCAGTTCAGCGGCTCTGCCCGTGGATTTATAGAAGGTGTTGTAAAGTTATAAAGGAGAATATGTATATGAATAGTTACTTCCAGAGGATGATTGAGTATTGAGTGAAGATAGACACAGTCTCTCTTTCTTCTATCTCTCTCTTTCTGTTTCTTTTGTCTCTCTGTCTTTCTGTCTGTCTGTCTCTCTTATTCTTTGTATGTGTGTATGTATGTGTGTGTGTGTGCATGCTCACATGTGAGTATGTGTGTACATGTAATAAGAGTTTTTTTTAGAGGTTCAAAATGTAAAGTGTATAATATTATAGGAAAGAGAAGACCTCAATTATAGATGTTAAAACATACAGAAGTCATCCAGAAGAAATAGGCCAAATTGAGTGGATATTGATTGAAAGAAAAGAACATTCTCTGAAGAATAAAAGACTGAGACCCTGAGAAGTGGCTAGGCACAGCTTGGAAGGATTGGTGACATAAGTATTAATTAGTGAATAACTGTTTGTCTTAGGGTTTCTATTGCTGTGATGAAAATCCATGACCAAAAGCAATTTGGGGAGGAAGGGGTTTATTTCATCTTATAGTTTTTACTACATCACTGAGGAAAACCAGTGGGTACTAACTAAAAGCTGGAAGTTGGAGGCAGGAACTAAGCAGGAGTAATGGTGCTTACTGGCTTGTTCCCCTTGGATTGTTCAGCCTGCTTTCTTATACTATCCAGTCCCATGTGCCCAGGGGGAGTACTCAGACTGAGGTAGGTGCCTTACATCAATGTTCTCAAGAAAATGTCCCACTGACTTGTCTATAGGTCAATCTTATAGAAACATTTTCTCATCTGGGAATCCTTCTTCACAAATGATTCTAGTTTGTGTCAAGTTGGTGTTGACCTAAAATGAATCAACATACTATTTATGATCTTGGGCAAAGGTCAAACTATGTCTTGTGGTCAAATCCATCACTCCATCTGACTTTATAAATAAAGTTTTATTTAAACACAGTCGTAGTTATTTACAGAGAGAGAGAGAGAGAGAGAGAGAGAGAGAGAGAGAGACAGACTTAGGGTTTCTATTCCTGCACAAAATATCATGACCAAGATGTAAGTTGGGGAAGAAAAGGTTTATTCAGCTTGTATTACACATTGCTGTTCATCACCAAAGGAGGTCAGGACTGGAGCTCAAGCAGGTCAGGAAGCAAGAGCTGATGCAGAGGCCATGGAGGGATGTTTGTTACTTACTGGCTTGCTTCCCATCGTTGCTCAGCTTGCTTTCTTATAGAACCCAAGGTCTGGGAGTGACCTTTTAATCATCAACATGGGTCAGCTCTTCTCTGACACATCTAAGACTGAAGACGGTGGAGATTTGGTGTCCAGCTTCAATGCATATTTTAAAAACATTAAGACAGAAATCAAAATCATTTCTCAGGAAACCATCCAATTAATAGAGTTGCAACTGGATAAAGGAAACATTCAAGGGACAAACTCTTTAATCAGTGGTGCATTAAAAAATATTGATGATGCCCCAATAAATATTGCTGTGACAGGAGAGTCTGGAGGAGGGAAATCCAGCTTCATCAATGCCCTGTTAGGGATTGGATCTGAAGAGGAAGGTACAGCTGAAGTTGGGGTAATAGAGACAACTATGAAGAGAACTTCTTACAAACATCCCAAAATTCAAACGTTGACCTTATGGGACCTACCTGGTATTGGAACTCAGAAATTCCCACCAAATGCTTATCTGGAGAAAGTGAAATTCAAAGACTATGATTTCTTTGTTGTTGTTTCTGCCACACGTTTTACAAAACTTGAACTAGACCTCGCCAAAGCAATCGGAATTATGAAAAAGAATTACTACTTTGTGAGAACCAAGGTGGATATTGATTTAGAAAATGAAAAGAGGTCCAAACCACAAACTTTTGAAAGAGAAAACACCCTGCAGCTGATCCGAAGCTATTCTGTGAAAACCTTTAGTGACAATAGCATGACTGGATCACAGATTTTCTTGATCTCTAACTATCATTTATCTAACTATGATTTTCCAGTCCTGATGGACACCCTGATTAAAGATCTCAATGTTCAAAAATGCCAAAAAAAAATAAAATAAAATAAAGAACCCAAAACTACCAGCCCAGTGATAGCACCACCCACAATGGACCCTCCCCCCTTGATCACCAATTGAGAAAATGCCTTATGGTTAAATCTCATGGAGACATTTCCTCAACCGAAGCTCCTTTCTCTCTGATAACTCCAGCCTTTGTCAATTTGACACACAAAACCAACCAGGAGAGAGAGAGAGAGAGAGAGAGAGAGAGAGAGAGAGAGAGAGAGAGAGAGAGAGAGAGAATAGCTATGGCTTTGTTTACATTCCAACAACCAGAGTACATAAATGCAATAGAGAGTATGAGGCTCATATGTTGGAAATGTTTGCCACATGGTCCTTGAGTTTGCTAACCTTTGGATCCATTTCCATAAATTACAACATTTTATTTTTTGTGCTGGAGGCTCAGAATAATAATGAGCAATCACTAGAAACATAGATGTTTCTAGAAAATTATCCCTCACAAGCCTCAAATATTTGAATACACAAGTAAGCATGCATTTCTTTTAAGGTACCATGGTAACAGGGGTAAATATAGCTTGTATTTTGATAAAATATCTGTGTCTAATTCCAGAGCAATGTCCTGTTTGGACCCTTCTGCTTTTTATGGAGGAAAGCTGATCATGAGAGCCAATTCACAGGACATGAATATTCATCCCCTGAGAAAGGCTACTTTGGAGAAATGTTAGCTCAAATGCCCAGTGATTTACAGAGTAGAAGGAGACAGGGGATGGCAAGCTCCTTGTGAACTTTGTTCACATTTATCACTCATTCAAGGCACTCCCCAACCTACTTGCTCCTTCCTCACCCAGGATCAAGCATTACATTGTCATCACATACAATGCATAGGGGCTTCCTTTCTTGTATTTATTGATGATTCTCTGGTTGAAGTGGGATGCACAGTAGGTGCTTTAATTAATTGAGGGTTATTTCAAATATAGAACATACTTAATTTTGTTTCTTCATCAAAAAGATCCTTTGCTTTCAATGAATGGCATGTAGCTCTTTGGTTTATACTCGATGATTATTTATTTTCTTCACAATTGACTCACTTGAAAATCTTGGCATTTGTTTTGTATGTATGTTTATGTACGTATGTATGATGCATATATATGTGTGTGTGTGTGTGTGTGTGTGTGTGTGTGTGTGTGTGTGTGTGTGTTCTATCTGTGCAGGATCATACTATATAGTCCAAGATGTCCATGAACTCACAATCTATATAGTTGCATCAAACTTTATATAACTATGTCAATTATCACATAGTAAACTTTTCTTTAGCATTATGACCCAGAGGTCTGGTGCAAATCATAGTCATCCTTAAGGTAGAAGAATGTAGAAAATAAGAACCACCTGTTTCTTATCCCTTCTTGCCATACTCCTTCCTTTTCCTGTCTTCTTTTTAATAAATCTGGTAGTGATAGTCATAACAAATGTGTAATTTCTTAACAGAACCAGCATAGTGGAATAAAAAGCAGGTGACATATTTAAATAGGCAGAATTTCAATTTCTAGAAAGCCTCTAAACTCTTAGATGTCTTTCAATCAATACTGAAAACTTTTGATTGAGATGATATAGTTTTGATATATGTACATGTGAGTATATGTGTTTGTGTGTCTGTATATGTGTGTATATATGTGTATACATGTGTATACACTGAGAACTCTAGTCTTTATTTTGAACAATGCCCTTGATTTTTAATGTCTGATTATACCCAGGAAACCCATAATTCCATCAATAACAATTGCTTGGCAGTAGTTTCTCACATATTATTCTAAAGGAGCAAGAACAAGAGAAGGAAGGGTACAGGAATTATTTGCATGAACCAGACATGCACAAATGACTTCTGGCATGTTGTGAAAAACAGAGCTATGTTCCTTTTCCCCTGTCCCATGGAGAAAGAGCATGAATGTGTGTATGTGTGTGTGTGTGTGTGTGTGTGTGTGTGTATGTATGTGTGTGATTGTGTGTATATGTGTATTGTGTTTGTATATGTACGTGTGTGTATGTGTCAAGAGAGAAAAATAAAAGTATGGATATTTTACAAATTTAGTTCTTTATTCTTTTCATATTATGTTTTTAGTATCTTCCTAACAAAATATTCACTTTGCCTTCCAATCTTAGTAAGCACATTATCCCTCCAAGTAATAATCATATTGGTTGATAATTATATGAGAAACTTAAGTGCTCTGTCCATTCATCAGAGAATTTTGGTGGAATATCTTGATGTAATGTAGATCTCCTCGGCTATCAAACAGAGAAATGTTGCCTGTTATCATACCAGAGTATTGAAGTGATTTTAAATATCAGGTTAGGTTCATGATGCTCTGAGTCACCTGTACTCCTGAATGCTTCTTTCCTTGGGAAACCTAGAGTTCTCGACTTTGAGTGGTTCAGCTTTGTCCTGGCAATGAGCACGGTCCCATATCTGTGAGCCAGAGGAAAGTGATAGAGCTTGACCTATGTCCAGATAGCCCAGTGTGGGAAGCACAGGCATGGGAGACAATGACCCCATTTTAGCATCCTCTCTCACTCACGGATGCTGGGAATCTAGGAGGAGAGAACTAGGGCAAAGAGAGAGTATAGGGGGCTGGGAAACGGGAAACAAAGGGGAATTTTGTGCACACAGGCAGACAGATAGACATGCACATGCACGCACAGATACAGACACATATGCACACATACACACATACACAGACAAACAGACAGACAGACAGAAGAAAGACACACACACACACGCACACATACACACACATGGACATGGATGCACAGGCACATGGACACAGACATGTGGCTAGATACACATGGACACAGATACAGACATCTTGAATTGCCCTTAAACCTGAAGACATAGAAAAGAATTCCTCAGAATTATAACCTATAATGGAAAATCTCAGGTCATAGTTTCTTCAACCTCAAGTGTCTGAACTGGCTCCTGTAGCTACAGCAGATTAACTAAGCCAGGGGATTTTCTATAGTTCTGTGTCTCAAGACTAGACCCATAACCTGACAGCTGTTGGGTCCTGAGTAACAGATGAGTAAGTCATACAGTTTGTTTACATGATCCCTGGGTAGATGGAGGTTTCATTGGCCTATGCCATCATCTTTCTACTAAGTACTGAAGCCCTTGAAGCTCATGGCATCTGAAGGGCTATTATCTTCCATAAATAGCTACAATTTTAAGGCAATTTACAGTCATTACAAAATTGATGTAACATGTTCATAGTTATGAGAAAGGGGAGGATTTTAGCTAACACGGAATATCATTTTGGATGTGGTGTAAATGTATTTTTCTCAGTAGTAACTTTGAACCTAAATTTTTAAAAATACTTTTCAGTTAACCACTGCCTCTTCAAAGTTCATCTGAGAAAAAAATACGTCTGATATTTTTTTTCCTTTTGGGGGGAATGTAACACAAATTTAATTTACTTTCTTATTTTTAAATTGTGGTGTCAGTCATTTCAATGGGACGAGGTGGCAGTTTTGTGTCTACTCTTGTGTACTCAGACCCACCCTTACCCCTACTTCCTGAACTCCAGCCTAGGACACTCTCCTTACCACTGGCATTCAGTTCCATTCCTCTGACTCTATCGATGTGGTACTACTATAAGGGTTTGGCACAATGCTCACTCTTAGCTGAACCTTTTCTCTAGGGCCTCCCTTTAGGACTTTGGTTTTTGTTGTTTTCCTTTATTTTTCTTTCAATCCCAAGGATCAACCCCAGGGCCTTGCCATGTGCAAGGCAAGTACTCCTCACTGTTGAATAGCACCCATTCTGGTTTGCTATTTTAAACTTTTATTTTCTTTTTAATTAAGTGTATGAGGAGAGCAGGAGTGAGGTCCCGTGGAGGTCAGCCAAGGGTGTTGGATACTCTAGAGTTAGAAGTTGTTGTCATCCATCCAGTGTCAGTATTGGGAACTAAACTCAGTTCTTCTGGAAGATCAGTACTTGCTTATAGCCATTGAGCTCTCTCTCTAGCCCTGTGTTTTTCTTTTGTAACTGAGTACTACATAGTTAGTACAGAATTGTGACCTCAACCCACTGACTTAAAATATTCTGTTTCTACATGGAGTCCATTAAGTCCCAGACATAAACAAATACATAATTACCATAAGATTCATAAAACCCTAAAATACAAAGTGGTATTTTCTGATTCTATTCTTTGTAAAAACACTTTATTTCAAACAATTTTTTTTTGCGAGACCCAAGAATACAATTAACATTTCCCAAAGTTTTGGTTGCTCTGCAATCAAGAAAAAGTCTGAAAAATGGGCAAATGATAATATATGCTGTTGGCATTGTATAATAGATTAATTAAACTGTACTCTCTGAGTGTCTACTCTTGCTAGATACTCTTCACATATTGTCTTATTATTCCTCATGGTTGTTCTGCCCAGTAGGCTTGAGGAAACATTTCATAGATGAACAAGTCTAGAAGATCTGATGACTTGCCCAAGGTCATTGAGACACTATGAGCTGAATGTAGACTCTAACCCTATCAAGTCCGAGACTGATGCATTCTTCCATGCAGTTACATTCTATCTTAGAATTAATGTTCTATCTTTCCTCTCTTCCACCTCTTTGACATATCCCTAAAGAAATAAGTAAAAGTTTTCTCTACTGATACTTAAAAAATGTGTATGTATCTGCATGGTATAATATATGTTCATTATATATTCACATATGTATACAGATGCATATTCATGTGTGTACATCTACATGTTGAGACCAGAAGAGTGTATATATATATATATATGTATATATATATGTACATGTATATATATATATATATATATATATATATACATAAATATATATATTTCCCTCAGTTGCTCTCCACCTTATCTTTGAGACAGGATTGCTTCCAGGAGCTAATTAATTAAGTTGGCTGGCTGGCTAGTAAGCTTAGGGATCCTGTGGTTTCCACTTCCTTGGCAGCTGTGATACTCTTCAAAAAACCTTTTTCCATCACTACAAGCACTATCTCAAGCCCCGTTACTACATTAAAGGAGAAGAATTGAACCTGATGCTCTGAGCATTTCATGGTCTATTTTCTTTTATATATGTTTATCTGTAGGGACCCATCAGCAGATTTCCTTCATCACTGAAAAAAGTTGGCAAGATATATTATGATCCTAACTCATATAGTTTTGGATTTATATTAATATGCTTTAACCTTCATATAGATTTTATCACCCAATCAGCACAGTCGGTGTTTTCAAAGGAGAATCTATGTTTTCTTTTTCCTTCACCAGAGCCTAATGAAATAAAAGCTTAGGAAATAAAATTTTAATTATGAGATTGTTGTCAGAGTTATTAATAGCACCTCATCAAATTGTTGCTTTTTATATAATAGTAAACATGTCAGGATTCTACTCCCTGATCTGCAGCTTTAGGCTCTGGTCTGGCACTTATCAGTGTTAGAGAAAGGTAGGAAAGTCTTTACTTAACTTTACCCTTTGGGGTGTGTGTGTGTGTGTGTGTGTGTGTGTGTGTGTGTGTGTGTGTGTTTAGAGAGAGAGAGAGAGAGAGAGAGAGAGAGACTTCAAGTATAATTTCTTAAGTTATACACCTTTGTTTTGAGACATGGTCACCCACTGCTGTGAAATAAGAAATCTAGAGTCCTTAGACAACAAACTCCCAGGGTTTGCTGGTCCCCACTTCTGAGCTTCTGGGTTACAATATTATACTAACACACTAGCTTCCTTTAATATGAATTCTGGAGTTCTCATGCTTGTAAAGCAAACATTTTCCTTACAGAGCCCTCTGCCCTGTCCCCCTTTCTTTGTAACTGACCCAGGTGTGAGGTGGACAAGATGGTGGATAACATTGTTTTCCCACCCCAAACTCAAGTTGCTTTTAGCTTTTCTTGGCTGTCCCAAGGTGGCTCCTCATCCCTAGCTATTCCTTAGATCCTCATTGCCAATGCAGCAAAATCTGAGTTTGAATTTCCCATCCTAGTCGTTTCTTTCTTTCTTTCTTTCTTTCTTTCTTTCTTTCTTTTCCACATAAGTGATTCTAAATATGCAGGAAGAAGGTGGGACATGAGGCTGAGACAGCAATCCATCTTACTTGAAGCCTATTTGAAAGTTGTCTTCTATACAAAAAGGCTAGATGTAGGGACTGAGAATTTGATTCCAGCAGGAAGGGAACCTGTCAGTACTGATCCACCCTTGGGCGTGTTAAATAGACTCTGGCATCACCTAAATTATTTCTGCAAGATTGAAGTATTTTTTATAGAAATGGACAAGCAAGCAAAGAGATTTGCAAAAGAATTCTGTTTTCCCCCCCCTTTTGGAGTGTGGGGCACAGTCAGGCTTCTGATGAGGTCGGTGCAGAAACATAGCCTTGGGCTCCCTCTGGTGGCAGCATGGAGAAGCATTACTTTGTGATACCAATTCTTTTCAAGATGGCATTACTTGCTTAATTAATATTAAGATTTTATTTCCGTGATGCACACCTAAATTCAAATAATGGTAAAGGAGAGGCAGGGGGATAAAGAGTTCAGTGTTAGCATCAAATATATGCCAAAGCAGGCCCGGGCTGTATGAAATGGAGCAGGAGCTACAATAGCAACAAATCTAGTCATAATGTAATTTTGATCCTTGGGAGGCTGAAGAAGGATTTTCACGAGTTTGATGCCACTATATAGTGCATACCAGGCTAGCTCTTGTTACATAATACAACTTTATCTGAGAAAAACCAAGAGCTGGAGAGATGATCTCTCAGATAATACTTGCTGCTCTGGCACAAGATTTGGGTTCAGTTCTTAGCACCCACACAGTGACTCACAATGGTCTTTATAATTCAGTTCTAGTGGATCAGATATCTCCTTCTGACTTCTGTAGGCACTTCATGCTTCTGGTACAATTATATACATATATGCAGGCAAGCCAATCATAAGAAAACCTAAAAGTTAATTAAAACAGAAAATCATTATTTACAATTTATGTTTGATCTGGCATGTACTTAGTCATTTCCTATGTATCTATTCATTTAAATTTTAATTTCTAATTATCTCTGATTCAATGATGTTATAATGCGTAGCATATTGTATGAAATAATTAAAACTGTTAGCCTTTATCCTTGGTGAGATTTGAAATAGTAGAAGTACTGTACGGAAAAAGAGGAAGAGAATAGGGAGGGGGAGGTAGACTGTTAGAGAAGGAGGAACAGGAGAAGGAGTTTTAATGCTACAGTATGGCAAATTTAGCAGTTGATTATAAAAATGTTTTCTCTAAACTACATGGGTAATATTAACTCATTTTTAGTGGTTTTTAGTTTACTATTGTAGCATGTCGTTTCTACTACCCTGCTTTAAGCTCCAGGCAGACTGTGCTACCAGCCCCTGCCAAGGAGCCACCCCATATCCATGGATGAAGCATACACACAGGCTGGGCAGTGGTAGCTCACGCCTTTAATCCCAGCACTTGGAAGGCAGAGGCAGGCAGATTTCTGAGTTTGAGGCCAGCCTGGTCTACAGAGTGAGTTCCAGGATAGCCAAGGCTATACAGAGAAACCTTGTCTCGAAAAAAAAAAAAAAAGAAACACACACACACACACACACACACACACACGTTATTTTTAAGCATGCTTTAGCTCAATGGCTACGCCCTTCTAAGACTTTCTCAGCTCTTACACCCCTCTTTTCACTCCCAGCTCAACAACTCCAAATCTGCCCTCAACTTTAGTTGCTCAGGTACCTGTAGTCCAGTTCGGCACCCTAAATCTGTCCTCAGCTTAGTTGTACTTTGAAACTCTAACCTGCTAGAGTCCAGTCGGGGAAGGAGCTAATGGCCACTCCATTCTAGATTTCACATGGCTGGTGGCTCTTTCTTCCAAAGTATGGCAAATTCTTTTTTTTTTCCTGCTCTGCTAGCCTGCCTGTGGGAAAATGGAAGCCCTGTCTCTTCTGCCCAGCCATTGGCCACTAGCATCATTACTGATTGATCAAGAACCAATTGGGGAACAGAACCTTCAGCATTCATTCCCAAATCAGAGCATCAAAACCAGCCCTACCTCATCTTCTCTGTTCAATTAAACAAACAAACAAAAATAACCCTCTTCTCTCAGACATAAATTGAAGAGAAACTATAACAATCATGTAAATTACAAAGTATGATATACAATTAACATCTAGTCTATCATATTTGTCAATTAGATAAAGTACTCTATCATCATTCCTAACTTAAAGTTATAATTCTATTCCTGAATTGTTTAGATTTTAGTTGCAACACCATCTGAGAACTGAGTCTTTCACTCTATAACCTCTCTCTCAATACTAAACAACTTGAGTTTGATTGTAAGACTATAACTAGTCTTCAGCTCCATCAGAAATCTGAGAAAGAATTAAATATTTTCTGGCTATGTAAGAAGCACCAAAGATAGTTTCCAAAACTTAAACAATTATAGAGACAACTGACTACTTGGACAACCCCTAATTTCTCATAACGTTGGAGCATCTGTCTTCAGCCTTCTGGCCCAGGGCCATCTGGCAGACCTTTTGTGAAGGAGGAAATATGAAGGACCAGTTTACCCTGTCTTGGCAGAGCTTGGTAGTCAACTATCCCACATCTGTCCTTTTGGACAGTGTATTGTCTGCAGATGATATAAGCAACTTTTGTCTAGTGACTGCCTTGTCAGAACAAGCAACCTCATCTGGAGTAAAAGATGTTCAATTCTTCTTTGAAAGGGAATGAGGAAGCTGTCAGGAGGGTTAGCATTAGGGTTAGAGTTAGGGTTAATGTTAGGGTTAGGGTTCTTTGAAGAGGAGTGAGGAAGCTGTCAGGAGTAGACACACCTCATAATCAAAAGATTCTTAATAATGAAATAACATTAAATATAACATTCTGTGGATTTCTAATGTTTCTGAAGACTAAGTAAAATATCTCTGAACTGTTACACCTTAATGACTCTTAGTCATTTCTATTTAAGTAAACTGAAAACACTTTTTTATAATTAAATCAGAATCTAACATAATAATGAGTTTGCTACTTGGCCCATAACTTGTGTTACTTAATCATCTTAAACAGTTGGTAAAGTAGCTATTGGAAAGACTGGGTCTAAGTCTTGGATTCATAAATGAGTTATGTAGGCACAATGTCTATCTAAGAGTAAAGATATTAATCTCAAACTTTGTATAAATATAGAAATTTATACCAATAAAAACTTTAAATCTGTATCAATATTATCAACATAAATTCTGTAAGAATATAGGAAATTATAACTTCATTTTACATCAATTATAAAGATTTCTATCAATTTAGATTATGGCTACTTAATGTTTTGTTCAAATAATCTATCCCATCTAGTTCCTCCCTGTTTAAAATTATGACCATTTCTAAATTATCCCTTGAAATGGCAACCTATCTCTAATTTATAAAACCATTACCAGACACACAAACAGTTTATAAAGTAGCTGATTATTCTCCATAGTTGAGTTTTTGCAGTGCACAAAGTCCTTTCTACTTCTCTTTGCCAAGCTGAGTTCAAAATAAACTCTTCAGCTGCTTACCTTGCGTCTTGTGCTCTAGGAACTGAAAAGAGGCTGATTGCTCAAATACAGCAGCATAGCTCAGGTCTGAGGCCATCCACACAATACAGCCTGAGGGGAAGGTGTGCCCTGGCCCTCACCCTTCTGGTACCTCAGCATATCTGTGAAGTCTCAACTCTAATGGGATTCTTTTATGCTACCAAGTCTTGACTTCCCTCAGTAGGCAAGAGCAGTGCTATTCTCCAGGTTCCTACAGCCTTTCACCTTGTGACAGGACATTAGTTTTTTCCTCTTCCATAGATCTAAAACCTGAGGGCAGGAAGCATAAAACGTAGTCTGTCGAGTCCAACTTAGCATCAAGGGACCCTAAACAAGGGTCCCAAACTCATATGTCAAATGGTATCTTTCTCATTTCTTGAAATGTCAAAATGACACAAAGCTATAAACATTTGTATTTTTAGTTACAACTGGAATTTTTAACTTCCCTTAAAAGTGGCTTCAGCATACCTGTGCCTTTTCTATAAAGCTTTGTTTTTATTTGCATGTGTCAGAATGCATTTGTGTGTGTGTAGGAAGGTGGTGCCACATGCATGTACAGGCCCACATATTCCATAAGAGAGCATCAGATCCCCCAGGAATCAAGTTACAGGGAGTTGTAAGCTGCCTAACATGAATATTGAAATCTGAGCATCCTCTACAGGGGCAGCAAGTGTTCTTAACTGCTGGGCCATCTTTCTAGCTATGACTCTACAAGTGTTCCTAACTACTGGGCCATCTTTCTAGCCCACTGCTTTGTCTTTTATTTCATCAAATACTTTAGTCTGTCTTCTTATAAAGATTATTAGGACCTTGTTATATATTTGTTCCTTGCTATGGGAACAAATGTGTGACTTGTGTAAAGGATCAAATACTTAATGGAAGCAAATACTTTGATTTTATGCTATGCTTGGAATCTCTGTTTTTAGAGAGGCATGCATTTCCCATGTTTCTGATCATCAGCACAATGCATGGGATGCTTTCTGAGGGACAAATTCTATATGACAGCTCCTGTTTAACACTAAGGTAAATGCTCCCACTTCATTGCATACTGACAGGTACTTTATGGACATCATCATGGTTTGGCCTCACTACACAGTGTGAAGTAGGGACAATAATTATGCCCATTTGCAAATGAAGTTATGACTTGGAGGTGACATGCACAGATTATACAAACAGTAAAAGCAGAAAATGAAGCTCAAAAATCAAACACTGTGGTGTCATGGCTTGGTCTTTCCTTAGGGCAGTAATTTTCACCCAAAGCCAAGTTGTCTCCCAGGTGATGTTGCTAATGCCTGGATTATTATACCTGGAAAAGTGTTGTATATATGTTCTCTAGGCATAGAGGTCAAGGATGCTGCAAAACATTTCAGAGCCTACAAGAATTTCTCAACTCAAAGTGTAAGTAGTCCTGATGATGAGAAAACCTGTTTGAAAAGAATGAACCAGCAGCAGTCCCAGTGACTAAGTTTACATGTGAACCAATCCTAGATCTTTGCTCTCTTCATCCTTTTGCAACCCTTTAAGAAGACCTTGTTTCTAATGGCTCTCATACTATCTCTGTGATTTCCAAAATCCAAAAATTAATGATGAGTAAATAGTAATCCCATCTTCCCCCCCCAGATTTAACTCCTTGCTTTTTTGGTTTGTTTGGATTTGTCTAGGTGGCCATTTTCACTGACAGGTCCAACGTAGGTGTTTTAAATCTGAATTTACTTCTCACTCCTAATTTTTCTCTCTGCAGCTTTGTTTCTGTTTCTCATACTACCACTCTTCTCTCATATTCTGTTCTTCGGGATAGAAATTCAGTTCATTTCCTCTTCTCATTTCCACTGCTCTGTTGCTTCCAACTTCAGCTATGAAATACTGATGCTGTCATATGGATGAGTTCATAACTCATTCCTGTTTCCTTTGCCGTGCAGATCCTCTTCGCCCACCGCATGTACTGGCCTCCCAGTGGGTGCTGCCCACACTATTCATTTCTTCCTATGATGTGGCTCCCCAACAACTATCCTATTACTCTCCCTAAGCCAATTCTTTGGCCAAATGCCTTTCATTAGTCACTTTGTCTTTAATCCAGGATGCTCCTTTGTGACACCTTTCCTTTGTCTAGTCTGAATTGTTCAGATACAATCTCCACACTCCTCTCTACCTACATAAAGATCTTAGCCATCCATGCTCTGTTTGCAGTACCATTCACACTGGTCCTAAACCATTTGCTTTTTGGGTCTTCATATAAGTGTTTTATAAGTATATATCTCCTTATCTAGGCAGGTTCTCTCTTCCTGTCACCAGAGATTTATAATATATTTTCTATTATTGGTGTTAACCTTTGTTAGTACCATATAAAAAATAAAAGTCAAGGATATGATCTGGGTAAAATGTAATTATTTTGAGAACTGTGTGTGAAGTAATAAAATGATATTCTACTTTTCCTACAAAGCAGGTTACTCTTTCCCTGGTTTGAAAGGTAATCCATATTTTTAAAATGAAGTTGCCAGAGCATAGATTAACTTAAGGAAGCTACAGTGGGGTTTATGTGAGCATTATATTCAGAACCAGTACCTTGGGGAGACAATCATAATTGTTCCTCGGGCCAAAATAAAATGTAAAAATTATAAAATTTAGCGGAACAGGGCATAGAAAATTGAAAAGGTACTGGAAAAACTATAATAACGAATGTTCTATATAAGAAATAGCTAGCTAAAACTTAAAATATACAGCTATATTTTTCATAGAATAAAAAATTAAGTCATAAAAATCAATGCACTGGACATTAATTTGACTAATCCATTAAACTTAATTATGTTACAATTCTGCTTACTAGTCCATGGTACAACACTTATGGAACTCAGGGAAAATGGAACAGAGATGACACTACATGTGCAATAATAATTTCAGTGAGTTGGATGTAAATCAATCAAAGGCTGTGCACAGTCTAGTGCCAGAGAAATTATTCCAGATTTATTTCCCAAGATCTCTCTTCACACTGCATCCTGCCTACTGTTTCTCTTGTTTTTTTCTACTCAGGGGGACCTGTCCAATGACTACCCCATATCTAAACTTTTTCTTTAATGTCACTAAAATAGCATACATAGAACCAACCAACTGTCTCTTTTTAAGTCCTAGAATCATTTTCTGAAACTCCTGATTTTTCTCCCTGTGGCAGAGACTTCTTTTACTATGTTTATTTTAATGTGTATGACATACCTTACACACAGAGAGAATATCTTCCTTGAGGGAAGAATTATCTTAGTGTGCCTTTATTCCTCCAGCCCAATGTAAGCTCATAGCAGTGACTGCTTATAAGACAGAAGTTAAGTTGACTTTGGGAACCAGAGTTAGAAACTAGAGTCTAGTTTAAAGCTTTCTTTAGTCATGCCCCACACCAGCTCCCCAGCTCTTTTCTTTGCAATTTGGATATTTCTTTGAGGCTTCCTGGATCTACAAAATCTTGGCAAACGTAGGCTTTCATATTTGCAGCCATATCTGCCTAGGAAAATATTTGTAGGGGCTTGAACCACCCTGGCTTAGAGTGTTGGCATATTCCTGGGACAATAGCCATGGTCAGCATGATATAAGTACAATGATGGGCCCATCTGAACTCACAGGGCCCTCCTCAGAGTCAGGGAAACAGGTCTGTGACCAAAAATGGGGGAAAGAATGCTGTGAAGATGACTCCAGTGTCCCTTAACATGCAAAGATGAAAATCCTCCCATGGTCTCAACACACAAAGATATATGGTGATGACCTAAATCTTCCTTTAGTGTATTCCTGTTCACTTTTCACTGTATCTAAAATCTGATGGTGTATATGTACTATTTTATCTTGTTTTCTTATATCCCATGTGAAGTCATCATTGCGTCAGTCTCACAGATGCTTCATGAATAGATACGAGTGTGTGGGATTCCAAACCCTGAGCTTTCCCGAGATGATGCAAAGGGGAATTATTGGCTGAAGATCATACAACCACTCCTCAGTCTATACTACTCCACAAATGCTTAGCTGGGCGAATTGCAGAGATAGTGGTTAAAAGGACAATCAAGCCATGTGTGAACTTTGAATGGCGTGGATTCAAGTATCATTTTTTAAATTCTTGTTTTCTAGAAAAGATTTTTGAGCTGTGTTTGTCCAACTTCTGTTCCCTAGGCCACCTAGCATTCAGAATGTGAGGCTGCATAGCGTTCTTCCAATTTGTTTATTTAAGTTGAAAAGAGCTGTCCTACATAATAAATATACTTTAATAGGAAAAAACCTTATAACATAGCTGTGGGCATTCTTTGTCAACACTATCAGTAGACTGATGTCCTCATTTTTATGTCTGGATAACTACATAATTCTGTCTCCTATATCATAAAAATCAAAGGATATTTGATTGCATTATATAGTCCAATGTCTCAAACTTTACTGAAATCGCTTTTATAAACTCAACTGAGCGGCTGGGGACATGGTTAAGTCAGTACAATAGCCTCTTATATAAGCATGGTACCACAATTCACTCAGTGTAGGAGGAGGAAGTGTGTAGTAGCATGTGCCTGTGACCCTAGAAAGATAGAAAAGTATCCCTGTGACTTGTTTGTCAGCCAGCCTAGATGAATCAGCGAGATCCTCAGATTCAGTGAGACAGAGGAATATCTTTAAACATCTAAAGAAAGGTATCCTATCTTCTTCTGATCATGTCTTCATGATCATGGCACTAAGCCATTTTTGTTGTTGTTGTTACTGTAATCATTGTTGGCATTCCTGTATTATTTTCTCAGTTCTTTTGAAATAAGTTAACTAAATTAACATCTTTTTGTTTCTTAAAAACCTTCCTGGGTAGCATGGGTCTCTACTGTGTTGTAGCCTTTTCCTTCAATTTTGAATATCATAGAAGAAGTCCAACTTTGATTTTGATTCACAGCCAGCTGTGGCTAAGCCACTGCCATCAACTCTCATGTTTCAAAGTTCTTGCCTGACCATTGTAGTGCGTGGATCAATGGCAGTTGTCTAGTAGGTTTGGAATGAAAAAGTATATCTTGGTCGATATAGCACTCTTTGCCATGGATTTTACCTGCCGATACTGTTACTGTTTGCACAACTAGATCAAGACTCTGTTAGCTGCTTTGGGTCTTTTTATCTGCTACATTCTCTACCAACTGTCTTCTTGCTTGGTGTGGTCACAGGACTGCCTGCCTCTCTTCTGTTAACAAATCCAACATGCATCAGTCAGAAAGGTCTCTGTCATCTGGGCATCTCTGCTGAGATCTGGCCCACTGCTTACCCTTTCACCAAGTTTAGCACTGTGGTATCTGGCATTAATTTTTCAATAATTTCCTTCATTATTGAAACTTTGTCACCACTGAATGTGATACACAGTTGCCCAGAAACATCCTCAATCACATTAACTAATGCTAACAGCTTGTAGAATCAGCCTGGTACCTAAGAAACACAAAGAAAGCCATTGTATAATCCTATTGATCCATGAAGTCATCTAGATAATTTTCAGGTGATTTTTTTTTTTGCAGTGTAGATCTTCTCCATCTTATATTAATGCAATGAATACTTACAACTTAAACCCAGGTTTACCATTCTTAATTCATTTTGCTTCTTTCTAATCAGAATTATGGTATGTCCAGATTGTTTTGATTTCAGTGCTGGACAATATATTATGTTTATTTTAAGACTGTAATAACATTACATGTGCATAAAACACTCTAATACTCTCCATATATTTTTCATTTGATAATAAAAGTGACTCTAAGAGATAAAATTTTATTTCCATTTTAAAAATGTGAAAGCCGCGGTACACTAAGGAGTAGATATTGGTTAATGCCTGGAAGTATATACGCTGTAAACTTTGATTGGACCCCTAGCAGTCTAGTTTCACATAGTCTACAATTCAACAAACATTATAAATATTTCTCTGTTGAACTTCATGATAGTTAAAAATTTGATAGGGTTTCATCTATTCAAGTTGTGTAAAACTTCTCACAATCACGGTAAGCCTCTGGGGCACTGTTACTTCTCATTGTGCTTAATAGTGTGTATGTTTGTGTGTGTGTGTGTGTGTGTTGTACATGCATATATATGTGTGTGCATGTGCAGAGGCCAAAGATCCATATCGATTATCTTCTTCTATTCCTTACTATCTTAGTATTATTATTTTGAGGCTAATTATGTTATTAACTTCAGAGTGTGCCAATTCAACCAGGCTGAATGGCAGCTGTCAAGCCTTTCCTCAGATCCCTCGGATCCTCCTGTCTCCACCTCCCCAGGTTTTCCAGTGCTAGGATTACAGGTTACAAGCATACGCTGCTGTGCCTGGGTTTTTACATACCTGCTGGCAATCTGAACTTAGGTCTCCATGTTTACATAGCAAACATTTTACTAATGATGTCTTGTTGCTCTGGCCCTGTTTTAGGTAGGGTTTCTATTGCTGTGACAAAACATCAAGGCCAAAATCTCAACTGGGAAGAAAATTGTTTATTTTACTTACCCTTCTAGGTAATGGTCCATCACTGTGGATGCCAGGGCAGGAATCCAGAGAAAAACTGAAGCACAGGCCATGGAAGAGTTCTCTGCTCACCAACTCCCTCCTCACAGATTGTTCCAACTGCTTTCTGAAAGCATCCAGGATCTAGTACCACCCAGGTGGCACTGCCCACAATAGGCTATTCCCTCCTGTATCAACCATTAATCAGTAGAATGTCCCAAAACTTTTTTATAAGCCAATTTTATAGAGGTAATTTCTTAACTCATATTCCCTCTTCCTAGCTATGTGTAGGTTTATATCAAGATAGCAACAAACAGCCACCCTTCCTTTGTTAATATTGATTAACTATAATTTAATTTTGGCCATGATGTTGAGAGGCTTGGAACCTAAAGGCTGAATTCATTATAAGGCAGTATACATTATAAGGCTGTATACATAATAAGGATGTACACATGATAAGGTTTTATACATGATAAAGGTATACACATGATAAGTGAAGAAGCTGGTAAATGCTTTGTAAAAACAGGACATTTTGATGGTATTTCTATCAAGTACTATGGAATATTTCTAACAGCAATCTGGATTTAAAAAAGGAACAGTTATGCCATAATTTGAAATGTTCAGGTTTGAAAGTTTTCTTTTTATGTATATTCATAATTTACCTCATTTCCCAAAAGATTGGGAGCAACTTAGTACAGTAACTTACTAAAATAATAATGTGATGTATGTGTGAATAAAATTCTGATCTAGACATAAATAAATAATGGCAAAACACAACGATCTGTGGTAGATGATAGTCTGGAAGCAATATAAATATTTAGATCTTTGTTGCCTTCAGTAAACCTTAAATTTTGGCTTTTAAAGCTTCTTGGTGGCCAATAAAATATAAAGACATCAATTCTTATCATCTGCAAAGAAAATCTACAGCAATTACTCAGGGAAAATTCAATTTTTCTATTACATTGCTTGATGATATATTTCTAGGTAAGGTGGGTTTGGAAAAGTGACGAATGTTTTCCACAGCGAACCTGCAGTGTATGACCTCATTTGAGGTTATTGTTCTCTTCTGTACTGTTGAGACTATGGCACTAAAACTTCATTCAAGAATGGAAAATCTGCAAGAGACAGAAACCACAGACAAGATACAAAGGCTAGACAGAACATATAGGGCCAGCTCATCCTCTTTGTTCCTCATAAATATTTAGCTTAGCTGGAACTTTGAATTCCAGAAGCAGCATGTGACACATAGAAGTATTGTCTGGAGTGTGTGCAATGATTTTCCTTGGAGACCTATGTATTTTATAAAGTAGATAAGGAAATGTAGGTTCTGACAACTTCTTTTGGAAATCAAGGACCAAATCAAGTTTCATGTGTGTTATATGTTTATGTGTGCATAAATGCTCAAGTATATGTGTAGTTTTTATATATGTATGATTGTTCAAGTATGTATTATACTATATGTGTGCATAAATATTCAAGTGTATGTGTAGTACTGATATATGTATGAATGTTCGTGTGTGTGTGTGTGTGTGTGTGTGTGTGTGTGTGTGTGTGTAAGTGCTCATGTGTTTGGGTATGTACATGTGATGGGGCATGTATGGAAGTCACAGGATGACCCCAGAAATTAGTCCTTACTGTCCACCTTGTTGAGATGGTGTCTTTTGTTCTGTGTTGTGTATATTAGGAAAGCAAGTGATCTGGGCTCCAGCATCCTCCTGGATCCTGTTCCTATCCCACTGTAGCAGCATTGGGATTACAGGTGTGAGCTGACTTGTGAGGCTTCATGGGTTTCTGGGGATTTAAACTCAATTTTTCCTGCTTTTGGGGCAAGTGATTTATCCATTGAGCCCTGTCTCCAGCCCCAGGTTTCATTTCCCAATTGAAGAGTTCCTTCCATCTTTACATACATAAAGAAGATTGGTTTTCACCCAATATTACTTCTGTTTAAATATCCAGCCCTGTTCTTCCATTCAGTCTTCCAACAGATACTTAATGAGAACCCACTAAACTGTAAATTCTGGTAGGGAAGGCAAAGATGAAATTGGTACTGATTACACAGTTGCAATTTTGACATCTACTGAAGACCTGCATAGAATAAGAAGTAGGCAAATGAATATGAAACCTACACTGTGAATTTTTGAGACATGTCTAGCATTTCTTATACTGGCCTGAAATCACAGTGAAGCTGAGGATAATCTTAAACTCTGATCCTCCTGCCTCTACCACCCATGTGCTAGAATTATATGTGTGTTCACAACATTCAGCATGTGCAGAATGAACCCAAGGCTTCTTGCATATGAGGTGAGCACTCCATGAGCTGAGTTACATCTTCAGGCCCCAGTCACATTTCACTCCTTATCATTTTAGTTCAGCTTCTTTATACATGGATAAATCATAAATAATAGTACTCTAATCTCTTGCATTATTTTTTAAAAGGCAGAATCTCACTGTGTAGCTCTGGCTGACCTGGGACTTAATTATAAAGATCATGCTGGCCTCCAACTTAAAGAGATCTGCCTGCTTCTGCCTCTGCAGTTCTGGGATTAAGAGTGTGTGGCAATGCCAGGCATACACAAAAGCCAGGCACATCACAAACTTTCTCTTAGAGTCTTCAGTGGTGTGATGCACCCTGATGTTTCTAAAAGGTTTTATTATTTTCATTTTTAGCAATGAGAATTTTTATTTGAAAGGATGAAACCAAGTTGGTTTCTTCAAATAGAAAAATATCTATACTGTTCTTGTCAGGGATGGAGTACAGAGTAAGGAGCTCTGGTTTCTAGGGCTTCCCTCATACCAGCCACACATTTTTATGATTCATGTGGCTTAAAAACTCTTGGCTTGTGAGTATCAGAAGTTTATTTTCCTTTCTTTTCTTTTCTTTTTTCTTTTCTTATTCTTTTTTCATTTTCTTTCTTTTGTTACCACTAATAATTTTATTTTATTTTTTATTCACTTTATATCCCAATCCCTGCCCCATCCCAGTCACCCTCTCCCACAATCCCTCCTTCCACACCTTCCCCTTTTCCTCTGAGAGGGTGGAGGCCCTCCTGGGTCTCCCCACCTGGCATATCAAGTCTCTGCTGGGCTAGGCACATATCAAAAGTTATTAATATTTTCTTATTAACAGGTTGCTTGCTTGTTCCACACAGTACACACAATACCCATCCCCTGAATATTTACACTGTTATTTGACATAAAAATTAGATTTAAAAGTGGAAGTTTTGTTGTTTACCATATATGGGACGTGCTTTATTGAACAAGGCAAACCATTTTGATGGCGGAAAATTATGCTATTAATAATTACACTGGAACTGGTATTTATCAAGTGCCCTTCTAGACAATTCAGGCATGTAGTTAACTTAATAATATCTGTTCCCCTGGATTTATCATAATTATGCTTGTGTGTGGCACAAGTTGGCATCACTGCTTTAAAAAAGCTCAGACATAAAACAGAATGAGGTAGTCCACACTGAGTTTTGATAGAAAGGGTCATTTTTTCATGTACCATACAAAAGCTTCTCTTGGAGGAGGAAGCTTTTGAGCTGAGACCTGAATGATGAGAGCCAAGTATGGGAAACTCCATGGTGATCATGCTTGCGAGAGAGGGAAGGGGCACAAACTGTGTCATGGAGTCAGTCTGGCTCCTTGGGAGTCCTTGATTTCCAAAAGAAGTTGCCAGAACCTACATTTCCTTATCTACTTTATAAAGTACATAGGTCTCCAAGGAAAATCATTGCACACACTCCAGAAAATACTTCTATGTGTCACATGCTGCTTCTGGAATTCAAAGTTCCAGCTAAGCTAAATATTTATGAGGAACAAAGAGGATGAGCTGGCCCTATATGTTCTGTCTAGCCTTTGTATCTTGTCTGTAGTTTCTGTCTCCTACAGATTTTCCATCCTTGAATGAAGTTTTAGTGCCATAGTCTCAACAGTACAGAAGAGAACAACTACCTAGTCCTCTATTATTAGTCTCTCTAATGGAGGATGAAAGTCAACAGAGCCTGGGAGGGTTGCTGTCCTGGTATAAGGGGTAGCCAGGAATTTGGATTACTATAAATAGTGAGAAACATTATGGTGACAGATACCTCCTCATATATTGCAGAAGATCTGTGGTTAGAGTGACTTAAGCAATAGAAATTTATTTCTGTCCAGTTCCACAATGAAAGCCCAAGGACAAGGTGGTGGCTGTGTTTGAGCATTTGGGAACTGTGAGAGGAGAATCTACCAATGTGCTCCCTTCCTTGTTATGACTGTCTTTCCTCTTTCTTCACACCATTTTTCCCCTGACACGCCTGTGTCACCAGTTCCTCTTTTTATAAGGACTGCACATCATACTGAATCAGGGACTATCTAGTGAACGGATTACTCTTTTAATGACCCCAACTCAAAATATGGTCAAAATTAGAAAAGACGTCTTCAGTGTATGAGCTTTTGGAAGGGTTCAGTTCAGTCCCTGGCACCCCAGTAAACTGGAAAACGACTATGGAATCTTCAGTTCACTAGATAAGAGGCATTGAAGTTAACTTTGGCAGAAGTAGTTAAAAACGGTTATATATTTATGCTTATAGCATAGAGGCTATGGTGTAAATAGAAATAATGTTTATGTAGAGTAGTGTATACATACATAAACATGCACACACACACACACACACACATACACACACAGACATAATCATCAACACCTCCATAAATTTTATTTGTTATGACATAGTTTTCTAATATCCTTATACACAGTCAGTCTAATATTACACAGTCAGTCTAAGAACAAAGGGAAAAGTAATGGCTGTCATATACCTGAAATTTTTCTATTCATGTGATTCTGCAAAAATTTTTAGAATGTGTTTGAAAGAGCCAAGGAGACTGTTTTCTACATTTGATTTCTCAAAAGACTCTTGAAAATGAGATCTTTTCATTTCCTAACCAGGGAGTGATGAGGTAAGCATCTATTCCAGCACATAATCTGGATAACAAAAGCATAGCAGAAGGATGTAGAAAACCAGACAAGGGTGGCAGTAACCATGGCACGTGGGACTTGATATAAATAATAACCCAGGTTCTGCAATATTCAGCTTAACCCTCAAAGTTTTTACTGCCACTTTAGAGAAGGAATCAAATATTATGACACTAGTTGCCTTAGTTTGTATTTCACTGCTGTGAAAAGATACCAGGCCCAAGGCAATTCTTATAAAGGAAAACATTTCATTGGGTCTGGCTTAGAGTAACAGCGATTTAGTCCATTGTCACCATGGTGAAGAGCATGGCATCATGTAAGCAGTGGAGAGTTCTACTACATCTTGATCCAAAGGCACGAAGGAGAGACTGTCACCTGGGTATAGTTTGAGGATAGGAGACCTCAAAACCTTCCTCCACAGTGACAAACTTCTTCCAACAAGGCCAGTCCTCCTAATAGTGACATTCCCTATGGACCAAGCATTCAAATTCATGAGTCTATGGAGGCCATACCTATTCAAACCACCACCCTGGTCAAATATATATGTATAATGTGTATGAAATTCCTTCACAATTGACCTAAGTTTACATGGTCTCTTAATTCTGTTTGTGATTCAAAGTACACATTTGTTCTTCATTTATATTTACCTTGTAGGGCTATTTTGAGTTGTCTCTGTAGTACCCCAACTCCTTCACCAGAAAGAGATCTTCAGTATTCCACTTGCTCTAGGACCCCCATTTTCTTGGACATCCCTAAGCTGTTCCCTGTTCAACATGTATACTCTCCCATTCTAGCTCACATAGAGGTCAGACTTCCTATTTGATCAGAAATCAAATTTAGACAAGGGAAAATAGACAGTTATAAAAGCTGGTCTCAGAAGATAAAGTGGTAGATAATCTCACTGCAAAAGATGATTCCACAGGAAAATTCATTGTGGAACAAAAAAAAAAAAGCAAAAATAAAACTCTGAAATGAGGCAAGGTAGGAAAGAAATATAACCGAGGATAAAACTAAACAGAAGAAGGAGAATATTTATGTAACGTAAGAAAGCTGAGCCGCACAGTGGTGGTGTATGCCATTAATCCCAGAACTTGGGAGGCAGAGGCAGACAGATTTCTGAGTTCGAGGCCAGCCTGGTCTACAGAGTGAGTTCCAGAACAGCCAGGGCTACACAGAGAAACCCTGTCAAAACAAAAACAAACAAACAAACAAACAAAAAAGACAAGAAAGAAAAAAAAGAAAGCTGAAGCTCCAAATGATTTGAATTTTGCTAAAAGGCAAAGGGATTTTAGAAAGCAATTTACAACACGGTTTAAAGAAGAAATTGTCTACTTCTTAAGGGTTGGCTCTGAAAAGGTGACATGATATAAATATATGCTACAAAGTAAGGGGATCTATTCATCTGGAATTTTATTTTGAACCTTTCAATAAAGAAAAATCAGTGATCTTATCAATAAATACCCAAAAGTGGCAAATAAAACTTGGTGGAGTAGTAGCCTATTGGAGTGAGTACAGAGAGAAAATCCCCAGGAAGCCGGCATGGTGTGAGTAAACGTCACAGGGGCAGGATGGAAGAGCTATTGCTGAGGAACATTTAACAGCCTGAAGGAACCACAGTCTTGAGCTGCATGGGTATGTGCTGTTCTTCTTGTTGCAGATGCTTTTCTGAGTTTCCCCGGGAGGTAGAGAGTACTAATTCTCCACCACATCCACTATCCCATTTCCTCCTGTGGGACACTCTAGTTTTACAAAGATTTCAAGATTAATTGTGTGATCCTGGTTCACTATTACACTGGCTTTCCCCAAATCATAGATAACTAGTATCCACTATTTGAGTGACAGGCCTATTTCACTGAGATTGATCAGCAAAGGTTTGAACAGCTCTAGCTTTGTAGAAAAAAAAAAGGATCACATAAACATTGAGAATATAATGCATGCATTTTCTATCAAGGCACACCATGTAATCACAATGACAGTGATGGTTATTTAATAAAATAAAAAGTGTAATCTTACTCAATGTTAGTTATGTGAGAAATGTTTCATTTCAAGCAATAATCAACCTATAGCTTCTCATTTCTGAAAAACTATCCATGTAAAAATGTTTAAAGTACAGCAAATTGAAAGATAAGGCCACCAAATTTCCACTCTGCTCTAATACCCAAGATTTTGTGTGTTACTAGTAATTGGCCAATTTCCTAGAAGCAGGGTCATTTTATCAATTTATATGAATATAGACATTTTGGAATATATTTGATGAAGCACTGAAGCTAACCATTAGGATCTCAGATAGATAATGTGTCCATTTTCTTTCATATTGATAGTTATTTTCCATGTCTATCTCCTTTGGGAGAAGACAAGTTAATATTATCAGATTATACAAGTAGAGGATAATTGGGTTTTAGGTAAATATTTTCCTCTAGACTATCAAAAGAATAGTTTCAGTTGAAGGATTAGAAAATAAACCCTGTGAATTTTATAGTTGGACACTATATGTGACAACCCTTTTCTTAGCTGCATATCTCACTCAACTTTGAGATTGGAGTTGTTTTTAATACATATTTCATAGAAAAACATTAAAGAGATTAAGTGAATTGTTCAAGGTCACACATGTAAACACATGTTCAATGTATTTGACTTGATTTCACTACCAACTTGCTCACAGGAAACTCTTTAAAAGCAGTTTTATTATAAATTAACATGTTACATAATTATATTTGGAGATTTCAGAGTAAACTTTATTTATAATGACAAAAATAACTAATTTTATGATACTCTTACCTTTTGTCTTAATTCTATGGACTTCATCATTTGTTGCCAAGAGCCTAGTCAGAAAAAGAAACACATTCTATGACAAAGTGCCCTTGGATCTCTGGTACACTAATGGCAAAGGGAAATAGTACAACAGATACTTCTACCTCAAGGATGTGGGAGTGTGTTATTGCTTAATATGTAAAGTTCTTATATTTCTCCATATATTTTTCCATCCATGTATTCTTGTCTTTGTTCTTCCCGGTGTTCTACTAAGAAACCCTTCTATCTCTTGTAAATACAGTTTAATGATTGTATGGTATCTTTGTACGTAGTTCCTCCTAATAAAAGCTCAGCCCTAGAGGTACTCTGAATCCTTAGAGATGCTCTCAAGCTTATTGAGCCCCCAGTATCCTCTTCTGAAAATTCATACTGCAGACTCTGAGTCTTGATTCACAGACTATGTTCTGTTATCAGCATCAAAAGTCATCAGCTGATATACTCGGTTTACATATAGGCCTTTCTCTGAAAATGGCAGTGTCTGTCTGTAATTACTGACAATAATGAGTAAGAGAGTGAAGAATCATGTATTAGTCCTTAGCACTTCTGCCAGGAAGTATTGCCAATAACTTGGAGCCATCAAAAAGATGCCTCAGACTGTTCTGTGCTGCTGTGATAGCATACTGACTCTAAGCAATTGGTGAGGAACAAATAACTGATTTTTATGCTCCTGGATACTGGGAAATCCAGGATTGCTGGATTGAATCTGGTTAAGATGTTCCTTCCAGAGCACTAACTGGCAGAAAGTGCAAGGTCAAGAGAGCCTTAGTAATAAGGAAGAGAGAGGAGAAAATGAGGAAGAGGGAGGGAAAGGGGGAAAGGAAGAAGGAGGAGTGGGAAAGGGAAAAGGTAGAGGAGAGGAGAGAGGATAGTGAGAGACAGGAGAGGAGGGGAGGGCAGAGGAGGGGAGGGGAGGGGAGGGAAGGGAAAAAGGAGTCAGAGGAAGATGGAAACAGAAAGGAGAAGAAACACATTGACGTTCACAAGGCATCATTCACGCTATATTGGCATAAGTCCATTCACAAAGACAGCCCATGGAATCTTAATCTCATTGTAAAGAATCCCCTTTTCAATATTGTAACACTGGATAAAGTTTCCAGTCTATGATCCATGGGGAGCACATCCAAACCACAGTGTATGCTATGTCTGCTATCGAGGAAGTGGCAGTGAAATGTTGGCTATACCTGAAAGAATCAACTGATGGCATCGATGTCTGTCATATTAGTGACAGTGAAGTAACAGGATGGGCAGTACTTACCACCTGTATGATTAACTTCTACAAGAGAAAGGCTTTGGTATTTCCTTAGATCATGTCTGTAGAATCATCTTTCGCTGGCTGCCATTTTAGAGGGAGTTAGAAAGCAAAGCAGAAAGAGAAAGTACACAAGAAAAGAGTGAGATCTTAGACGTGAGACTACTTTTGATTCTATAAGGATTTGATTTTTGTCTGTTCTATTATGTATTCACTCAAAAAAATCACATATTCAGCAAATAGGAATCCAAAGGAACACAGGCTGTTATGTGAGCTAATGGTACAAAGCTTTGTTTCACACTCTGGGCACAGCACTATCTAAGCACATCAATTTGTTGTCTCAGAAACTCATTACAGTTTAAGAGTTTGAGCCCAGGATTCATCTCATGGGTACAGTTGATTATGTCATTGTCCATTAAGGATTGAACTCAATTTTCAAAGCTTCTCCCCTGTTTGGAAATCAGGGCTTTGAACTGGATGTGCTGCCTTTTTAGTCTAGTAGTTTTCTTGGCAACTCCCTCTGTCCTCCTGAAATGAAAAGCTGCCCTCTAGCCTATATGAGTTATTTCATTACAGACCTCAAACAAAAATAAGCATATCCCAAGGATAATGGAACATCTTTGCTGGCAAACTAAGATAAAGGTCCCATTTTGTATTATACCACAAACATCCCATATGCTCACAGGCTTGAACAAGGCATTGAAGACAGAGAAGTGAACCATCTTGGCATTGTCTCTGCCTTTGACGCAGAGGGCTGGTCAGTGTAGACAGGTCAGTAAAAGCTGAGACAGGCATAGATAAAACATATCTTCTGCTCATATAAGCTTTTACCACCAATGTGGGAATCAAGATGGGATGAGCTGGAAAGGTGTGAATAACATCCAATTAATTAGTAAACTAACTGGGAACAGGTCAGAGGAACTAAGGTGGGACAAAGAGGAGAGAACCAGAGAAGCTCAGAATTCTCGTGACCCACATCACTTTTATTTCATGGACATGGTCATCATCAGAGGTTGGTATACTTGTCAAAGCACACGAAGCATGATGGGCAGACGGGCAAGGGGCATCAGCTAAATAGAACCTGTGCTTTGAAGTCTCATTTCAGGGTTCTATAATTTAGTTCTATAGCTCATGAGGAATAGTCTATGCACACAACCAAGCATCCGAGGGTTAATGAGCATGTGAACTGATAGATGTGGAAACATATGAATGTAAATGTATACATGAATATGCAAATTCTCCAAATTACAAAATAATAAATAATTATGTATAAACTGTAACAACATACAGGAATGTAATTTGGTGCTTTTCTTTCTTTGAACTCAGGAAATTTGCAGTATGATTTTCTTATATAAATATTAAAACTTCTTTTAAACACCCAAAGCATATCCTTAAGCAAACAGAGTCATTAGCATAGTTCATATCCTATTTCTGTTTTGGGCAGTGGGGGGAGGGAGAGCAATTCTCCCATCTACTGCAGCTTCTCAAATCTCTAAGTGGGTTATTTGTTTCTGCTGAAATTATAGCCCTGATATTTTCACGGCAATTGAATGAAATACAGATAACGTGTTTACATATGATTGCTGCATGTTGTACACAGAGATTTTCTTTCCCTAGCTAGAGAGAAGTTCAAGTGGAATGTTTTGTCACTGTTATGGTTTGAATCTTAAGTATCCCCAGGGCTTAGGTTTCAAGTCTTGGTTGCTAGCTGTGTCACTGGTGCTGCTGGGAGGTGGTTGAACCTTGAGGAGATGGGATGAACTGGAAAGTAGTTTTGTCTCTGAGGGTATATCCCTGAAAGGCATAGTAGGACATTGGCCCTTTTGCTCCTTTTGCATCTGGCTATAGTCTGTTTTTGGTTTTATTTTGCTTTTGTTTTGTTTGTTTGTTTGTTTGGTTGGTTGATTGGTTGGTGTTTTTTGAGACAGAGTTTCTCTATGTTCCTGGCTGTCCTGGAACTCACTCTGTAGACCAGGCTAGCCTCGAACTCAGAAATCTGCCTGCCTCTGCCTTCCAAGTGCTGGGATTAAAGGCATGTACCACCACTGCCCAGCCTATAGTTTGTTTTATGTTCCTATTCCTGCAACATACTTTCCTGTTCTGGGCACAAATGAGCCAAATAAAAGTAGATTGAAGTCCAAGCGTGAACCAAAATGAATTTTTTTCTTTTGAGTTATTTAATCTCATGTATTGTCACAGACACAGGAAGCTGAGTATCACAATTGCCCCATATAAAAGACCCTTTTCTAAAAACACTGACTGGGTAAAATCTGGGGACAGCTGTGTCACCCTTATGCATGCAAGATGATCTGACTTGTGACTCACACATTTTGGAATTTCCAAGAATATAATTAGTTACAGAATATACTTATCTCAAAATGTTACCTTGTGAACCTTTTGAATTACAGTCATCTTTTCTGAAGTAACCCTTTATTTTTGAAACTAAAGTCACAAGAGAGAAAAATAAATGTTCTTCAGAGTATGATCAAGGAGATTCTTTTCTCAGACCCTCCTGTTTAGAGACCCTTACCTAGTTGAGATAAAGGTAGTAGAGGGACTTTGAATATGATGAGTTACCATTCAGCTGATTTTATGAGTAGATATTGGTATCCCATGGCATCTTTTATGCAAGGGGGATTTTGCATCTAGCAAGAGAACCATTCCTTTCCTATGGACCACTCACAAAGTGATGTCTGCATCTTCTGGGCCAGGTCTCACAAATTTACTTCTGTCCATTTCCCATATTACTATCAATGTAGTGACTTCAGCCTAAGTAATGCATGACTCCCTAGACAGTAGGCAGCAAGCTTGCCTTGACTTCTCTTCCTCTGAAATCCCCTTACAGGATCACCAGTCCCTCCTCATGGTTGGGGTTAAGCACACACAGGGATTGATGTTTAACATTTTGCTACATTCCCCCCTTCCCCTGTGCACCCCTCCCTTCTCTCAGAGAGGCAAAAAGGAGATGTAAAACACCTTGAAATTTCCTGTGTTAAGTGGCAGTTTATTTCCTGAACAGCTGGGTTGGAGCGTTAAGTATGTTAGCTAAACTAAAGGTATCAGCATAGAAATGAAAAGGAAATAGACAGATGGCTTTCTAATCTTCTTTCAAAGCATGTGGAGGATTTAGATTATCCCACCTTTCCATGGCATCCTGCAGAGGCTGAGGTGTCACTTAGGGAGAAGGGCTTTGCTGTTTTGAACAATTCTGAACAGGTTCATAAAGAAGGCATTCTTTAATTGGCATGCCTGCTCTCTCCTGTAAGAGAAAGGGAAATGGGGGAACTAGAGGAATGCCAAGCCTTAGAAGGGATGAACAATGTTTGGAGACATTCTTACATTGCTACGTTTCTTGACTTCAAGTTATTTGGTTAATTTACCCACAATGGATGGATCCCTTTGCAGACACTGTGTGAGAGTCCTTGTAAGTGTTGTGATGCTTAGTAGTCAAATGCGAGGTATTGTCAGAGTAAACCTGAGTCCTTTGAGCAAGGTTATTATTATATTAACCAAATGTTTTGGCTTTTTTTATTCACTGATTATTAAATAGTGCCATTTTTATATAAGATTATTCGAAGACATTTGGGAATGCCATGTTGTGATCTTTCATGAATGTGGGTATAATAGTTAGTGATTATTATTGATTTAATGTGTATGTTACTGATAGGTGATATATATACACATCTTATATAGTAACCAAATGCTATCAGCTCTATTTATTTAGAAACATGAAGAAGAGTGACTGGAGAGATGGCTCTGTCAGGAAAGTACTTGCCATGCAAATATGAGTATAAATCCCCAAGATCCGCATAAAAGCTGAGTATGGTGGTGCACATGTGTGACTCTAGTGTTGGAAGCTGTGGTAAAAACAAGCTGCTGCTTAGAGATGGCTGGCTAGCCATCTAGCTGAACTGGTGATGTCCAGGTTCAGTGAGAGAGACACTGTATCAAAAGTGGAGGCTGTGGCGATGACTCAGCAGGTCAAAGACTTACTGTATAAGCCTGAGGACCTTACTGCAAACTCCAGAATCCACTTACATCCATTCGGTACGGCACATGTTTGTAATTCTAGGACTCCTATGATGTGATGAGAGGTAGAGACAAGCAAATCCCCAGAAGCTCTTGGACTAGCTTGCCTGGCTTACCCAGCAGTAAATAAAGGACTGTAGGAGCTGAAGGGGTTTGCAACCCCATAGGAAGAACAACAATTATCAACCAACCAGAACCCCCGCCCCCAGAGTTCCCAGGGAGTACACAGCACCAACCAAAGAGTACACATGGAGGGACCCACAGCTCCTGCTGCATATGTAGCAGAGGATGGCATTGTCTGGCATCAATGGGAGGGGACTCCCTTGGTCCTGTGAATGCATGATTACCCAGTGTAAGGGAATGTCAGGGCGATGAGGTGGGAGTAGGTAGGTGGGAGGGGAAGCACTCTCATAGAAGCAGAGGGTGGGGTATGGGATAGGAGGGGTTCCTAAATGCAAATACATAAAATATTTAATTAAAAAAGAAGAGATCCTGTCTCTAACAAGATGAGTAGTGAGGATTTATGCCTGAAATTGCCTTCTGACCTCTTCACAGACACCAGGGTATATGTATTCTTATACTTTACACATGAGATCATACGCACATGAATATGTTCATGAGTGTGCACACATACACCACATACACACTCACACACACATGAGAAGGAGGGCTATCCCCAGGGTCCCAGACACAAAAAAAAATGTAGACATCAGAAGTTAAACTCTGCTGTTGTGACTTCAGAGCTCAAGGATTGACCTCGGCTCTTGCATCTTTCTTGTTCACCAATTTGAAAGAATGTACCTGTGAATTCAAGTTATGTACAAGAGTTATGTACAGGGAACAATTCCTTTGACAGTCTGTTCTCAAGAACTTAAGCTACCAGTTTTCTTAAATTTTCAAGAAAACTAATGTTATAAAATATGTAATTCTATGGATTCTAAAAATATGAATCAAACAAACAAATAAGCAAAAAGGACTTTAGGGTATAGTCCTTTTTGATTCCTAGGGTACAAAGTTTCATACCTTGGAGTGAAGAAAAGCTTACTCAAATCACAGGCTGATGCTAAGCAACCAACAGGAGATTTTCAAGCTCCAACTACTTGAGGGCTGGCCTAGTGTGTATGAGATCTGAGTTTAGTTCCAAGAATAGACATAAAGGCAGAGACCAAGGCATGTGGTTCTGATTTCTCTTTGCAGTCTGCACAGAGAAACAGAATACTTCCTAACCATCCTGTGGTGAATTCTTAAACTGACCACAGTTCTCACCAGTGAGCCCTTAGCAAGGCTTCTCTGCTCTCCCTCAAATAATAACACAGAGTTTTGAACTTTTAAATTCAGATATAAGGATAGAGAACTAGATTTGCAATCAGCTCATAAAAAGTCTAGTTCAGCCGGGCGGTGGTGGCACACGCCTTTAATCCCAGCAC
This sequence comes from Tokudaia tokunoshimensis, assembly GCA_036184795.1. Classification (NCBI taxonomy): domain Eukaryota; kingdom Metazoa; phylum Chordata; class Mammalia; order Rodentia; family Muridae; genus Tokudaia; species Tokudaia tokunoshimensis. The sequence continues at coordinate 105,058,641 of BTHU01000012.1, forward strand.
TTGGGAGGCAGAGGCAGGTGGATTTCTGAGTTCGAGGCCAGCCTGGTCTACAAAGTGAGTTCCAGGACAGCCAGGGCTACACAGAGAAATCCTGTCTCGAAAAACCAAAAAAAAAAAAAAAAGTCTAGTTCAAATTGTTTTTTGGTTTGTTTTTTTTTTTTTTTGAGAGTGAGTGTGTGTGTGTGGGGGGCTTCTTTATGTAGTCTTGGCTGTCCTAGAACTCACTCTGTAGATCAGGTTTGGTCTATAACTCACAAAAGATCTTCCTGCTGAGTGCTGAGATTAAAGGTGTGCACTACCACAACTGGCTTCAAATTTTTTCTTTAGTAAATAATAGTCTAACAAACAGAGATAATGTCCCTACTAGCTGTGAACGTCAGTCTAGAAATCATTTGTTCAGCTACAGGCCTTTAAAAGCAAAAAATGCTATACCATGAGTCAAAGTTTTATGATGGTTCCTAGTAAGGAAAAGTGTGTGACCGAGGTGCATTGAGTCAGAGGACTTTATCATGTGCTTTTTGTGTGCACACTAATATAAGAGCCTTAGAAATGTGGTTGCCAGACAATGATCCATCCCACATTCCAATGTTGATTTACATAAATGATGATACATGTAAATGATGATATGTAAAATGTAAATAGAGATGTAAAATAGAAAAATGTAAAAAATGGGGGAATAACCACTGGGAGTTTAGCTGTTGGATGTTATAGTTCCTTTCCTTCTGTTCTGGGTGGCTGCACTAACTTTACTGCCTCCATGAATACTACATCTCCTTCCCCCACTCCAAAGTCTCCAGGAGTCAGGCTGCTGAACAGCCTGCATCCCTTGACTTAGGGTATTCTTTGGGAAAGCTAGCCTGGCCATGCTTAAGGCCGTCCCAGAGTGGTAGGTCATAGTATTAAATAAGCCAGGGCTGGAATGTATACATAAAATTCCAGTGTCCCTGCCTCTCAGTAATTAATTTAACACATGTCCTATCCATTCTTCTAGAGGCTCTAAGGTAGGACAAGATCCTCACTGTTCATAGCAAGAGCCTGGTTCTGAATGGAGTTTTCTCCCTTCCCATCTCTAAGCTTCATGGTTAGCCAACTTTCTGGGATCATCTCTTAAATACACTACCTGATGAGTCAGGTCGGCTTGTGGAGGATCAAGTAAATGGAGTTAGAAATTTTAAAGGCAGATGATGCCTACATAATCAGTCATAGTAAACCCATTATTAATAGCTTTTAACATTTAAGGAAGTGGTGATCATTGTGTTCTTGCACCTTCCCCATCCACAGGGAAGAAGGAGATAGAAACTGAATCATGTTTTTGTCAAGATTAACTGAAACAATATATGCCAAATGCTTCTGGCTATTGCAAATTTTCAATAAAGGTTAATATTCATCTTTACTATTATAGATGTCAGTCTCCTTAAATCTTCTGGAAGTGGACTGTATGAATATCCATAGATTAAAACTGGGCTTATTATATCAGCTTTGCTGTACCTGTTTATACTCTTTTATCTTAAACATCTTCAGCCTCCTTTTGACATACAAATTTTAGACCTGGGTCTGGAGAGGGGATGTGTGGCCATGAAGAAAGGACTGAATTACTCTTGTCCTTATGCTTATGATGGGGTGATGCAGACAGGGAGAGAGAACATGAAGGTTAAGTGAGATGGGCTTGAGTAGGGGTTCATGCTCTGGGGACACTTACGATGACAAATAAATGGTCTTCTAGAGCTTCAGTAACATTTTGAAAAAATTCAGGTCACATTGCTTCTGCCGAGATGTACGATGGTGTATTGGAAAAGAGGAATATAATAGTGACATATGGAGGGCCTACTTTGACCCATCCATCTACTTTGTATGCCCCAAATTAAGATGAGTTTGACACCCAAATCAGCTCTCAAGTCTGATGGGAGAGGCCAGAGTGTAACCAGATGAATTATAGCACAAGTGCACTCATGCATCAGGATGAGCAAAGCACTCCTTTAAGTGACATTCAGAGGATGGAAAGTGTTATTAATAGAGATACTTTAATCTGAAATAGATGTAGCTTGGTAGATGAGAGTTCTAGATGACAAAGAAGCCATATAAGCTAATTAAGGCTTGTAACCACTAAGTGGGGGAGCCAGTAATGAAGTTACATTTTCTTTCTCTAAGACTGGTTTTATCATGCTGTGTGATTGTCAGCAGTAAATCAACAGTGGGCCACTCTCTAGGGCAGTAGTTTTCCACCTTTCTAATATTAGGAGCTTTGAAACCCAGTCCCCCAAAAATGATCTTATTGCTACTTCATAACTGTATTTTTGATGCTCTTATAAATCATATTGTAACTATCTGATATGATGGATATCTGATATGCTCCCCCTGTGTAAGGGTCATTTGACCCCCAAAACAGTCATGATTCATTGGTTGCAAACTACTGCTCTAGATTAATCTACCAGCTAATTGCTAGAAAACATAGTGGTTCTCTTTGTATAGAACCACAGGGATCAAGGGTATGTGACAGTGTTTTCTTTAAGTTGTCTACCCCAAAGATAATGTGAAGCTTGGATAATTTGTATATGGGTAGTTTGAATATAAAGAGGGAAAAAGAGTCACCTGGATGACTTATTCCATAAAACAACAACAGGCAAGTATTTTCCTAGGCAAGATCATGGGTATGAGATTAGTTATCATCAGGAACATAGAGTTACTACTTTCACTTTCTGACTGATTCCTAATTTGAAACTGACTTTAGATTTGTTTTTAAAATACATGGCAAAAAAGTCAGCCCATGTATTATCAGACTATTTGAGTGTAGATAATGAATGAAGTTTCCATTCAAACAACTCAAGACCTAAGGTCATTTCATTTCCCAAGTTAGGTGGTTAATGAGAGGCATGATGTAAGTACTCAGCAGCACTTGGATATCGGGAATACTAATTTCATAAATAATGGCCTCTGCTCTACATGATCACAAATAGCTAAGCATAAAAGTGGGTTTAGCTGCATGTAATGGGGATAGAATGACATTCTGTTATGAAAATGCATAGGGCTGATCAGAGGGACCATGAGGACAAGAAAACAGCCTATATTAGGGTTTTGCTGAGGTCTTCTATGGTTTGAAGACTAATAGTCCCATTTCTCTAATGGAAAGAGACCCCAAGAATTATATATTTCATGGTACAAGAGTTACCTGAAGGGCCAGAAGTGAAACTGGAGTCCACTTTCAGCACTGATTCTTGGAAAACTTCCACTCTGGATATACTCTGTTGGGGGAAATATCACAAAGGAAATAGTACTATGTTACACTTCCAAGGAGGGAAGGAGTGTAGCATTGTTAGCAGCTCAGGAGAGCACCAAGCAACACTGAAGTCCTGGAACAACTTATTGGGACCAGAAAGGACTCGTGATCCTAGAAGCCAAGGAAATATATTCAGCCACAAAATGTGAATTTGGATATGAGGCAGAATTTGTAGAAAACTAGACTCTAGAACTGGCCTGTGAAACAATTTGCATTTAGCACCTGGTTGGGGTGAATTCAGTATAGCTCTGTGATTTCTAAGTCAAGCTCTAGAAGTCAAAAGTGCATATGCCAGCAGATGATATTTCATAGTTTTCAGGTTTTGCTCCAGGACCTGTTGTCTGGTGATCCAGTTTCTGTTTGATCTAGGAATTCTGAACTGGGAGGCCAATAGTCAGGATTGAAGTATGCAGCTTGAATAGAAGTTTGACTGTAGTGTATCAAATATTCTAATCTCCGCAGGTGATAGAACCCTTGCAGGAAGAATGGGAGCATTTTGATGTGTAAGACAGGAGAGAAGAGGAAAAGGGTGCTGATGCAGAGAAGAGAAGTAAACCTGTTTGTGAGGCATGGCTAAGAGGTTTCGACATAGCAAATTGAACGTGCTGTACAGCAGAGATAGACAAGCCCAAAGCATTGACTGTCCATGTTTAACTTAAGGCTGTCTTTTCCCAATCATTTGGAGATATGAGAGAGGGCTTTTTGTTGCTGTTGTTTTTTGTTTGTTTTTGTTTTTCTGTTTTCTTTTGCCTTTTATATTTTTATCCCAGATTTGGGTTTTTTGTTCTTGAGAATATCTTGAGACCATTTCCGGAGGAAGTCCAGTGACTCAACTAAAACTCAGCTTACATGTGTGCCAGAGTGCTTGAAGGTGGTTGAGGGTTATATAGGTGGATTCCAGTGTGTTCCATAAGGCCTCACAATCTCACTGTGATAAGACATAAAATGTGAACAGTTTGAACAACCTATCTCTCGTCTGTAATGTGATGATGCTCAGCACATGGCTTTATTACAGCAGGTGTCACTTTGTGCTGAAGTGTCCTGCCTCCATTGTGGTTCTGCTGGATTCCTTTCTGTGCTAGCTGGTCCAGGCTTTCTTTTTTTGGTTTTTCGAGACAGGGTTTCTCTGTGTAGCCCTGGCTGTCCTGGAACTCACTTTGTAGACCAGGCTGGCCTCGAACTCAGAAATCCTCCTGCCTCTGCTTCCCAAGTGCTGGGATTAAAGGCGTGCGCCACCACCGCCCGGCTTGGTCCAAGCTTTCTATCCCTGGCACTTGAACTAGAATGGGATTTGCATAACGAGGTAGAATGCCAAGACAGAGAAGCAAGAGGGGGTTGAATGGGGAAAAGAGGGAGGGAAGGGGGCTTATGGGACTTTTGGGGAGGGAGGAAACGGGAAAGGGGAAATGATTTTGAATGTAAATAAAAAATACTTAGAAAATAAAAAAATGAAAATGAAAGAAAGCAGGAAAAAAATAAATGGAAGTCTCATTTTTATATTTATTTTTGTATTTTCTGAAATATGTAAATATAATTGAACATAATAAAGCAACTTGAAAATTCCTTATAAATTGGCTGTAGTAGAATATGCTCAAAAGATACAACTGTTTCCTTATTTAGCTCTATTGCCAATGAACCTTTCAGTGTTTGACAAGTGCTTTGAAGGATATCTCCTTTCTAGACAGTGAAGTCCCGACTCTCAGGGATGGTCTCCTGCTATTTTAGTAGCAACTGTTTCTATCTGTTCATATGACAGCCGATGAGTTGAAATGTGCTGAAGCTGCTGAGGTTCAATCCTTTATTTTGTTTACCCTCTTTGTGATTATTTTAGCTAGAACTTCCAAGTCAGGTGTTATTTGAGAACTGAACACAAGAGGGCACCAGAGGACAAGGAAAAAAAAAGTCCCTGATAATAAAACACTGAACTAACTTTGGAGTAGTTAAGTTTGCCATCACTCTGTAACCTATTCCTATTGTCTAATTCTTTAAATGTCACAAGGCATTTGTGAACTTTAAGAGAATTCCACACTTGCCAGTGTTTTAAACTCAGGCAGATACATATGCCTGATCACGGGGATGCTTGAAGAGGAGGCTTTGTACACATAGAACTTTAAAACCTTTAACGATCACACATCTAGACCTACTTTTTCAGAAGAAAAAAAAAAGCCAAACCCTACTAAGGAGAAGATTCGAAAAATCACCTGCTGTTCTAACCTACCTGCCAATACCTTACTCCCAACCCTTCTGCACACAGTGGGTCTCCCTAGTGTCACAGACCCAGGGGTATTGTGGTAGAAGAGCTTCATCCTTAGTGTTCCCTGTCACCTGGGGCTAAGTCGATGGTTCCACAGGCACAGACATGGGATGAGTCAATTTCTGTGGTTTTGAGGCAGCAATGAATTATTAATTTCTATAACTGGATCACGTTTGAAATTTCAAAACCTCCGAGCATGGTTTCCCTGATATCACAATCTTGGGTTGAGTCAGTGAGAAGGTATGACAGTTTGTAGGTGACAATGATCAGTGAAGACTCAGTTCTTTAGACTCAGGGGGCTTTAGGTGTATGTTTGAGTGCATTTGTAGCCATTGACTGTTCTGCCTAGCTCTGTAATTCTGTGTGTCTACATTTCTGCTTGGCTGGTTGTCACTTCTGTGATTACATTCACCTCAACCTCAGATTCAGATTCAGGATATTTTAAATAGTTGTCACTAAGGGTCCCCCCACCACTACCCCCAAACATCATTACTGTTCTCTGTTTCATTTAGCAGAGGACAGACCACCAGCTGCCCAGGGAGAGGTGAGAGGAAGGGTTACAAGTAGGATAAGGAAAAAAAAATTGTAGGGAGGGGAGGAAATGATAGATACATTATTTATCTTGATTAGGGTATAATTTTCTGTTTCATGCATATCAAATTGTACGCATTAAATATATGTAGTTTATCATATATTATACCAATTATTGTTTATTTTTAAACCAGGTATTATTAAGGTTGGGAAGACGTCTCAGTGTGTGAGGCCTGGGTTCTCCTCCTCAGCACCCATGAACAATCTGGGTGTGTCTCTGTGCGTGTGTATCTGTCAGCTAGGGCTTGCTGGCTGCTACCCTAACCCCAGGTTCAGTGGAAGACCCTGTCTTAAGGGAACAGAGTAAAGAGTGATGGAGTGGGACTCTTCGGGCTTCTTCTCATGCACAGAGAGGTGCATGCACATGAACAGACATATACCTCACACGCATAGAATATATATGCTGCTTGTATCTTCACACACACACACACACACACACACACACACACACCCGTGTGTATGCACGCGCGCCTTCTAAAAATCACACATCCTCAGTAATACTCCAGGACTCTCAGAGCCTGAGCCTCCAGAGTAACTTGAGTCTAGATAGTACCATCTTGAAATAATTTCCCAGAGTCTGGCCTATAGTTGTGTTGCTAGCTCTCAGAATTTCTGCGTCTTTCCTCTCTCATCAGAAATGTAAATAGACTGGATTTGATCATCCTTGGGAAACATCCTAAATTTCTAGCATTTGCACAAAGCCCATTCTACGGGGCCCTTCCTCGCATGTTTGGGATGCCCCCTCTTATTCAAGCAAAAAGCTCTGGTATGTGAGTTAACCATCTTACTCTCTCAGAATGGGGGGAGGAATGTGCTGATAAACTTTTCTCCATATACCCCTCTTTGAAACAGCAGGCTGCAGCTAGGAAAAAAATGTTCCTTTTTAGCAACTTAAAAACAGAACTGCTGGATGTTCATGTTTGCGTGGTCACCCGTTATAACTGCACATCTTATAATCTGTTGTCTCAAATAATTTTTCCCCTTTGCAAAATCTAACAATAACAGGATATTTGTCATTAGGTTGAAAATTCATTTTTAAAAATATTGCAAGAAAATAAACTAGAAATGACTGTCTCACGAGAATATGGTAGACCCTGGAGGAGAAGCTGTTACCGGTTAATTCTCTACCTCTTGGCTTATTCAAAGATGTCAACCTCATACAGTGACTTAAAGATTAAAGTCACTGTCATGAAAGTTTCCTAAGCTATGTAAGGAATCTCAAAACTCACGGCCCAACAAGACTCCCTGGAGAGAAGTTGAGGGAATTACTCTAATGATAGAGTGCTTAAAATCCAAATGACCCAGTGCCCAGTTTTACTTATCCCTAGGGAGGCTTCTGTAAAATTTCTCAAAGGAATATGCCTATCATATTCACAATTTCCCTCTCCCACTGTTTCTAATGTTCTGGTTTCAGTTTCTTAGGGTCCCCCTGCTGGTCTGCAAGAGTGATTAGGAAACATTGTAATCCTAGAGACTCTTATCTCTGCAAGGCCTCCCAACTGCACCGTGTAAGAGAAAAGGTGAATAAGCTTAGCCTACATGGATATTCAGGAGTCTCTGCCTTTATCACATGACATTAGGACTGTCCCCACCCCCATCCCCAGATAGGTTTTGCTTTGAACTTTAATAGTTGAGTTTATTATGATTTAACAGTAAAGGATTCAATTCCCTGGGGTGAGATAGGGAGACATATTTGCCCGTGCACACATGCATGCATGTGTGCGTGTCAGTCCCTGCAGCTTCCAGATCATATTGAAATCTCTAGGAAAGGTATGTTGCCTACTTTGGCTGGACAGGCAATGGAGAACTCTGTCATTAGCCTCACTTCTCAGCCTTGGAGAATTTATGTTTGAAGACTTAGGCAGTCAGAACTCTTACTCATATTGGAGGCCGAGTGTATGAATGTGACCCAATACAAGACTATACTACACATTAACTTGCAGCATTTTGAGGGGGGTTTGTGCTTTTTTCCCCTTGGTTTTACTCTACTGTAAAGAGCTCTTTTGAGTATGAACACTGCAGATAACAGGATTGTATTTCACGAACAAGGTTGGCCACAGGTGGCTGGAACGGAATTTACTTTTTTTCTAAAACAATAATTACATTGGGTTAGTCCCTTGTACTTGGTGATGTAGATGAAATCACATTGACACTGCAAATACAGCCAGTCATAGTTCATGAAATGTGAATAGCTCATAGACCAGATGAAGATAATAATTATATGGTTCATTATAATAAATCTAAAGCTCAAAGCAAAAAGCAAGGTGAAAGCGAGACAGGAAAGCATCTTAGGATCGTATGCTGTGGGATACAAAGCACACATCATCTGAATCTTGGTTACACAGTATTTCCATGTCTTGGTTCATGCTCTGCCCAGTTAGCCTTCCCTGATATTGGAGCAGTGGATAGCAAGAACTACACTGAAGTTAAGAGACCATCTTAACCTAGGAGGCGCTAGGTTATTTCTCTGCCACAAGTGAAATGAGTCAATTTAAACCAAGTTAGATTATGTTAAAGGTAGATTTATTGGGAAGCTGCACTCTGGAAGGCTAGTTCACAGGCTGTGGGGTTGAGGGGGGAGAAGAAAAAGAGATAAAGCGTGCATGTGCAGAAAGAAGATGAGAAGAAGAAGAGGGAGAGATCAAAATGTCTGGATTATACAGGGAAGAGCCACTGGGGGAGGGCAGCCCAGGCACTAGGCCAGAAGGTTCACAGTTGGGGTAGGGCATTTCAGGTCTGGACTGGGGGATACTGGGAGAACCTGGAGGCCAGGTTGGCTTTGGTATGTAAAATATGGGCCTCAATCCCAAGTCCCTGGTCTGAAACCAAACAGGTTGACAATCATTTCATTTCTCAATTATGTGACAGGAGCAAGTAGATCTATCCGTAGCAGCAATGGCTTGCAGTTACCCTGATAACCAGACATATCTCAGGCAAGGCAGGTGGGGAGTAGATTAAGGTCAAAGAAGTGGCATCCTTGGGTTCATCAATTTAGGAATGACAACTGCCAATCACACATTGAACTTCCTAAGGATTGAGGGATCATTTGGTGCTTTCACCCCTTCCCATGGGCAACTGACTTCCTGTTCGTTTCACCCCTTTTCATCTTCATCCAACACACAAGCTTGCTTCATGTCCTCCACGTTTAATCTGTCGTAATACTATTTGCTCTCATAAATCATACAGAATACAACAAACACTCATTATAGCTTGGTAAAGTATTTTAAGAACTCCTGATGGTGTAGATGATAAAACAACATTTTTAGGATAGCATTGAGGTCATCTTGGCTAATTCTTTAGAATCATTACCTGTCATGAAAAATACCCCTCATCATATGGAATATCTACTATTCCTTGACCTTGCCCAGCCCTCTTCACTTCTGTACATTCAGAGACTCTTCTTCCGTTTCCTGTCTACTGAGCTCACGGCTCCTGTTCATCCTCTGTAGAATACACATTTTGCTTTTTCTAAGAGCTCTTATTTGAACATCACTATTTTTAATTCCACTCTAACATGTCAAATGTTAGACTTGTATGCACATATATGGGTACACACATGTGCATATGTACTTTTCCCCCTTTCATTGTCTTCCTACAGTACACTTTGGAGAACGCACACCAATATTTGAGCACTTAGAGGGACACATCACTGTTTTGAAAGGTTATTTCCTTCATCAGACTCCACGTAACTTTGGTCCTGGGAATCATTACTTCTTCTTTTTTCTCAGCTATTAGCTGGAATCTAGTGTCACAAATGTGCAGTAGGCACTTAATGAGTGATCAATTAATGAATACTTAATAACAAATGCACAAATGTTACTGTAGGAACATTGGGGTATATATTTGTTATTATCATCATGAGGGTTTAGTTGTACTTTTCCTCAAATTCAATTCCCATCAGGTATTTCTTTACCCTTACATCTTCCAATAAGTCTATCCCCAACAATCAACTGCTTACTGCTCTTTTTATTTTTATTTTTACAGAGTAAATATTCTTTGCCAGTTAGTAATAACACATCATACAAATCTGTTAGGCATTTACTCCATGCCATGCTTCGTTTTCACTGTTCGCCCTCTGATTACCAAGGTAAAGAGATGAGATTATAACTGCCCTGATGTGATATGATTATGATTCAATAAAACACATGTCCCTTCACATAGGCTACTTCAATATGGTAAGCCCATAGCCATGTTTTCTTCCAGTTTGTTTTAGAGAATATGGGATTGTTCACAATTATATGAATTTCAATTCTTATGCTTGTTATCTGCCTTTTCAATAGATTTGCTTGAATATATATTGAACAATCATCTTTTCAACACACTGGACCAGAAATATATAAATAATTCTTGGGATTCAGACCTGGGACAAACAGCTGAGGTGCATATTTTACATACCAAAGCAGATCTGGTCCTTAAGTTCTCTCAGCATTCCTAAGTTCCAACCTGTTGTATATAGGGCATGGCTAACATATCCCACCCTGTACCCTGCACATTCCTGTTTCCCCTCCCACAGAAGCTCTTCCTTTTACAATCCAGACAATTTGCGCTCTCTCTCTCTCTCTCTCTCTCTCTCTCTCTCTCTCTCTCTCTCTCTCTCTCTCTCTCTCTCTCTCTCTCCTTCCCTCCTTCCCTCCCTCCCTCTCACTGCATTTTCTCTTTCCTCTCTCCTCTCTGCTGGTGAAACAAGACAATTCAAGCCAAATGAAAGTACATAAAGGCAGGTTTATTGGGAAGTCACTGTTGAGCTGGTTCACTGATCTCTAGGAACAAATCCAGGGAAGTTTTTATGGGAAGGGAGACTGAGGAAAGGGGGAAGAGAGAAAGAACCTGAGCCCACAGGAAGAGGGAAGAGAGACCAAAATATATACCAGGTCTCAATTCTAACACCAAGTACATTTTCTAACCTCATGGTCTTGGAAACCCAACTCACCTCATAATTTATGAGGAAACAGTCTGCTTTTTGAGACCACTGTGGCTTGCCTTTGACCCTAGTGTGGAAGTGGACTTTGATATCTTAGGCAGACATCAGTCAATATGAGGACACAACATTCCCAAATACATTAATAGACTGGTATTTCCCTTCCCATGGTAGCATGGTCTAGAGCTCAAGGTCTCTATTCCTCATCCACAGCATTGGCATTCCCTAGGATTCTCTAACAGTTTAAATGTCCATTCTTTGTTTTCACTAGCCTGAATAATATTTAAAGAAGTATCTCCCACCTTATACCACTTGTTTCCCTAAACCTTTAGTCTTGCACCCTCAGAAACACCATGAGTCACACAAACCTGTGTCCATGTCCTTCTCACCATACACCCACCTGTCCTCCTCCAATCCTTTAGCAAAACAGCAAAAGATTAGCCCTTCGAGTAACCTGTCTTGGGGTCTATATATGAGTCAAATTACTCTTGCTAAAAATATTTTAACATCCGTGTTTCTTACTTTTTATCATTTTAGAAATAGAATGGAAATGCAAACTTCACAGTATTGTAAAAATTCACCCTACCACCCCCATGCCATCTATGTGAATGTCTAAATTTTCCCCTAAAATGGACAAGGATTATAATTTAGTTCTTGAATAAAAAAATGATGACTAGCAAAAGAGAAGAGAGTTTTGTCTTTAAGACATGGGTCAGAGAACAAAATGATTTATGAGGTTGTGGTCTAGCCAGAGGACAACAATGTTGGGCTCGAGATGTACCAAATCTTCTTCAGAGATAGTGGAAGGCACATCCAGCATAGCAGAAGCCTTCAGAACAGAATTCTAGAGCCAATGTCTAAGCTTGTTCAAGATGAGTCAACACAACAGGACACACAAATATCTTTTCCTCAGATGTAAAATAACCACTATTTTCATTTCAAACATTTCTCCATCCACTTCCTCTGCTCAGAATGTTCTTCTTTTTTACCTACTAACTTGTTACCCAATCTACAATATTCTAAATTCCTACTCTTGATTCATTTTACTTTTCCATGTTATTTTTGTGAGTCCTATATCTTAACTCTCCCTGCCTTCATACCCAACCAGTGTCCCTAGCTAAGGGATTTCTATTGAGGAGTTGACATCTGAAAAATCTCTAATGCTCTCATAAAGAAATTGCAGTAACTAAGGGGATATTAACCCAGAATCTCTGAATACCCAAGACACAATTCACATATCAATAGACTTCCAAGAAGATGGAATGAGAGACCCCTGGTCCTGGAAAGACTGGATGTAGGGGAATACCAGGACAGAAAGGCGAGAGTGGGTTGAATGGGGAACAGAGGGAAGGAAGGGGGCTTAAGGGACTTTCGGGGAGGGAGGAAATGGGAAAGGGGAAATCATTTGGAATGTAAATAAAAAAACTTAGAAAATAATAAAAAAAGAAAAGAAAAGAAAGAAAATGGCAGTAACAAATTCATGGAGGTTTACTACATTATCCATTTAAATTTTTCAACTAGATTCAGAAAATAAAAAAAAATCTGTCAAATATAACTAGAATGGAGTAGTAGTCTTAGAATAGTCTTGGTCACATAAAATAATAATAATCAACAAAAAATGAATGGAGGCTTATCTGAGGATAATCTTAAATGAGATGCTGGATGTGAGAGAAGTCTTTAAGATAAAGGAGATGTCTTGGAAATAGCCTAGAAAAAGTTGAACTAGGAAAACAACAAAGTGAGAAATAAAGGTTACCAAAGGGAAAAAGGAAAAAAAAATCGAATTATAGTTGATGTCATTTGATTGGAGTTTAAAGGAGCCATGCATCTGAAGGGAAAGAGAACCGAAGATGGAAGCTTTAGGACACCACTTAACATAGAGAGGAAGAGCAATGTGTGTGATACATCAATGTTCCAAATGTGGAAAGCTCATAAGATAGTCTCAGCAGGGTTGATGGGGAGGATGGGGTTGATGGTGAGGTTAGGTGATGATAGAGCACACCCTAAGATGTCCATGAATTTGGGAATTTATATAGGATTAGGAACTCATTCAGGGTAACTAGGTAGCAAAAGGTACTGGGAGAAGATGAAGGAGGGCAGAACACTTCAGAGTAGTGAGTCAGTAGGATCTGAGAGTACATGTTCTATAGTTATGCCTGAGCAGAAGAGCCTGGGCTGCCTACAGAGTGGCCTACACAGCCAGTGGGCTGCTGTGAGTGGGTGATGGATTTGGGGGTACCTAAAGAGAAAAGGCAACAGACAAACCTAAATGTAAAGGAAAGAAAGGATGCTTATTAAAATGAAATTCCAAAGAACTAAAAAGGGGACGATAGGGGAGAATTGAAACAAGTTAGTATTTGACAGAAGAAGAGACTCTCATTTTTATTTTCTCATGGCACTGGGGACCACACTCAGGACTCTGCCATGTGGCTCTATTCCGAGTCCTGAGGGATCTTTATTTTGATAATGGCAAGAAAGTTTTTGGTCATCAAAAGACCCTATCTTCTCACTCAGCTACTCTGAGCCTGGAGCCTGAGAACTAGATTTTCTGAATTATCTATACATGCTTCTTATGAAATTTCAAATGTGAGAGTCCACTGGGCCTGGAGACTTTTTAAGATGTCTAAAAACCATGAAAGCTACATGGCAGGACTATTGCAAACCACAGAGGATGCTCCCTGTGGCCTACATGAGTGAAGTGTGGCACTCGCCCTTCTATATAGGTCACAGAAAGCGTTTTTCTAGTGAAGAAATGAGAAGATTATTTTTAAAATACCAGTTTCTATACATTTTATGTATTGTGTGTTCTGTGAGCATTTTAAAGGTAGACCTCAAGAATACTATTCTTCTAGAAGAGAGATTTCTGTCTGTATAATTTGACAAATAATGAGATTTTTCCTAATCTGTTTCTCCTCTATAATTTTCTCTGTAGGTTTCTCTTTTCTCATCTTATTCCAGTTTCTTTTTTCCCCTCAGCCTTATTCAACTTCAACCCACCTAAAGATTAAAGTTATATATGATATTTCCTAGTTTTATAATCTTGGTCCTGTAGATCCCACACAGAATGCTTCATTTTAAGGTCTAATTTTATGCTGTTTAAATATCTTTGGTGCTTTTATTGGTTAATGGGGGCTCAATAGTGTAGGAGCTATAAGCAAAACAATTCTAGGCTACTCATATTGAAATCCAAACAGTAAATTAATAATTGCTGTACAGCTTTAGGAGATTAACCATGCATCTTTTTGCTTCATTTCCTTATTATGGGTATTAGGTGGATTTGTGTAACAGTCAGCATGGCTCAGTTCTGCTACAGGGAGGAATATTTCTATACAGAGTTAATAGCTTAAAAGAGTAGAGTATTCAGTCATACAACTAATACCATTAATGTTCATCATTTTCATGGTTACGGTGCTGCTTCATGGTACCACCCCCCACCCCACGCCCACCCCCACCCCACGCCCACCCCCACCCCACGCCCACCCCCACCCCACGCCCACCCCCACCCCCACCCCCAGACTCTGAGGAGTAGTTCCATTCTGTCATTACTTGGATTTGTCACAAAAGGAAAATAGCTTGTGGTACCACTAAAACTTTCCAAGTGGTTCAAACCATTTCCTGCCCCTTAGCTGTGTGGGACAAATTACACAAAATGTCTGAAATAATGAGACAGGAAATGCAATTCCTTAGAAAGGGTAAATCTTTCAGGAAAGGGCTGATAGGAGGAGGTAGAAAATATTAGCAAAAACAGTACAGAATTGGAATTAAGTAAAAAGTTAACTTATGCAAAGAATGCAGAAATGTACCCTTGTAAGAATATATGTATATGTGTGTGTATATATATATGTATATATATATGCATATGTACATGTGTGTGCGTACACAGGACCCAGTTTGATTCTGAGCATCCGCATGGAGGTTCATAACCTTCTGTAATATCAGATATAGGGGATCTGATGATTTCTGTTGGCCTCTGTGTGTACCAGGCATGCAAATGGTAGTCAGTCACATGCAAACAAAATATGTATGAACATTAAAAAAAAAATTAAAGGTTGAGAATGATAGGATATTTAGGTCTTGGTCAAAGCTTAATGAGTTCTATGTGACCGTGCATGAAAAATTTGGGAAAAGGAGAGTTAATGACTCAGGATTTCAAGTTAACTAAGAGCCCAGCCACAGCTCTGTATATATATATTTTTTAATTTTTTATTCTCTTTACAATCCAGTATCGGCCCTTCCTCTCCTCCCAGTACCCCCTCACACAAGTCCTTCCCCTTTCCACCTTCCCCTTCTTTTGAGAAAGAGAAGCCTCACTCTGGGTGTCACACCCCCTACAACCCCCACCTACACACACACTCACACACACACACACACACACACACACACACACACACACACATCAAGTCACTGTGGGTCTAGGTACATCCTCTCTCACTGAAGCTAGACAAGATGGCCCATTTAGGGGAGCAGGATATACAGGTAGGCAGGCAATGGCTCAGGGACAAACTCTGCTCCAGTTGTTGGGTACCCGCATGAAGAAGAAACTGCTCGTCTGCTACATATGTGAAGGAGGGCTAGGTCCAGCCTGTTCTCTCTCTCTGATTGTTGATTCAGTCTCTAGGAAGTACCAGGGTCCAGGTTAGTTGATTGTTGGTCTTGCTGTGGAGTCCCTGCCCTCTTTGAATCCCTCAATCCTTCTGCAAACTCTTCCATAAGAGTGTGTGTGTGTGTGGTGGGGGGGTCTCTATATCTCTTTCAATTGGCTGCTGGATGGAGCCTCTTAGCAGATAGTTGTGCTAGGTTCTTGTCTGCAAGCATAAGGGAGTATCAATAGTGTCTAGTGTCGGGGATTAGTTCTTGCCCATGGGATGGGTCTCAATTTGGGGTAGTCATTGGTTGGCCATTCCCTCAGTCTCTGCTCTATTTTCCCTACACATATTGTAGCAGGACACATTTTGGGTCAAAAATTTTGTGGGTGAGTTGCTGCCATTATCCTTCCACAGGAAGTCCTGTCTGGAGACAGGAAGTGGCCACTTCAGGATCCACATGTTCCTCTGCTAGGAGTCTCAGCTTTATTGTTTCCTTCACAACTTCCCCAGTGAATTGTGAGATCATTGAGGGCATCCTTTTCACCTTTGTAGGAGCTCACAGTGCCCATCTAGTAATTCCTGAACAGTTTCCCTATGAGACTGAAGCTTGAATAAAAGGTCTTAATTGGTTTAATTGATGCTTTGTTTTAACGTTTCCCTTTATATGCTTATTTTGTGAGTTTAATTTTAGAGGGTTAATAAAGTGATTCTAGTGATATGGAGAGCTAAAATGTCTGATGTTTTCAAGCCCCTATAGATCCTACTTAGAATAGAAAAGAGAATGACTATCACTTTAGTGAATCTGGATCTGAAAGAGATAATACTGCCAGCTCAGCCTCTCAATATCCTGTTGCATAAGTCAAATTTTATGAGGATGGGGTTGGTGGTACACCTAGGTGATAACTCATGAGCTTGATGACGTTAGCTGGTTCAATCAGCTTTTTAATGATCCCAGAAAGAGAGATACAATGTCTTTTTCTACCCTTCCCTTAGTAAGGATACAACAGAAACAGTTTCTGCTGTAGAAAGGAGATTCCATAAACATAGAGAGATATTTGAAAATACTGTATCCACTGAACTCTGTCTTGGAATACTTATAAAAAACCAATCAGAATATATATAGGTCTCCATGGCTGTCACCTGCTCCTCTGATTGAAATCTGAGGCTTTTTTGGCGGGTATGATTTCAGGAACCAAGAATGTCTCCTGCAAATACAAATACCAATTTTAAATCTTCATCTTTATTACTAGTATGCACACTAATTTCTTTTTGTTTTTTTTAAGTGGGTTGTATGTGTTATTCCTGTAACCTTCACCTTAAAATAGTTTAATATAATATTTTTACTAATCCATTTGTGTTTCATATGTTCATGCAAATATATTGATCATATTACCTCTCACAGATATACTTCCTCTCTCATACCCCTTCTAATTTTGTGTTTTCATTTTAATTTTTTTTTTTTTACAACTCACTGAGTTCTACTTGCGATGGCCATCTACTCATGAGTATGGTACCATCAACTGGAGCATGGTTGACCTACCAAAGACTATATTTATATCATTAAAGAAAAGTTACTTTCCATCCCTCAGCAGCCATAAACTGTCAACAGCTCTTCAGTTAGACATCCTGAGGCCTTCCCCACTCTAAGCTTGCTTGTTGACTGGATTGATCTTGTAGCAGTCTTGCATAGGCAAACAAAGCTGCTGTCTATTCATATTAACACTGTGGACCCGTGATGTTCAGAATATATAGCTTTTTTGTTCCTTCTGGCTCCTCTTCCATGATGGTCCCTGATATTTTATTCTTTACTCTTTGTTCAGGTATGAGTCATTCATGAGCCGCTCCCCATTGCACGAAGGAACTTTTCTGCTGAGGATTGGCTGGCAGCTGTATATAGCTAATACATGCATTTACAGATAGAAAATTATGGGTCAGTTTGATACTGTGCCAATTTAGCAGAATAATAGTCAGAGGTTCACCCTTGGGACCTCTGGGCTTTCTAACCATGGGTTCTGGATCTGATTTATAATACCAGATTTACATGCATTTCCTCTTGGGGAGCAGCCTTAAACCATATCAGTAAGCAGCTGGTTACCCCTATAACATTTGTGCCACTGTTTCCTACTCTTTATTAACACCCCCACAATGTATTTTTGCTATTTATTTATTTGTTTGTTTGTTTATATACAATATAATATTCTCTCCTTTCCTCCATCGTCTTTACCAAACATTGATTTATTCATCACATGCAGATCAACTCCCAGTGTAATCATGGAGAAGCTCTGAGGACAAGCACAGCACAATGAGGAGATTTTATAGACAGACCGACTCAGGTTTTGTCTGTTGTATGACCTGGGCTAGTTGTGAGTTTGCTTTTTCTCTCTTGGTGTACGAGGTTGGAGTATAATACTTCATTTTCATTGAGATAGCACCTTGCATCCAAAGCAATTGGTATCTTTTTGTAGATGTTACCTCCACATTGCTATCATTTTTCTTTCCAGAAAGCTAGATTTTCAACTAGCATTGAAAAAATTACACTTCAAATGGAACATAGTATTTTCATTTTAGTTATATGTGCTGCCTGGCTTATGCTATCTTCAAGTTTACCCTACAAAATGAAATAAATAGCCCTCTCTCCTCTTCTTCCCTTTCTTCTTCCATTTTAGTAATTTAATTTATACATTTATTTCTATGTATTCATATATTGACTTACGGTATTTATTAGTATTTGAATACCTGCTAAAATTGGTCCATGCATCTCATTGTTGCAACGCAGTGTCCTGCTCCTTTCCTTTATCTGCTTCTCATTTCCAGTCTTCACCTGTCTCCATTCTTGTTCAACTTATTTGCTTATGCACTTTCAAGGCCCATTTTCTTCTTCTTTCTTATAATATGTTATTTATTCACTTCATATTTTATATATGTATGCCCTATATATTAATCATAACTATCCCCCCTTCCTCTAACTCATTTTACATATCCCCATTTCTTTCTCTACTTTAATTATTTTTAATAACATAGGATCCAATTATTGCAACTTGTGTGTCTGTTGATGTGAAATGCTTTACTGGAGCATGGGCTACCTCCCTTTTGGAATGCTAAGTTCACAGATTACACTAAAATACCTGCATTTACAGAAATTCTGGATATTTGAACTGCTTTAAAACCAGGTGTTTTAGTGCACATCAGTGAGCTTAGCATTCCTGCAATGAGAGTGGAGGTGGGGACAAGGAAGGTCTTGATGTTTGTCAGCCAGCTCCACTGTCTGCCACAATGGTGAACAAGAGACTCCATCTCAACAAGGGTGGAAGATAAGAATCAATATCCAAGGTCATCATTTCCCTTCCCTATGTGTGTTATGATGCACAGATATTCACAATCCTACACATCCAAAAACATCTCACATCATACACATGGACAGACACAAATACAAAATTCATAATTTCTATGTTTCTATTAAAAATTGTTTATTTTGACATTTACAATAAAGAAGTCATTTGATGATTAAATCAACTTAAACTGAAAAGTTATTGGGGTATAGTAAGGGGGCAGATTATAGAAGATATCCTGTGTGGAAGAAATTGAGTTCAAACCTGTGATAAATTTTTTAATAAGAAAATCCCATAGTCAGCACCTAGAGTAAAATAATTTTTAAAATCATTAAAAGTGTCAAAATTCTATAAATCATACCAGGATGACAGTGGGAAACATTCTAGTGAACTTGTGGACTTTTAAATAAACAAGAATAGAAACAATGCTTTCCAAGGGATCTTCTTCCTATCTTTGTAGAAATAAGGTCATCTCTTGAAAAGTGGCTTTATGGAGAAAGATTATCACAAGGAATTTTAACCAACAAATTGTCAGTTCATTACTGCTGTGCATGCTGCAAATTTGTGACTTCAGTTTGAGGTTTGTCAGGAAACTGGGAATAAAATTCCTTCTTCTCTCTTTTGGAGTCATTTATTTCTTTGGAAACTGGTCTCCCTGGGTTCATTCCATTTCAAAATGGAGATACTCTGTGTTTTGAGTTGAGACTTATGAGCTCATTTTGCTCTGTGGTCATGTGCAATTCACAAATCCTGTGGAATAGGGTACAGTGTTTGCTTTGTTCCTCTTGGTGGCAAAAAGTAATGGGCCAGAGTGCCTAACTGAAATCATACAGAAAAATAAAAGAAGGTAAGGAAGGGCAAGAAGGAAGGACAGAGGGGAGAAGGGAGATATCAGGAGTCTAACAATTATGCATCACTGATATAGACAGTGGTAGCCCAAAATATGTGCTAAAGTAATAGCATGGAAATCACAGTGAACTGACTACATTCACAGCAAGAAGCTGCCAGAAGCTTATGTCAAGCGTGATTGATGCTAGATAAGAAAAACAAAATAACAGAAATAAAGTTCTCCAGTTCCATCTTACATCTCGCTGTGGGAGTGATGAGCTTATGGGTATTCACTAACACACCTGCATTTCCATGGTCTTGGAATTTTGAATGGAGGTTCTCACTAGCTTCTGTTAGGTCAGCTATGCCCCATATTTCCGGAAGACTTTCCTTTTCTGGCTGAGCTGATGTCTACTGAGATTCTCAGAGTTATGCCTAAGAGTCAGCAATGGTTTCTGTGTTGCTTCCCTCTTCTTCCTCTCCCATTCCTAACCTACTTTTAAAATCAGTCTCCTGGTCTTGTTGACCCAGCTTCTGAAATGTACAACAAATCATATGACTTCTACCTTCACTGCTGTCCTTA
Source organism: Tokudaia tokunoshimensis (assembly GCA_036184795.1). Classification (NCBI taxonomy): domain Eukaryota; kingdom Metazoa; phylum Chordata; class Mammalia; order Rodentia; family Muridae; genus Tokudaia; species Tokudaia tokunoshimensis. The sequence goes on from BTHU01000012.1 coordinate 105,079,004, forward strand.
GTGTAAGCCACTTTGCCTCCTGTCTTAGCTTCCTAAAAGATTCTCTTCTGTCTTTTCCTGGGCTCCGTTGATGCATTGGATCCATAGCAGTCAGAATAATTGTTAAAATTTAACTTAGGGATTGAAGATATAGCTCTCTGATTAAGAACACCAGCTGTGCAAATATAAGGATCTGAGTTCAAATCCCCAACACTCACATAAAAAACCACATACGATATAAGTCAGCAGTTTTCAACCTGTGGGTGATGACCTCCTTGAAGGTCAAAGAACTTTTCATGGGGATAACCCATGACCATCTGTGCATCAGACATTTATATTATAGTTCATAACAGTGGCAAACTCGCACTTATAAAATAGCAACAAAAACAATTTTATGTTTGGAGGTCCCACCACACCAGGAGGAACTATATCAAACGGTTGCAGCATTAGCAAGGTTGGGAACCACTGATATAAAGCATCACTGGCCTCCTGGGTCAGGGGGGTTCTTAAAGTGTGATGGAAGAAGGTGGAATGGTGAATGATGCAGAAGTCATCTAGGTGTAAGCAGGGAAGTTGGAAGGTGCTGATGTTTCTCAAGTGTGTGGAGAAATAAATGAAGGTGAACCAGAGAGATGCTGCTCTCTGTGATGCGTGGTCTTCTGTAACTCTAGGCTAGATATCAAAATTGTTCTGTTTCAATATTAAAAGTGTTTGCATTATAAAATCCTGTGTACTTTAGGCTTTGTTTCTGAGCATGAATGTTTTTGGATTTTTGTATGAAGGTCCTTTCATCTTATTTATATTCAGCCACTGTTTTATGAGTCAGAAGCCCCAAGTCTAGGGATGTCTAAGGTGGAATGCTTTGAAAGTTTTGTCAGCATCAAATTGATAGTCGGAACTCAGTTCCTTCACCTTCATCTTAACAGTCTTTATAAATACTATTATTGGGAGTTGTGATTTGCCAATGTGTTCATTTTTGTTTGATTTTTGTCTGTCAAGTATAGATTTTTAAATGTCTACCCTGCAATCTTCTTGAAGAAAAATAAACACCATGTTTGTGACTATAACAAAAAAAAAAGAAGAAGAAGAAGAAGAAGCCAGGCATGTAACTCTGGCATTATCTGTAGGGATGGCAGTGGGACAGAGATATTGCTGGAGCTTACTGACTGCCAGACTCGGTTCAGATTCAGTCAATTGGCCTGTCTCAAGGGAATAAAGCCTGAGGTGATAGAGGACACTTGGTATTTTCTTCTGGCCTCTTTGTGTATATACGGGGATGGGCACCCAAACATACACACTTACAAAAATACATTATAACACAAAAGAAATAAAAAATTCTCGTATTAGACTATATAATTTATGCGCTTTACTTGCCCAAGCTTCTGGTTGCCTTTAGAACAGTATTCAGATGGTATATCATACCATGTAGGGTCTTTAAGCCTCTTCATATTTCACCAACTTCTCTTTCCCTGGGGTACCAGATCCAGCCAAAATGGGCCTCCTTTGGGTTCTCCAACATGCTTCTCCTTGGGCATCTACATGCTTGATGCTTCTCAAATCTATTTCTTCAGAGAAGCCTTATTAAACAACCTCAGAACAGGAACTCATGACAAGAACAAAACATAGAGATTTTTTTGTTTTTTGTTTTGTTTGTTTGTTTTTTTTTCCCAGATCATTCTATGAAGTAGGCACTCCTTTGTTCTGGCCTCTAATTCACAACTATTTTTTTTATCAAAGTATCCCATTATAATTTCTGCATGTGTGTGTGTTTGGGGTGTGTGTGGAGTGGGTACAGGTGGTGACTGCAAACACCAGGCCCAGCAGGGTAGGGATATGTCTGAGGCAAGAAGGAAATCCTTGTTCAATACAACTCAATGACCAGTGCTGGTTCAAACTTCTAGAGTCTGACACCAGGCAGTTTATTTTAGGCACATTTAAGCACAGCTCAATTTTGAAGAAAAGTTTCCTATTGATAATTAATCCAATCCTGTGTGTACACCAAAGCATAAGGCATGTTTACATTGAAACTCTACAAAGTACATGCATTACATAAAGATGGGTTCTATTGACTGAGAAACAATGCCAAGAGAATGCCTGAGATAAATATAAAAGTCTGTTTGAGTGAGGAATAGCCTAGCCTTACAGATGGCACAGAGGTTACCTAAGCTATTATAAAGTGAGTGTTACATCTCTGAGAAGGATGGGTGCTATTGACTGAGATGCAATATTCAAAAATAAAGGCAGGAAGAGTCTTGAACAAATATAATAGTCTGGGGTATTCAGCTATAGCCTGTCCCTACAGATAACACAGGTCACAAAGCTATTAATTATACCCATTCCAGCCTTCTGGACAGAGAGCAGGTTATGCCTCTCTTTCTTTAAGTTGCAACCCTGCCTGTTTAACATTCTTGGTTTCCCTTGGGCTTATCTGGGAGCACAAGAACCTCATTCCCTCTAAATGTATCGAACTCAATTCTATCAAACTTATGTCATATTCCTTAGTTTGTCTGTGTCTCTTCAGGCTTCCTCACCCCTCACTAGCTAGCAAGCTCCACGGGGATCTTTTTCATTGTGTATATCTTATCCTCAACATCACATTGGTTGCATGGCCTCACCGTTCCTTATTTACCATTTGTTAAATCCTGTGGTACACAATCCTTTGACACAACTCCAAGGTGAGTAGCTGTATACCATTAGCCCAGAAAGTACTGAGGGTGATGGGTAGCCCCTAGAGGAGGAGGACCAGAGGACCAGTCTGTTGCTGGGTTCCCTGGAAGGTCTTTAACTAAAAACCACTTCTCCACCGTGGTGCAGGTACAGTTGGGCCCTTGTCTTCTTCACACCACACTTCACACATCCTCATAAAAGACTTAACTGAGCACACTGTGTGCCATACTTATTATGGGAAGTTCCTCAGCTCTCCCTGGGCCTTGAAGATGTTAGTGAGAATAAAGTGATCTAATTGAGTTGTTTTGCTACAATAATTTTATATAGTCTGGCTTATCTTTTTTCTTGAAAAAAATGTATGTGCTTTAGAAATGAGTTTATAAAGACCCACTAAGTTTATACTTACAAAGGCAAATCAAATACTTTCTCAACTTTTTTTTTTTTTTTGGATTTTCTAGGCACAAAATAGAAATGCTTCCTGGTCCTTCTCCTCTTTAAGTTCCTTTCCTTATCTTTGCTTTATCTTTGAATAATCTGTTCTCTTTGGGAAGCTTGGGTGATAAAGTCTGTAGTGCTCTGGGCTCAGTAGAGGGTTGCCACAGTAGATGCTGGTGAAATAAAGGTAAGCGTTCTCTCTATCTCTGTCTTTGTTTGTTTGCATCTAACACAACCATTTGCATATCCTTTTACCATGCCATATGGGTATAGACTTGTATACATCTTTTTTAAGAGAGAATTTTTCTCTTTTTTAATGCATTGTAGAATTTTTTTTAAGATGCATGTGGAACATGACTCCTAGGGAAACAAAGGTACCATTTTCTCTTTTATACAAACAGAGAAATTTGGGTGAAGAAATATCACTTTGGCCACCCCATCCTCTCTAATCCAAGCAGAAATCCTCGAATATTCCCACTCCCACTTCTAAAAACAGCCCTTTGTGGCAGATGGAAGGAATTTCTACTGTCTGCATATGAGCAAAACCAATGGGTTTAGTTTAAATTGGTGAGGTCTTACCAATAGATGAACAGAAATGCATATTGGGGGTAATTGTTTTCTTGGCTATATTGTTCCTGGAAGAAATAGCAAAATCATACAACATGAATAGTCTGTTTTCTAAAAAAGTCTAACTAGGTAAAAAAATGATTAATCTCTACCATGTGTAGGTTTGCCAAGTTGAGAGGGAAAATTTTTCTAATATCTGATTGTCATCTTCCTCCAAGCAACCAGCAGTGGTTTTTATTTTAATGTTTTGTTTTGATTATATTATTCATTCTCATTGCTTAAAAACACTGGACTTTTCTTGGGTTACTGTAGGGGTTCCAGGAAAGAATCTGGCAGGTGTTTTTTTTAGCTGCCATTTCTTGTTCTCTGTTGTCCATTCATCAGAGAATTAGTCTGTGTTTCATGAGGCTAAAAGTTCTCTCAAAGAGCCTATGCTAAGTCAGATGATAGCAAGATCAGAAGGAAGGGCTGTTCTGTTGGTACCACTCCCAACAGTCTCTAGAGGCTATTTGCTTTTGAATAATGAAGACTTTGACACTCTATACTTACAAATTTCTGTATGCCAAAATTCTTCTTCTGTGATTCTTCCTATTTATCATGTGTCATGATCTTGGAAAGTCAATTGTTGGGAACTGAAAGGTCTTCTATATAACTGCAGCACTCATGTTCAAGCAGACTAAGGAGAATCACAGAATTTCTTGAGATCAATCTTAATTGCACACACTATGAAAGAAAGGAAACACACAAACACATACATTAAATGCATACCCCATTGCAGATCAGGATCGTAATCATTTTAGTTTTTGCAAAGAAAATGTGTCAGAACATTTATGGATCTGAGGTTGTTAGTTCTTGGTAGTTTCATTTTCAATTCTGTCTTGAAAAATATCTTTTTTCTTCCTCTTCCTGTTGGGGGCACCATCTACCTACAGGAATGCACTCTACCATCTTTATTCCACTGATGCAGCTTCACTGGCCTTTTCATTGAATCTGCTAATAGTAATAATAATATAATAAGATGATCATAGTAATAATAATAAACCCTCCTCCCTGGACTGGATGTTTCAACTTTGCAAGCCTAAGTTTCTGTGTTTCAACTTTTGGCTTGTCATAATAACAATTTGTCTCGCTTACCAACTGAGTCTCCTTTTTGAGCTTCAGGTTAACTTGGTACCCCCTCTCAGCTTACCCAAATTTGCAGTTAAATTTAAAAATCACTTTTCATTTGTATGGTGAATTATCCTTCGGTCTTGACTAAAGATAAATGCTGTGGCTACTTCACTTCTAGTAGATTAGGTTTACATACAAAAGCTCACTGAGGTTTATCAGTTGGTTACTTGAAAATGAATATTGGATAAGAGTCCCTGTCATTTTAATAAAATTGAAATGTCATACCTGTAATATGTTAGCTTCAGTGCAAATACTTTAGACAAAACCAAAGCTTGTTTTACAGTTCTGTGGCTAACACGATGCTCGTGTTGTAGTTTCCCAAACAAACTGTGTTTGTGCTTGTCATTCTCTCTCTTATCTTGTCCCTAGTCATAAAAATTAAGTGATGTGAAAAAAAATTGCCTAAAGAACAGATGCTACCTCCTAGGAGAGGTTTGAAATGGCCCATATCTGCAACAGTTCTGCCTCCATAGCCAATATTCTCCATATCCATCTTTGTTTTGTTCTTTCTTATCGAAGAATTTGCCTGTAGAATAAAGAGGATAAAAACATAAGACACAAAAGCAGATTCATTTGTTCCAAGAACATCTGTTCTTATTATAAAAAAGCACCCACATGATGTGATCCATTTTTCTCCCAAAGTCCTCTCCTGAGGTATTTGCAAGACAGCTCTGCTTCCTTCTGAGGCTTGAGTTGATGGAGATAATGAATGGGTCTGTCTAGTGAGTTGAAACGTAGAGGCAAGTTTCATTTTAGTGTATGAGTTCAAGATAATATTGAGAGGCAAATATAGGATTAAATAACAGTTGTTTATTAGCAAATTCTTCTCCTAAGAGTCACTGGACTATTGCATACCACCTGTACCTGTTTTGAGGCTCACTAGATTCAAGTTTTGTTAGTGAATGTTCAAGATTCTTATTCCTTTGAGTTGCATGTTTGATGGTGGATACACACACACAAAAAAAATCTGTATGTGCTTCAATTAAAATAAAATACTACACTCTAAAGCCTTTATTTTTAAGGGGAGAAAAATCTCCCAGTCTTTAACTACTTCGGCAACTCTTACAGCCAAACTAAGAATACTAATTATTCAATATTTAAAAGTAGAACTTAGTATTGCTTAGTGCTATATGATACTCTTCTTTTCTTTCCTACATAGTATATCATAGTTTCCTCTCTTATAATTTAATATATTCCAGGTCATTTTAAGCACGAAACTGTCCACATATTGACTGATTCATTCAGGAATGCTTAATCACCTGCATGAACTGAGCTCTCTGCCTCACAGGGGGAAGCTTAGTCTAAGTCCACAGCATCTCTGAAGTCTTCTTTGTCTTCAGACTTTCAGCTTGCATCAACTATGACACACATTCTGAAGTTAATGTCTCTTCTCTTTCTAACAGGGAGCGTTTTAATATGGTGTTTCCCTATCTTGCAGTCTTTTGCTATTAAACATCACAATCCCTTATTTCCCAGACTGCTGAATTTCATCTTGGCTATCTCAACATGGGTCTCTCAAGACAACTTAGTTTATTCCTTTACCTAGTGGTACTTTATGTGAAGAACTGTTTTGAACTGTACATGTTCATTTTTAAAATGTTATGGTAATTTAATTCTTTGGATCCTTTGAGTTTTATTTTAATCCATCTATCTATCTATCTATCTATCTATCTATCTATCTATCTATCTATCTATCATCTATCCATCCATCCATCCATCTATCTATCTATCTATCTATCTATCTATCTATCTATCTATCATCTATCCATCCATCCATCCATCCATCCATCCATCCATCCATCCATCCATCTATCTATCTATCTATCTATCTATCTATCTATCTATCTATCTATCTATCTATGTATCTATCTATCTATCATTTTTGGAGGATGATGAACAATGAGAAAAGCCCAGGGCTCCCCAAATTACCCTAGGAGTATCATTTACAGTGTTTAAACCTTGACACAATTTCAATTATGTTGCTTACTTTTATGATTGGTATGGTTGCTAAATTCTGATAGGACTGTGGATTAGTGGAAATGCTAAGTTAAGGTAACAGACTTTGAAGAGTTATTTCTCACCCACTTGGCAAATGTTTTGTAGAAACCACACTAGTGTACTATATTTAAAGAAGCAGGAGATTAATAAAAAAAATTATGATCAATTTCTGATAGATAAGACTTGGCAAAAATACCAGCTGATTACCTATTGCTATAAATCTTATTGAGTGTTTTTAGTATTCAAGACCTTGTTACTATGGATAAAAGAGGGTACTGATTTTCCTCATTGTGGATGAATATCCTTCATATTTCAATTGAGATGCCTGCTTTTGGTGATTAATGTAGAGGGTTCTGGGTTCTATAGGATCAGTGGAAGTCAAATCTTTGGCCATCCTGGGTCATGTACACCAGTGTGGCTTTGATAAAGTCAATGCTGTGAGCAGCACATTGAAAATTGGTTCTAACATTTGACACTTACCACCATTCTTAGGCAAAGGACCTGAGACCCTGTATGCAGGGCAGAAGCTCAATGACAATGAGTGGCACACCGTCCGGGTAGTGCGGAGAGGAAAAAGCCTTAAGCTGACAGTGGATGATGATGTGGCTGAGGGTAAGTGCAACTATGGAGACCTTTGTGTCTGCTTTCCTGTCTTCTCTGACATTCTTCTTCTGAAACTTCTTGTTTTGTTGAATAGAAGTCACACAGCCTGCTCTCTGTGGACTAGAATTGGTGAGGCTAAGCATTGGCTCTTCCTCTGAACTTCACAATCTTTCTTCTTCAACTTGTAGTATACAGCTATTCCCTTATTATAATGTCATTCTCATCAGGCTCTCTCTTTGATAGAGTCATGCCCAGAGAACAGGGGTAGAGCTGTATAAATCCTTCTATAATTAATAATTAAATATTCCTGATCAGTCACCCACCCATATGTCTGTTCTTTCTAGCAAATACATTACTCTTTATAAGAAAATGGAGATTCCAAAAATATAGAATGTCATGGGGAATATAATAAATATTAGAAGAGTATGCTGTAGGAGGGGCTAGACATGTTTGGCTTAATGAGTTGTTCATTTATTTAATTTTTATTCACTAAGTATCTACAGTATATCAAGCACTGTTGTGGGATGAACTGGGTATATAGTGATGGTCAAATTGACAAATTCTCTGCAGAATGGAATCTGTATTTTGGAAGGAAATGTGCAAATGAATAAATCTGTATGTATGAAAAAGGGTTCAGAGAGTCCCACATGAAGTGCAAGTGCTTCCTGCCAGCACACTATATGTTAGCAATGTGCTCAAATAGTGGAAGATAAAAAGGTACCCAAAAATTACCAATTTCCTATTATTAAACCAATTGAGTAGATTAGAAAATAGTATTTGAAGATGTTAGGATTACGTCTTGAGATTCTGGTGTAGGCGGTGGGATTATAATTGTCAATCAGATGAAAAAACAAACTGCGGTTGAAAATTAAGACCGGAAAGAGAAGGTAGCCTCCCAATCAGAATTTGATAGATTAATTGTAATTAGTCAGGTGATGATCCTGAGGTTGTAGCCTAGCATCCAAGCACACAGTATGCTGAATTCACATCCATATAAGAAAATAAACTTGAGGCAGCACGGGATAATTACATGGAACTCTGCTGGCATCTGAGCGGGCCTCTGATCTTGACTTGACATTAACTCCCTGCAGGATGTTTGGGAAGCCACTTGCTATTCCCGACCCTTGTTTAATACAGTCTGCAGCCACAGCTGTCACCCCCAGTGCCTTCTGTGAAGAGCAAGACAGTTGGACAGTCAGAAGCCTAGGGTTTAATACAATCAGTGCCAGTAAATGGTTTTATGCCTTCGGGATAGATATACAAAATCTCATTTTCTTCATTTCTCCATCTTTCAACTTGAACTTCTGTTATTTTTAAGGCCCTTTCCATCATAAATGTTCTGTGATACTGGGTCCAAAGATTTAATTTTAATTTATGAGTCTGATCTTCATTACTTCTGGAATTTAAGTGTAATTTTAGTGGAGTATAATGTGTGTGTGTGTGTGTGTGTGTGTGTGTTTAGACAGGGGGGGGAGAAAGACAGAGACACAGAGAGACAGAGACACAGAGATAGAGAGACAGAGAGATCAATCTATGCAGAGGAAAAACACACAGCATATATCTGTTCAGCATTTGATGCCGCAATAGCTGTTTTACGAGTATCAATTCATTTAATCTTCAATAATTCAGCATTCTTTCAAAATAAATGTTCCTATTGTCATTTTATTGAAGAGAAATGGGATGTTAGAGCTGTGTAATTAAGCTTCAAATCCACATCTGTGTGATTCCAAAGAAGGAAGCAGTTTGCTGCACTTTGCAATCTATCAAAAGAAAATGATTTCTCTTCCAGTACAGGCAAAATATAATGAAGTGGGTAAGGGTGAGGTGGGAAATACATCTCAGGATGTCTACTGTGTTACTTTGTCTCCTTCCTCCTAGAAAAGAAGGCACACAGAGCCATACCAATTATCCCATACACTCCAATTCCACAAAGACCCAAATCAGTCTTTGGAAATAGTTTCTGACCTTCAGGGTAGCTTAATGGTATAAAATGAATGTAGAAAATGAGATGAAAAAAAAAGATTATGTTGTTTAGAAGCCACTTCCAATCTGCATTAATTATTCAAGCTGTGCCCATGAGCTGTGAGGTCAAACAGGGGCCTGCAAATGCTATAGTGGTGAGTAGCACTAATTCCTTTGGATTTGCCTGGTTAAATCCCAGAACGATGCAATTTACAGCATGTTGTGAATAGCGGCCACTAGGTGGCACTCTCGCCCCAATCTCGCTCAGCAGTGAGTTCCTTTCATTTTCCTGGAAAAACACAAAGAACAAAAAGATTTGCAGAACTAAGGGTACAATAATCCCTTGCCTTGATCATTGTTCTTTTATAGAACCTTTGGAATAAAGGCAATTACGTGCTGTGCTTTCTGTTAGTTCCAACAATTAGAACACAGGGCTAAACCGTGGAATGTCCAAGCCATCCAGTAATTTTATTTGAAATTAATAAATCCTTTCACTTTCTGCCATACCTCCTACCTCAGTGCTGGTGGAAGGCAGCAGCTACAAAGAAGAAAGGAATTTGGGAGAGGTAGAGAGTCTCTTTGTCTGGTATTTTTGTTGTTGATGATTTTTTTTTTCAAACAGTGAAAGCAGGTTTGGGAATTTAATTTTAATTGATAGAATTCATTAAACCGGGCAGTGAATCTAAAATATATGTAGGCCCCAAGTTATAAATGGAGTCTTATTGGCTTACTTAGTAATCCCTTTCATGCTGTCGAGGCTCCTCCAGTGTGTCGAATTTCTAACTAGTCTAAGCAAATAACAGGGAAAGTTGACCAGGCTCACATATTACCAAAGTCTAAGAAAGAATTAGTTTCCAACCTGGTGTTTTTCATTTATTATCATATAATTATATTCTTGGAAAAGTATTAAGTTCAGTTGACAGTTAATAAGGTTTGATTGATTGATTGGGCTACATTTCTATTATTAAAAACAAATTAAAAGAATATCTTACTTGGTTTACGCTCCTCGGAATAGCGACCTAATGTGCTAAAACCACACACTTGGCCCAGAACTTCTCGCTAGTATAAAAATTCACCCCACTTTTCACTGTTCTGCTCAATTGACTTCTCTCTTTTCCACCTACACTTTATAAAACTCCATAATTTGTCAAAGACACCAACAAAAACTTACTATACATGTTAATAAAAGTGGATAAAGTGAGCATAGGAAATATCTGGTCAAATGAAGCCCTTCCTTACAAGACTCATTAGACTTTGATGAACTAATGCATATTGCTGTTCACCAATAATTAGATATGCATCAATTGCCTCTGATATTTTAAGAATAAGATATTTTATTATATGACATGTTTTTAAAATGTGCTTAGTACCTGGGGGAAATGTTTAGATCAAGTGAAGCTAGAGAATTGTGACATAAATGTGAAAAATCCCCAACTGAGCCTTTATGAGCCTTCCTCTTTTCAATATTCTCCTGTGTTTGCAAGTCATAGGTACTCTAATGCTTATTCCAGGCACTTCCCAATATTATGATGACTAACATAATTATTATCATCATTATTATTTGACTGATCTTGGACTGTTGGCCAGGAATCACACATACACACAAAATTGATCCTACAAATTCTGACCTTCCAATTGACATCTCAAATATGAGCCCACCACATGTCCCCCCACGGCACCACTGATACTCGCTGAACCCAGTCTCTGCTGTATGCCATTGGACATCCAGAAGGCACTAGAACGGTCCATGGGTAAGAAGACACTGCTTGCAAAGCAAATGAGAAATGGCTAAAACTGACAAAGAAAGGAAAAGAGTGACTGCAGGATACTTTGTATTAGCCAATAATTAAAGTCCCAGACACTTTTGAAAATGTTTTATGTGCTGACGCCTTTAATTCTGACAGTTTCAGACTCAAATCACAAATGGGAAATGGAGATACAGGAAAAAAAAAGCAAACCACACCCAAGTCAACCCAATGACAGGTTCACTATGTGCTATGGCCTCTAGGGAAGTCACAGATCAGGCAAGAGTTCTCTTAGGGTTCACATCCATCATCATTCTGAAGTGTAGTGTGTGGATGGCTTGTCCCCTACCAGTAAACTATGAAAGTAGGTACACTACTAAGGGCCAAGTCATCACGGTTGTTTTAGAAAACATGCCCAATCAATTACCCTGAATTAGATAGAATGGAGTGTGAGAGTGTGATACCCAGCTACCCAGCTGTGGAGAGAAAGTATAGAGTCTATTACATTTTTCTACATGGCACTGCCAACATCAATTTAATCTACTGCTTTTTTCTGAGCAAGGAGATATTAGAGCATACACATAAGATGTGGGCTGTGTGCTGTGCATCTGTGGATTCAATTAAACAATTTACCACCTGTTGGCACTTAACCAAATGGCTTCGCCTCTGACCACTAAGCACCTTTACCTCAAAGGCAACATAATGATGCCTTCGACAACTTAATGGTAGTAATGACACAGGTCTTAGCTGGAATGCAGAGCACACTGGGTATCATATGGAGATGTGTAGTCCTCATTTTACTTTACTGCCTTTCACCAGGCCAGTTTGCTTTCCTATGGAATTTGAGATCAGGTGCTCTTAGGTGTACATACACTTATTAATAAGTGAGAGGAAGTTTGGTCTAAACATAAAAGCCAGAGGATATTATCTCATAAAGAAGTCTCAGTTACTAATATGGATTAGATGACACATGGCTTTGTTTTGTAATAATTGGATAGTTTGGTCAAAATTTCTAATGTCAAACAGTGGTGTTTCATGCTTTTATCAGAGGAGTTACTATAGGATTTTGAGAGGAGGTAGTTGGTTTGATTTTAATCTGTGTTATGGGTTCTGTTAGTAACTGAGTCAATTACCGCCTAATTTAGGCCCACATTGGTGAATCCCCTCTTGCCCTGGACTTGTGATGGAGCATCCCTCTAAGTCATCCGAGACTCTGTCACTCTGGGTTAAGCTCTTGAATTCCCTTGTTCCTTTCTTGCCCTACTTAACCAACTTCTTGCTCTGTCTCTCTTTTATCTTAACCAATAACCCATATAATTTTATTCTGCTTTATAAAACTGGTTTCCCTGGTAGGCAGAGTTTCCTCAGTACTCAGTCCTGAAGATGGGCTTATCTACATTTTTGCAGAAATTCTCAACTAAATTGAAAATCACCTCACTGTTTGTTTTGGAACTCCTTGGATCACATAGGATTGCAATTGCCTTTTTAGTACTTTGCTCTAAGGTTTTTGTGTAGGTAGTAGGGATGTGAATTGGGGAAAGGAGTAACATCACCACCCTGTAGTTCTTCTGACTCCATGCAAGTTGGCTGTGGTCCCCTTCTCCATGACTTTCTAAATGGGTCCCAATACCTGCAATGAAGAGATGGGGCCAAACTGCAGTGGGGTGCTTATGTCATTCATGCCTCTGTTTTAAAGCATGTGAATTTTAAGTTGTGTTCATTTCACAACCCAGTACAATTGTCAATATTAGGTAATTTCATGTCCTTATTCCTTTTAGTAGGTATTCAGTTGTTAACAAATTTATTTTACATTTTGATTTTTGCTCTAACTACAATTTATGTATTTAATGACATCACTATTAGATTTTTGCTTATATTAAAAAAATAACTTGACACTGGTTGTCAAAACACCACCAAGAAGCTCGTCAAATGTAAGCCTGATTTCTGTGCTCATGTTCAACTCTTTGAATCACCTCTGAGTTTGCTTCTGAGGAGGTAGAATCTATATTTAAAATACAAGGAGATGAATAAGTCTTTCAGATGTGGTCTTATCTCTTGGATTCAAGTTAAGTTTTCCAAGAAGATACATGCCCACTCTTCCTCTTTGACACTCAAATTCTAGACCAATAGAGAGAGAAGGAAAAATAAGATATATAGACAGCAAATCTCTCTCTCTCTCTCTCTCTCTCTCTCTCTCTCTCTCTCTCTCTCTCTCTCTCTCTACCTGATAATATAACAATGGCTTAACTTCATTGAACCTTGGAATTTGTCACATTTGGTTATGTGAGCCCAGTTTAAATTTAGGCTGGTCAATGCCACAGGAGCCAGGCTGGGTTTGTTATCTCCAAAGCTGTGAGTATAGTAGGCTGGATGTTTCCCAAGCTGTTTTGGTCCAACTAAATTAAGCCACTTTTTCATTAAATGTTATTAAACACACACATACACACATATATACATAAATATATAACTTTATATATGTATATATTTACATATTTAAGTAATAATTAAATAATAAGATTAAATGATAGATCTTTAATCTTCCCTAAAATTAACAGAAACTTGTTAGAAATGCCAATTCTCAGGTCTCTCCTTGGAGTGGCCAACTGTGAGTATGAGGCTCAGCTGTTCAGGTGTTCAGATGCAGACCAACCTTCAAGGACCAGCGTTTTACTCTTTAGATCAAAGTCTATGGTTATGTGAATAGAGATCAAACTGGTTATGATCAACTTAATCAGTCTACAGGATTCAAGTATAAAGTGGAGCTTCTAACAGGAAAAGTGAGTACCATTTCTAGAAAATCATGACCACTTGTTGACAGGTAAAGTGAATAGATGTTTTACAAAAGAGAAGAAAAAAACAAAAGTTTCAGAAGTAGAAAGTAATGAGATACTGTAGCAAGCAATTCTTGGTAATGAGTTCCTAACACTCACCAATTTTATCTTTATAAGAGTCAAATGGGAAACCTGTTTCTTATGATTTGTGTTCAGATTGTTTATCCTTCCTCCCTCCTTTCCTTCCTGTCTCCCTCCCTATCTCCCTCCCTCCCTTTCTTTCTCTCTCTCCCTTTCTTTCTTGTCTTGTTTTGTTTTGTTTTGTTTGAGACAGAATTCTTTATGAAGGCCTGGCTCTCCTGAAATTCATTCTGTAAATAAGACTAGCCTCAAACTCACAGTGATCACCTGTCTTTGCCTGCTGAGTTGTTTCTTGAATGAGTAAAGTGAGTGACACTGCCTTCAGCTTGTGTTGTCAGTCTCAGCTCACAGTTTCTGTGAAATGGAATTGTCACCAGTTGCCTAGGATCGCGAGTCAGGCAGGTAACTTGGGTTGAACTAGGACCTCACTTGCTGACTGAGATGAGATCAGGTGTGTGCTATAAAAGAGCAGAACAGAACTCAGAGACTTGGAATCACATTCCTCCTGTGAGACAGAATGTAATCATATTGTCTCTGTTAGGAAACAGAGTAACTTTTCCCTTTCTTGCCTCATTTCTGATTTTATAGGTACGATGGTGGGTGACCACACCCGCCTAGAGTTCCACAATATTGAAACTGGTATCATGACTGAGAAGCGTTACATCTCTGTGGTCCCCTCCAGTTTCATTGGCCATCTACAGAGCCTCATGTTCAATGGCTTGCTGTACATTGATTTGTGCAAAAATGGCGACATCGACTACTGTGAACTGAAGGCTCGCTTTGGACTGAGAAACATCATCGCAGACCCTGTCACGTTTAAGACCAAGAGCAGCTACCTGACCCTTGCCACCCTACAGGCCTACACTTCCATGCACCTCTTCTTCCAGTTCAAGACCACTTCAGCTGATGGTTTCATTCTCTTCAACAGTGGTGACGGCAATGATTTTATTGCAGTTGAGCTGGTCAAGGGGTAAGTAGGGGAAGCCACAGAGTGGATGCTGGCTATCTTTCCTGAAACAGTTTGTAAAATATGGCTATGAAGAAAACTTCGTCCCTTTTACTCCATGTGCCCTGCCCCTGTTAGTACCTTCCTTGCTCACAAAGAGCCACAAAAATGACTAGGTCTGGAAAGGACATGGACTCCTAAGATTATTTAATGAAATTCTACTAGCTTGGTTTTATAAATATTTTAACTAGGAAATGGCAGTCCTTTGAAACCATTGTGGGGTAAGCCCATTTATATAAACCATGGCTATGGTATGTTGCACCCATCTTTTGGGTATTACTAAAGTTAGCAGATGCATGATAAGAAATGAAATCTAGTCATTTTTCAATCCTATTATTAGCATTACAATTATTATTTTGATAGGAGAGCATGGACATAGTCCCCTATAACCCAGAATTATAAAATTGACTTTCCTGAAGTTCAGGTAATTGCAGAGGCCAATTATAGTTTTTAAACCTCTTTTTGGTCCCTCTATTATGCTATCATATATTGGAATGTAGTTACATAAGAACAAAACCAGAACTCAGGATGCTCTAGTTGGTTTGCTAGTGTGCTTTGTCTAGCACGCAGAAGGTCCTGGACTCAATCCTAGCACTATATACACTGGGTGTGACAACACATGCCTAAAAGTCTAGCACTGGCATGATAGAGACATGAGGATCAGTAGTTGAATGACAGTCTCTGCAGGATAACAAATTTGAGGTCAACCTGGGCTGCATAGGACTTTGTTTCAAACAAACAAACAAAACAATTCCCTTATTAATAGTCATTGAATTCTATTATTGTCCTCTAGTATTTTGTAGGATCCTAATTACCATTTCTTAGATCTAAATATTACTATGGAGCATTAGAAAAGTAGACTTTGGACTGGGTGTGAGTATATGCTCATAATTCCAGCACTAGAAAGTCTGTGGAAGGAAGATTATGAGTTCCAGGCTAACTTATACTATATTGTAAGGTCTTGACTTAAAAAATAAAATAAGACTCTATGAATGAGTCTTTGAAATATGGAATTGAAATAATGAATGATCCAATAATTATTGGTAATTATAAGTGTATTTAATTGGTATGTTATGCCAGGTAAGCATGGGGAATTTAAAGCCTCTTGTTTTTGATATGTATGTGATTACCACTGAACTGCTTCATGAACCCTGAATTGATTGTCTGCTTTTTTTGTCTCCTGTAGGTACATACACTATGTGTTTGATCTTGGCAATGGTCCCAATGTGATCAAAGGCAACAGTGACCGCCCCCTGAATGACAATCAGTGGCACAATGTCGTCATCACTAGGGACAATAGTAATACCCATAGCCTGAAGGTGGACACCAAGGTAGTCACTCAGGTCATCAATGGTGCCAAAAATCTGGATTTGAAAGGTAATCCTTATATCGAGTTTGTATTTTAGAGCCCATCTTGCAACCAAAGGTTTGCTTCCTCAGGGAAGTTCCAGGTTAGGAGGTCCAGCCATATCTTTTGTCCCACACATATTCCATTTGAAAACTATTGAATTATACCGTAAGGCCATTTATCCAGTTTCTATACATACCACACCTCAAAACTGCTTCCTGATCTGTGATGATATTAGGAATGGCTTTTGGGGATCCAAATGATAAGTCAAGTCTTTGTCAAATTGTGGGTGGGTCCTTACTAGAGAGGGAAAAGATTCAGCTAAGTTCTTTCTGCCTAGGTGACATTGTCTCAGCCTATATTGTGGTACTGTGTACTAATACATATACCAAAAGGGTGTAGTGGTTGTTACTCTCATTATGCATTGTTAGATGTTTGATGCGATGTCTCTAAAACACTCAGCACATTATTTCTAACAAACACATAAAAACTACTCAACAAATGATTTTGTTGAAAATGCTGTTAATCTTTACTTCATTTAATTAAGTAGGAGCTACTTTGTACAGTGATTCAAACTTTGTGAGCTGTTGGACACAGAGTGAATGACTAATAAGAAATATTTAGTTTTATTTTATTTTAATAATTTAGAAGTTTTGGTAGTTATTCTTACTTTAGCTGACTCTCACCCCGTCCCCCCGCCCCATGGTTGTATTTTCATCATCTAAGAAACAGTCTAAGGTGTTTAAGTGTTAGTGGACATGGCTGCCACGTTCTTTCTCTACACGGGCTCTTTTACCATGTTACTTCCTTTCTAGGTGACCTCTATATGGCTGGCTTAGCCCAGGGCATGTACAGCAATCTTCCAAAGCTCGTGGCCTCCCGGGATGGATTTCAGGGCTGCCTGGCTTCTGTGGACTTAAACGGGCGCCTGCCTGATCTCATCAACGATGCTCTCCACAGGAGTGGACAGATCGAGAGAGGCTGTGAAGGTAGAATTTCTCTTCTTTCTAAGGCTCAGCCTTGTCACAGCACCGAGCCCTCTTGCTGCTCTGCCAGTGCCTCTATCCTCAGTTTACCCATCCTCTGTCAATCCCATTTGCCATCCAACAGCGCATCCTCATCGGTGTTCTATTGCCATTGATTGAGTATGCCGGACATGTGCCACGGGCTTTAAGAAGGCGTGCTGGCAGATGTCTTTTCAAGGTCGCATACTTGGTGGTGAAATACCTTCCCTGTCATGGGCATCAGACTTCTCCCAATTTGTGCCGTTGTTTTCAGAATGGCTGAAAGAGTACTAGAGATTTCTATTTCTATTTTAATAATGGTAAAGGACAAGGCAAAGAGTCCACTTTGATGTCACCAATTATTTGATTATTGATGCAAATCCATTGGGAGACAGAGAAATGATGTCACACTATCGTGATGATAGACGGGAACTAATATTTATTGAGTACTTGCTGAATCAGGCTTTGCTTGTCAGTCCTCAGGGTACTGTCAAGGAATATCCTCAGTTCCTACATTAGGAAGACCTGGATTAAGGTCCAGTGGACATTTGGTAATTTACTTAAACATTCAGTTCTATCTTTTCTTTCTCTGCCAAATGGGAAAATAATAGGCTCTTTCAAAAGTAGTATGAAAAAAAAATCTGAAAGATACAAAATGCCTGATACAGAGTGGGTACTGGATAAACGTGGAATTATTGTTCCTGGATATTATCTCATGCGAGACACATAGTAGTACTGCATGTTTACCCACGCTGCGCAACAACCTTACTCAGCCTGTTTCTGTAGAGGGTGAACATAATGGGTCTTTCCAGAGCTGTTGGTGACTGCAGGAACAACTTAGTTTGAGCCAGTAGAGGGCAGCAGTGTACACATTCTGAGTTCATTCCTGCCCTCACTTAGCCAGAGAAATAACTGCAGGTCATCTACAGGCAAATGGTCACCAAGATCTACATTCTTCTTCCCTCTGGCTGAGTGTAATGGCCCTTTGTGCAACGCACTGTGTTTCACCATCTTTCAGTTTCCATGTCAAAACTGTTCGCTTATTTCCTGTGTTCAAGTTCATGAACACTGCTTTTAAAGCAGCTTCCATTTGAGTTATCTCTATCCCTTTAAAGCTGTTTTGCAAATGCTTCTCAGGCTAACTTGTGATACAAAAGATGTTTGCCTTGCCTGAGTCAGTTGCCTGGTACTAGTGTAAAACAGATCATCCCTATGATCTGCTTCGGGGTTTCCTTTAACCAAAACAATGTTTTTAATTCTGAAATTCTGATGGCCATTAAATATCGTGTGTGTGTGTGTGTGTGTGTGTGTGTGTGTGTATCTGTGTGTTTGTATGTTTGTCTCTGTGTGTGTGATGGGCAAGAGGATAGGAATTAAAAGGCATTTGAGGTAGCCATTTTGTGTTTTCCTGAAAATGCTGCACAATTTCATTCAACTTGAGCTTTTTTTTTTGACTTACTGGTCTACTCATAGTTCTTCAGATATTAAAAGACAATGCAGGGGAAAATGATGTATTTGGCATTTTATTGAGAATCTTACTTTAGAAGGCTTTGGGACTACAGGAGTTGAGCTTATCTCAGAATGCACCTTATCAAGTTAAATTATGATGTGGAATTATCTATTAAAAGCAGAAAGCAGGGTTAAGCAAGATGGCTGAGAAGTTAAAAGCAGTCCTGTTCTTTCACAGGATGTAGATTCAGTTCCCAGCACCCATGTTATGTGAACTATAACATTACACTCAGTAGTCCAATACTTTCTTCTTGCACTGCATTCATGTTTGCTCTCTCTCTCTCTCTCTGTCTCTGTCTCTCTCTCTCTCTCTCTCTCTCTCTCTCTCTCTCTCTCTCTCTGTCTCTGTCTCTCTCTCTGTCTCTCTCTCTGTCTCTCTCTCTTTCTGTATCTCTCTCTGTCTCTCTGTCTCTCTGTCTCTGTCTCTGTCTCTGTCTCTCTCTGTCTCTGTCTCTCTCTCTCTCTCTCTCTCTCTCTCTCTTATGTGTGCATACACACACATACACAGACACACTCATACTTTCACACACTACTGAAAATACAATCTTTTAAGGAAAGAAAGCACAAAGTACTATTGAGATATCAAATTCTTTTTAATGTGTCTTGCGTTACTTAGATTGAACACTCAAGAAGAATCTACTTACCCCTCAA
This sequence comes from Tokudaia tokunoshimensis, assembly GCA_036184795.1. NCBI lineage: Eukaryota > Metazoa > Chordata > Mammalia > Rodentia > Muridae > Tokudaia > Tokudaia tokunoshimensis. The sequence goes on from BTHU01000012.1 coordinate 105,098,560, forward strand.
GTAGTATTAACCAATAGAACTGTAGTATAAGGGATGGGGAGATGACTTGGCAGGTATAGCAAGTGCTCTGCAAGCATGAGTACCGGAATTTAGATCCTCAGCGTCCACGTAACTGGGTAGGTCATCCTCAGGCCCGGACCACAAGAGACAGACAGAGGATGTCTGGAGCAAGCTGACTTAGTATATTAGCTGAATCAGCAGGCTCTAGGTTCAAGTGAGAGATAACCTCAGCAGGGAAGGCACAGAGCCATTGAAGGAGATGCCTGACTTCAACTTCTGGCTTCTATATGCATGTGCTTTGCCCACACAGCACCTGTACATATCCTCATACCACAAACATGGAAGAAAAGAAAAGAGAGAAATGCAGCCCAAGTCTCACATGTAATTTAAAATTTCCTAATACTTTTATTTCAAAATGTGTAGCATAACATGAAATTAGTTTTCATTATATATTTTATCTTAGTTAACCAAATATGTCCAAAATATTAGCATTTCAGTGTGTGTCATAAAATAACTCATGGGTATTTTATATCCTTTTGTTTATACTAAACCTTCAAAACCTTTGCAGCAGCGACTAAGTTCAGGCCATACACATTTGAAGCTCTCTTGCCATGCGTGTGTCTGGCTGCTGTATTGGAAGCACAGCTCCCTAGGATGTGAAACTTGGAGTTATGATGAAATGAAGAGACAATAGTGGAGAACAAAAGGTTTAAACTAACTTTTGAAAACTGTAAAGACAGAAGAGTGGAATGAACCCCACTCAGGATAGCTTTAGGGAAAACAGTGAGAGCTCTAGCAGAAGGAAATTACCCATCACACTGGGGCAAATGTTCCCAGCTCTCCCTGAAGTTCTCCATCAGCTTGCTTGACTCACCACATGCATTATGGTGGACTCCAGCCTTTCTCTAAGTACTCTGATTGTTCAAAGCCGGATACTGCGACTTGATGGCTCTCCCGTCCATCTATGGCAAAGCCCGAGGGCCTAATCGCATGCACTCTATTGCCATGGAGATAATTACGATGGTTGCCCACCGAGCATTAAGACTTCCCTACTGGGTGGGATGAAGTGGAGGCTGAGTGCCAAGGGAGGGAGGAAGGTCCTTGTTTATTGTACACAAATGACTTAGATAATTAGCTTAAGTGGCGAGGAAAAATGGCCAAAAAGTGGGTTAAGGCATAAATTACTATCATTGGAAGTTTGCAGCATTGTGAATAAGGCCCCAGAGAAGATCCTGGGCGCCTTTTTAGGGTTCAGTGGAAATGACACTGTAAAGGATAGTAGGGAAGTGAAACAAAAGACCACAAACCCGATAGAATCTACAAAGGACTCTGCTCTCATGAGTCTCTTGCACATAGCATGTGACCCCTAAGAATATCTTATGGTATAAGGCACATGAGATGCACAGGAAAGAGAGCGTGTAACTTGGTCTTATTTCTTCATAGAGAATAGTAAACAAGTTGGGGATAAAATGTCATTACCAAAAAAACATGACCTTGTTCTACTTAAAATGGCAAATATGTTGTTTTTATATATTTAGGTTTAGCAGTCTAAGATATATTATAATTTCTTGCCAAAATCAGTGGCATTGATATGTAAGATCCCTAAGGAGTTAATGTATTATTTTTCCTCAATCTGACCTTCTAAGAACATATGTAAGAAATTGTAAGATTTAGAAATTATTTTAAAGTGTGTGAATTTGGCATTCTTTGGTTCTCAGATTATTAATTTATTTAGTAACTAGGAATCATCTTGTAGTAGGGTTTGAATTTATGTCTCTGGTTTAGAAATTAAGTCTGATTTCCAGTCAAATTTTAACTGTGATCTTTGGCCTATAATTTGGGCCAAGATTTTTTTTTTTTAAAATAATGCGTTACTTCGAACTCAGCTGATAAATACCTGTTGAGATCAACTTAGCTGTAGAGGCTGAACCGTGCTGAGCAGAAGTGCTATTGCACAGTTTTGGAGGGTAAACATCTAAGAGAAAACACCACGTGCTTCCTTGTGGAACTGGCATGAATCAATTAAAAAAAAAAGGACATTCATTTTGCCTTTTTGCCCACAAACATTTGCTTATATTCCTACAAATTAAACAAATAAGTTCTTTGGTGTCCCCAGTGGGTCATCTGGGTAGAACTGCATGTCTCTGGTGCCATATTCTTTGGTGGCATTTTTCAAGGGTATAAGGGATTGGGGTGGCCTGGTGACTCTTCTGTGCTCAACTCCTAAATGTTCCAAAGTATTTTTGTGGGCTTTGAATGTGCACATGTGTCTTTCAGTCTGGCCACATGCTGCCTTTGTCTCTGGACTGAATGCCTTGGGGTTGGCTGTGTACATGTGGGAAGGCTCTCCCTGCCCGTGGCTTGTGCTTTATAACTTCACTGTTTCCCTGTCCCAGCTCGGCTGACTTGGCTCCCAAGAGGCCTGCTCTGCCCTGGTCTGTGCATCCTTGTGTCTGTGCTGTCTCTGGTGACCTTGTAGAGCATTTCAAGTGTCTGTCTGAGTGATGTTGGCTATGCAGACTGCATTTTTGTTTCTGTAATGTTAACCAGTTGACTTTAACTAACCTTTGGTTATTGTTTCCGCTTTTTCTGTTCTTTTGCTAACAAAGTTGCCTTGACCAAAGCTGACCTGCAAGGTAGAGAAGGCTCTTGTACCACTTTGGACTGAAAGATGCCCTGTGTGACCCTTGGTATTGTTACGTTAGAGGGTTTCTAGCTGTCACACTTCTTAGACAGCAGCCATTGTTGGGGAGGGGGCTGAAGCCACTGTTCTTCCAAAAGGGTGACAGAAAACCAAAAAGTACACATGAAATATTGTTGCACAAAGGATATGTCATAGGGATAAGAATATGACTCCATTCTGGGTGGGACCAAAGAGATTTGAAGCATCCTCTGCTGTCACTGTCTCCCAACAGGATCTATTCTGGAAATAACTAATGCTTCTCCCTGTATTTGCCATGGAGAGCTTGGCTCCTTTTAAGTTATTCAGCATGGATAGAAGGAAGAACTTTGAAGAGGAGGAAAGGGCCACTTGAATCCTTAATTCGTTACTTTCTAGGTCAGGAAGGTCATTTTCTAGAGCGGGATATTTAAGTGCTTGGACCTTATAAGCGACCATATCATTTTCTCTCAACTCATTTTAAAGAAATATTTTAGGCATGCGGGAGAGATTAATGTCATTAAAACATCGCAGAGATTTATATTTCCTTTTGGGGATTTTGGTTGAGTACTTTAATTTTCTATTGTGTGATCTAAGCAGAAAAAGTACTCTTGGGGAAACAGAGGGTCTATTGACTTTATCCTGAATATCCTACAAAGGACGCCTGTCTGGGAGATGTCAGTGAATATCTGCGGGAGAAGCTTACTGCTGTCATTCAAAGAGACACCTTGCAAAGTCAATAATGGCCCGTTATTCCTGTTGGGTCAGACTGCTTTGACTCAGAATAGCAAGGGAGGAAGAGAGCATTTTAGATGTCTTATGGCAAGCAGGGCATAAAGCCTCAGATGGCCACTGCAGAATCTGCAATCAGGCCAAATTGTGAGAAGTAGGGAAGGCAAAGGTACCTTTTGAAAGTGATATTTCATTTCTAGGATCATTTCCTTTGCAGTAACGTCCTTGATATGTATCACATGGGTAGATATGCTAGTGTCTATCCTTGGGATAGGGGACAGGGGAGCCAGAGACAACACACATACATCAGCTAATAGTGCCATTTGATTGGGTGCAGTTCTTTTCTCTTCATCTCTTTTTAGCAAATTGAAATATGTCCTGGTATATAATGCAATTTGTGAAAAGAATACCTACCTTGAACTTCAAGTATGCTTTGTAACAGCATTTAGTTTTAAAGTGTGTAACGCTTTTGGGTAATGTTTTAAGCATTATGCTCAATTGTCAAAAAAAAAGGACATATTTTCTGGAAGTGGAGGAAAAGCAGGAGGAAGAGGATTCAATGTACAGCATATGAGAGTCTAAAGCGATTAAAGTTCCTTTGGATCAGATTTAATAGGTGAAATGAGAAAACTATATATTATCCTCCATTTTACTGTTCTTCAATATATTAACTATGCAGATTTTGAATTTCTAGACACTACCTCAGAGTCTCTCATTAAGGACTCTGTATGTGGCAAAATCATCTTAAAGTACCCATCTGTGTTAATTAACTTCTCTCCTTGCTGTGAAAAAGTATTTGATAAAAGCTGCTATGGAAGAGGGGTTTAGTTTGGTTCATGGCTTAAGAATTGGTACAAGTCATTATGGCAGGGAAAGTGTGCTGGGAGAGTGTGAGGGGGCTGGTCTCGCTGCATCCCTAGTCAGGAAGCAGAGAATGGATGGGGCATTGGCCCAAGCTCCCAGACCTTAAGTTTGGTACTTACAAAAACCCATTTCCTCCTGTGATGATCTACTCCCGAAGGATTCTCCAACTTCCCCCAAACTGCCACCAACTAGGAGCCAAGTGTTCAAACTTGGGGATCAGGGAACATTTCACATTCAAAAACACAAAGCTACACCAAGATGGAAACATGATATTTGACAGTTATATAAAGGAGTGATTGGTCTCACTAGTTATCATAAATTGCCTACCAAGTGTATACATATTGGGGGGAGAAAAGACATCAAAGTATCTTTTTAACAGTCTCCTTTTACAAAAGCCTGTTCAGTAACAGTCAGTTAAACATGAGTTTTAAATCATGCCTATGTTGCCATAAACTTATTGTCTTCTTGTAATGATACAGGAGTCCCTCGTTTGTCTCAAGAGCATATATTCTTTGTAATTATTTTGGATCATCTTACTCTTTCCCTGTTTTATGGCAACTTAACTCTTGATACACTCATTTTCAGTTTTAGTTTTCTTGACAATAGTGGATAGATATTACTCATAAACTGACATATTCAGCGATATCCTGTGGTCAGAGATAGTTTGTAGCATTAAGTATCAAGAGCAGTAAAAACATAATAAAGAAACCAGGCAGTTTACAATGCAGAGGCAAAGAGACTCTAAAATGTATATAAGAATGAGCTATGAGGAGTGACATTTGTAGTCATGGTTAGTAATCAATAGTTTGAGTTCTCTCACTTGTGTTATTGGATTGTGTTTTATTTACTTAATTAAAAAAACTTCCTTAATGATCATGTTGCCTGGTTTAACAGAGTTTCAGCTATTCCTGTATATCACACATTTATCTAGGAGTGTAGATTATTCTGTCTACATATCAAAGTAGCCAGGAAAGCAACCAATAATTACATTGCAGGATGTAAACAGCTATCCTGGAGTTATACATGGTGTCATGTGAGCAGGACAGAAATTGACTACCCTGAATGGTTAAAGGTAGCCAAGGTGAATATTTAGGGATAATTTCTCAGGCAGAATTTTAGCTGAGACTAAATAGCAGGTATTTCTCAGGTGAACTTATAGAGGAAACTCATTTAAGAGCTTGGCTGGTTCAAGGAGGGAAAGATTGTCCAGTTAAACTGAAATAATATGCACATGGAGATGTGACAGATGATTCGAGGGCAGGGAGTGGAGACAGAATAGCCGACATTCCTTAAGGAGTTGGATTTATCCCCGAAGCTACTATAAGGGGAGAACTGATATTTGGGTCTGGTTTGTGTCCTGTAAAGATGTCCTGGACCATTCCTCCAGAGTAGAAACGGATAAGAAGGATAGGAACTGAAGACAGAGAGCAAGATGAGAAGTGAAGGTGTATATTCCAGGGAGAAGGGACAGGTTCCTAGGCTCTGCCTTTCTACTGGCCATGTAAAGGGAAAAAATTTCCCTCCTAGGAGATGCTCAGGGTATCCAGGATGAGAATAAGCTCTTTCTCCTGCTTGAGCTTGAAAACAGACACATTATGACAAAATATTGCAAAGAATCTATGACCATCCTGTATTCACACCAAGCTCTATATGAGCTTGGGAGGAGGCTGTGGGTCCTCTTGAGGGGAATAGAGACACCATCAGTTGAGACGCTTGTCTTGGTCATCCAATCATAGCATGGTCATCCTATGGAACACTCAGAAGCGTATTGATCATTTCTTTAGTTTTTTTTAAGGTGGATCTCACTGGAGATTAAAAAAGAAAACTCTGTAAAACCTTATCTATATAAGGATCAAAACAAGCAAGCAAACAAAATAAAAACCATGGGAATAAAGCAGCATGTTTCATCCAGCCAGACCGTTCGTCAGAATCACTTCTTCTTTCTGGTCATTGTGGCTTTCTTTAGCAGGTCTTACTTTTAGAAGTCAATGTTTTCTTTACTAGAAATGTTAGCTTTTCTTGTTCCTAGATAGTATGCAAAAAGGTGAGGCATCCAGGATTTGATACCTCAGGGTGACAGGGGTTATATGCTGGCTATATGTAGAAGGTTATTATTTTGGAGTTTGGATGCCTTAAAAATCTGAAGTTCTGTTAAGGTGTTTTCTTTTTTAAATTTCACTTTCTAAATGATACTGCATTGATTGATTGACTTATGGAGGTGGGTGGTATGTGAATGGACATACCTGGGTACACACAGGCACAGTGTGGTTCAGAGGACAATGGACAGCAAGTTCTTACCTTCCCTTATGTGGGTCCTGGGGAAGAAACCAAGTGGCATCAACTTTTTCCATTAGTGTCATTACTCTTACTAAGCCATCTCATTGACCCTCTATTAAGGCATTGTTAGGAGACATTGACATTTACCTTTAGTTTGTGAGGGACATTTTAATTTTCCAATTTTGTCACAAGGAATGTTACAGTTAGTTCTTCACCTCATTTTCCTCAAAGCTAAGGGCTAAATCACATTCTCTTTCATATTTTATGCAATGAATTATGTCACCTGACTTAAAAGAAATCAGTTCTTCAAAAATAGTGTGCCTTATGGGAAATAATAAGAGGGACAGGAATTAAGCGGAACATCCCATAGCAGTTTTGGATTTGTCCTTCAAGGATGAGGGATTGTGTCAATATGGCCTATTATCTACATAATAAGTTGTGTTTCTGAGCATCTCCCCAACTTCATACCCAACTTAAGCAGGAAGAAAAAGCCCTGTTTTCCCAATTCAGAGAACTGATGATGTCATGTATTGAAAGTTGTCAAGTTCAGGAGAATGCCTCAGATTTGTAAATTATATCCTGCCATCCAATGGTCTATATTGTTATCCCATTTATAAACTTTACATAATTTATTTCATTTAAGCCTCATCACATGAAGGAGAATCCTTTATACATCATAAAGATGCAGAAACTAAGTTTAGATAGGCCACATTTATATTGATAGTAAATGCTAGAACTGGATTTTAAAGCTACATTTCTTTTGCTACTGTGTTATATGTTTTAAGTTTGTATTTGACTATACTCTAGGTACTCGGAGTACATAGATACCTAGGATGTATCTGAATGACTTTAAGCTGGACAGAGTTTTTTATAAAATACTATTTTAATGATTTCTAATGCTATTTAGTCAATACCCATTATCCTATTTATTATTCCCATTGCTGTGATGAAACACCATGACCAAAAGCAAATTGGGGAGGAAAGTGTTTATTTTGGTTGCACTTCTATATCACACTCTATCAACAAAGGCAATCAGGAGAGGAACTCAAACAGGGCAGGACTCAGATACAGGAGCAGATGTAGAGGCCATGGAGGAGTGCTGCTCAGTGGCTTCCTCAGCCTGTTTTTGTTTTTTGTTTGTTTTCATAGTATCTAGGACCACCAGCCCAGGGGTGACACTACCCACAAGAGCATGGACCTTCCCACATCAATCACTAGTTAAGAAAGTCCTTAGCCTGCATTCCTAAAGCAAGATTTTTATAGAGACCTTTTTTCAATAAATATTCCTTCTTCTCATATGACTGTAGATTGTATCATGCTGACATAAAACAGCACACCCTTCTTCCTTCCTTCCTCTTCTCCTTCTTCCTCTTCTTCCTCCTCTATTTCCCCCTCCTCCTTTTCTTACCCTCCTCTTCTTCCCCCCCTCTCAGACACACACACACACACACACAGAGACAGACAGACAGACACACACACACATTTTTATCTACCCTACATTACCCCAAAAGAATACTAAATCAGAGCTGAGAGGGAGAAATAAAATCTGCACCATGGGCACGAGAAGAGGTTGAAACTTAGAGAATGTGTTGATGAAGCTTTTCTCCCAGCAGCCTCTGATCTGTGGTCTGTGTATAACCATCAAGATCTAAGACAAATGGATTTGCTTCATGTGTTGATTTTAGTGGTATATAATGAGGCCTTAGTTTGCATTTTTAAAGACACTAACTTTAAGGTCTTTTTTCTTAAAATAGGGGGTGATGTCTTCATTGGGTATTTATTGTTCAACCACCCCAAGAATAGGGTGATTGAAGCAGGAAGGATTATGATAACAGCTGATTTGTCTTTTTTATCATCCCTCTTCTACCTGGGACAGTGTGGACTCTCACCTCCTCATTGGCACAGAATATAACTCTTACCATTTAAGCATAGGATTTGGTTCATGAATGTTTGATGACTTAGGTGTTCTGTGGTCTGTTCCTTAACAGAGATTCTTAGCAGTTCTGCAAGTCATTTGACATGACAAAGCATGAGGTAGTTTTCCAGTGGACGATGCTGGGATCATTATATACCACTAAAGTCAATGCATGAAACAAATCCATTTATCTTAGATGTTGCTGGTTAAACACAGACTGTGGATCAGAGGATTCTGGGGAGAAAATCTTCATCAGCGTATCTTAAATCTCAGCCCCTTCTTGGGCCCATATTGCAGTATAGCATTCTCAGTGTATCACAAAGGGGATGATGTAGCTAAAGAGCACTGAGGAGTTACTGAAATTGCCACTAATGTGTTGCCGTTCATCATGCTGACATGCTGATGTTCATCATCTCAGCTGCTAACTGAGAAGCCATGACCAACTGAACATCTTTGGTAAAAGAGACTGTGATGCCTTGGTGAGCACTGACATAGCCTCAGTTGTACCTTCAGGGTAGAAGCTGATGCTGACTCAGCAGTATTCACCAACAGTGAGTTGGGACACTAACACATATGTGTGGTTACACTCTGCTTGGGCAGTGGAAGAAAATGACCCACTCCATTACCAGAGTCATGAGATTTCTCATTTCAAGGGTCTGTAAATATAAAATGTTCTCTGTTAACTTCATTTTCTAGAGCAGGAAGAGAAAGTGACAAAGTCAGGAGGCATGTGCCTCAGAGGTGTATTTGGGGTGGGTTGGTTATCTAATGAAAGCATGGGGGCAGTTCTTGGAAAGAGAAAACGATTCCCTGATCAAGAAAGATCCATCTGTGGCAGCTCTCAGATTATCATCTAACAACAACAGAATGGAAGAAACAAACAACATACTTCCTATGGCAGTGAAAAATAAAGCTAGGAATTAGACAGCACACTAATAGCCTGCCATGCCATTCATAGCCATTGTCATGTTTAGTCAAGGTTAGCTGCTATGAAAGAATATACAGTGGGAAACATTGTTGAAAAAGTCTCCCAACCTACCATCATGACCCACATGGCACATCTTTTTAATTTCATATTTTTTCCAAGAGTTATTATTTATATGGAGTAAAGATTGTATAGAACATATATGTTCATCAAATAGATGGCCATAAAATATACTTTGCTAATGAGTTATTATAACTACTATCATTTAGAAATTTTGTTCTATATTTAACTCAATTTTTCATTTGGTATAATTATTTCTCACTGTACCTGGGTATGGTGATACAAGATAATCCTATTTCAATATATGGTGAACCTGAATGTTCACCAACTTTTTTTTTTTTTTTTTTTGGTTTTCATTGTTTGTTGAGACAGGGATTCTCTGTGTAGCCCTGGGTGTCCTGGAACTCACTTTGTAGACCCAACTAGACTTGCACTCATAGATCCACCTGCCTCTGCCTCAGAAGTGCTGAGATTAAAGGTGTGTGCCACCAGGTCCAGCAGAATGTACCTCATTTTTTAAGTTAGAGGAAAAAGCATGTACCATGTACTACTCAAAACAAAACAAAACAACAACACAAAAACAAAACCCCCAAACAATCAAAAAAATGAACAAACAAAACAAAAAATGGGCTACAAGGCAAAATTTGTTTACATGGACTACAACTAATAAATTCTAGAAAAAAATTATTTTTCAGGAAAAAATGGCTTTAAACACTAATGAAATAAGTCTTTCCCTTTACCTCTCTAGCTTCCCTTCTTCCTTTTCCCTTTCTCTCTCTCTCCCTCTTTCCTTCTTTCTTCCCCCTCTTCTTTCCAATCTGTTTTTGCTCCCTCTCTCTTTTTCTCCTTTCTTTTTTCCATCCCTCTCACTGAACTGCCTTCCCTCCTTTTGATCCTTCACTCATTCACTACTGACTCAGGAGACTTCACTCCATATACCGTTCTCAAACCCATAGGTTGCAACCCTTTAGGAAATATCTATCTCCAAAAATATTTGCACTACAATTCATGACAGTAAGCAAAATTATATTATGAAGCAGCAACAAAAATAGCTTTATGGTTGGGGATATCACCACAATATGAGGAACTATATTAAAAGGTTACAACATTGGGCAGGTTGACAAATATTGTTCTAGACCAAATGTTACATTAGAAATACAAGGTATAAATGTGAACCAAATAGGACCTCAGCCTGTGAGAGACTAAACATCCAATTACTACTATAGAACCACTAGAAGAAAACTTAGAAAATGCTCTATAACATTTGTCTTGGCAAGGTTTCCTGCATAATACTGAAAATACAGAGAACAAATACATATGTGTGAAATTATGTATTTGTAAAGAAATCGAATTGCACCAAACTACAAAACATTCACATAGCAAGAGAATAATAGAATATGGATACAACCTGTCGATTATGAAAAAACATTTGCAAATCAAGTATTTGTTGATAGGTAAATATCTCAAGTATATAAGGAACACAATCAATCAAGCAGCTGGCAAACAAATGATGCATTGAAAATATGGACAAAAGATTTAAATACCAATATGTATCAGGAATATAAAAACCTTTTCACCTCAAATCATTGAGGAAACAGATGTTAAACCATAACAAGTTAGTAACTCATATCTGCTAGAATGACTATTATGGGAAAAAATGATAAATTGGCAGGAAAGTGGAGAAGAGGGAATTATTATATGTTGTTGTTGGGAATGTAAATTAATACAGTAATTACAGAAAACAGTATGGAAGTTCTTCAGAAAACTAAAAGTAGAATGAGCTTATGATCTAACAATGCTACTTCTCGGTATATATCCAAAGGAATTAAAATCAATATGTCAAAGATAAGTCTTTATTCTGATGTTCACTGCAATGTTGTGTATAATAGCTAAGAAATAGAAATGAACTAGGTAGAATCATCAGGTAACTGAATAAAGAAAAATGACTCAGATGTACATATTCAACCTTTAAAAAGTGAGGTACTGAGTTAGGGACATAACTCAGTTGAGAAAGTGCTTGCTATATAAGCACAGAGATCTGAGTTCAAGTCCTCGAGCCCTTGTTAAAAAGAGTTGGGGAGGTATCTAGAATAAAAGGGTAGGCAGTGAATAAGATTGAAACACATTGTATTAGAGTACCTAGGAGTTAATAAAAATACTACAGAGCAACAACAAACAAAGCATCAGGGCATGATAAGAAGTACCTGCCATTAGCTCACTAGGGAAGAGGAACCAGGCAGATTCTTGGGGCTCTCTGGTCAGCCAACATACTCTGACTGGTGAGTTCTAGGCCAGTGATAAAGTGCATGACACACGCAGAACAATATCTGAGACTGATCGCAAACCTCATGTACACATGTGCACATCTACCCTCACACATGTATGTATCCATGTGCACACACACATGCGTGTATCCATGTGCACACACACATGCATGCAGAAAAAGAAAAGGGGAGGCTGCATTCATGACAATAGTAATGAAAGTAATTGTACCAAGTAAGATTAGTCATCATAAAAAGACAAATATGCAATCTCATTTGCTAAGAGTTTAAATAATTGCAGTGACAGACATAGAGGCTGGGAGAGGAGTTGGAAGTAGAGGATGGAGATATGGATCCAAGGCTTCAGCTAGGCAAGAGGACTAAAGATGGGTGGTTTATTGCACAGATTGGTGACTATAGCAAATTAAATGCACTGAATTCTTTAAAAGTTCAGCAGATCTGAAATCTATTTCTAACCATAAAAGAAGTGATCAGCGTATGAGGTAATGGATTAGTTATCCTGAGTTAATTGACTACACTAAGTTGTAAATATATAAACAAAGTAATACATTGTGAACCATAAATATGCAAGTATTATCTGTTCATTCACAGAAAGAATTCAACAAACAATTTAATTAATAGGTCATGTAATTGTTAAGTAAAACAGACAGGAAGACCTGACCACAGAAAGGGTGCTACTTGTGGGGGCTTCCTCCTAGGATGACTTGAACATGCTCTCTCTAAGCTGAAGCTTGAATAAAGGATGAGGATAGGTTTTGGAAATCTGCATGAGGGGTTGCTCACCCTCTGGCTACAGCAGAGGCCAAAGAAGTTGAGGATCAAGATGGGCTGCAAGTCTGGAACAATAGATCTGGATGAGATAAGGTGTTAGAAACACCTGAAGAGCCGGGCGGTGGTGGCGCACGCCTTTAATCCCAACACTTGGGAGGCAGAGGCAGGAGGATTTCTGAGTTCGAGGCCAGCCTAGTCTAAAAAGTGAGTTCCAGGACAGCCAAGGCTACACAGAGAAACCCTGCCTCAAACAACAACAACAAAAACAAAAACAACAACAACAAAAAGAAACACCTGAAGAGCCTGGTACAACTCAGATTCCTGGTCCAGTCCCCATACAGTACCTGGGACCTGGAAATATGCTTGGCTCACAAGCTTTGGGATGATGCTCATGCCTTAAGACAGTGGTAACCGTCTGGAAATCAGCATGTAGAGAGGCGAGAAGGAGGCTGGTACACAGTGGTCTGGGAACAGCTGGTAGGTAATGTAACAGCGATAGGAGGCAAGAGACGTGATCACAATCTTGAAAGGAGCTCCATGTTTGGTGGTGAATTAATATGAAGTCATTGAACATTCACCTGGATAGTGATAACATAGCTAGTCATTGAGTGCTATCTGCATGGTGTTTACCCTAATAGGATGAGAAGAATTTGAAAATGATCTGTAATTCCCTCTCTGTTTGATTCCTGAGTAACCTTTTAATGGATATGAAAGACTTAGTCTGTTCTCTTTGCAGATTAAAGTCTCACTTTACCATTCAGGATTTAAAATTATGAGACAAAGGAAACCTATGAACAGAGCATTTCATATCAGCTTGTCACAAATGGAAACACTTTCTTTGAATGCATGTATTCCTAATGCAGAATGAACCTTCCCAATCCATAATACATGACTTCTAAAAAGCATGCACCAGTTGGTCTTTTAATAACAAATAGTTAAAAACAGATACATAAAAAGTTAGTTGCTAATATAAGTAGAAGATGGTAGAATGCATAATAAAATGCTAAATTGAGCATTATCACATGGAGACATTAATGCTGCAGATAATAAATAATGTGTGGCCACCAAGAAGGGGAAGAATCCTGCTTATAGTTATTGGAGAATATTTGATTCTGGTGTACAGGCTGGTCTTTAAAAATGACTAAAATATGGCAGTTAGAGGGGAGGAAAATGGCTTTTCTGTACATTCAGTAACCATGCAAAGAATTGCTGTGTTTTCTCAAAGTTTCTGTCTTTCAAGGGGAAGCCTTCCATGTGTTTCCGATTCTTGAGCACAGTTGAATTACTAGTCCATTGTCTGGTGAGAGCTGTTTGGCCAGGGAGCCCTGTGGATTTCTCAGACACTTTTATCCTTTGAAAGAAGCTGTCCTGATTTGCCATTGTTAATGAAACTTGCAGGACACAATGCTCAAGTTTAAGACCCACTGAGAACATGACCATGTACCTCCTTTCTTCTCTACATGGGGGAACCACATGACAAATAGGAGTGGCAGAAGCCCAGCAGTGGCACTCTTTCCTCAGTGTTAGTAATTGTCTTGAACTTTCTTATGTCATATCCTAATAGCTTTGTCTCGTGAGTGATGGCTTGCTCCACGTCCACCCTTCTTGAATAAATATAAAATGCCTGGCCACCTAGAAGGTGAACCCTCTCTAGTACTTTATCTCTCTTGAGCATCCTGCCTGGTCACATTTAGTATTCTGTGCCTGTGTGAAGTTTAGCTTGGAAAATGCAAAAAGATGGCAGTATTTGCAATAAATATATTTTCTTCACTCTGTCAAGTACTTTTATGCATTGGTTCGTAACTAATACATTGGTTGATCCATAGGGCCCATCTCCTTTGCTGAGGATCTTGGGGAATCTAGACTTATCCTGAATTTTACACTATTTTGTGTTAGCTCAGATATTACTATTTATATTTACTCCAAGGCTAAAGTATAAGTTAAGAATGAAAAGAGAATGGTTAAAGATCGGTGTCAGAGTTTTTGCAAGGCAAAAGACACCGTCAAAAAGACAAAGCGGCAACCAACTAACTGGGAAATGATCTTTACCAACCTTACATCTGACAGAGGGCTAATATCCAAGATATACAAAGAACTCAAGAAGTTAAACTCCAGAGAGGCAAGTAACCCTATTAAAAAATGGGGTACAGAGCTCCACAAAGAGTTCTCACCTGAAGAATATCTAATGGCTGAGAAGCACCTAAAGAGATGTTCATCATCCTTAGTCATTAGGGAAATGCAAATCAAAACAACCCTGAGATTCCATCTCACACCAGTCAGGATGGCTAAGATCAAAAACACAGGAGACAGCAGTTGTTGGCGAGGATGTGGAGAAAGAGGAACACTCCTCCACTGCTGGTGGAATTGCAGGCTGGTACAACCACTCTGGAAAGCAGTCTGGCGGCTCCTCAGAAAACTGGGCATGACACTTCCGGAGGATCCGGCTATACCACTCCTGGGCATATACCCAGAGACTTTACCTGCATGCAATAAGGACACATGCTCCACTATATTCATAGCAGCCTTATTTATAATAGCCAGAAGCTGGAAAGAACCCAGATGTCCCTCAACGGAGGAATGGATTCAGAAGATGTGGTATATTTACACAATGGAATACTACTCTGCAATTAAAAACAATGAATTCACGAAATTCCTAGGCAAATGGTCAGAACTTGAAAATATCATCCTTAGTGAGGTAACCCAATCACAAAAGATCACACATGGTATGAAGTCACTGATAAGGGGATATTGACCCAGAATCTCAGAATACCCTAGACACAATCAGCATATCAATAGATTTCTAAAAAGATGGAAGGAGAGACCCCTGGTCCTGGAAAGACTGGATGTAGGGGAACGCCAGGACAGAGTAATGAGAGGGGGTTGAACGGAGAAAAGAGGGAGGGAAGGGGGCTTATGGGACTTTCGGGGAGGGAGGAAACGGGAAAGGGGAAGTGATTTGGAATGTAAATTAAAAAAATAAAATAAAATTAAATTAAAAAAAAAAAAAAAAGATCGGTGTCAGACCAACCAAAAAGAATGATTTTAATGACTGTCTGTAGGGATGAGATTGCAAAACTTATATGATATATTTTTTTTACTCTATTCTGGAAAACAAATAGATTCCTAGAATGCCTTGGAACTAGATATACTGGCTTATAAATTATGTACATGTACCACTATATTTAGATAGAATTAGGTAAAGACACATAAAAATAGAAATAATAATAAAAGAATATTACCCAGGATTTACTAGTTTTTCCTAACAGCAAAATAAGTCTCTTGCATCTTCTAGTCTAGAAACACCCCAAGGGCAGACACAACTTATCATGTATATTAAATCTCTAAATAATAGTGTGGCATAGTGTGGTAGCATTTGAAGTGTGGACTGCATTAGAATTTTTGAAGGTTGTGCAGATGGATTTCTGTCTCCCCCAAAGTTTCCAGTTCATCAGATTGAGAGTGGGCCTCAAGAATTTGTAGTTCTACTAATACTCAAATGACTGTTCTAAAGATTTCACTCTGGGAATCTTTGGTGAAGAGTTAGACTCAGTATTCATCTCTCTAAAGTAGGCATTAGCATTCTTAAAGAAATGTGGGGCCTTGGGTAAACTGGTTTAATGCTATAAATCTATGGAATGGAGTTTAATCATAATTACCTATTTGAGCTTCTGGGGGGACTTAATAGCACAATTTACATAAATTGTTTAACACCTATAGTACACAACATATATCAGTTAACTTTCCATCCTTCCCCTTTCTACTTATAATTGTAGCATTACAGAATGGACTTAGGAGCCTTTAGTTTTGGAATAAAACATTGTACATTATTTCTTTATAATTATGAGAATACATTTTTTTACTTTAGCATTATTCAAGTACAAATCCCTGCTCCAAATGAGGTGTCTTTCTCGTTGAATGATAGAACATGAAACTTTTATGCAAAGTCTACCTAAAGGAGAACATGCGTTCAGCCCTCTCCCTTTTCTGTGTAATCATTAATGATGTGTGGCCAAGTATGTACTTATCATGTATATTAAATCTCTAAATAACAGTGTGGCATAGTGTGGTAGCATTTAAAGTGTGGGCTGCATTAGAATTAGAATCTGTCATACTTTGTATATACTGAATTCTGTTGCATGTGTTGGAGTTGATATTTTTGATGGTTGTGTTTTTGAATGTGTGGGGGCATGACGGTGGTAGATTTAGGTAATGTCTTAGTTGATTATCTTTTAATGTTTGTTCTATTCCTCTTTCTCACCCCACACCCTCCATTTTTGTGCACTACCAGGACCCAGTACTACCTGCCAGGAGGACTCATGTGCAAACCAGGGTGTTTGCATGCAGCAGTGGGAAGGCTTCACCTGTGATTGCTCCATGACATCATATTCTGGAAACCAGTGCAATGACCGTGAGTGTAAACTTTTTCTACTGGGGATATTTTCAAGTGGCTCTGAGAAATCTTAAAAGGAAATGTAGAAAATAATGGTACACATAACTGTCCTTTATATATAAACATTTCTAATTATTAAGTATGGCACACACAGAGAGTATATTCAGTTAATGTTGAGAGTGCCTATGATTACTACTTTGTCCTTTAGTGGTGCAGCAGGTCTAAGAAAGGACTAGTTTTATGGATGTGACCCAGTGCTGCTACTGAAGATGTTTCAGTATCATGAGTATCTATCACTTGTCACCTTGTTACTTTACCTCATTATTGTGACAGTTTCTTAACCATGGTACTTTTCAAGATAATCAAATGCTTGAGACTTGTCAAAAGAACCTGACTAACCTGCCTTAGATGGCCCTTCCAATTATCTGATCTTTGGTAGACATGAACATCATAATCTAAACTCACTGGAATATTTGGTTATAAAACAAGTACATAAGATTACTGGATTGAAGAGTAAAATCATATCGAGGAGTACTCACAAGGGAAATATATGTATGTATATGCATATGTATATGTATATGCATATGTATATATGTATATGTATCCCATTGTGACTAGTTAGTTTCACTTGATTCCTTATTATTAAGATTTTACCATGTGTGTAGGTATTCCTTGCAGTTTCCATTTCAATTTGTTTTTGATATGTTAAAGGAATGAGAATCTGGAAATCTAGAGGAAAATATTGTGTGCTAGGATATCTACAGAAGGGCTTGGCATCAATCACTTTTGCTGGGTACTTAAGTGTTACTGTGAATCTGGTTTCCATATGCATGATTTTGAAATGCTATTCTACTCTGAAACAGACAGTTATGGGCCAATCCAATACCAGGGGGAATTGTGCTATTTGCTTTTACTTTTCCCTTCAATTTGTCTGTGGAAGACTCACTAAGACCCATTTGTTTTCTCTCACTGGTGGCTTAATGCCTCTTTATCCTCACAAGTGTATTCCCAATACACATACATCCAACAGCAGGTAGGGAAAAATGTCAAGGAAGAGACTGCACACAGAAGAGGCAAAAAGGTAAGTTTCTCTAATGATCATCAGTGTGCACAATCTTTTGAAGGTACGTATGGATTTTTCTGTCATTGATTTGTTGCTTTGTCACATGGGTCAGTGTTTCAGGTAAAGATTAACCAGGGATCTTTCTAGGTTTCTATGATTTGCTTCTGCTTTTCTCCAGAGAAAATTACTTTTGAGTATAACTTGGGCAATTCGGTGGTGTATAATGAAGCAGTTGGACCAGAATTGGTAAACTGTTATTGCTTTTTGTGATATGAGTTTCAAAGCATGAAAACTTGGAGAAATGTATTTTAGATGTTATATTATTAACAACATGCTTGTATCTTTTGCTCATAGAAGACGTAAGAAAGCCATCACTCACACATTCTATTTGGCTTGCCTTCTGTGGGAGAGTGTACAAAGGCTTCTGTTACTGGGTGGTGGTATGTAAATAAGGCACATAGCATTTTCATAATTGAGCAAGATAAGTACATGGAAGCCAGATGCATTCATTGGATATGACTATGAAGTTTTAACAAAACGCAAGCAAATATGGCAAAATACAAGAGTGACTAGAAGTATTGCAATACATATTCCTCCATCTAATGTTTGACATCTGAATTATATTTAGGATCTTCTCTTTAGAATTAGCATCAGAGCCAGGTTGCTGTGCCTGGAACCAGTCTCACTACTTTATCTTATAAATCATTGTTTTCTATATTGAACTTGGCTCTTTGAGTTGTAATATGCTATTTCATTCCATAAACACCCTTAAAGTGAAACTTACTGTCTGTTATTCTGTGCTCTTTTTATGTTAATAAATTCATGAAACTCAGTCTATGTAAGGAGTAGAGAGACTATTATCGTTTTCTATTATCGTTTTCGTGTCACTAGAACACTTCGATAAGCTCATGTATTATGTGAACAAAGCTATGGCTTTGTTGGGGAGGGAGGGTTCACAAGAAAAAGAAAGGATAAAATGAGTTAATATAAAAGATGGGAAGGATAAAAATATAGAGAAGAGCTGGAATCAGATCATATGTAGAAGAGCATACAGTCCCTTAATAATTAATTGCTTGTGTAACCTACATCTTATATGAAGCCCAAAATAAGGCCTTTATTTAATTTTTGGAAAGTGGGTACTCTGTAGAACATTTTCTCTATTATCTATCTACCTATCATCTATTTTATCTATTCTTTATCTTCTATCATCTATCATCTATCTCTATATATTATCTACCCATCTATCATCTATTATCTATGTATTATATATATCATCTATATATCTTTTTATTCCTACCTGTAATCTATTATCTATCTATCTATCTATCTATCTATCTATCTATCTATCTATCTATCTATCTATCTATCTATCTATCTATCTATCATCTTCTATGTATCTATCTCAAGCTTTTTATCTGTTATTTATCTTCTATTATCTATCTGTCTTCTATGTATTGTCTAGCATTCTATTATCTATGTATCTATCATCCATCTGTCATATATCTTTCTATTATTTATGTATCTTCTATCTATGTATATATTTATCTATGTATGTATCATCTCTGTATCTATTTATCCATCCATCCATCCACCTATTTATCTACTTCAAATAAATTATATTTCTTGTAATTCTACTATGTTGCCAAGTGAATTGGCTGGATATAGATTCCAATGACAAAAAGCACTTGGCAAAAGGGGAGTTTGAATCTGATCTGTTATTTTCCATGAGCCTTGGTGCAACAGGTTGACCCCTAATTAGCGGAAAGGAAAACATGTCAATTTATTGCTGTATGCCTAAGGATAGCAACTTGATCAACAGGGAGAGATGGCTAAGTATCATATTTTCCAAAATAGATATTTACCTGATAATATTCAAGTGACTTTTAAAGCTTTATAGAAAAGTATAAATGTCTAGGTCTTAGGTCATTTATTATACCATCGGTTCTAACAGTCATGAACTCTGAGTATTCATCAAAGTTGTTTCTGTTGTATAATTTTGAGATGTTGCTACATACATGTTGCTTCCAGAAGTATGATGTACATTTAAACCTTTAATCTATGGTTTGATAGAGCAAGCCTTGATGGCTTTTATTTTTATCACATTTTCCTTTGTGTCTGCATGTTGGATTGATGAGTGTGGTGGCATCAATATCAACTCACAACGATGCGATCATTGTTAAAGTGTGACACATTTTCAGGAGCTGATTATTGCATGGAAGAGTGACTACCTTGTATGGAATAGAAAAAGAAATCATATGATGAGAAATCAGGTATAATTGATTTACCAACAGCTACACACAATTTAAGATATGACGTTCCACTGCTTTATGTACAGGTAAAATCATGAGCAGCTCTTTCTCTGAAGTCAGCCTTTGGGACTGTTTTGACACTATCAGAAGCAATTTTGAGTTAATGAGGGGTTTTATGGAAAGACACCGACATTTACTAAGTAACATTCTCTGAAGACAGTCTTTAGCTCCTCTGAAAATGTCAAACCCAAGAGGCTGACTTCTCTCCATGCGTCAGTACCATTTGAGGCCCAGCTGATAACACTTCTATTTGAGGATACAGTTAAGGAACAACAAAAGCAATGAAACTTAGTGAAATAGTCTTTATAATATAATATTTTTGAGAATTTAATAAATGCATACAGTGTATTTTGATCATATTCATGCCCAAGTGTGTCCTCTAATTCTTCTCAGATTCATCTACAAACCCTCTTAACTTTGCACCCTCTTGTAACTTATAGGTCAGTGTGTTTAGTTTGTGCTGCCCATGTATTTTATTATATGTTAGAAGTGGATCCATCCATTAGAGTATGGTTATAGTATTGCTAATATTCCAAGGTACTGACCCTTAAAGAAAACAAATCCTCTCTCCCCTAGCAGCCATCACTGTCAATAGCTTCCCAGCTAGGGGTAAGTGATTATGAGCCCCTCTTCTCTTCCTGATAAAATGCAGTTCTTACAGAACCAGTTTTTCATACACACACACACACACATTATATATATATATATATATATAATATATATATAATTATATATATATATATATATATATATATATATATATATATATATAATTTTAAGCCAGGACCAGGAGCCTGGGAAATTTTAGCATGCTCTCATCATTATACTGTCAGGAGAATCTAGAATTCTTTACCACATTGTATGACGTACAATTCTCATTGGAAGCTTGCTGTTGACTTCTGTCTTCCACGTTGCACAAAATCCATGTTTTCCATGCACCTATATAAGCTGTCTTGTCTAGGAACTTCATGAAAACATCTCTTTCAAACACTTCCCCTCTCCTCTTTACCACGTTCTTACCATGGACCATGTTTGTAACAACATTTGGAGTTGCAGACAACTCTCAGATTTCGTTATTTCTTTTGTGCTCTGGAGATTCACATATAAGATAACCTAGGCATACAAGCTTGAGCACACATTGGTTTCCTGGCTTTAGGAATGAGGCACTTGTATGAGGCTTTGTGAGATGAGAAGGGAATTAATGTGGGGTCTCGGGTACCCTCAGCAGACAGCTCTCCTATGCTATACTGTTAACTGTACATTGCAGGCTACTTGCTGGAGAAATTGCTGGGTTCACACTGGCGTGTGATAATAGATGTTCTTTGAGTTCAACAAATCAATAGTGAGCAGCTGTGGATCGTGCAGATCGTGGAGTGTGAAGCACCTTTTCAGACAGTTTTCTGCAGGAGTGGCTGTTAAGCTTCGCTGCTGGCCATTGATTGGCTTTTTGCTTTTTATTTATTGTGTTGGTCTATTTACTTTTTTAACGTCAGTTGGAGTATTGATTAAAATTGTTAAAAAAAAAAACAAAAAAAAAAAACTTCCCATCTAGGCTTTAGAAAAAACCCAGCAATATCTACATTTACTGTGCCAACAAGTGGGTAGATGTATGTATATTAATTTTGACTCTAGGCTTTATATACATACATAAGTATCATACTTGTATAGTGCATTTATGTGTTTGGTTATGTGTTTCCAGGCCTCTGTATTATCCTTTGGTCCATCCCCAGCAAGCCTTATTTGAGTTTACTTGTAAGACAATTACTTGTTGTCCAGAATATTCCTCATCTTTTATTAACTAGATATATATTTCCTAGTCACAGACACGGTCATGAATAAGACATGACAGTCTCACGGGGAAGACACATATCAAAGTTTTTCAGTAGAAAATAAATGAGCACTTTAAGGTCAGGAATCATAAAGAAAAGGCACCTGGGTAGTGGGGGTTAAAACTCCATGAACAGCTGCTCTTAGGGACATTCCCATTGAAGAATACACCTGAGAAATATGTGTAGTCTAGTAGCCAAATATGGTACAGAAGAGGAAAGCCACAAAGGAAAAGCAGCATTCTATCCAGCAAGTAGGATCAAATGTCTCTCACTGTTTACAGCAGACATATTCTTCTCAGAAATTCTTTTCTAAGCATTATATTGTTAAGGTCACACATCTTGAAACTGTATTCTTTGATTTACTTGATTACTATTGCATGTTACGTACTTTAAAAATATAAATGGGTTTATTGCATTTCCTAATCACTCTTATTAGAACCCAAATTTTATTTCTTGAATGAAGAATCCCATTTCCCCTTTAATCTATTACTGTGCCTTAGATGTATAGGACCTGAATCTTGACTAATGCCATTGAATTATTGATGAACATTGATCTTAGAAATTTATTTGTAATAAGCTAAAATTTGAAGATGCCTGTTAGTCTGTTTAATTTATTATAAAGGGTACACAGTCTTTAACTAATTTTCTTTAGAGTAAAACTGACTTGAATGCCAGTCGTGACTCTGATACTGTGAAATTTAATTGTTCATTTAGCTTTTTGAAACATTGGTTTAACTAGAAGGACACTAGTGATTAGAGGCATGGTGGTAGATTTATTATTATTATACTAATATGATATTTGACATTAGTTAAGACCTTCTCATATTCTACCCTAAGACATTGATGAAGATGCCTTTATTTCTTTAAAAATCCCAAGTCCCTAAGAATAGGACATCATTTCTTGACTCAGAGTGACACAGAGAAAACTGAAGTCATAGGGAGCAGCTAAATGAATTCTTGAATCCAGGTCTGCTTGATATAAAAGATGACATTCTCATTAGCTTTGATTTTATGTGGTAATTATTAGAAATAATAAAAGCTGAAAATGTGTATTAATTATTAGGCAAAAGTGCTTAATTCCAGGTGAACATACCATCATGTCCAACAAAATTATCTAACATGAAGAATTGGCTCTTTCTTGTAGTTTTATTGTCTTTTGAAATTCTGAACCTTATAAGAGTTTCTGAGTTAACATCTAAGTGAGGCATTGGGAATTAGAATTTCTTAAGTTATTATGGGATGAGAAGTGTTCTCTGTATCCCAAGTTACTTATACTCATGTTCTCTAGATTAGAGATCTAGATCTAGATGATTTTCATGTGACCTTACTACACTTATGTGTCTGTGCATCATATATATATATATATATATATATATATATATATATATATGAATATCATCATAGCAAAGGTACATGTATACATGTGTGTGTATCTATGTGGAATCAAGAGGGTGATTACCCCATGCATTACTCTACTGTTCTCCACTTTTTAATTTTTGAGACAGGGTCCTTCACTGAACCTGAAGTTCACTATTTTGGTTAGATTGACTGGCCAGGAAGTTCAATGGATCCTTGTGTTTCTCCTCACCGGTAGCTAAGTTTATAGGGATGTGCTACTATGTCTGGATTGTTATGTGGGTATTGGTGATCTGAACTTAGATCTTCATGTTTTCATGGCAAGTCCATTACCAACTGAGTCATCTCTTCAGCTCCAACTTACCTTAACCATGAAGCACAGTGGAACAGTCACTGATGTGGGTTTGGGAGGTCTGCTGTATGTACACCTTGATACTCTATCTATGCTACCTTGGAAAAATTAATTTCTGTATGGCTCCAAGAAACAGCTATTTAGAAGTCATACCTTATAAGACTATTATAAATTGAGTCATGTCTGAAGTGTGAGACACAGCACATGTAATACCACTCCTAGAACTATTAGCTATTCTTTAAAAATTATAAATACAATTCATACAGACATAATTGTCATAAAGCTACATACAATGCCTGTGTAAAAATGGAATGAATGTGCACCAAATTTGTTCAACTTCAGAACACAGGAAACAGCATTATTAAAGTGTAAACCACAAAGTGTTAAGTGAGTATTTGAAGAACTAGACATTGATAGACATTCAAAAGCCTAAGAATACAAACACAAGAGATTTAAAAATGATGAAAGAACAGTAGCTTTTATTTATATATTTATTTATTTATTTATTTATTTATTTTGGTTTTTCGAGACAGGGTTTCTCTGTGTAGCCCTGGCTGTCCTGGAACTCACTTTGTAGACCAGGCTGGCCTCGAACTGCCCCTGCCTCCCAAGTGCTAGGATTAAAGGCATGCGCCAACACCGCCCAGCTAAACAGCAGCTTTTAAAAGAGTCTCCTGAGTTGTTATGTTTATCATTGAGCATATGTATATCCAGTGAACAGAAATTAGCAGGCTATCTCATGGAATCTGATCCCTGCTCCCAAAATAAATAGCAAACATCGGTGTTAGAGGCAGCTAGGTCTTCCCATGGATGTAAAGATTGCTTGTATGAGTCTGTTAAGCAGTGTCCTTAAATTATCTTTAAAGGCACATAGTTATTCCTCCTATCGTTTTCATAATTTTGTACAACTTATGACCAAGATTGCTATTTGTTTTGTATTCAACTTTAAATCCTTTCTTATTTGGATATCTCTCTCTTGCTTAATCACTTTGTACTAAAACACTTCACTGTGCCAATCATTGTGCTCCGTTTTTTCTCTACATTTTTTTCACTTTAACCTTACAACAGCCCTTGAAAATAGGTACTGGTGTGATCCAGTTAGCTGTTGGCCAGATGCCCCAGGACTCCCAGGGACTGATCGGGTTGATGGTTCCAGCCAAAAATGTGGCAGAGGAATGCCTTGTTGGGCATCAGTGGGAGGAGTGGTCCTTGGTCAGGTGAAGGCTCAATAGATGCCCCAACAAGGGGAAATCGAGGGGGAGGAGGTGGAAGTGGGTCGGATGGAGGGGCATATACTTAGAGACAGGGAGTGGGAGGAGAGGTTAGGGGGTATTAGGGAGAGGGGAAACCAGGAAAGGTTTTACCACTTGAAATGTAAATGAAGATTATATTTAATAAAAGAAAGAAAGAAAGAAAGAAAGAAAGAAAGAAAGAAAGAAAGAAAGAAAGAAAGAAAGAAAGAAAGACCAAGATGCATGGTGTCAAAGAATTTGCTCAAAGTGAAGAATATGTTAGGTGAAAGGACAAAGATACTGAGTTCTATTTACCTCTAACTGTGGGGTCTTACCTAACAATGTCTTCTGATTTCCCAGTGGAAACTTCCTGATACGGGCACTTTGGAATGCACAGGGCTTTAGGCTTACATTGGCTACACTAATTAATTATATTTGTTTATTTCAATTACATAGTATTTCTAGTGCTGCACTGTTATTTGGGAAAGGCATATATGTGTATGTGTGTATGTATATGTATACATTTACTTTGTGACTTTTAAATAAGGACATCATCAGGACTGATTTGCTCAGGTAACAAGACCAGAATTTTCAAATGATTGTCGTTCTGCACATTCAGTAGCTGTAGGCAGTCAGGGTCTAACAATGAAGATGTTGGAAAGGCATTGGGGAACCACAAGGAACCATAATGATAAAATCTGGAATGTAAGGCAGATACAAGAGAAGCTTGCTTAAGTAGACAGATGCAAAGGTAAGACCCAAAGTCACATCCTTGAATCTGTTATCTATTCTGGTTCTCACAGACCTTAAGGTCATATTAAGGTAAAAGAAGTTCAGAGAATTGCAGATAAGTCCAATAAACTTTTAGATCGAAAACATAAGAGTAGACATGCTCAGGAACAGTTCCATGGATAAAGGTTTTAAATTATATTTTGTTGTCAATGACAATCACTTTTACATATAGTTTGCCTTGTATCAGGGGGCATGGAATGTCCTCCATGTAAAATGACACTAATACACATGCAATATCAGATGCAGAAGGAATCAGCGTTACTTATATTTTCAGTATCATATAACCTTCCATAAAAATGAGTAGTGATTCAGGCAAAATATTCCTTTTTACAAAGTCCAAATAGCAATTGCATATACAACTTAAAGAGAAATAATCTTCAAGGTTCAGGGTCTTAAAGTTTGTCTGGGGTTATTATGAGTTGTTGGAATTTATGGCCTCTGTAATTTTATTTGTCATCTCCAGCATTATGTACTTGTATGCATTTTATCAATTTACTTGTTGACAGTGTTGACAATGATCTTCTGAAAGACTGATGGTTCACAGAAGATAATTTTATATTGCCTTGTTAGGTACAGGTACAGGTCTCATACAGGTACAATTTTAATGAGTCTTTTCAATACTCATATTCCTACATTTCCAAGAGTCATATTCCTACATTTATTTTCACATCTAATAGTAAAATTATATATGCACACAAACTACTTTGTCTTGTCCTGTACAATAGAGCTACCAAATATAATTTCATTCCATTCTCTCATCTTTTTGTACTATTCTTTTTTTAAGAGTAGTAAAGTCTTTTTTGATTGAGATAAAGTTTGCAGTCAGCAAAATGCATTATCCATACATGTATAATACCAATAAACACATACATGGAACCAACACCCCAGTTATCTGGGAAGTCTCATCTTCCAGGAGATTTCCCTTGTACCTCTTCCAGTTAGTTTGTCTCATTCTGCTCCCAAGCTTTCAGTCTTTGAATTGGTATCAGCATACATTTTTCACCTATTTTTGAGAAGATGTAATTTGGAGTTTGCAGTCTATGATCCTTTGTGTGTGTTTTCTTTAGTTCTCTGTGATCATTCAGAGTCTCTCCTGGTCTGTTAGCCATATCTCAGCTACAGGAAGCAGCTGGATTCCATCTTAGGATCTAGTCTATGCTCTTGTGCGTAGAAATTTCCTCAGAAAGAAAGCTGGGAGCAACCTTATGGCTTATATTCTTTTTCTCTTTTCTTTTTGGCAAACAGGTTTATGCTGATGTCAGGAGGCTCACAGTACATTTATTTTTCTTGTTGTCTTTTCTCTGGAATTAATCTCTGAATTAATTGTTGAGATCCAACCTTCATTTAGTTGCAAGTAGATGCTACGTTTTCTTTTTTTCATTCTGCCTTACTTTATCTTTGTATGATGAGATTGGGACAAAATAGAAAAATAGAAGCTGGGGAGTGGAATATAACCTGCAATATGCTGTGCTTTAAACCACAAACCTCAGAATAATTTCAAGCTTCCCATCAGCACCAGCGGGTGGTGTGGCATGACCTGAGACCCAATTGATTTTTCTATTGGAAAAGACTCCAATTCCAGTTATAGGCATTCTGATATCAAAGAACCTTCTGCCGCTAAAGAAAATGTTCTAAGAAGCTGCACAAAGCTAGTTAAATCCATGCAAATGTGTCTCCATCCAGAGTTTCTCCATCTGAGTTTCTGCTCTGTGGTTCCTATAGCTTTTTCCTTCCACTTGTCCAATAACACTTGATTAAGCTCAGTGGGTATAAGGATGGATTTGGCTTGAGCAACTGGTCACTTTTATTCTTTGTTTTATTTAAATTATGGTTTGTTTTCTTCTCTATGTTTATCTTGAGGGTCTTTGCCACTGGATCAATGTCACTTTGACAAATGAGATTGTGAAATGTTTTCAAACAGAGAATTCAGAGACATCAGCAAAGTGGATATGTTGTGGTTCCTGTGTTTCAGCTATTGATTTCTCTCAGTTTGATCTCCAGGTATGAATGTATACACAGTATGTTCTACAAGCCTACAACAGAAGAGATTGTATATTGGCAGTACCTTTTTAATATTAATTACATTTTTTCTTTACTAATAAAGTTATATAGGTCAAATCTCAAAAGCCTGGAAAAATATACATTTAAAAAGGCAATACTTAAAAATGCATAATTCTTTTTTATCAGTTTGACCTTGTTTAGAATATACATTGTCAAGCACATAATAGGTACTCAAAAGCATTTGTTGACCGGGTGACTGAATCTTGTGTATTCCCAAAGTCTGAGTTGGTGCAAAGGTCTCTGTGTTCTTTTTATGAAATGAACAGTATTTCCCTCATGACTGGATATGTTCTTGCCAGAAGAAGTGTATTTAGGCAGGCAGGCAGGAGTCGTAATGAGTATCTCAATATGCAATTTTGTTCTTCGGACAAAAATTTGAAATGTCAAGATGTTTTCATATTTTCCCCTTGTTCCCCTTTCCTCTCACAGAAAAACCTTTCAGTTCTTAAGCTGTTGTACACAGACGTATTTATACACAAGTGAAATATTTGCTTGGGATAGTAGTTAAAGGGACAGGGATCTTAGAGTACATATATGGAGAGAGCTTCATGGTTCCAATTGTTCTTATTTTTTTTTTTCTGTGACATACCTTGAGACTTATTTCCTCTGATGAGATTGATTCTTATAGGCTAGTCCTCTGGAGATCCACTGAGGCAGTGGAACATTCCATTTGAACAGTGTCAGCTTCTTCTGAGTTTTATATTGAACAAACCAATATGACACAATTCAACAAGTAAGATGCTCTGTAGACTGAGAATACAAAGCATAAAGGCTCGTTGATTCTTGCACACCTTGGCTATAAAAATTTTATGTCTCCACAGGACAATCTATCCAAACCTAACAAGACCTGGGTAGGAAATGAGCGTATCTGACTACAAGGCACCACTTCCTGACAGTTCACAGGATTCTCACAATCCTCAGTGAAATCTAATATTTTTTTAAAAAAAAATTCCAAGGTATTCTAACATGATGAAAGTCAAGTACAAATTTATATCAAGAAAAATAAGGACCTATGAATATATATATATATATATATATATAATCAACAATTGCAAACTTCCTGGAGGATATTTTTTGCCTGATTTTTCTGATATAGCTTCTCTATCCAAACACTTTTGCTTCTGAGTTTTTCCTGGCACATATATGAACTTCAGATTGCCTCTCAGAAACTTGAAAGACATGCATTTCCATAACTGTACAGATATATGCTCACGTGTGTGTCACACACCAGGTATCTCCCTGCCTTCAAGGATACTTGGCAGCAAGCCTTATCCCAGAGGAATTCTTGATATGTGAGGTATAATTTTATCTCTGAGAAAGGATTTATGCAGGGAGATGTCAACTGGAATTTATTTATGCTTAAGTATAAGCCTTCTTTTGTCTCTGCTGACCTGCAATTCCCAATTGGCCTTCCTAGGCTGCCACTCAAGTATAACATACAGTTAACTCTCACATCAGCATCTTGGTTCTGGGAGTGCTGGGAAATGTGTCCTGTGGGAAAGAAAACAGCTCTTTGTTGTTTCCTATAGTATGTATATAAAGAATGCACTGAAACAAATGAAGTTAGCTAGATAAGCTTTCAGAGATTTAACAGCTTCATCCCAATTCCTACAAAATACCCCACATATTTCCAACATCTAACTTATTTAATTTGCATTTGGATTAATTTAGCATATTTTTTTTATTATCTAACACTTAATGAACAATAAACACAGCTATAACCAAATTTCACTGCTATTTCTCAGTGTGGGGTAACATTTTGCATTAAGTTATATTTGGTTTCCTAGGTAATCTGTGATCACAGCTACATTTTCTAAAGCTTGTCTCCTGTCACATAGAATATTTTGGTGGTGGAGTCTTCATGCTTATGGTAATGGAGGAAGGAGAACATTGCTTTGAAGCAATGGCATTGTGAAAACCAACTGACCAACAAAGGGTGCTTTAGGATGTTTTTCTCTGCTGTTCCTTATTGATGATCTCTATGCTTTTGTCTCTGAAACCTACCTTGTTTTCCAGTTCCTGGTAAATCATCACTAAAAAACAATTATGAGTTTTACTGTCTTCATTCAAGGACGGCTAAGGGCCTCCTTGTCAATGTAGGATAGTCTCTACACTTGAATTTCAAGGTCTTCTATGATCTTTTAAAACAGTCTCACCCCTTTTAATATTAATAGGCTGTTCTGTCCTCAGGGAAAGCCAGCTTCCCCACTGTCTCCAGCTCTGATCTGTGGTCATTATACTTCTTCTCCTCACTGCTTTAGTCTGTTCCCTCCCCTGAACCCCAAGCACTTTGCTCATTTCTCCCCCACTCTCTTGAATCCTCTCTTCTCACATACACAATGATCTCTCCTCCCATATCTACTTCATTTTTTTTCATAAATTTGTAGAAGTTAGGCTGAGCACCCAAAGGGGATTTGTATGAGAGTGAAAAGATGGGGCTTGAACCCTGCCTCCTTTCCTTCCTAAAATATGGCCTTTGGCAGGTCACAAGCTCATAAGATTATGTTGCTACCATGTGAACACTCTTGGAAATAATAGAAGAAAATCAGAGCCTGACCTGTGAAAGCAGCTTTGTAAGGAGGCAGGTGAGCAGTTATGTTTCACGTGTAGAACCTATATTAAATGCCACCAACAAGTATCAAATAGAAATCTTTGAGCAGACCAATCATCACTGTTACCACAGTCCCTAAAAGCTCAGCCTTCCTACCTTCAACTCATTATCTTTTCCTTTAATGTTGAGGCTGACATGTTTGTGGAATTGTGTAAGTGGCAGGGTTACTGGAATTAGGTTATTCAAAGAGCACAGATGTTCATAAATTCTAGTTCAAAATTGAGACACATCCCCAATGAGCCTGTACAATATGATAAAACAGGTTTTGGAGGACCCTATTTTCTTTTCTGCAATTGTTTTAAATGATCTAATACATTTATAGTCTTCTAAGCACATCCCAAAAGATTCTGGACCTTCAGTTAACTTGTATATGATTTTTGATCCTTGCTTAGAACATGGAATTATTACTGGTTAGTCAGTTTTTGGCTCTTGTCACTTGTAAGACTGAGGGGACAAAAATCACAGTCCTTGCTGACTATGCTATTGGCAGATATTAATACATATTTATTTCTACAGATATTAACTTGTTAATAAGACCACACTCTTAAAATCATGAACTTTGTCACCAACTATGACTTCCACAGTGAATTATTGAAAATGATAATTTTACAGTCAACTCTTCCCAGACCTGAAGGCCAAGCAATGCAAGACCATGTTTAATGTTCATCCACTTTAGCTTTGAACATGAGGCCAGGAAGTGAAATGCCCATAGCCATATCTCTTATTCTCTATTTAGAGTAGTTATTATTCATAGAAAGGGAAAAATACTGAAAAACACAACTATGGGGTTTCTGGCTTACTATCTCTATGTCTTAATGTGCTAATTGCTGCCTGCCACGGGAAGATACTTGCATATTGATCTCCAGTGGCGTTTAATTGAACAGAAAGCCTTGTCTCAGGAATACCGTTACCTCTTGTCTTATCCAGGAGCTCTCCATAATGGGCTCAGCTGGGAACACTGGAGATTAGACCAAAACTTTAATCATGGTGATTTTGAAAAGAAGTTCCAATGAATAGGATGCTGCTATCTCTATGGAGCCTATGAAATTGATAGTATCTGAGGAAGGGAAATATGATTATGATTGCTTAATATGCTGGAGAGGGAATGTGAAGGAGAAATTTCAGTCATCTTAAGAACTGGAAATTCTAAGAATAACAATATAATATAATACTGATGTCTAATTTGTCCTAAGAACTTGAGAGTTTAAGTAGAATATGTAGATTATTAGGATTTAAATTCATTATAGAATGTCTTCATATGGGACTGATTTTTCTTTATATGATAAGTTTATTAGTTGGATGAAAGTGTTTTATTTTTTCTGAGCCTTTGTAGAGTAGATGTTTAGTATTTATTATGGTGACAAATCTTTGATGCCACACAATGCTGTAAATAACTAAGGAATCAGCCTCATGTGGAATTTGTTAGTTTAAGAAATATATTTATTTTCTTAGTGTGAATGAAGCCCTGTTTAGATTCAACAACCCATTGTGCTACTAATCTAGCATCTTTAGGTAGTCTTCAGTGGAGTTTTTTTTTCTTTAACCTTCACTATTGGTCTTAGAACTTGATTCAATAACCAATTCTTCAGTAATATTTGTTCTTCAGAATTGCCTATCTTTGATGATATGTTTTCTAAGCTTCTATATCAGTATCTTCTGATCTTCAGGATGTAAATTACATTGTAGAGTTTACTCAGTGGAATACTAACCTTGCCTAGTATGTGCAAGGCCATGGATTTTATTACCAGCAACAGTCCAACACACACACACACACACACACACACACACACACACACACACACACACACGCACACACACACGCACACACACACACGCACATGCACACACACACTACACATGTATGCATGCATATGCATACATACATGTGTGAACACACACAAATACACACACCAACACACACACTTTCTCTGAATAATAAATAAATTAAAAGTTACTCTCAACAGTCTACACATTTTTCCTTCTCCAACCCTTCCACCCTTTGTACTGTCCTGATTGATTTCATCTTTTGTTTTATATATATTCCTTATTTTCTCATAACCCAAATTCTTCTAACACTGGAGCCCTAGCAAAGAAACTTTCCCTTGCTGTTACCACCTCATAAGTTTTCTATTTGCCTTTAAGTACTACGATACAACTTTCTATTCCAGTTATCTTGAAGATTTTATTTGTTTCCATATGCTATTTGAAGTTGCTAGTTAGTATAAGGAAAGACACTCTCATAATATTCTATAACTTTCGTTTGTCATCTCTTACCCAAAGTCAAGCCAACCCCCCTTATTGATTTTTAATCCCTTGCTTTATGGTCGAATGTTGTAAATTTGCTACTTTGTCCCACTGCAAATCCATATTCTTTTAATGTCTTGAATTTGTTTCCTTTTGTACTTATTCTAGCCTTTGCTCTAAATTCTGTCCTGGTTTTCTCATGTTCAAGAATAGTCTTGTTCTCTATTCTTTTCTTTGCTTATCATTTCCCCAGCAGGTGTCATCTAATGTAAGCCTTTCTTCATATTTCTTACTGTCAAAATGTAGCTTTATATTTAAATACTATACATCTCTACAGCACAGTAATTAAAATTCTTTAGGATTATTCTCTAACATAGTGTTTTATTATGAATCTTCTAACACATACTGTCACAAATCTTTTTTTTTTTTTTTTTTTTTTTTTGGTTTTTCGAGACAGGGTTTCTCTGTGTATCCCTGGCAGTCCTGGAACTCACTTTGTAGACCAGGCTGGCCTCGAACTCAGAAATCCTCCTGCCTCTGCTTCCCAAGTGCTGGGATTAAAGGTGTGAGCCACCACCGCCCGGCTTGTCACAAATCTTAACACCTGGAGAAAACATAACTTTTCCAAATGTGCCAAAAGTTCTTTGACTGTTGGACCCACGCTCTTGATTTGTTCACCTGTGAATGCTCAGTGGGCCTTGAACTAATGGGTATTGGTGTAGTTTTTATATGTTTGTTCAAAAATAGATTGTTGGATCAGGACTATTTCATTATTTCAGTTATAATTGCTTTAGTATAGTGTCAGTCATTAAAACCTTAGCTTCCTTGCTCATTTGTTTCAATGACCTAGTTCTCTTTGAGGTATCTATCTCAAGTGCTCATCTATTGTTTTGGCTGTGTATACTCAATTCTAAAGGGTCAGTAAAATTGCTTATGTATCCTTGTGTTGCTGATACTTTATATAAAATTGGTCAGAGTGTGAACGATAAAGGAATTCTGATAAATATATACAATGTATCTGAGACTTTGACTGTGAGGATTATGCTTGTTACCATGGCATACAAAAGCTATGACAGACAAAATGTTTGAGATAATCAACTTGAAAATAGCAAATGTCATTTTTAACTCACAGATTCAGAGGGTTTGGACCATGGTCAATTGCATGTGAAGCTTTGGTAGTCTAACGCACAGTACAAAACAAATGGTATAGGACAGTGGTTCTCAACATGTGGGTCATGACTACTTTTGGTATAACATATCATATATCCTGCATATCAGATATTTACATCATGATTCATAAAAGTAGCAAAATTAGTTATGGAGTAGCAATAAAATATTTTTATGTCTGGGGGTCATCACCTAAACAACTGTATTAAAGGATTCTAGCATTAGTAAGTTTGAAAACAACTGGTATACAAGACCTTTCACTTTATGGTAGCCAGGAAACACAAAAAAGAAAGAAAAGGGCCTAAGATCTCAGTATCTCCTCCAAAGTCACAGTACCAATGATCTAATGTCCTTCCATAAATTTCCACCATCCACTACTTCTCAATAGAGCAGCAGGCAGACCACCAAATGTCAATGCTTAGAACTTCAGGGAACGTCTAAGACCTGAACTGTAATGAGGATAATAATGAGAGATTATTTTGTAAGCATATAGAGGATTGATGTAAATGCTATAATGAATCATGCTAGGCACAGAACTATTAATTTATTATGATTATCCATTATTTGCACTTATTTACACACACACACACATGTGCGTGTGTATGTGTAATTATCTCATTTGTCTTACATTTTACAAAGAAGTACATTGAAAGGAAAATACTACATTTCCTAGGATTAGCTAAGCAATAATACAAGTCAACATTTTTCACATAGTGTTATATAGAATTATGTCTTTCTATCTCCTATTCTCCTTTATGACTGAAGGGAAGGGCCAGAAGGAAAAGAATTTTCTTATGTAAGGAGGGGCAGGTTGAAGGGAGACCTGAGTACTTAGAAAAAATGGAGTGAAACTTGCAGTAAAAATTTCAATGCTATATCCTAAAGTTTGTGATAAACTTTTAATTTTTGTACTCAATTGTTCACGTTTTTTTCTAAGCAAATACTTCTATTCTTCTAAAAACGACTTTATGTTTAAATACTTCCTCTAGCATTCAAAAATCAAATCTATCTTAACTTAGCCCACACAATTAGGGTAATGTGGGCTATATGGTAACTATATGTACCACTTTTATAAACATGAGGTCCAATGCATGCATTTCTTATTTTATCTTTATGTCTGATCTTCTCTGCCGAAGCCCAATGTTATGTGGAAGAAGCAAAGTGAACAAGAGAGGATGGTGGGAAACACCAGGGACTGCTTGGAAAATAGGACATTTAATTGTAGTCAAGCAAGGAGGAATCACAGCAGCGGTAGCATGTTAGTGAGATCCAGATGAGTCTGAAGGCAAAAGGTTTCAGAGGAAAAGAATTGCCCTACTTTTTTTTTTTTTTTTTTTTTACATTGTTGTGTCTTGTTATGCGTTCCACCACAAAAGCAATGTAAGGAAGAAAAGATGGATTTGATTCACAATTCCAGGTTACAGTCTATCATCCTTAGGGAATTGAGGCAGCAGGAACTTGAAGCAGTTAGTCACATTATATCAGCAGTCAAGAGCATATAGCAATGAATTCTAGTGGTTGGCTCCCCTTTAATATTTTTATTCACCCAGTATTCCCTTTATAGGGAATGGAGCTACCCACAGTGACTATGCCCTTCATCTTCACTAAAATAATCAAGATATTTCCTCAGATATATGCCTACAGGCAAATCTAGCCCAGACAATCTGTCAATGAGACTCTTTTGCTAGGTGATTCTAGATTGTGTCAAGCTGACAAAATTAACCATCACAAGTACTAAGGGAAGATTTTGCACAAGGGTATGAGTTGGTTAAGACCTGCCTTAGAAGAATTTCTAGCAGCGTGTATGGGTGGAAGCTGAACAAAAAGAGTAAGCCTTGTGGAGAGTAAACACCACTCGTCTACTCAGGACAAAGAGCCAAATCCTGGCTCAGTGTCTGAAAGTGTGGATTGAATGAATGTTTTGAAGGACATTTGTAAAAGCAGGAAAAGCAACAGGATGATTCCACAGTGTGTAGAACAAATGGCAAAGGGCATTTTGACACTGGGATTTTGACACTCTAAGATTTAGGTCTAGTCTCAAGTTGAAAAACAGATCAAGCCACACAATAGCTGATAGTAAAAGTCTAATAATCAAAGGCTTGGTAGAGTGGTTAAAATGTGATAAATCTATTCCATTTATAAACTTTAAGATCTGATTATTGCTCCTTTTTTCTTTTATATTTGCTTGGATTTCTAATTAATAGATTTTATAAGTAAAAAAAAATCTACGTATAGGCACTAGACATCCTTTTGTGTTACTCAGATAGCACATAAATCCCAGCCATGTGTTGGAATTAGATGTATCAGATAATGTTTTTTATATGATTTCTAGCAAAATGAATTGTGAATTCTCTGATTGAAATATAATTTTAATATCCTTTGCTGTGTATGGCTGAGAAAAGTTCATTTCAAGTTCATTTTTTTTTCTCCTTGATGTGAGCTAAGTTCTGCTACTGTTGCCTGGCTCTAGGCAACTATCATGAAGAAATTTCAGGGAGCCCTGAGGACCCTTCCTTCAAATACCTGCTCACCTAGAGTGCTTGAGGCATTCAATACTATTAGTTTCTGCATCTGTTTGAAATATGTACATTAATTCATCTTTATGGGAACAGATTTTTGACCAGTCAGAGTGTGTAGATAATCTCTTCTGCAGTATAAGAAAAATTTGACCTTAAACACCTATTCTGGACCCCAAATTTTATGCAGCAAAGGCTTGAGGAATGTGTACACTCATTTTGGGTTTCTTGCTCTCTACTCCTTCCTTCCGCTCTTCCCTTTGACTGCTGTTTCCAGTTGGTTGTCAGAATTCTCAAGACAGCAGCATTCCATTTTCTTGCACCATATTCTCATAAATTTGTTAGAGCTTGTGCACATTGAAACGCAAAGCTCCAGTTCCTTACTGTAGCTTTTGCTCACAGTTGACCTGGGTCATCTTTTCTGGCAGTTGCTTGTATTGGGCTAAGCTTTCAGGTGGAGTGATGCTAATACAGGTCAGTTATGTTACATCCGGGGGATTATATCCCAGCAGGAAGCCTTGGCATTTCCTTTTGTTAAAGAACAACAGAAGGCAAGATAAAGTGTTTGATGATTGGATTAAGAGAGATGAACTTATAAATTGTGGTCATCTACCCCCGCCTGAGAAGGCAGGCATAAGGTAAAGTATTATTTGCTTCTGTGTTAATCCTATGATTTTCTGGCCCCATGGCTTAGAAAGTTGAGGATTTGTCAAGTGGCTAAAGAAGGACAACCCAAGGATACATAGATGCTCTGATTTTGTTTAGAAGTTTAGAAAATCAACCCTACCACTTTTAGATATCTGCTTAAGGAAGTATGTTTCAAATCATTGGGGATCTCAAGAAAAATATTTCTCTTTGAGAAATTAAAAATTATTCCTATGAATTAATCTGTAATACTTTGTCACCTAAATTAAAGTAGCCATACTATTTTTTTTTAAAAAAAATCATGACTTAATTTTAAAATTATGAGAAAATTCAAGTATACAGAAATCAAAGAAAATTGTCTTTGTCTTTGTAGTAAGTGTAAACCTTTTTTTATTTGACCAATATTGCAATTTATAACATGCAAATTATATGCAACTCTAAACAAATGAATATTTAAGAGCCAGATTCTACCTCCAGCCCCTCCCCATTTTTGTTTTCTTTAATGAAATCCACATTGTAAGTTAAAGTCTTCCCATTGGTGCTGGTGGTTCAGGGTGAGTGGAATTCATTACATGGGGACTTGTTACTTACATGCATGATTAAATTCAGTTGTCAGGTTTAGACAGGAGAGATCCCCTCCTATTCTCCAGGAAGTCTATAGAGAGGTAGTCTGATGGAGAAGATATTCATTTTCCAACTTATAGGACAAGGGTCATTCATCATGATCAAAGAACAATATTTCATGCCATACACCTCTGGTGAAGGCTGCAATAAATATTCTATCCTCTCCCCCACTTTGTTTCCTGCTCTGATTAAAATTCACCTTATAAACAGATAGGATGGCTTCAGATTATAAAATCAAAACACACAAGAATTATTTAGTCTCTGTTGCTCATTTTCTCCTCTGTGAATAATTTCTGCTGACAGGTGACCAGTGAGGCCATCTGTCTCTTTATTACGCAAGCCTGTGGTGGGTCCAGTCTCCTCTGCCCTGGAGTTAAATGAAGGCTTCTTTGACAAGAGAATAATATAGGCCAGCAAATGTTATGGGATCATAAGACATTCCTATTGCTATGTTTTCTTTTTAGGAATATGAAAATAAATATTTTCTTCCTATGATTGAAATGCAAGTATTTCTTAAAGGTTCAGGTAGATCCAATCATTAAAATAACCCAAGCATTTGCAGTATTAGGAAGTCTAGAAAAACTATTAATGCTTCAGAATTTGTAGTATTACTTTCTTTAGTATTTCATTTATTTCAATCCATTCAAATGCTTCATTGGCGGGTCTATGTCATAATAGATTACTTTCTTGTTCAACATGGCCTCGAAATTTGACTATGAAAATGAAATCTATGAATTACTTGAGCTATAGATTTTGACACAATGATTTGGATACAATGTTCACCTCTCTTTCTATGTTAGTACAGAGGGAAAGGATTTTGATTTTTTTGTTTGTTTTAAAAAAACAACTGTAAAACTAACCAACTATTCACCCACCTATTCACCACCATTTTGGTCATATCTGCACATCACACATGTTGTCCATAGAGGAGATTATCCAGTGTCAATTGGAGATGAACTCATCCCTAGACTTGTAATGGTCTCAAGGTTATTTGTTGAAGTTTGCCAAATGACTAAAGACTTACACAGTCCAGAGATGGAAGCTACATTTCCCTTAGTGGTCTATTTTTATGATTCTTGTTCTACCATATGAATATAATCAGGTAGAAATTAGAAGGTATCAGCTAAGAAATAAAATAAAAACTTGTAAGAGACACTTAGGGAAACTTTCTGAGACTACAGACCATGGTGGAGTAATTGATTTTCTGTTTATTTTCTTTATAGTCTTTTATTTGATTATTACCAATATCTCAACGAAGAGAACTGAGATGTAATCGTTGGGATAGCAGTCCCAAAAGTCACAGAAGTAGGAAACAGGAAACTTACGTAGGAATCCAACTTTTCCTATTAGAAACCAGTCTCATTTCTCTTTGATATACCTTGCCATGTGTAAGGATACAAACTAGGATTACAACCACATTCACAGAGGAATGCACTAGAGTCCAGTCACAGTCTAGATGGCCAGACACTCTGGTCACCGAAATGCCTAGTGCTATAAGAGGATACTTGGCAAACAGGGGTATAGACAGATGGTGCCCAACCCACACATCTCTATTTATGTAGAGGCCCCCAGTGTTTGTGTTAGCAGGTTTGGAAGTTAATAAAAGAAATTGTTTGTTCTTTCTTTGTATGCCTGCAATTCATTTTTTTTAGTGTAGATTTAAAGGGATGAATTTGTAAGATCACTAGACACCAAGAGACTGGTGAACAAAGCCAAAAATGGATTAGGCTTAAAAGGGAAAGCCTGTGCATACATCATAAATAAATAAACGAATAAACAAATAAACAATTAAATATTTCCCATTTGACCACTAGAGGGTACTGTGGACTCATTAGTCAATTTAATGGATAGGATTTTTTTTTCTTTTTCTGTTTTTTCTTCTTTTTCTTCCTCTCTTTCCTCATGTTGGTCAAGGGAAAATGGAAGAAATCAGGACTAAGAGGAATAAACAGTGGATATGTTCAATGTGAGTTTTTTCTCCGTCATGACCCTTCTTTATGAGTAAGAAAATTAAACACATTTGAAGATTTTCCACATGCTCTTGTCAGTGTCCTTGTATAAATGATACCCAGTTATTTTGGAAAAGAGCATTGATACTTGGAATCAGGTAAGTTCCTGTGAAGAGCAGATATTTCAACAGGCAGCACTTATAAAAATGTCTTTCCTCCTACAGACAGTGTGTGGGAGATGGGTGGAGTGAATGAGAAATGACTAAAACCACAGCCAACTAAGTCTGTCATTTGAGGCACACAGTAAAGGATGATCGCTTTGGAGACTGCCTTAGGACATATGCATGTGCTTTCCTTTTCTTAAATGAAGACAGAAAACGCAAGGCATGATGCTGTCATTCCCTTGAATTTGTTCAAAACAAGAAGCTTCTGTCTGAATGTTACTATGTACTAAGCAAGATTCTGGGTGGTGGGGCAATGGAAACGAAAGATATACTCCATCCTCCAAGAATTCTACTCCAGGGATATAACTCACCAGTGGGTTGAGGGACCTTATGAATAGTAATTATAGGTAGGTAAGAAGCTATTCAAATGTGCGTCTATAGAAGCTATTGTGGCCCTCAGTGTTTAGCATCCAAGAGAAGGGGCAGTAGGCAAGTAGATACAGATGTACATGACACATCTAATATTGTACTTATTATGATCCCTTGACCTCTTACAACATCAAGTTCTCACTCTTAGCCTAGGGATGTAGACCAAGAGGTGTTAGCAACCTGGATGTCTGCTGGCTTCCATGTCTGTGTGTCCCTTCTCTGGCACTTTAGAACCATTTGCCAGCTCTCTGCTCTTTTGTCGTCTCTATAAATGATGCCAGCTCTGCCTCTACTTTCCTTGCTCTTGACGTAATGACTCTCTCCCTTGAAACTGCTTCTTCAATTACCAATGGTTCCAGCTAGTGTGACTTAGAACACCTGGTTCTCCCAGGATGACATTCTACTGGGTATGGCTGGGATTATTCAGGCACAAGCTTTTCTTACTGTTGGTGCCAAGATACTTTGAATCCCTGCACAAGATCACTAGGTGGTTTCTAGCAGTTCACACGACAGTTGCACAACACCAGCATTTGCGGATTGGATGCAGGCCTGAAGGTGTTACCAGAGAGGAGTCTGGGGCTCTAAGGTAGCTTCCCTTTTAGCTTTCAGACAAACGCACAAAGGCCTTTGCCCCATTTATTTAGTACTGAAATGATGATTACTGGTTCTTTGCCCTCAGGTCTAGAGCTAGACAGCTGGATGCTGTTCTCAAAGAATCCAGCACCAGGTACAGGAAACACAATGAGAGCCACTGGGACTGAATCCAATGTAGCTGGACCTCATTAGTATATAAGCGTTTGTAGATATGTTTGTGCCTAGAAGCCATGAACATATGCTGGGCTGTTTGGAAGCCCATCACTATCACTGAGAAGCTGAAGTAGTATGGACACTGGTGACACTAGGTAGTGTGGATTTTCAGCTGTCAAGCTATTAGGTAATGCACACAAGATACATGCCACATCAGGTTCTCAGAGGGAATCAAGCTGTTGACTATAACCGGTGTTCATTCTACTGTCAAGGCACCAGATGCTATACACAGCCCCACCCAGAAGATCTAGTTTGTTTTTGAGCCCTAAGGATCAGTCTGCTGCCCTAGAGTAGGGTCCACTGCCCCATGAGCTGGGCACTCACTCACCTATCAAGCTGTCCCCACTGCTGTTGCCTTCCCAGCACTCCCTACATTTCTCTGCTATATCTTTATTCATATTTCCAGCTTACCCTGCCTTGCTTTGGTTTTCATACTGTACCATCAGGGGAAACAGTAAGGCAAGAGTGGCTCTCAGCTGATTCCTGGAGTGAGCCTATATAGCTTAAAACTTGGGTGTCTGAATCAGTCATGGGTATTTGTTTGGACAATCATAGTCTTACATCAAGTGTCATTCACAGTCATTAAGTCTTATGTTTTGGGCCAGTCATGAACTTCACCCCAGGGGAGGTATACCCCTTCTTGCCAAGGTAGATGTAGTTCATCTATGCCTTATTATAAAACATCTGGTGTAAACTGCTTCAAGCAGTTTGTCTACCTGGTGATGTGCCTGCAGGAGCCAAGGCAATCAAGTAATTCTTTTTTATATGGCTATGTGAAAACATTTGTGACCACTGGGGCTGGCATCAGGGTGGTGCAGCTGCCTATGTGACTGATGGTGCTTTTGCTTAAGGAGTCTCACACAGTAAGAACATGTAGGATGGCCCTATTTCTGGTGTTTTTGTTTTATAAACAAGGAAATAGCAGAGAGAGAGAGAGAGAGAACTTAAAATATAAATAACTTATCATTAACACTATCAGTGACTTTTAGCAGGTTCTAGTAGACTCTTAACACTGCTTTAAAAGTGTACAATGCCTAGAGGATGATGTGTTCCCCAGTCTATCTTCATGAGAACAGTTAAGAGACACCATTGTACATGGCCATGTGTATGGCTGATAGAAGGCAGTGAGACAGTCAGGGAGACATTGAAGGGGCAGTAAATCAAAGTGGGGTAGCTAACAAGACGGTCTAGAAGAACAACTATACTGTACAAGGAAGAAGAAATACAGGTACTAACTAATGAGTATAAGTGTTTGGAGAATTCAGTGGTCTGGGCCATGATGATGTTCATATGGGATGGAGCTAGGAATTGGGAAAGTTGGTAGAGTCCAGAATTAGGGAAACTGAGTACAAGATTAATATGAATTGTTTTCTGAAATATATAGATGAGACTTCGAAGAAAAAGCTCACAGACTCATTATATAAACCTATACATTCATTACCATGTCCTAGAAGGTGTAACAGTACCCTAGAGACTATCTAGACTTTAGGCTTCTGTGGCTTGTGTCACAGCTTTCTAACCTTCAGGGTGATTTTAGAACTTGACTTTCCTTCTGGAACTTCCCAACCTATTAAAAAATTGATTTTGCAAGAACCAGCAAGCTCCTAGACTTAATTATTTAAGGGTTGCTTGCTATTTTCAACATTCTCCCAGATTATGAACAGAGAGGCTTGTAAAGGTTCTGACCAAGCTCATTTATCCTCTGCTAAGCAAGGTTCTTCCAGTATACGTGTGTGTGTGTGTGTGTGTGTGTGTGTGTGTTTGTATGACAGAGAGAGAGAGAGAGAGAGAGAGACAGAGACAGACAGAGACAGAGAGACAGAGAGAGACAGAGAGACAGAGAGGTGGGGTGCGAGAGAATATGTGTATGTGTGTGTCTGTGTGTCTGTGTGTTACGGAGGAATGATTGGCAGTAAGAGCTTTGCTGATGGAGTTTTCAGGTTTATAGGTATAAAATTCACTCAATAAGACTCAAAGTCAAATGTTCTACGAGTCAGAAAGGGCTCCTGGACTCTTGTTAAGTCCATCAGTACTTGTGAATTCCCAAGTTTGAATGCTATTTTATAGGCAGTTAAAAATAATCTGCATTATATGAGTGTATTATAATGGCTTACAAAAGTCATCTAAGATTGTAACCATTGGTTAGTTCATTGTTTTCCTTGGTGTCTGGCTGTGGTTTCCTGTGCT
Organism: Tokudaia tokunoshimensis; assembly: GCA_036184795.1. Taxonomy (NCBI): domain Eukaryota; kingdom Metazoa; phylum Chordata; class Mammalia; order Rodentia; family Muridae; genus Tokudaia; species Tokudaia tokunoshimensis. The sequence continues at coordinate 105,141,772 of BTHU01000012.1, forward strand.
TGTTACAGAGGCATGGTTTAAAGCAAACCTTTGTGTTTTATGCTTGTTTCTCTGTACACCAGAGCTACTTTCACAATGTCGGTATTCAGTACCTGCTAAAAGCAATAGCCACTTCACTTTCTGTGGGTAACACTGTTCTGCAAGGGATCATTAACTTTTCCTGAAGAAGCTTTGTCTCTGAGATGCTGACTGCCTTCCTGTTCCTATTCACATTAGATATTTCCAACTGCCTTGTTGATTAGAAAATGCTAAATTGTAACTTCCGTCAAATGCAGTTTTCCAGTACCTTGTTTCATAGTTACAGAATTTATCCAATTTTACTGACCAATTCTGACTATCAAGTCTTTTTAGTTTTTCAAGACAGGGTTTCTCTGTATAGCCCAGGCCATCCTGGAACTTACTCTGGAGACCAGGCTGGCCTCGAACTCAGAAATCCACCTGCCTCTGCCTCCCAAGTGCTGGGATTAAAGGCGTGCGCCACCACTGCCTGGCTGACTATCAAGTCTTACATCGTCTGTAAGTGACCCTATGAGATGATCTCTGTAGGTCTAAGGCTTTCTATACATTCATAAGGGCTGAAAAGATGGCTTAGGGGTAAAGACACTTGCCTGCAAGCCTAAAGATGTGAGTTCAATCCTTGGAACCTACATGATGCAAGGAGAGAACCAACTCTTACAAGTTTCTCTCTGACCTCCACATGTATGACATGGCACCTGTAAATGATACATGTACACATCATAGATGCATAAAATGTAACAAAACATATATAATACATTCAGAACTATTGCATTTACTGATAGCAATGGAAAATATGGAGTGTATGTATTAAGTTGTTCATTAAGCAGTTATAAAGTCCCTACTGTGTTATTATGTTTGGCACTAGAAGCAGCATGGGAAGCAAAGTTTTCCTTGCCGTCCTGTGGTTTATAACACTTAAAATGTTTATGGGTCCTTGAATCATGAATTTCTCCACAGGGTCTGGAGCAAGGATGCGCCAAGTCAGAGAGGATGCTCTGAGCTCTCAGTCTCTGGAGTGAGCTACAGCGTGGCTGTATCTACACACAAAGGGCTCTTGGGTCTCTTGATCATCTGTGGAGTCCTCCATGCCACTGGTGTTCCCAGCTTTAAGAAACACTGCTTTTCTTCCTGTTGCTCTGACTCCGGTCTAGGTTGTTCTCAGTCCTGCAGCTTCAGCTGGATAAACATCATCGTTTAATTCTTCTGAAGATCACAGTTCATGGAAGGGCGTCATTAGTTTCCAGCTAACCTTACTCAGAGAGTCAATTTTGATCCTCCCTTGTAAGATTCCTACAATAACAGCAGGTTCCTTCCCAATAACAGGCTACCTCTGTCTTAAGGTCTTTAAGGATATTTGAAATTATGGGCTCAGAGTAAAGAAGGCAAAGTTCCAAGAGGCACTTCCCTCCTTTTTTTCACAGGTCCACCCATTGAGTTTCTAATATTTAGCCCAAAGTCTTGATTATTCCAAGAAGAATGGCACTTGGAATTGGGTCATAGACTGTGTTATCTACTCAGAGGAGTGTGACAGGCCCTGTCACATGAGCTTTGGAGCAGATTTTTGCACATCAAGTGAGCACTGAAACCAGCCTTGTCCTCAGTGTTCTCCGGCTGCAGTGCAGATACTGGATTGTCTCTGTATTTTTTTTGGCTCACCACTACAGGCGGCTGCTCTCTCCTCGATCTCATTGGACTCCTGCTCTATCCTCTTCAGGGCAGCTTTCAACAGGCTCCTCTTTGCACATGGCTGGGTCTGAAGAGTGGCTCTCTTGGCAATTTGTCACTTTCTAGATCAAGTGTCTCACCCTTCTTAACCTACACATGTCCCCTTGTACCCTTTCTTTCCTGTTTACCCAGTGGAGCTACCTTGGTGGCATGTGGCAGGATGTGAATATAAGCAATTTTGTGTTTTGGGAAGAAATATTTGTGTTATTACCTACAAGGGAGTTGTGCAATAACACAAGCACACCTCTGCTTTGGTTTTGGAGCCTCCATTCCCAGGAAGGCTGCCTTCAACCTTGGGCTCTTTGGTGCTCACAACAAGCATCTTGTAGAAGGGTTTTAGATTTAAGAAACCGTTTAAAATGGACAGTGTTTTGGGAACTTCTAACGTGATTATTTTGTTTTGAGGAAGATTCTTGTTTGTTTTCCAGGTTAGCCTAGAATGTTCCTCATTCCTCTGAAAATAGGTTTGCTTTACAGTCCCAGCTAGGTTCCTTCCTCCTTCCTTCCTTCCTTCTTTCCTTCCTTCCTCCCTCCCTCCCTCCCTCCCATTTTTCCTTCTTCCTTTCATTCCTTTTGTTGTTGTGTTTTTTTTATGTGCTTGTTTTGTAACTTTGCCTTTTCTTTCTTCATTTTGAGTTGGAGACCAAACCTGGAACCTTTTTCTCTCTAAGAAAATGCCTGTCCTATGAGAGAAATCTCTATCCCAAGCTTAATTTTAAAAATTTATTATTATTTATATCACACGTATGTCACGTTGCTGTTGTGTATGTGTAGGGTGTATGCATGTGTGCATGCAGGTTCACATCCATGAATTTGTGGTAGCCCAAGACCACCACTGGGTGACTTTCCTAATTCACTTTCTGCCTTTAAGTTTTGAGTCTCTCACGGAAGCTAAAGCTCATTAGTTTGGATAGGTGGATTGGTTAATGTGCTTTAGGGACACAATTATCTCTGTTCACTCAGGGGTAGGATTACACTTACACAATTCCTGATTTTTTTAATGATTTATTTATTTATTTATTTATTTATTTATTTATTTATTTAATGTATATATGAGTACACTGTAGCTGTCTTCAGACACACCAGAAGAGGGCATCAGATCTCATTATAGATGTCTGTGAGCCACCACATGGTTGCTGGGAAGTGAAATCAGGACTTCTGGAAGAGCAGCCAGTATTCTTAATCACTGAGCCATCTCTCCAGGCCCCAATACCTGGCTTTTTAATATGAATGTTGGGGATCCAAACTCAAGTCCTCATGATTGTGTAGAAAGCCCTTTACAGTCATCTCCCCACCCCGACTTAAATTTTTACATAAACACAACCAAAATCTTGTCTACCTTCCTTATACCAAGTGTGTGTTAGATGCAGGGACTGGCACAATGAAAATGCTAGACCTTGCATTAGCTGTAAGAGTCTAAAACAGTGTGCCAAACCCAGGCATTAAATAAATAGTTATAAGAGTGATGAATGTTGTGAAAGGAGAGGTTCAAGGTGCTCTCTGTTCACTCAACTAAAACATTTGACCTCATCTACGGGATTTGGGCTTGTGAAACTCTGCTAAGGCATACCTGAATGACCCTGGGCACACAATTAAACCTTTCTATAATTAGGAACAGATTTTCTTACTCTCCATTCCTTCCCACTGCAGCTAAGGGTTTCTGTGAACAGAAAGGACAATGGAGAATGCTGTTTAGAGCAATAAGCCTGGATATAAACAGCAAAGCCATTGAGGAAATGACAGGGGAGGCTTAGAAACCAATTTGGAAAGGAACTAAGGAAAAGTTCATGGGCAGATATAAATGCTATAAGAGACATTCCAGCTGTCTCCTTGCTTGTAATCAACCTAGTTTTTAGGACAATGGTCTTCAGGTGTTTCTGGAGAGTCTGTCTCCTTGAACCTTTGGAAATGCAGAGAAGAATGAATAGTTGTACTTCAGACAGGTAGATCTCTCCGTTCTGTATTTTACTGCCTCCTTCTTGGGTTTTGGTCCATTGCCCAAGTTAGTCTTGAAGTCATGACTTAAATATTTCATCTCCCAACATATGTGAGATTACTGATTTGTTCCAGCATATGATGTTCTCATTCACATTCTGAAAGAGTGCCCCTAGCCCATACATAGCCCTTTCACATGAGAAACTCTTATACACATTTTTTTTTTGTAAATAGGTACGTAAAATGAGTACACAAAGCAAATGTGTACTGATAATAAATTATAATGAAATTTATGTATTTGATATACATGTAATTTGTCTTTTACTAAAAAGGAAAACAAATTTGCACACTAATGAGATTCATATGCTTGTCTGTTTTAATTTAAAGAATTAAATCTTTACTGAAATTTTGATTCTGAAGACATAATCTCTTAAATTTGTTTTAGAGTTGATTGATAGTTTGATTTTATATCATCAATGATAAGAATGCCACTTTACATAAATACATAATATAACATGAGAGATGTGTATTTAAGACAATTTTAGAAATTATTAGAAATTCTTTCCTAATTTACAAGTTAAAATTAATTTAATATATGTATGTAACTTGAGTCTGAAACTCAAACAGAAATATTGAAATACCAATTATTATAACATAACACAAAGATACTTGATTTGACACATCACAAATAATGTTGCTGTGAACATATTGAAATCTCTCCCTGCCTGTACTTAAACCACAGTCTCTGAAAAAAACAGAAAACTTCATATGTGTAGCAAAAGCATTGTAGTTCATAACACTCAGTAGGTTTGCATCCTGATCATGGTATGTTAAAACCATTGACCAGGTTCATTGGCATTACGTGGCATGATGGTGCACATACTCCAGAGTACACATAAAGTGCCAGGGTATAGTGAAGTCACAATACAACATGGAGAGGCTCCAATAGAAACACCTCAGGCTCATCAAATATTTGACTTTTAACTAAGGTTCAGTCATTTGCACATTCAGAAACCTTTTTACCATGGTCTAGTTTTTGCAGTTCCCACCATAGTTTCCAAAACCATAGTTTACAAATCGGACCTGTGTTTGAAGAGCAAGCAGATTTCTGTTCTACACAATGTGATTGTGCCTCCAGCCACATAGCCCTGCCATCTTTGAAGAAAGCAATGCTACTTAACCCAACTCTCCACCATAATTTTGCTATCTCATGTCTTCCTCGTCAACCACTGTTCTCTATAAGTTGGATTCAAACTCAAAGTTCAGGCTCTGTTAGTCTTAATGCAGGTTTCAGTCATGGGAGTTACTGGAGTATACCATGTGGCCAGCTGGGGAGAGTCACTTCAGATCAGTAATGGTCACATCCTTTTAGGATAAATTCAGCATCAGTATAATAGGGGAGACAGGAGCATTGAGTATTTGGTATAGCCTAGATGTCCTTTTCTACACATGAAATGAGGAAAAAGTTTTCATGTTCTCTGTGGATAGTAGGCTAAAGCTTTGGGAATTAAATTGACATGATCAAGGTATTGTTGCCTAGGATTTCGGGGACAGATTATTTTTCATCATCAATTTTTTTTTCAAAAATGAAGCTACATTTAATATTTAATGAATAGTTGTTGATTTTCAGCAGCCACTTCCATTTTACAGTACAGTGTCTGTCCCTGTAAAATTCATCAACATTCTTCCCTCTGCTCACCCTTATTTGAAACTTTTATTGTAACATCATTATGTGTACATTTTGAAAGTTTATAAAACTGATAACAGTTATTATAACCCTTATTTCCAGAGATATTTGGCATTAATTCAATTTTTAACTGGGTTCGATGTTCTCAGGTGGATCCTTAGTGACAGGTTTTGCATTTCAGATTTTATTTTTTTCTTTGCTTCATCACTTATTTGGCTGGAGTTATTTATCAAACTTGCATTGTCTCCTTCCAAAATGGTCCATAAATGCCACATTTAATAATGACTAAAAAGGTAGAAAAAAACAAGGTCTCAGCACACAGCCAAATTTTATCAAAAGCAAAAATGCATGCACATATTCACAGACAGCAAAGCGCACAAGCGTGCACGTGGGCGGGCGTGCGCGCGCGCATGCACGCGCGCGCGCGCACACACACCACACACACACACACACACACACACACACACACACACACACACACACACACAAACAGTCTCCACAGGATGGAGAGAGGATCTGCAGCCAGAGCCTGAGTTTACTCTTGGTGGCAGGGCTCTTATGTGTTTGGAGGTTAGATGGGTTTGCTTTCTTTGAATATGCTGGTTTGGACTATCACAGGGAATTGGACAATGTGAACACAGAAAGGGAAGCTGGTTGCTTTCATCCATTGAGGGCCATTGGTAGAAGAATCAAAAGTCCCACTGAACAGTTCAGGGTGGAGAATATCCCACTAAGTGATTGTCTTAGAGAGGAAGATGGCCAACATCAATGTTTAAGTAAAAAGTTGAATCTACTGAAAACCACTTTCCTCTGTCTGCTGACTAGGAATCTAGCTGACTCTGACCTCATCAAAAGGACGACATGTAAGGAAAATGATGAGCAACCCAAGTTTCCTCCTCCCAGAAACACACAGATGAGTCTCTGCATGTTTTCCACCAGTACATGCTGATGTTGGTCTGGAGTCACACATTACCAACCTCTATGACAAAGAAGCAATTAGAATTCTCACCAGCAAAAGGGACCCTCAGATGACCCCAAAGTAGATCTTTATCATAGTAAAAATGTTGACTAGAAAGAAAAACCTAGGTAATAAATAAAAAGCAAATCAAACATGAGGAAATGTGGGTGGGAGAAGTCAATTTTCATCATGTTCCTGCTTTCCCTGCTTCTGCAGAGTCCCTCCTCTGCCTGGGTTGCATGGCTATGGCCCTCCATTTTCTGGTATCCCTCATTTTGTCACAACAATAACATGCCACTGCTATGATCTAGTCTTTTGGACAGTATTTTATCCATCTTCTTATCCTTTATTCTCTTTTACAGAGTAAGTTCCCAATAAGTGCATATGGGATGAATATGTAGAAACAAACTCAGGGAGATGTTTACCCTGAATTATCACCATGATCTCTGTACTTGCCCCTAAGAGGATAAATGCATTGTCATTTTAAGGAGAAAGCTTGGGTTTCTCTAAATCAGAGGTAGAAAATAACCAGGTGCTTCCAAGCTCCAAAGCCCTACTATCCAGACTCTCAGGAATTAAAGCTGCTAAGCAGACATCTGTTTTCTCATCTTTTCTCCACTTATCAAAATCCTATTTGTCTGTCAAGACAAGGATTTTTTTTTTACCTCCTTCCTTAAAGTCTTTCTTTGTCTAGGAGAGCTAGAAAATGTTTTCTTTGTTAAGCGCTATTACAATTAATAGCTACTCATAGACACTTAGTGGGGAAGAGCACTGTGGAGGGCCAGCCTTTCTGCAAGCCCTGCCATTGTTATTCAGTGATGTTCACTTAACCCCTCTGCCCTGATTTCATTCAAGGTGGATTAATAAGCCCTTTCGAAAGGATCTCTGGGCTAGAAGGCAGAAGAGGACATGGAAATAAAATGCTTGTTCCAATAGCTGGAATTTACCAAGGGCTTAATTAAATGTAGCTGTTATTGACACCTCATATCTTGTCTATAAAGTAAATTGAAGAATTATGTTTCTTTTCAAATAACTTCACATAATTTACTTAAATTTAGTGTGAGAAACAGTCTCTCTTTCTCACACACACACACACACACACACACACACACTCATTATAATGAAAGATAGTGGTTCATGCTACGAAGAAAAATGCCTTAGTTTTTTCCCTGTCTCTGTAACAAAATAACAAATGTAACTTAAAGTAGAAAGGGTTTAATTTAGCTTAATGTTCCAGGTACAGGTAAGTCCACTGAAAGTTAAGGTAATAAAACCTTGGAGCATCTGGCCACATCATACCCACAATCAGGAAACAGAGGAACAAATGTGTGCTTTGCTAGCTCTTTCTACTTTGCACAGTCCAGGGTTTCCTGCCTCAGGAAAGGCCCTTAGCTCACAGTTAAGATGGATCTCCTAACATCAATGTAATCTAGAAAATTCCCACCTCTAAGCATGGCCACAGACCCACTTTCCAGGTGTTTCTAAAGTCTATCAAGTTGACAACACATCATACCAAGTGAAGGCGTGGAAGGCAGGAAGGAATAAACAGGTTAGGGATTCTGTGGCTGCAGGAGGCTTCTGAGAAGATAGGACATTTGATAGAGATTTAGTGAAGTGATGTGTACAAGGAGAAAAACCCAGAAAGGCAGAGGGATCAGAGGTCCTCAGTGACACAGAGCCGATGGAGTGGAGTTTTATGAAGCGGGGAGGATTCTTCAACATCAAGGATAGTTTGGAGGTCTAAAAGGAAGCTATGCCCTTCCTAGAAGATCAGTTTGGCAGCAAAGCAGGAGGAAGTGTGCTGGAAGTAGCCTGAACACCAGATGCAGGAAAACACTGACTAAGGCTCTGAGAGAAAGCAAGACCGGGCTGAAGCCAGAGGATGGTTTAGGTTGACAACTGTAGTTTATCTGAAACCATTGTACAGTAAGCAGAGGGTAAAGACAGAAGTTAAATGTTTGGAAGAGACAGGACTAATCTGGCTAGAAAGAGGACCGGGGCTGATGCAAAGAAGGGCATAGATTGAATAAGACTAGTCAGGATGTCAAGGTTCTTCATGATGTGCATGACAATTTTCTGCTAAGAGGGAATGAGCATGTTGATGAGATTTAGAAGAGGGGTGGAATTTTGACTTATGCTAATAAGGAGGAAGTCCATTAACGAACATTGAATAAATCAATAAAATATTCTTTCTGCTGGTGGGTGAAGCAAACCATTCAGTCCATTTAGTATATAGGGTGCTGGCATAATGACAACCTGGGACCCATTGTTTGTATAGTGGGTTTCTCTAAGTAAGGACATTAATGAACTCGCCTGTTTTGAAAGGATACATTTCACCTAGACACATATTATAGGATGCTGCATACACATGCATGTATGCACACACATGCACACACACACACACACACACACACACACACACACACACACACACACACGAGAATATAACCAGTCTACATCCTTGTCAACTCATAACCCACGTGAAGACGTTGGTGAGAACTCTAGCTTCCCCTCAATCCTCCGAGAGTCTTGAATATGAAAATGTTTAGTTAGTGATATGCAGCTCTCACAGTATTATTTAATAAAATGAGGTTTAGATTCAGGTCATAACACAGTGGAGTCCAATTTTTACCCCAGGTTGTGATTGCAGCTTTTACAGATAAATGCTGATGGTGAACCAGTGGCCATGCTGGAAGCTTAGCATATATGCTATCCATGGAAAATCACCATACTCATTCTGTAAACTGACAGATGGGGAAAGCAAGGTTCAATTCTAGCAAGGAATTTGCTCAGGGTCACTCAGCCTTGTGAGGTCGAGTTTTCTGGTTATAAATGTAATCTTTTCTGGTTCATACACTCACCACTTCACCTAGCTACACCCAGAAGCTGAAGAACAATACTCTTTAATTTTGATGCTGAAGATGTTCTCTTCAGCTCATGCTGCCTGGAATTTCCTGTACAGTGGGAGTGGAGAGAATGCATTTTAATAAGCTTCAATTAAAATTAATTTCATTTTACTTCTTTGATGTATGGTCTCTTCAAAAATATCCAATTCTAGTGATGTTTATTAAGTACCTCTATTCACTTGCAAAGTGCGAGGCTCTTCAGGGGATCTATGGATGAGTATGATTTTCGGCCCATGCTTCAAGAGTGTACAATCTAGTGGAGAGGATGGGAGTATGCAATTTGCTCTAATACTAGATTGAATGTGATAAGCACCACAAGAAGTGGCACCAATAATGGGCCCTTAATTCAAAAATACAAGATTCTGTGAAATTAGGATATTAGCCTAAGCAGCATCATACAATAGAAGTCCATAAGGGAGTTTATTTTCAAAACAATCATCCATTTACTTGAGTCCCTGGGTCTATGACATGCATTGAGCAAAAAATATATTGATTGGTGATGATGCCATCTACCAGGGTGCAAAGGTCATTGATGTCATTCTACTTCTTTACAGATATGTATGATTTTAAATTAAAGGACCATAGAGTAAGAGTACAACTATCTCAATAGAGGTGTCTGATCTGCAGCTATTCTTGGTTCCTTGTATGTTTGGGAAACAGGTGTTAAAGAAAGAACTATAATTATATAAAATCTGTGCTATGTGTATTTGTTGATGTTTATAATTTGGGGACTATTTTTTAATGGAGAACTTGAACTCCAATAATGGTGTCATTCTTGCGTATGTCAAATCCTATGTATTTTGGGTAAGCATCATTATCTCAGGGATTTAGAAAGAAGGGCAATCAATTTGCTGTTCCTTTTCATATTTACTGCCAGCTTTTGATAAAAATGACTCCGGCAGAAGAACATGAGTCGATGCAACACCTTGTGTGAGAAAAGGAATGTAAATGCTTCCTGGTGTATCATGATACATTCTCTAAGCATGTTACATTTCCAAAGCATCAGCTGCAATAAACACTGTGTCTTTCTTCGAAGAACATATACCAATTAGGAATGATGGCAGGAATGGTCCACCACTAGTAGAGCAGAAGCAAGATGCCCAGTGCCATGGTTTTGGGAACAACACTTGATTGTAGGATTGATGCTTCATTCCATAATGTTCCAGTACTGCAGTCTGTCCCACACCCTGACTGCATGTGTCTCCCCTTATTTAGCCTAACTCCATTGCAGTTTTGTTGGCTACATTCCCATGCTGTAGTTCGTCAGTGCTTCCCTGATAGATGGCCGAAGCAGCATTTGGTATTGCTTGGATGAAGTGATGGATGTTCCTCTCCTTTCTCCAGCTGCTTGGAGCCAGAATACAGAAGTGCTGGTTAAAAGGTGATTAATCTTCCCTAATAGTGCTGCACTTTGCAAACAGGGCTTCGGCCACCATGACTTCATTAGCCTTAATCAGAGCCCACATTACCTCAGATTAGGTAATTGGTTATTTGTTATGGAGGAGAAGGTCATGGACCTTTGGTGCCAGTGTTAACTGCATAAAGTCTACTTGGAGAGGGGAGAGAGTGTGGTTACTGCCAAGAATTCACAGGGAAGATTTCTGGGTGGTCCTGAGCACCTCTCCTGCTAAGCACTGCAGTTGATGGAGGGCACAGGAGGCTCTGACATATGAGAGGAACACTGGACAAGCATCTGCTTTCTGTCTATTTGCTTACTGGATGACATAATATGACCCTAGAGATTGATGCTCATTTGGAGGTTTTTTTTGTTTTGTTTTGTTTTTGCTTTTGTTTTGTTTTGTTTTTTGATAGACTACATTCTTGGGACCTTTAGGGTTTATTGGTACATCTTTAAGTAGTTTGAACTACACCATCTCTAGGATACTGGGGATTCAGGGGAAAGAACACAGGCCACATTTTGAGTCTAAGAAGATTGACTCGAATGAGAGAGCCAAATTATAAGCAAATAGGCAAAAGCGTGGGCAGAGAAGAGCATGGTAAGGGCAAGTCTCAGACAGGCTTCTCCAAGGAGTGCTATTGTGTAAGGATTAAGTGAATCAGGGGATAAATGCAGCTGTAAGAAAGACCTTCAAAGACAGTAGTTCTCAACTTGTAGGTCATGACCTTTTCACAGGGGTCACCTAGATCATTCATTGGAAAACACAGACATTTATATTGTAATTCATTACAGCAGAAAAATTACAGTTATGAAGTAGCAATGAAAATAATTTTATGGTTGAGGGTCACCACAACATGCAGAACTGTATTAAAGGATCTCAACATTGGGAAGGTTGAGAACCGTGGGTCTAAGACCTTCTAACAACGCGTGTAAAATTCTGGCATTAAGCAGTTCATTTGTTTTCATTTCATTTTGGTTCAGCACCTGCCAGGGATCATTTAGTCTATACAAGTCATGTGATATTAACTACAGCAGGGAAATCATGTAAGCACCTGGAATTACTGGTGTTCAAAACTGTGAGTTGCTTCATCAACATTTGGAACTTGAGGAAAAAAAGACTTAATAGTGCATTCTTGCACACACAAAGTTGCTACCACCTACTTGCCAGATGTCACAACCTGTAGTTTCATGCTAGCCACTGAAAACATCTTCCATTTCCTTTCCCCTTCACCTCATTTATTTCCTGAAACACAAGAATTATGACAGTTTAATGAAATGTTACCTGTAGTCCCCAAAGGCTGACAAGTCTGTGTCAATCTAATATCATGTCTACATGTTCCACTGCACAATCCACTAATGCACACTCACACCGAGGAGTGGAAACCATCTTGATTAACTGTTGTGAGGAGATAAACATGGAAAGTAGTAGATTTTGTGGGCAGTGGCAGTTTTATAGAAATTGATAATCTAGTGAGTGGGGTTGTGCTGAGGCTCTTGATAATTGTTACTGCTGCCTTGTATATGATAATATACTCTTTTATATATTGGTTAAAAACAAACAAACAAACAAACAAACAAACAAAATTCAGACAAAAACAAAAAACAACAACCCCAGTGTCTTGAGTTATAAAATCAGTTTCTCAAAAATAGAAAAAAAAAACCCAAAACAATGCTCATTAATGTGTCCTTTCTACTTATTCTGATTTGATAATAATAATAACAAGTCAAAGAAGGTAATTACTCTACAACTGTTTAACATGTCAGCTCTTATAGTGCAAAGAGATAATCCCAAGAGACTGTTCTCCATGGATGAAGAAGGTACAGAGGAGCAGAGTCCTACGTTTTAAGTGAAAAGAGGGGTGGTCCCTGACTTGACTGGAAAGCCCATTCTCATTTCACATTCTGTTATTTTTAAAGCCTTCTGCCATTCTCCTCCCATGGAAACCTCATCTCATTTTTTGTCAGACCTATTCTTTCCTTCTTAGGTCTGGTGAATTTCTTCTTGGCAAAGTTTTTTCCAGTCTACCCTGCAGTATCTTCACACAGTATCTTTGTTCTTTTACACCTCAACCCTTGCACATCTTTGATGCTTTCACATCTTCCAATCAATCCCAACATCAACTGATCACATACACTACTGTGTGGGGGCCTTAAGCATCACCACTTTGACATGATACTGATGTCTTAATGTTCAAGACCTTCCATAGCATAGACGTTAGGCTCTGAGCATTGACTTCACAGTAATGAAATCTCCCCCCTCCAATTACCTAATTATATTTCAGCCCTGTGGCTAATAGTTCACATCCTTTGAGCATTCCAGACACATTCTTTGATATCTGTTTTTAGTGTATGCCCAAAACAAAAAGGGCTTCCTCCGTCATGGATTCTAAAAGTTCCGGTTCAATTTCTCCTTCCTACAAGAAATTTATTCTCCCTTCTACTGGCATATTGATCTTTCTCTTCTTGAACACTTTCTCTAAACACCAAATGTCTATAAAAATGGTCCTTTTATTTATTCTTTCAATAGAAACAGTTTATCTTATGGAAGATGCCCTTTCCTGAGGCTAGATTAATTTCCTTAGTACCGGGTGACTGTACTGTGTTCAGCGGCAGTTCAGAGAAAACTAGCATTGGCTTCACCAAATGGAAGAAAGATGGTTAGAGAAAAAAATAAGACGTCTAGAAGAATGTGCTCCAGGTTGGAAGAGCTGCTAGTTGGGAGCCATACTTTTTCTGTATTATGGCTTCAACACCCCTTGTGTACTGATTTCTCACCTCCTATTCATTGCCTTTAGTCACAGTATTATTTCTGTGCCCTTAAACAGTAGGATTGGTACAAAAGAAATCCAGATATGCTTAGCTGATCAGCATTCTTCGGAATTGGTTCACATATTAGTCTTCGGTATAAGAGAAGCTGGAAATTGAGGTTAGGATTTCATGCTTCTATAGGAGCTAGAACTGATGAAATGTGATCAAGAAGTGATATTAATCGAGCCAGCTTATAATATCAGCTACAAATAAGTACAGCTTAATGAACAACTCGTCACATTCACAGAGTTCTCGAATGGAGAGGCAGAATCATGCTAAGATTGGAGTTAGATTGACTTGTTACTGAGTCGTGGCACAGCCTCCTTATGGCCATGTGGTCCTGAGAATGTTACTCATATTTCTAAAATGGATTTCATCATCAAACACTTGGCCTGATAATAACACTGCCTGGTAGAGTTATAGCAGTGATAAAAGGAGGTGAAATCCACAGCTTATTATGTCACACAGGAGGGCCCTTAGTAAATGCCAGCTCTTCTTACCACTCATATGAAGCCCTAAATGATGTAGAGAAAATACCAAAGACAACAGAGAAGGAGAATAATTGAATTGAGGGAGGCAATCTCTCTACCTGCTAGTCCTATAAACTCTTTTCAATAGCGAAAAATATCACCCCAGGAACAAAACTGCAGACATTATTTGTCATTTATTTATCTTGTAATTAAGAGCAGAAGGGGAATCTTCTCGGAGTGTTTGTGAGCGTGGTGACCCATAGGTACTGAGGTATGGGAACATAACTCACATGTCTCAGGTGTTTAATGAGGATCAATAACAATTTGTGAGCCTGCTAGGCTCTGCAGACCCATCACCTCAAATCACACAAGGAACCCTGCGTCTGAGAAGTGAGGCTTCATGGGAGGGAAGGGCAGAGTGAGATCCAATTAGCAAGATTTGAAAGAAAGGCAAATGTGTAAGACATGCATGATCTCAAGGGAAAAAGTACATCTATATTGATATCGGCTCCTTCTATTTGTCCATCCACCTGTATGCCTGTCTGTTTGTCTGTCAGTCTGTGTACATTCATAGACACCCCAAATTACATTTTTTTTTTACAAAATCAGAACACATGCTTCATTCTTCCATGTAGTTTATTAGAGTGCGTTAAACAGCCTTTTTTGGCACAGAAATATGTATCTGTGGATTTTTTAAAGCTACTTATGTATATTTATTTGAAATGTGTTTAAAAGCCATAAATTCTTCTTTTTTCTTCTGATAAAAGGCAAAGCAAAAGCTTGCCAGATGTTGAGAGGAATAGTAAGCAAGTGATTCAATCAGAATTCTCCTGTGGGGATGCAAACTCTCTCAGTCAATGTCACAGAACGAAATAGTCTCTGATTCACCCAGCAGTGAGTTCTTCCATCTGGTTGTAGCAATTAGGAACTGAAGATGACGGGAAGTTAAATGACTATCTTTATGAAACAAAGCAAAACAGAAAAGGGAACAGCTGGGAGACTGGATGGCTTAGGGATGCAGAACTGGATCTGGATAGAAACCCTTACCTCTAGTTGGCTGCATACACTGCTGGGGCAGGTTAATACGAATTGAAGGTGACAAGGAATTAGCTGTCATTTACCTGAATTATGACCGCAGTTCACATGGGTGAGTCTGAACTTCGGTTTCTAGAACTTACTAACATCCCTTTTAGTGAGGAGCCAAACAACAAAATTAAACACATAGGTAGGGGGCCAGAAGATTGTAACTCTGGAAAAGGTTGTCACTGTCAAGTTCACTGTCACTCCCTGAGCATGTATGGGCCATTTCTTTGATGTTCTGTAGTCTAAGGAAAATGATGCGTCCTCTTTATTAAGTTCGAGGAATGGCATAGATACACCAACACTCACTAAAACATAATGCCAAGAGTTTACTTAGTTTTGCACCTGTTTTTGGAGTTGGGCAGACCAAAAGCAGAGTTCCTGGCTTACCACTCAGTATCTCAGCCCTGTGGCCTTATGACATTCCTTTGCCTCTGTAAGACTCAGATTTTAATGCATATTTTCAATAATTGGGATGTCAGTATTATATACCATGTTAGAGTGTACTCGTTTATTTTTGACACAAGTTATTTCTATATAGCCCAGGCTATCTGAAACGTTGTGTTCCTCCAGTCCTTGGTCTCCAAAGTCCTGGTGGTCCCACATGTAGCATTTATAGTCAGGCTTTATAGAGTTTTTGAAGAAAATTTCAGAAAAGTATATTATTTTTAACTATAACATATACCAACTAGCTGATAACTGATAGTTTTCATTGTGGTGCTGAGGTATGTTTAAAGTTAATGGCAGACACAGGACTAGAACCCTGACCCTTACTGTACTACCCTGGTTTTTAATAAATATGATGCCCACTTTCTTTCTTCATGGCTGTAATGATATTCATGTTTTAGCAGTTCTGGTACATAAGACCAGAGTCAGTATCAAATGATCATGTCTGGGCTAGAAATGTGACTTAGTGCTTTAAGAGCATAGTCCCTTCCAGCAGAGGACCTTAGAGAACTTATTGTTGTTGTAAAGGAATGAAATTGAAGTGAAGTACCAGAATCAATGTCAGGCATCTCACAACTGCCTATAACTCCAGCTCCAGGGAACCCAATATCCTCTTCAGGCCTTTATGGGCATCTTCATATATATGCACACACATACACATATACATATACATGTACATACACATACACATATACATCAATAAATACTTTTTAAGTTTTTCAATAAAAATGATTACAGGATGAAATGTGCAAATACTTCATTCTAGAACTCTCTTTCAGTTTTTATAAAATGTTTGATCCAAACTGAAGTTTTTAACAAGAAATCACAAGGTCATACTTTGGCTCTGTAGTGTTCACCACCCTCTTTGCCCAAGAATAAGCTATGAGCAAGGTTAGATATCCAACTCCTCATTAGCCAGGGGAAGTCTTTTCAAGCAGTTCCTCCACTGAATAGATAGAGTGGATCAAACAAAAGAGATGACTGATTAGGAACTGTCTAGTGGCTAATGTACTGTTTACTGCAGTATAAATGACTGGTGTTTGGGAGATGACAGATGAGAGAGAAGACCAGTACAGACTTAAATGACTGTCAGGTTTCTACAGTAGGAGAGAGCTACCATTGGCTGGGAGTAGGATGCTGGATAGAGCTGTTGTGGGAGTCAGGGACACTGAGAGAGCCTGGAGAGGACTTTTCGATTATTCCATTGATCTAGGAACTGCCAAAGCTTTTGTGTTACACACAGCAGTTGTTGTGAAAGGGACAGATTTCTTGTTCATTGTTATTTCCACTATGAAGCTATACCCTATGTAATTGTCATGGTGCTCTATGTGTAGCCTTATACAAGAGAGAAAGCAGAGTTGTGGGAGGGAGCTGTTCTAGACTGGGGCATTCCTAGGGAAACATTGCATAGGACAAAGAGCTACTGAATTCATTTTTATGGAAGGAATGAAAGCAAACTTGAAAGAGATAGAGAGATAAGAAGGATATAAAAAGGAAAGGAGGCTAGGGATCAAGAGAAAGTACAATGAATGATTTTGAGAAGTGTAATGTCTGGGGTATGGGGAAATGGTATCTCCTTAAAGGCAGCCATTTGTTCAAACCAGGATGCTATTGCTCATTTGTTTTAAAGAAAGATAACTCATTGGTTCCCCAATATTAATACCTGAGTTTATTCCCAATGTTTTCTACTCCTGTTACTTTGTTATTCCCAATGACTATGCTAGAGATAACCAGGGATGCAGTGCCCTTTGAATCAGGGACATGGGTCTCAGGATTGGTGCAAACACTGGATAAAAACATAGGCAACAAAGATTTGTCTACAATGTGATCAACATGATTATGTGTGTGTGTGTGTGTGCGTGTATATGTGTAATTTTAGAGTTCAAGTCATTTCTATTATAATGGATAGAATGGATTTTAAAAAATATTATTTATTTAATATCTGTATGTACTGTCGCTGTCTTCAGACACACCAGAAGAGGGCATCCTATCCCATTACAGATGGTTGTGAGTTACCATGTGGTTGCTGGAAAATGAACTCAGGACCTCTGGAAGAGCAGTCAATGCTCTAACCTGCTAAGCCATCTCTTCAGCCCTAGAATAGATATTTTAATCTTATTAAATTTGGATAGCCTATATTTTCTCAACAATTAGCAAAAGGATATCTGCTCTCAGGTAATTTTGCTCTTTTTCCTTTTCAGTTCAAAAGAATCTTTTCAAGTATGTGACTTCAACTGAGCATGTCGGGGTCAGATGACACCCTTCGGCATATAGCATTACAGTGTTCCCAGGATTCTGAACCCAGGTCCTTAAACTTGTATGCAAGCATTTTACTCACTGAACCATATTCCCACTACCTGCCTCTTCATTTTTGACCTTAAAAGTGACAGTTAAACTTAACAAAGTGCATCTCCTCTATGGTAGCCCTCCACTTTACTGACAACAATTGAGAATATTAATAAGGGAGCTATGTGACCATAACTGCTCAGCTAACAGCATCTCCTAGCAAGTTGCCCCAGATCTCCATCAGTACTTGCTAACAAACCTTAAAACCACACGGAAGTATATAATTTTTAAAATTCTGGGTTTTCTGTCAGATGGAAGGGTTATTTTTTTTCCTTGTAAGAATAGATTGCAATATGTTACTTCTCAGCAGGCCATCTATTGTCATTTTGAACCAGATGATTCATTTTAAGGGGAGAATTTTACTATGAATCATAGGGCATCTAGCAATAAACTTAGCCTCTCCATATAGATGTCATGGGTATCTCTGAAGAACTAGTCATCACAATGAAACCATCTCACGACAAGAAGTGCATAACAAAAGGAGCCTGTTATGGTTGTCTCAGGAGGGGCCCTGCCAGAGCTTTACACATACAGAGGCAGATGCTAGCAGCCAACCATTGGACTAGGTGTGTGGTTCCCAATGGAGAAGTTGGAAGGCAGACTGGAGGAGCTGAAGGGGTTTACAGTCCCATGGGAAGAACAATGAGGTCACCCACCCAGATGCCCCAGGACCCCCAGGGACTAAACCATCAATCAAGGGTTCCAGCTAAAAATGTGGCAGAGGAATGCCTTGTCGGGCCACAGTGGGAGGAGAGGTTCTTGGTCCTGTGAAGGCCCAATAGATGCCCCAACAAAGGGAAATCGAGGGGGGGGGGCGGGAAGTGGGAGTGGGTCAGATGGAGGGGCATATATTTGGAAGCAGGGCGGGCAGGAGAGGTTGAGGGTTTTGGGGTGGGGGCAGGAAAGGTTTTAGCATTTGAAATGTAAATGAAGATTATATTCAATGAAAAAAGAAAAACCATCTCTAGATTTTTGCCTAATGTCTCTTGGAAGGGCCCAAATCATCTCAAGTTCAGAACCAGACGGACTACTGCTGTGTCTCTCATTGATCCAGTCCAGGAAAAGACCTGCATTGCCAGGCGTCCTGCTGACTTCTAGAGCCCGCATGGGCAACAGACTTCTCCCACTCATTATCAAGGGCAAAGCACCATTATCTAGTGTTTCTTCCAAGAGAAATGCTGCTTTCAATATGGTCCTTATTCTTGGTAGACATCTTTGTGCTGTTTTTGCTCTCCAATGTCTCTTACTTTTTCTTAGTTCTTCAAACTTCTATGTACATGTCTCATTGCATGTTTATATGCTTATTTGTTTACCTGATAGTTTTTCCTACATTATTGTTTTTTTTATTTTCTTCCTTTTTTATGCTTGGTATAGATTTTTCTTCCTTCCTTCTTTCCTTCCTTCCTTCTTTCCTTCCTTCCTTCCTTCCTTCCTTCCTTCCTTCCTTTCCTTTCCTTCCTTCATTCAATTCTCTTGAAAAGTTTCTCAATTTATTTTCTATTTTGGCTGCCTGTGTACTTGTTTCATTTTTAAAACTTTAATATTTTTATGTGTAGCGTGTTTGCCTGTGTGTATGTCTGTGCATAATCTGCATGCCTCATGCTTGCAGAGACTAGAAAAGGGCAATCAGATCTCCTGGAATTGGAGTTACAGACAGTTGTGATCTATCATCTAGTTGCTGAGAACTGGACCTGGATTGTGTGGAAGAACAGCCAGTGCTCCTAGCTGCTGGATCAACTTTCCAACCCCTGCTTATGTCAGTTTGGAATAGATTTGTCTTTTACCTGCTCATATCAATATCTTTACAACTGTATCTCTACTGTATTTTATTATTCAGCCTTTTGGTGAGTGTATATCATGAATCAATATTATTCCTGTGTATGTGCTTGGCTCTTTTTCTACTTTTTCTGTGTGAAGCTTGTATTTTACTCTCCATATTTCTGTACCTATTCAGCTACTTTCTTCATGACTCACTTCCAGTTTAATGGGTGGTGTTTGGTTTTCATATCTGTATTTATGGTCTTATCTTTTTATTTCCATTAAACGTACATGTCATTTCTGCCTTCATTTTGGAAATTGCCTACCTTGTTTAAGGTCTTATCTCTTCATATCTAAGGAAGGTCCTTTGACAAGCAATGGAAACCTTTTATTTCTGCTAAGTGAGGATCAACTCCAAGTGGAAGAAAGGAATGGACTTTTCAGTTAATTTAACTGAGGCAAAACTCTATATTATGTCTTAGAAGTGAAATGTTATAAACCATACATCTAGCATATTAAATATTTCATTTTTCATAAGCTAAGTATTATAAGTACATTTGAAGAGGACAGAGAGATGGCTTAGGAATTCAGACTGGCTGCTCTTACAGAGGTCCTGCATTCAGGTCTCAGCAAACACATGGTAGCTCACAACCATCTGTAATGGATCGGATGCCCTCTTCTGGTGTGCATGAAGAGGGCATGTTCATATACATGAAATAAATAAGTAAATCTTTAAAAAACTGAAGTACATTTGAAATGATATATTCTATCTTATAAGCAATTTAGGCAACTATTTGTGATATACCCTTGAAATTAGAGCTAATTCTAATTTGAAGGGAAATAAAATAAATGATATTTTGAGGAAGGATATTTTAAATAAAGTTCAAAAAGAAGAAAGAGAAAAGAGTCAGGTTTGACAAACTGTCTGGAGATTGTCTTTTACTTTTGTTCTGCTAAACATCCAAGTCAAGACTAAGGGCATTGCAAGCTCACAAGGACAGTGAAGCCATACCATCTTCTCAATTTTCTAAGAAAATGAGAATTGTAATAAACTTGCAAAACAGATTGGAATCCATCTGGTGTAGCCAAATTAATCCTCCTTTAATGATTGTTTATATTGTGTATCCAAAAATCAAACTCAGAATCAAGAGTTAATCAATTACAATTTATATTCAGTTTGACTCACCAAAAGGAGAGGGAATTGTAAAGTGAGTAAAATTTATTTTATAGTATAAGCAAGAGGAAACATGTATCTTAATTGGGCCATATGTAAATAAATCAAATGATGTTTCCAATGATGTTTCCATTGTTTGCTTTATTGTGGTTTAGGGAAACGTAAGAGCAGCTAAATATCTGAAGCTGTGGAGAGAGGGCTTGTGATCCCCCTTTATAAGAAGAACTCTCGCAGGGCGGACCAGAAAGCAGGGCAACATTTGGAATGTAGATAATAAAATACAAATAAAATTTTGGATGTATAAAATAATTCATAAAAAAATTCCCACCAGTCAAATGCAAATCCTGGAGTAATGGCGAGCACACACTAAACAAAGATGAGAAATATTTTTCATCCCTAGTGTTGAAGACACTTTTCTTCAGAATTGTATTTGAATGCCA
Source organism: Tokudaia tokunoshimensis (assembly GCA_036184795.1). Classification (NCBI taxonomy): domain Eukaryota; kingdom Metazoa; phylum Chordata; class Mammalia; order Rodentia; family Muridae; genus Tokudaia; species Tokudaia tokunoshimensis. Next base: position 105,162,923 of record BTHU01000012.1, read on the forward strand.
CTAGCCTTAATTATATATCATTAAAACTGAGCTCTGGGCACTTAGTATTTGGAGAGTACATGATATTTTACACAAGAAATTTGTTTTGTCTGGAAAATTGCACATGCTTCTATCACCTTGATGCTTTCTAAAACTTCCTCTTCTGAAGTTTAACTCTAGTTAATTCAGTCAAATTTAAAACATCACATGTTTAGTAGACTTTCATCTATTAATCCTTTGCCTAGGTTTGGGAGCCTACCACAAAGACAATATTTTCCTCCTCATAGAGGGCTTAACAGATTTAGGAATCCCTTATCTTTTCAGACATGACTAATTTGCCTAAAACTTTCTACCCTCAATAGAAGTGATCTAAACATGATGAAAGGAAAACAGTGTGGGTCCTGTGAGAATATGTGTCTTCTCTGTGCATCTCAGTGAGGAATGTGACACTTGACTGTTCCAATGTCCCTGCTGTGGTTCAGTTTCTCCATTTCTCAAATCAGCCCACTCCCTAGGCCTCTACAAAATGCTAAGTGGCTTCTAAGCTTTCACTCTTCCTTTACTTAAGTTCGCATATTGTAGCCAACTATTTCTAATATTTGGAACAATTTACTAACAATTGAGTGGATGGACATGTGTATGTGTGTGTGTGTGTGTGTGTATCTCCAATATACACCAAAGAGTCAAAATGATTTGCAGGGATGGGTACTTGAACTCTGATTTTCAGGTGCACACCCTCCCATTCTCCAACACACAATTCAAATCCTAATTTACCTTCTTATCTAACTTTGTGCTCATTTTACTTTTATATAGCCAAGCTACTTCATCTGTGAAATGGGGAGAATAAAGTCAACTAATCCGCAGGGTTGTTCACAGTGAAACGACTGAATTCTAAAAAGTTGGTATGCCTTGACTGTTAGCTTTTGGACCTGTTGCCTCCTCTTGCGATGCATCCCTTTTCAATGCTTCTCTTACTCAGCCCTAAGGTGCTTTGAGCTCTCGGTTCTTGTATGCCTGCTGCATGCTTTGTCTTCTTTGCTGGGCTAATTCATACTTGACTCTCAGGGCTCAGACTCTGACCTCTGCCAAGAATCATTTCACGACCCTGTGCACTGCAGTTTCTATGCTGAGTTAGCCTTTTCTGTAACAGTTCACACTTTATATTTAATTGCTGGTCTCTCTCTCCTTCCTCTCACTATGCATACACCTTGAGGGGAGAAACTCTGCCTACAACTATATCAGAATAAATTGTCTTTGCAGCTTTATTTCCTGGCACAGTGCCTGGCTCACTGGAGGTGTTTGAGTAACTCCCACTTTCACTGAATGAGTAAAGGCAGGTTGAGAATTCACTGAAGGACTGACTTCATGCAGGTCATGTTTCAAATATCTGCATGTTAAAGGCTTATGTGTTTATGAGTTGACAGGTGTCTCGTGGAACACTGGGACCTTCCAGATGTTCATAAAGTTATCTGGGACAGTGAACATGTGGTCAAGTGATGTGGGGATTGGGAATATCTCTCCTTTACAGAGCTCTGATTTTGATTAACCCTACTGTAGCTGCATAGGCAAGAAAATACAACCTAAGGATTCCCAAATAGTTTGAATTATAGAATACATCTTTATCAATATGTCATGAAACCCTAGAACACTGCCTCAAGGAGTATAATGTGGGAAATACAAGACCAAACTAATCAAATCTTCTATAACCAAGATATCTATTTTTATTTCATAGTCCTAGGCTTGTTTCAGGATGTTGTCTCAGTCCCAGTAAGGCCTTAACTCTGAGTAGAGAGTAGTTTGAATTGGAACTTTAAATTGGTGACAACTATAGACAACTTGAATCCATTTTTTGATGTGCAATTACAACTAGTTTCATAGTACCATTTCTTCTTCCTCAAACAAGGGTACTCAATGAGCAGAGTAGATGGGCCATGGAGACCTTAACATGATAGGACTCAAATTTTCAGTGGGTTTAAGGACACAGTATGTGTTTCTAGTATTTTTTTCCCCAAATACCTAGGTCACTTGTCAAAATGACTGAATCCCAAGACCTCAGATTGGGCCTAGCAAACCAGACAGTTTGTGAGTGAGGACTATTTATAGGCAACATTTGTAGCGAGTCCTACTGTGATCTTTATTTTCCTTAATGATGAAGAAGGAGAATTCTGGTGAAGAACAAGGACTCTGGCTACTGTTTTGAGTAGGGGGAATTTCAAAAATAAAAATATTTATTAGGACAAGGCGCATTGTCAGTTGTTTATTTGACTAGAACTTGAGAAGGAAGACTTAAGAAGAGAGAAGGCTTACTTTGCTTTGTGGTTGTGAGATGTCCAGTCTAAGACTTGGGTGTTATAGATGGTCCTGAGTGTCTGAATAGGTTATTCATCATGGCGGGACTGTGTAGTAAGGCAAAAACCACTTGCATCAGGAGCCATGGGCAAAAAGATCTGAGAAGAGGTTAGGATTCTACAACCACTCCATCCCCTGAACCTGGCATCAATTATCCGAAGACCTCCTAGGTTATTGTCTGGTTTATCCTCTACCTCTAAAGCTTGCTGATCTGCCTCCTAAATGTTCTACTCCACCCTAGTATCTTTATCCCAGCAGCAAAGCTTTCAATATATCACTCTTCTGAGACAATTAATCTAAAAACTATAGCCTAGGATCATGTCTGTTAAGTCTAAGCAATTGCATGTTGTGCTATCAGTTTTGCGATATTCTCTATTTCATACACATATGGATAAACACTTTTGAAAGTCTTAGGGGTCTTATTGAGAAGAACATTGTGAGGCAAAGAATTTAACTCCTGAGATTTACTGTACCACAGAGAAACAGGAAGGATGCCCTGGTACCTGCTTTTTCTCTACACTTGAAACTCAAGAGAGTTTAATAAGAAACACAGAGACATACAGGTGAAATATAAGATCCTGGGGACTGGAGAGACATCTCAGTGGTTAAGAGTATGTACTGCTCTTACATAGGAAGAAAGTTCAATTTCTCTCATCCATGTTGGGTGGCTCATAACCTCTTGCAACTCCAGCTCCAGGGGCCCTAATGCCCTTTTCTGCCCTCCATGGGCATTATGCCCATACTCATAACCTACACTCATACACATACATTTACACACAATTCAAAAAAATTAAATATTAAAAAAAGAAGTATAAGGGCCTGTGAAAAATAAGAGACCATGATGCCGGTATACACTTGCCTCATTAAATATGATAGTATTTTTCTAAGTCAACTACTTTAGTTTATTAGAGCTGGTTTAAGAGCACATTTTATAAATAGACTTTAGTATAGAAAATAATTTCAGACAACTTCACATGGCTTTGGGGAATTTGGGAAACCATTCAGCTTGCATAGAACTGATACACATACAGCAGTGTCTCTGAATCTCACAATAGCTTACTATTGGGCATCATTACTGTCAACTCTGGAATGATTCTGTATTCTAAGCTAATGCTTTGGGAAATGAATTGGAGATTCCCTTATGCAACTAACCTCTCTCCTGGTGCCATGTAGGATGAGGTGATTCAAATCATCCCATGTCTAAGAACTACATAGGATATACAGAGCACACTACAACCCATGGGCAAGATCTGCAGGCGTAAGCATCTGATTTCACTTTAACTTTAGCTGGTTCATGCTCATCCTCTTATCAGAATCAGCCATTCTTAAATGGAAGCCAGTGTATGAAAAGTAACCAGCAAAAAGCCAAAAGACAAGACAGATTTGACAGAAACCAGGAAAATCCAGAGTTATCTCCATGTACAGTGTTTAAGAAGGAAGATAAAGAGGTGAATTGTTTTAAGTGAGGACTGTCCTTCGAGTAGGCATTGTTCCTTAGCCTTGTCTCATATTTCATCTTCAAGAGTGCCGCAATTTATATTTTATACTTAATTTTTTTTCACTATATAAAGCATGCCATACTTGGCCTTTTCATGAAAACATATATGATATTATCTTCTGACAGTCATTCATGTGAAAAGAACAAGTGCTATTTCTATCCATAGACTATATGGACATATTCATAGAAATCCTGAGTTTTTCTAGTACATTGTGTTTATAATCCCAGAGACCCAAAGTATTTGGTCAATAAATGCATCATAGTCCACTGTCCTCTCTGTTAAGTGACATACATGGAGTCTTCAGTCCCCAGTATAATTCAAATTATATAATTTCCATTCAGAGATAGGGGAACAAAAATACATGAAATAAAATCACCAGTCTGTGTGACAGTCACTCAAATTAATCTTAATGATTTTTCTCCCTCTTGCTCCTTTATGTTTCTAGTCACATAATATTGCAATATAGAATAAAAGTTACATTTCCAGATCCATATTTTTAAAAATCTTTTATTTATTTTATATCTGATCATAGCCTCCTCCCTCCTTTCTTCCAAGCCCACCCCTATAACTCCCTACTCTCTTTGACCCTTCCACTTCTCCTCAGGGAAGGAGATTCCCCCCTTGGTACCACTCTACCCTGGGGTACCCAGTCCTAGCAGATTCAGGCACATCCTCTCCCACTGAGAATCCAGATATATTTTTGAAAGGATTTAGATGAATCTCCTTAGTTCTCTTCTACTATATATTCATGTATTACCGTATATGAATATATATTACTATATATGAATATATATTGCTTAATATGAAGTCTGTATACAAGTATGTATATGCACATAAATATCTATGAGTATGATTTTACTGCCATAGTAGACTTTTACTATCAAGTTTATAATGAGATTGATTGGAACTTACATATTTCTAAAAGGAAAAGAAGGATCATTTTGATTTTGTTTTTCTTGATGTAATCAATTCATGCTTGAACTTTGAAGTGGGTAAGGCTTTTATACAGTTGCCTTCCCATGGCATTGTTTCATATGCTTTTGGATATGTAAAAGAGATATAATTATAAAAACACTGAATTAAAAAGACAGAGACTATTTTATATCATGCTTAGTGAATATTTTTCCTACTTCCCACTTTCTATAACAATTTCAAAGCACCAAATGGAGCTTATTGTTTAAAGTAACACTATAACTGATTGTTTTAAATTTGTCTCTTTTTTTTCTGAAAACAACAAAAATAATTCCTAAAAATAAAATCCAGTGTTTTAGATACTTACTTCACAATGGTGAGACACTTGTGGTACATGACACGAATATATGTGAAGGAGAAGGTATGGTCATGTGAATTCTAATTTTCTCTCCAATCTTGCATCCTTTGATGAACACAAGGTAAACATGCTGACACAGAAAACAACTAAAATGCAAATCATAGCATTTAATGTAAACCAAGCGATAATAATAATGATGATGATGATGTTTTCTTACTTTTGTTTTGAGTTTGTTTTATTAAGGATATGACAAGAAGAAGCTAAGGGTGAGCAGACGAGCACCAGGTGGTGCAAGCTGATAACTGTGACCTCAAAAGGACTTTGCTTTCTTGGTGATATTGTTATAAATTACATTACTCAAGATATAGACTGAGAAGGATAGAAAATTAGGTATATGCAGACACATGACTATTTCATTGTACTTATGATAATAAGAAGGGACCAGGGACCAGGTGGAGTTAAGGGAGCTAGTTTTAATGCACATTACTAGTGGCAATGTTTCTACTTCTCTTCAAGCAATGATTGTCAACTTTCCTAATGCTGCAACCCTTTAATACAGTTCCTTATGTTGTAGGTATTCCAACCATAAATTATTTTCATTGCTATGTTATAACCATAATTTTCCTACTGAAATGAATCATAATCAGATATCTGATATACAGGTTTTCTGTTATGAGGCCCCTGTAAAAGTGTCATTTGAACCCCAAAGGGGTCATGACTCACAGGTTAAGAAACATCCTTAAAGGGACAAGAACCTTTAAAGATGTCTCAAAGTATTGCTGACCATTCCTGCAAAGCTTTCCCCAATTTCTATTCTTGATTTGTCAGCAATATCACATTTATAGTTGAGTTGGGTTGAAGATAGCAGTTGATTTTGAGATGAAGAAAACAGGAAGAAGCAATCTAATCTTTATCATCCAGAAACAGGTTGGGCTCATCTGTTAAAGTCTGTTTCCAGGGAATCCGGACACTGCTTAGTTTCTCTTATAGATTGGGAACTACTGAACATACCATGTTTCTCTCCAAATGCTGTCTAAGCCTTTGCTCTCACAGCAGATGAGGAGAGTGAGTTCTCTGAGTACTCTTCCCATCTTCTTGGTTCCCAGCCATTTATATCAGACAGAGAGAGGCAACATGAAAATGAATGATTTCCAGTTACTCTAGCTGACCTCCCAAGGTCTTTTCATTCTGAAGTAGTAACATGTTAGAGAATAAAGTATCTGACATTTCCCCTTCTCCCTTTTGCTTTCATGTTCTTCACCACTTTGCGAGGAGAGCCACTCCTAAAAGAGCATGTCATTTTATGTTGACTTTCTTGGAGCTGAGCTAAGAACCATTGCCAAGGCCGGTGGGCATAAATTCAGCCCGCCTGACAGGAGACGAAGGGCTGCGGGATTTATGACTTATTTGAGTTCTCATATATCACCTCCTGTGCTGCTCACTTATGATGGCCCTGCCAAAAGATAAAGAAGTGTAGGATGCCTGGTATGGGTTGTGGTGACAGGCCAGGGACAAATGTCTCTGTTGGGTAAATTGATTTGAATGGCCCTAGTGAAATATCAGGTTAGGTTGAAAATATGATTGGGTTTAAAGATCCAGCTGACTTCGTAGACTGCTAGGATTCCAAGGCCTAGACAAGTTAATTAACATACTCTATGAAGGGGGCGGGACTGGATATTTGTAAATCTATGTAATTACTACTGTCAGAAAATAACACCCTGTAAAATTTAGACTTGTTCTCATGTGTAATATATTGAATCTCCACTGAATAGTGGGAACATTATTTGCAATTTATAGAGTATTTATCTGAAAAAAATTGTTGGGAATATTATTTCTTCCTTTATATCCCTAAGTCAACAAACAGAACTCTAAAGGCCTAAACATATGTAATGAAAAGACAGTTTTTATATCCTAATAAAATTCACTAGACAGACTTAATGATACAGTAAGGAAACAGGTTCCCCCCTCCCTTTGGCTTTGTATAAAAATGGAGATGTATTAGGTCACTCAATCAAAATAATAAATAGATGGATTATTCTTTTCAATGATGAAAAATATTATCTTATCTTCAGGATGTGTCTATTCTGTGAAAATGTAAAAATATTTAGATTTGCTTGTAGGACCAAATTGTTTTGCAGATCTCCTGTCCTATGCTGAAGTTGTCTATGTAGTCTTTAATTCACTTCCCAGTCAGTAGAATTTTCTCACTTCTTATCCCTAACTAATTATTCTTGACAACTTATAGTTTGACTTTACTTAAGGGCAAGAATGACTGTCTTCACCTTCCAAAATCACTGCAAAAATAACCAATTATTTATCTGAACTTTATACTTTCCCTTTGCAGCAAGGATCCCTATATCTAGTTTTACTTTGTTGTTGATTGGTCACCAGAGCTATGGGTGAGCAGAAATCCTTATCTCCCTGACCTCTGTTTTCTGGGTCTCTCTTGAAATCTGTGCAAATTACTCCTGTTTGTTTGACAAGGAGTGTGACTTTTATAGTTTGGTGAGTGGCTGAAAGGCCTCATATGCCATCTTCTAATGTATGCGAGTTGAATGTGAAATTGTGGGTAGAGAACAAAACCCATTGTTGCATATGTTCTAGTTTTAGAAACATCAACAAAAATACCCAGAAGAAACAAAACTAAACAAAAACCGCAGGAGTCAGCACAAAATTCTCACTTGACAATGTGCGGAAGGGAGATACTGCAAAAAGCTGGCTCACTGTTGTTAGGAGAATCACCAGAGTTATCACAGAGGTTGAAACTGTCTTCAAGGAGTGTAGACGTGTCCCTGACCTGTAACTGACCATGAAGGTGACACATACCTTGGACTCTTCAGCATTTCCCCTGCAGGTGTCCTTCTCCCTTTCTGAGAAGTAGCCTTTTGTTCTGGTTGCATTATAGGTGATATCTGGTTGTGTTGATGAACCCTATGAACATCCTGTGAGCCTCATAGCCTCACCCTCCTCTAGTCATGACTAATACTAGTTTCTACACAAATGTGCACTGCTATATTTACTTCCATTTTTAACTCACATGAGCATATCAAAAGTGAAAGAAAGCAAGGGGGTTGTCCAACATAACACAGTTCCAAAGGGACATGGCACTTTTTCTCTTTGTTGGGACTGGCTCAGAAACACATGTTCCCCACCATCCATGTGGTCTATTGTTAAATATAGAAAACAAGGGTCTCTCTTTCCACTCCATTTCCCAGGCTAGAATCTTCCCACTCTTCCTCAGACATATCTACCACCTCTCTGTTCTAAATCCATCAGTGTGAGAATCATGCAAGGGTTTTCCAGCAATGCAGGTTTGCATGTTCTTTACATAGCCACTTTAATCACAAATCATATGACTCTCCGTGGAATTACCCTGTTATTCACAAGTGGGTTCCCTCAATTCCTTCCATTTCATTACTCCAGCATTCTCTTTCCTATCATGACTACAATGTGTAATTATTTGGGTTTCTTGATTGATTTATTGTCTGTTGCCTTTATTCCTCCACTACGGAAGTATGAGGAAAAGGGAAGAAAATCTTACCTGCTTTGTGGACCCTCAAGCCTAACAGTGCCCTACACAAAATAGGCAGCAGTAACTGTTCCATAAGCGAGGAAATACCTTAATGAGTCAATGAATAGCTGCTCATGAATAGTTCTAATTCTAGAAATTAAGGATTAAATGTTCCCAGAAAAAAAATCATACTAAATGGTGTGTCTACAGAGAATAATGGGTTAAGAAGACTGAGAATATATTATGGGCCTAATAGAATGTTACTGCAGAAAAATATTTCTGACCTGAAGCTGGGAAAGGGTGGGATTTCCTAAGCAGTGATGGAGACAAAGTGCTCTAAGAGCAGATGATCTAAACAAGCATGCAAGGATGGACTTGTATGGGATAAGCCATGGCCTCACAGTAAACAGAGCAAAGGTCAAGTCCCAACTTCCTCTAAATAGCTCTAGATTTTGAACTATGTATTTAATGAACAGTTCCAAGAGCTATATAATTTCCAGGCCCATTACCACCATTATTTTTCCCTGACTCTCAGTTTCCTTGGCTGCTAAGTGAGGATATTAATCCATGGTTCAGAGGTTTTTATGAAATAATGGATGTCAAAGAACCTGATTTTTAGCAGGTACTTTCATTCATAGTGATTTTAGCTGAGTTTAGGTGACCTGATATATTTGGAAATGAGTTATTTAAAGTCAAGGAGCAGATCCATTATAATACCATGATTAAAATGGATAAGCACACTTGAAGAAAATGGACCATCCAATGAGTAAATGTAGTTTATTAATGAAGTGCTGAACCTTACCTCTAGGGAGGGATGTTCTAGTCTTAATGTGACCTTAGGTTCTGGGATGTGCTGAGAAAAGAAAAAAACACTCAATTTTTCCATGTCTTAGGATCCTTCTTAGAATCACCATTGTTACAAAGATACCTAAATGTGAACCTACTCTCTTGTTGAGGGTTTCAGTAAGGAAAGTGAAGGTCACATCTCTCAAGAACATTAAGCTTCAGTAGAAAGGTGTCATATGAAGTATTATATTGGAAGGGATGTGAAAAGTAGGTGGGCCACTCAAACATTTTCATCATTCAAAGGTGTTCCTGAAAAACATCTATCTAGATTAAATAATGGTGCTGGGTTAACCAGTTCTCCGGATGTCCCAAGGTCTGCCATTTCGAGTTGTGGTTTCACGTAGCATGTACATAGAGAAGAATGAGATGGGAGGGAATATTTGAATAGTGAGCTCATAGAAAATGGTAAAGACAGCCTAGAGGACAGAGAAAAAAACCAAAAACAAAACAAGGAGAGCTCAGAAGAAAAGAAGGAGAGGAGAACCAGATTGGCATAGCCAGATGAAAGCTGAGATTCGTGGGGGAATAGCTGCCAATTGAAGCAAGCTTTCTCATTTATCTGTTCCATTCCTCTTCCTCATGTGACTGCATAGGAAATAAAAGCCACTGTGTTGGGAGACTGTCAGTATTCCTCACATGCAAATGGTTCCCAGAGTATCCCACTGGATCCCAAAAGTACGTGCAAAAGCAAAATACTTGGCTGGTGGCTTTTCTTCATTAAGGAGTAAATAGTCTGCAAGCTTCTGTAGGGTTTGGGGCAAGATGATCTTGATAATAGCATGAATTAAACTAATACAGCACTACAAATCTAGGGTTTTATAGCACTCACAATAGCACTTACTGGAGGAATTTTTAACACATGGTTTCCCCGTTATAGCTATTTTAGAGATGAGACATTGAGGCTCAGGTGGGCCTCAATTAAGTAATATGGTTTATGAATGGCATGTCTATACTTGAATCATTCTGATATCTTAACTCACACTCCCTTAGACTGGTTGGCCTGGGTAGGCTAATCTCTAATAAGTATATATATGTTACATAGGATGAGAGTATAGGCATTTTAAGGGACTAATTTTGAAAAGGAGGCTCATCTTTAAAGAACATTTCCTTTTCTTTTTCCCCCTCATTCTTAGTGTTAGTTTAAAACATAGACCAGGGAAGCTGTGACAAGGGCTTGTGCAGAAGTAGTTGAAGTGGCTCAAATGAGCAGGAGAGTTCTGCCATCTGGATTATTGCAGATGTGTCCCGCTGTCTTGGGAAGAGAGCAACAAGAACAGGGGAAATGATTTAAAAATGCGTCAGAGGGATTTGGAGGAGAGGAGGATTTTCCTTAATTATCACTGCTGTAGAGTGGCAGGTCAAAGTCAGGAATCTTTTCTTTCCACACAGCAAGTCATTCAGTAAGTCTGTAGGATGCACAGCACAAACAAATGCTATTTCATGCTTTTTCCCTCCTCTTAAAAAGAGTCAATCAAGAACTCATTTTTTTTAGAATAATTCTTTGTTAAATCAGCCAGCAAGACAATGAAATAGGAATTAAAGAAAATGAAATGGTGGGAATTATCATATAAACATTAAGTTCCATCCAAACCTCTTTACCAACTGAATTGGTTAAAGAGCCCCTACAAATGTATGGTTCAATCGGTTTTCTTCTGCTGGCATCTTTAGGATTTATTAGTTTCCTCCCCTAAGTCACAAGTTTCTAATTGTTGACAAAAAAAGGTTTTAGATTCTGTGGGCAGCCAGTAGATTTGGAGAGAGGTGAGTCAATAGTCTGTAATGGTATGTGGAGATGTAGAAGGCTGAACACCTGCTGGCAGGAAGCCAGTTAGCATTATGAGCCTCCTTTCTACTAGGCAGTATGGTCATTCCTACTAGCATGTGGAGGACTTGAAATTGCACACATATCCAATTCCAATCTCACTTCTGGTACCATCACATCACACGGATGCAGCCACAGCCTCCTGTCATTCTGACTCTGGTGATTGTGACAGCCTTATCCCTGTTGGTGTTCAGCAGACTTTTCTCATGTGTGGATCATGGTTCTTTGGGAATGAAAATCTTAGTGGCCAGATTGAAAGTCTGTAAGTATCAGCCAAAAGGCTTCCATGGTCTCTGATGAGTAGGGTCTTCGAGAGAGATAATTATCACCACCAAGAAGAATTTAGTTATTGGATGAAGACCTTTTCTGAATATGACATGATTATCAGAGCCCACGTTTCTTAACCTTGGCATTACTGACATTTCAACCAAATGAGTCAGTGATGGGAGGCTACCCTCTGCATTGTGAGATATTTAGAGGTATCTCTGGGCTCTACATAGATGATATCTGTGATATTTTTCTCAGTATAATAACAGAAAATGTCTCCAGCCATCGCCAGGAGTGAAATAGCACCAGCTGATTATTGTTGTTCAGGTTTTATGCTCTCTGAAATAACACCATGCTTCCCCCTTCTTTTTCATGTTTAGAAAGCTAAGTCTTCTGAGAAAAAGCCAGTTTTGAGAAAACATATTGCACTTTAATCTTATAGTGGCCAATCTTCACCTAATGTAAAATATTACCAACTAACTAGGTAACCTTGACCAAGTTAAAAGAATCTTTCATTTCTGGATTCTAAGTCTTCTCTTGTGAGTAAGGCGAATAATGACTGTACCCTTTTCATGGCGTATAGCAATGATTCTATGAATGGAAGTAAAGGTCTCAAAGAACAATAACTGGCATATGTTGAGAGTACTCAATTTTTAAAATTTTTATTTTTATTGATTATAATACCTTTGAAAGTTAAGAGCCTTATTAGCAAAGCAGCCTTTATTTTGTTTTTAGCAAATACATTGCATATATTTGAACTCCATGAAGACTCACAGGTGTACATTCACATGCATACACACATGCATGCACACAATACATATTTCACACACATATGCATACATACATTCATCACACTAATACTTATGCCACACACACATACTTTCATGCCATACGCATCCATTTATGTAATACACACATGTACACACACACACACACACACACACACACTCATACACGCACAGTTGTCTCCCCTCACCCTCACCACAAACATACTCATGCATCATCATACACACCCATCGATAGGGCCCATCAAGCTATCTGGTTTCGCGTACTATCTTTGGACAAATGTAGCCCATTCTGATTCGGTCTCTAGGCTTTTCTGCTTCTGCTATTATTGGTGCAAGCTTTTTCTTCCAGTTATTTCCTTCCAGCACCACCATCAGATGCACTGCAAATTATTCCCTTGATTGTTGCGCCTGTGCACCAGTGAGAAAACTCCTAGAGTAGCTTTTGATTTCATGCTTCATTGCTTAGGTCTCATCATACGCATCATGACATCTTTAAAAAGAGGACAAGAGCCACGAAGAAAATAACTCTTTTTGAGCAGAAATATCAAACCTGTATCTATAATGGCACAGAAATATACAAGATGACAGAATCTTATTTTATTTTTATGAATTTATGTATTTATGTATATTCATTTAGCCATGGGACTGAAGTGACCTCAAAGAGACAGCAGCTCAGCCCTCACTCTTCTGGTGTTCTTCACACCTTTTCTTCAGCTCCTTCTATTCCTTACACAGCTCCTCAAAGAAAAGCTATCACTCTGACCCCCTGCTCCAAATTTATGATTGAATGGGCCATAAACAGAGAGAGCCAATCCCAATCTGGGTGTGACACTTTTTCTGGTTGCCAGAGGTATGACAGTTTAATGGAACCATAAAGAACAAATGTGCTCTCCATGCCCCATGAATCATGTCCCAGGTAGTGACTAAGGGCTCTGTTGAAGTGGCTGTAGGTGACTCATGAGATAAAGGCTGGATCTTCCTTAACCACCATGTCCCACAGATGTCCTTCCTATGCTATCACTTGACAATCTCTAGCAGTCTCACAACTCAGGGAAAAATCCACCATCAAGAACTCTCAATCCTAAATATCTATGCTCCAAATGCAAGGGCACCCTCATTCGTAAAAGAAACTTTACTAAAACTCAAAGCACACATCGCACCGCACACAATAATAGTGGGTGACTTCAACACCCCGCTCTCTGAAATGGATCGTTCAGGAAAGCAGAAACTAAACAGGGACACAGTGAATCTAATTGAAGCCTTGGACCAAATGGAACTAACTGATATATATAGAACATTTCATCCTAGAGCTAAAGAATACACCTTCTTCTCAGCTCCTCATGGTACCTTCTCCAAAATTGACCATATAATTGGTCACAAATCAGACCTCAACAGATACAAGAAGATAGAAATAATCCCATGCCTCCTATCAGATCACTATGGAATAAGGGTGGTCTTCAATGGCAACAAAAACAAAAGAAAACCCACGTACACATGGAGGCTGAACAATGCTCTACTCAATGATAACTTGGTCAAGGTGGAAATAAAGAAAGAAATCAAAGACTTTTTGAAAGTTAATGAAAATGAAGGCACAACATACCCTAACTTATGGGACACAATGAAAGCAGTGCTAAGAGGAAAATTCATAGCCCTGAGTGCCGCCAAAAAGAAACGGGAGACAGCATACACTAACAGCTTAATGGCACACCTGAAAGCCCTGGAACAAAAAGAAGCAAATACACCAAAGAGGAGTAGAAGGCAGGAAATCATCAAACTCAAGGCTGAAATCAATCAAGTAGAAACAAAGAAAACCATACAAAGAATCAACAAAACGAGGAGTTGGTTCTTTGAGAAAATCAACAAGATAGATAAGCCCTTAGCCAGACTAACCAGAGGGCACAGAGATAGTATCCAAATTAATAAAATCAGAAACGAAAAGGGAGAGATAACAACAGAAACTGAGGAAATTCAAAAAATCATCAGATCCTACTACAAAAACCTGTATTCAACACAACTAGAAAATCTTGAGGAAATGGACAATTTCCTTGACAGATACCAAGTACCAAAATTAAATCAGGATCAAATAGACCATCTAAACCGTCCTATAACCCCTGAAGAAATAGACGTTGTCATTGGAAGTCTTCCAACCAAAAAAAGCACAGGTCCAGATGGTTTTAGTGCAGAATTCTATCAGACCTTCAAAGAAGACCTAACACCAATACTCTTCAAACTGTTCCACAAAATAGAAACAGAAGGAACACTACCCAACTCGTTCTATGAAGCCACAATTACACTAATACCAAAAGCACACAAAGATCCGACAAAGAAAGAGAATCTCAGGCCAATCTCTCTTATGAATATCGATGCAAAAATACTCAATAAAATTCTTGCCAACCGAATCCAAGAACACATCAAAACGATCATTCACCACGATCAAGTAGGCTTCATCCCAGGGATGCAGGGATGGTTCAATATAAGGAAATCCATCAATGTAATCCACTACATAAACAATCTCAAAGAAAAAAACCACATGGTCATCTCATTAGATGCTGAGAAAGCATTTGACAAAATTCAGCATCCTTTCATGCTAAAGGTCTTGGAAAGATCAGGAATTCAAGTCTCACAACTCAGAAGAGCTATGTAATTAACAGAGTGGTAGGGAGCTGAGTGATTTCCTTTGTTTGGATGAACTGGTAAATGCAAATTCCATTTATGGATGCCCAGAGAGTATGGCAGGGGCCCTCTAAAAGATAAGGTAGAAAAATCTGAGGAGACTCTGACGACCCCTCTCATACGATGATGCTATCGGCATGCTTCTCAACTCTCAGAGTGCATGAGAATCACCATCATCTCATCTTATTCAGCTTCGGACCCACAGCCTTCTGCGGTGCAGCCTGAGCGTCTACAGTGCTTATTTATTTTCATGTGTTTTATGACTTTATTTTATTTTGCTTTTGACATGGTAAGATATGAGCTGAAGGACACATGCATGTTCTCATGTTTTATCACTTAACTCATGTCCCCAAACCTAGACACGCATTTCTTTACAAAGTCCAAGATGGTTGATGTTGATGGTTCTAGGCTTTGAACTCTATTTTGCATAGTGATATCATAGTTTTTCTGTCTCCCCCCTTTTTTTGCGTAGTGCATTTTTTTAAAAAAATGATATGTTAATTTTTATTAAAATTAGCTATTGGTTGTGTATATGGGGGGAGGTGTGTGCTAGGGCACCCATGGATGTCAGATGACAAATCGAAGGAGTCGTTTATCTTCACATGGGTCCCAGGTCAAATTTTGCTGGTCAGGGCTAAAATTATCCTGTGAAGTAGTATTGATTTCCTGTTTGGTCTCTGATCCCATCTTCCAGGCTTCTCATATTATTAAGCAAATATTTCAAAAATCCAAATGTATTTAAGATATCAGTTCTTTACCCAAGTGTTTCAGATAAGAGACACTCAACTGATACTGATTTACGGAACTAGCAGTCATTGGTGCAGTTGGCATTAGAAGAAGAAAAAAGTCTTGTTCTATGCCCACAGATGATGATGATGATGATGATGATGATAATTATGCATTCTGAAAACTGATGGCATATAGTTATCATTGAGCTTAGCCCCCTTCCCTCAATAGAAGCACATTTTAATAATTTCACAAGTGTCCTTTTAGATTGCTTTTAGGTCTCTATGTAATTGATCAGAACCAGCCTATCAGTACATGGAACTGCTGCTACTTCTGTTACTGAGCTCTAACTTAATGGAACATTCTAATCATGTCAAAAGTATACTTCTACACACTGGAGTAGGTTTACTCCAGTAAACATTGGCAAAGTCAAATGGCAGTACCATATCATAATATATTTCTCATCCTCTCCTCCCTCTTCTCTTTTCATTCTACTGACAGTAGTAACTGCAGTTTATGCTTTGGGATTGAGACATCATCTTGTCCCTATGTAAAACAGATGAGTAGAAGCAGTGAGGTACAGAGAGTACCTAAAGTTTGGACTTTGTTAACATAAAGATACACACACACACACACACACACACATAACTTTAAAAGACAAGTCTCCTTTTATCAGCAAGGCCTATAGTCTGATATCAGCCAAAAAGTGAATAAGAATGTTCTTGTGACTCAAGAACCTCAACTACAAAATACTTCATAAAAATAAAAATCCACATTATGATGGCCTGGATCCTATTTTATCAGGTTATATTTAGACAATAGCAAGAAAGGCCTGAAAGTTCCTTTCCTAGAACAAATTTTAAAAAAGATGACACAAAAACGTTAAAATACCCAAACCCAAACTCAATACCTCAACACCATCACTGTCAGCACCTGCTTTGAATCTAGTGAAGTTATTGAGTTGTTCTCTTTCTGAAGCAGTTCCTACCTGCAGAGGCAGAGGCAAGTTTTAAGTTATGGCTATGACAAAAATCAACTTGAGATTGGTTGATCTAGCTTTCCATTGCTGATGAATACCATGATCAAAATTAACTTGGGGATAAAAGGGTTTGTTTCATTGTAAGAGCTTACAGTCAACCACCAAGAGATGTCAGGCCAGGAACTCAAGGCAATCTGGAGGCAGGAACTGGGGGAGAGACAATGGAGGGGTCTGATTACTTGCTTAGTTTCATGGTTTTCTCAGTGTTTTTTTTTTTTAAATACAACTCCAGACTACCTGCCTAAAGCTGGAACCTCCCACAGTGTACTGGGCCCTCCCCCTCCCCACTTCAATAATTAATTTTTTAAAAAATCCCACAAATTTACCTATGGTCTGATCCAGTGCAAGAATTTCCTAAATTGAGTTCTCCTCTTTTCAGGTTATTTTAGCTTATATCAAATTGACAAAAACTAAGCAGAATGTGTGTGTGTGTGTGTGTGTGTGTGTGTGTGTGTGTGTGTGTGTGTGTGTAAATACACATACATACATATGTCTATATGTTCAACCTAGAATTGGCAGTTATTTCTGGGAAAGAACACACAGCATTAAACATAAAAGAAAATATCAGTGTGTTGGATTTATTCAAAGTCATAATTGTTTAAGGCAGTGGTTCTATCTGTGGGTCATGGCCCTTATGGGGGTAACATATAAGATATTCTGCCTATCAGATATTTACATTATGATTCATAACCACAGCAAAGTTAAAGTTTTAAAGTAGCAACAAAATAATTTGATGGTTAAGGGATGATCAACACAATATGAGGAACTGTATTAAAGGTTTACAGCATTAGGAAGGTTGAGAACCACTGGTTTAAGATTTGTCTTTCAGAAAATTAAAAGATATATCACAGGATGGCAAAAAATATTTCCAAGACACACCCCAATATTAAATTGTATTAAAAATATGTTACTATCTTCTCAAAATAAAGAAGGCAAACAATATAAAATGATCAGACATGAATACTTTATGAAAGGAGACATATTAATGGTTGATAGATTAATGAATAGACATATCTCTAGTAGCCAAGGAAATGCATATTAAAACCATGAGGCATTCAAATTCTCTAAAATTGCTATAATAAAAAAGTTTGGCCTTCTTCAATATTGTCAGACTTTAAAACTGCTGTGAGTCGGAAAGAACCCAGATGTCCCTCAATGGAGGAATGGATTCAGAAGATGTGGTATATTTACACAATGGAATACTACTCTGCAATTAAAAACAATGAAGTCACGAAATTCCTAGGCAAATGGTCAGAACTTGAAAATATCATCCTTAGTGAGGTAACGCAATCACAAAAGAACACACATGGTATGCAGTCACTGATAAGGGGATATTAACCCAGAATCTCAGAATACCCTAGACACAATTCGCATATCAATAGATTTCCAAGAAGATGGAAGGAGAGACCCCTGGTCCTGGAAAGACTGGATGTGGGGGAATGCCAAGACAGAGAAGTGAGAGGGGGTTGAATGGGGAAAAGAGGGAGGGAAGGGGGCTTATGGGACTTTCGGGGATGGAAACCGGGAAAGGGGAAATGATTTGGAATGTAAATAAAAAAACTTAGAAAAAAAAAAACTGCTGTGAATCTCTTACTCTGCATTTGGGTTTAAGCAACTCTCTAAAGTTCTTTGGTAAATTGATGTAGTTAAACATATAGACATATTAGGTTTTAGCATGTTTTATTGTAGGCACCAGGAAGCATGAAAGCATGCAATCATTTATGTTGAAGTTGACAGTAGACATATTAGCATATGGGATTTACTCTGACTAAAGAATATAGAACCATCAACAAGAACAGATAAATAAGTTACTATCCTACATAAAATATTAACACTCAATAGGCAAGAATAAAATGTAGATAATACCCGTATCTTAAAATCAGTATATTTTGTGAAGTGGAAGACCAATGTGTTATACTATATAATCCCATTTATATAAAGTTCTGGAATAGATAAAACTAAGTTGGGTTAAATATCAGAATGCTAATTACTGCCAAAGAGTGGACACTCGGACAGGAACAGATATTAAGGAGTTTTCTTGGTTAGTAGAAATGTTCTGTATGCAGACAGAACTCTTAATTTCAGGAATATATTGACTTGTTTCAACTCATCCAATTATATACTTAAAATTATGTTTCATTCTGTGTTCACATTGTTGAAAATTAAAAAAGCATCCCACATGTTCGAGTGTCTAGGAAAGTCTTTATGACTTTGGACTGCTGTGCTCATTTCTCCCAGCAGCATTTATTTCTACTCCGTGGATGAACATCACAATCACCAACAAATACCCTTGAGCTATTTATGAGCATCCCTCAGATGCCTATATCTTCCCTGTGGATAAATTAGTCCATTGCTCAGCTCCCTGGGAGAAATCTCTCATATATACCCTCCATGTTAGGCTTCTACTCCTTCCCTCTTCTGTTTCTTGCTTTTTCTGAGTTACTTCCAGCAGAATGGAATTGATGGCCTTTTCCACTTCAATTGGATTCTTCATTCAGATTTTTCCAAGCACATTATAAACTCCAATTCATTAACATTATCATAAATGGTAATGTCCTGTGATAGAGAGAGGTGATGGCACCAATTAAAATAATCGTCTTATAATCACACGTCAAATCTGTGTAGGTGTAAGCACTCAAATATGCATGGATGCACCCCTTTTCAAATGGATAACATGCCAGTATGGTTGCTGATATTAAATGAAACCATGGTGATCGCATACGGAATGTCCCATGCTGCACATGATACATAGATCTATAGTAGGAAGGAAGCATAAGTAAAAAATGAGGACTGTAAGAATCCAGTGGGTTTTCAAACAGTCATGAAGGCATTGATAAATGAGTGTTAATGCATGCAATTCATAGGATTTCAGGACCCTCTGAAGCTAATTCATTTTCTTATTGTCTTAATGGATACACAATTCAGTTCGGGTGCTTGCTCAAGGTCATATAAATAGGTTCCTTCTGGATCTTTTGACCTTTCTATTCTTGCACTATCCTGTTCTTTTGCAAGATTCCCTTCTCTAGAGCTTCCTTAAGATATCTATTCCTTACCCAAGACACAATTCACATATCAATAGATTTCCAAGAAGATGGAAGGAGAGACCCCTGGTCCTGAAAAGTCTGGATGTAGGGGAATACCAAGACAGAGAAGCGAGAGGGGGTTGAATGGGGAACAGGGGGAGGGAAGAGGGCTTATGGGACTTTCGGGGAGGGAGGAAACGGGAAAGGGGAAATCATTTGGAATGTAAATAAAAAATTATAGAAAATAAAAAAAAGATACCTATTCCTTGGGCTCCTTTTAGTTTATGTAATAGGTTTTAAATGCATTGTTTTACTTGCACATGTGATTTTAAGTAAATAATTATTATTCTCTCTCACAGTATACAAAAATAGCTGTGGGTTTTAGAATGAGCACTCTGGGTTCAGTATTATTTTGAATGTTTTATGTGTATCCAGTCATTTCATCTTCCCAGTATCCTAGCAGACCTTGCAAATGGATGCTGTAATCTACATCATCCATGCTTCAGAACCTGACTGAGCCAGTAAAATTAACCTAAAAAACAAAACCCCTTCATATTTTAAGTAAGCTTATGATTTTGCATTGAGCCCATTCACAGCTTTCTTTGGCAGTAGGTTGTACATACCTATGAGGAGGCACAGGGAATAGTGCCACTTTTATCATGAGATTTCATAATCACTGCATGGTCCAAATGCCTATCTCCAGGTACTCAGTTTACATGGGTTAGAGCCAGAAGCTGAATGTAAAGACTCTGGTTCAAACAGCCACTTGGTAGCATGCTTGACCCAAACACTGTTCATAAGTGAGGAGGGAGGAATTTTCTTCTTCTGGAAAAGAAATTAAAATGTCAGCAATTAGAACCCATAGAAAATTGGTGGTAGTTAGTATTAAATGACCAGTTGCCACAGCAAAGTAGTTGAACTTGAGTATATTTATTATTCTCACCCCCTCTTATACATGCAGAAGCTGAAGCCGGTAATGGAGAGGAAGGGGCCAATAGCCACAAGCTTGTTCAGTGTACAGGGAGCTAGTCTGACTATAGATGGTATATAGTTTTTTATAGCCCAGTCTTAATTGATGACACAGTAAATAGTGTCGGCACTAAATAAAATTTAATTGGAGAAACATTTATGCCTACTTATTTCTGAGATAGAAAGTGGCTTTGGTTGCCTATAGGCTGCCTTCACTTTTATGAAACTGGCATCAAATTAATTTATAAAACAAAAAACAAAACCCAAAAAACAAAAAACAAAACAAAACAAAACAAAACAAATTTTCTCTCTAAGGTCTCCCGGGCCATTGTGACTTGGCATGTTCATGGTTTAAACTAGTAATTCCCCCCAAAAGGACAATGGTAAGAGAGATGGCAGCCCCATATTGGGAGAGGTATGGAGGTATGGACTGTGGGAGGAGAAAGCTTTTTCTGAAAATGCTGCAGTACTCAAGAACTAGGGGAAAGCCCAGGTCTTTCTTCGCTGTGCCCTTTCACCAGGATGGACAGATTTACATCAGGCTAACAGAATCCGTGTTCACATGGATATCTTACTGTTGTGAGGAGAGGGGGAACCAACTTTCTCCTTCTGAAATTTTGTTGCTTGAGTTGTGTTTTGTCACATTTTTAATTTACCGAATGTTCAATGCCTCTTAAGAATACAAAAGTTTATTTTGGAGGGACGCAGTTCTAAATTAAAAGATAAAGGTTTAGATAAGACATGAGGGCAGTGTCCATATACCTATCCCACTCTAGAAGTGAAGGACACTCTGAAACATTCTGAATTCATTCTCTGTGCAAAGTGTCTGCTCCAGCAGACTTCCAAGTCACCATGTCATTGAAAATGCTATGAGCCAAGCAAATCCCAATATTAAAGACAGGCTAGGAAACATGTTTGCATGGCACGGAGAAATCATTCCTTTGCATGTCCAACCAAAGCCACTTACAAATTTTCTCTTGGGCACTCTGCTTTTAGTCTTAGCCTTTTGTCTCCTAATGTCCATATCATTGGATAACTGACAACAATACTATGGGCTTCTGTTTAAGCAAAAATGGTAATAATTGTCTCTTTTCTCAATGACTGTTGTACCAATTTCAGGCTATCTAGGTGTAGGACAAAACTATAAAATTGCTAGCAGTGATAACAGATGTGAACTTGATAGCTTTTTCTAAGACAAAGGGGGTACAGTTGGAATGAATGCTATATGTAAATAGTATGGTAATTTGTGAGCTGCAGATGTCTCTAATAAACATCTTGTTGCATTAGGATGTAGGATTCCACTACCCTATGCCCACCACAGTGATGTCCTCTGGGCTCCTTATGTTTCTATTCCTCTAGGACCTATAGAAACAGCTTAGGCATTAGTTGTCTCTGTAATTCAATTCCCAAATAGAATTTTATGATTCTTTCTCCTTCTCATCTATTCATACTACTACAACTTTTTAATAAGATTGTAAGGCAGGTGGATCAAGGAAATGCTAGTCTACATTCTAATAACTGATATTCATTGAAGATATACTGTTTACCAGTATTGGAAAAATGCCATATACAATATCTAATTTTGTCTTCCCAGCAGGTTTAGAGGAGAAAGCTATTCCTAGTGTATAGATAAGGAAATAGAAGTGAAAGCAATCTTGGCTCGCTAGTGCAGAGGGTAAATAATGTGATTGCCTCATTGTGCCTAGCAGTGGTCTAACCTCCTAGGGAAGATTGTGTTAGAATATGTCTAATAGACTTTTAGAGAAACTTTGGAGGATGAAGAAAGGTCACTGCAGAGTATCTAAGACAACTGAATTAAGATTATATACATTGGCCATACCATATACATACTTTGTGGAAAGAACATAAACATATCTCATTAGGCAAAGAGACAGATAGCAGACTAATTCATTAATGTCCTTACCTTAGTGGGATAAATAAAAGCATTGTTTGGTGATACCAAGAAAGTCTACCATACTTAGCCAATGCAGGGATAACTTGATTCAGGATAAAAATCTTTTAGATAGCGAGAAAACATTTAGTTGAGGATGTCCTAATTCTTGAAACATAAAATGTTTAAGGCAACAGTGTGGTATAATTTCATTTGACTTTAATGTGAAGAATAATTGTGGATGATCAGGGAGAGAAATTCTAGTAGGCTCTTCTAGAAGGGAGTTGATCTGACTCTTCATGTCACAAAAGAAGGAATAGATAGAAGACCAGTTATGAAATATTTTGATCTGACAGACACCTGAAAGCAAGAGGACACAAGGATCACTAACATTAAAGTATTTAGAGATTGTCCAATGAAGAGAGATGCTTTATTACATGTATGTAAAGAGATATGATAGGTACTAATATGGAGAAAACCACAGAGAAGGACATTTTAAGTCTTCTATAATGGTATTAGACACAATTTCAAGATAAACATTTATTATCTGTCATTGAATATGTTCCAGGATTTTCATTCATGACAGATTTAGAAACCATTCACATGTGCTATAGCCTAGGTAACGATGTACATGATGCTTAACATGTTATCAGTATGATCAAGATTTAGAGAATATAATTATGTCTAAATCCCAAGGAAGTTATTTGTTGTGATGGTGGAAACTGGCTGAGAGACTATTATTTGAAACTGCTGTATAGTCTTTTGGAAATATATAAGTGGCCCATAGAACATTTAGAATGATGAAAGCAGAGCTTCCAATATATTCAAGGGCCAGGCTGGAGAAATATTCTGGGGAGCTCTTACTCAGTGTAAGCACGAACCATCACTGCAAGTGTGTATGGTGTTAAGCAGGTTAAACGGATACCTCAGAGTACAGCTGGGAATGGGAGGCTCTATAAAAAGTTAAAAGGTATTGACCCTTCCAAAAGGCACCATTACGTTTCAGCTCCAGTAGATTGATGCCATTGCCAGCGTTTTTAGATAAAAATAAAAGGTTTTAAGTTTCCAGTTATTTTGTTCATACCTTAATAGCCTTGATCTAACTATAATGTATATTCAGATTATTTGGCATAATTCATATATGACACAATATTAGGATTAGTGAAAATAGAAATAAAAAGAAAATAATTTCCAGCTGGCAGTGGTGGTGCATGCCTTTAATTCCAGTATTTGGGAGACAGAAGCAGGCATATCTCTGAGTTCAAAGCCAGCCTACCCTACAAAGCAAATTCCAGGATAGTCAGGCATACAAGGAAACCCTGACTCCAAAAACATAACAGCAGCAACAATTCAATAACAGCAACAACCCCAACTCCAATGTGTTGGTCATGGTTTTATTTTTTATTTTTTTATTTATTTATTTATTTATTTTTTTGCATCTCTGTGACAAAATACCTGGGAACTTAAAGGAAGAAATATTTTTGCCTTTGGTTCATGATTTTGGTGGCCTTAGTACATGCGTGGCTCGTGCCATTGCTTTGGGCCTGAGGTAAGGCAAAGTATAATGGCAGTTAGATGCTGGAGTGGCTGATCACTTCATGGTAACCAGGAAGCAAAAAGAGAAAGGAGTTAGGGATTTCAAAGGCATCCACCATCTCCCATTCACCACCCACCACTGGTCATCTGCCACCCACCCGTGTGATTTGCTTTCTACAAGACCCTAACAATTTTTTTAGTTTTGTTTTTGTGTGTCCATTTCTCTCTGTATATAATATAGTTTAGGTATATGCACATGTGTGTCTCTCTGTGTGAATATAGTATATTTTGTGTATATGTATGTTTGTGTGTCTCTCTGTATGTGTGTAGTATTGCTTACATATGTGTATTTGCATGTGTCTCTTTTGTGTATGTGTATATAGTGTAGTTTATGTGTGTTATGTGTGCAAACGTAAGATGCACTTATACATATTTACACCTGTGGCGCTCCATATTACTTTTTTGAGACAAGGTTTCTCATTGAACCTCACAGTTGGCTAGACTGGATGGTCTGCAAGCTTAGGTATTGACCACCACCACCACCCAATACATACACATTTCTCATACTGGGATTATGGGTATGGGCCACCATGCCTGGCCTTTTAACATGCATTCTGGCGAACCATTATTGGCATGTAAAGGTACTGTAGAGACTGAGATGTACCCACCACCATCCCAAGCCAACCTTTTTATAGCTTATTTAACTATGAACTGGTCAATGAAGCAATCCTTTAAAGTAGAACCCTCATGATTCACTCCACTCTTAATACCACTAGTTAGGTAGCAGTCTTTCAACATATGAGTCCTTTGTGGGATAGTTTATATCCAAATCATAATAACAAGTAACTAGAGTACTGGCATGCATATACTCAGGAATCTTCCTCAAGTGGATACCTAAGTTTTATTTGACATGTAACCTTTTCTTTTTTTTTTTACATCTGCTGTAATGATATCTGAAGAAGTCACACAGTACATTATAAAGAAAGGCTAACAGGTGAGGAGAGGGGAGAGAAAAAAAGCATGATATTAATCTAGAACTGAAGGAAGATTTGGGAGTTTATAAAGAACAATCTAGTGTATGAAATAGCAGTGGATGTGTGTGCCTAGACATCAGTAAATAATCTTCACTGTTGTAGGGTTTATGTTGTAACTAATGGGGATGCATTTTATGATTAAGCTTAAAAATTTTAACCCCTAGAAAGGTGGCACTTCACAAAACATAATGGTTTAGGAACCACAGTAGAAATAGGAACTAAGTGTAGGATCCCAAGTTGCAACATGAAAAATGAGTGAGGAAGTCAACTGACCAAAGCAGTCTCTTGAATGATCCAGAAGCAGTACGATCAGTCCAGCAGAGGAAGAGCATGAATGCCAGAAATATAGCTGAGCACATTTGTGTTTTACATAATTTCAGAATTTATTCAGTAACAACAAATTTAGAGTTCAGCAGTTTCAGTGATAGCAATTTGTCATATAATCCCTTACCAAGTTAGCGTGGTGGAGGTGAATATAAGTTATTTCATCCTAATCTTGATTACTAATAGTAACTATCATATAACACAAGACACAGCACATATATCATGTGTATATATGTGTGTTTACATCACATACATTCATACATACACACACATACATACACATACATATATATAATGAATGCAAATTAAAGGTGCTGCTCTGTAGTTCAGGAGATTTTAAAAAGTGGGCAGAGAAGGAGTCTGCATTTGTAAGGCACAGTGCTCAAGCAAACTGCTGTTAAGCTTCTTCTAGGAGTCAGGTTTGGAAGCAAAACTGTAGAGTTCAGATGCTATGTCAAAGACTGAATTGTTGGGTCAGGAGCAGGAAATGGTGGGTCAAGTCTAGATCCAGACAGGCAAATGGGTGATTTGCAGGCAACTGAGTAGGTTATACCAACATCAGAGTTCAGATAGAATTGAAGCTCCAGGAACCCTCAGAGAATCCTATACTCTTACAAACCACATACATCCAGTATCAGGGGATGGGATGGGGTGTGGTCATTTCAACACAGTGGGAGGTCTCTATTACTTTATAGGTCCAGATGAGCTAGTTAAACCCTTTCCTTGGTCCATGTCTGTAAGTTCTTAGGCCTTTTCCCCCTGATATGCTTTTAATTGGTCTATGTGATCCTACAACCTCAATTTACCCCAGTAAACTTACATAGTACCTCCCATTCTATCTCAGGGATAGGTAATTTTTTTATTTTTATTTTTATTTTATTTTATTTTTTTGCTAGATGGGTGATACCAAGGACTTCAGTCATCTTTCTTTCTCCAAATGGAGTTAATAGATGCTCACTCCATGGAGTCTCCTAAGGCAATGCATAGTCTGAAAAAAAGCACTGTTTTATACAATATGGATGAGTGTAGGGCATAGCCTAATTTCAACATAGAACTTCTAGGAAAAATATCAATTGAAAATTTGTTCTAATGGGAAGTATAAGAGGTATAAAAGATAGATGCCTCTAGTGACCTTTGAGAAGACATTCTAAGAAAACATTGTCAAGAATCCAGATTGCTGTACCCTAGAGTATGAAAAGGAGTCCAGTAAGTGGAGCAATCAGATGTGGTGCTTATTGTAGCTTGTGAAGAGACAAAGAGGGTTAGAATCTAAGGCAAGACTGGAGAAATGTTTTACTTTTCATTTTTCTTTCTTCCTTTCTTCTTTTCTTCCTTCCTTTCTTCCTTCCTTCCGTTCTCCTTTTCTCATTTCTCTCTTTCTTTTTTTCTTTCTTTCTTTCTTTCTTTTTCTCTCTTTTTCTCTTTCTCTCTTTCTTTTAAGAGGAAAGAATTGGTAATATTGAAATTAGGGGGCTGATAACTGATGAGTAAGGTATGGGATGAGGCATAAAATGGAGACCAGAATTGAGCAATTGAGATTTTTCTTTTCAGATGAAAACTATAAATCTTTGGAGGCAGTGGGGAGGAAAGTTGAGAGAGCTTACAGCTGACAACTTCACATTTGTGTGAGGCAGCAGATGATAGCAAAGATTTGTAGACAGGTTTGGGGTAGAAAGACTTTAGAACATGCAGGGGATTTAGCAAAATGAATGAACTGTTTGTTGATTCTCATACCGAAGATGAGACCTTTAAGTAGCAATGATCAGCATAGCTGTGAGCATTTTACCAAAAGTACCAATGAGTTCAAGGGCAGGAAGAAAAAAAGTTTCTGTTGCCACAGCATTGGAAAATGCCATGCTAGGTGTGACTAAAGTCAAGGGGATACAAAGTTGATCCACATGTAAGGACATGGACAGGGGAGCATAGGATGGGGAGAGAAATATAGGGAATGATTAGAAGACTGGTTGGCTGAGAGAGAAGAGGGAGTCTTCAAAATAGTGACTAGACCAAACAATCAAACAATCAAACAAAAAACTCTAGAGAAAATAGCAAGTTACTGTCATTATTACAGTGGACTGAAACAGACACACACACACACACACACACACACACACACACAGATTCATATATTCCCATTCAGCCTCTCAAAACTGGTCTCAAGGGAATAGGTAGGTTACATTTCTAATTCTCCCTTCCCATGTCCTTTTAAAACATCATCTTCCATTCATACCTTCTATAGCTAATGTCTCAACTCAAGGGGGACTATAATCTCTGATAAGTCAACCCTATCAAAAGGATTCATCAGATCGAATTTAGTTGTGCTTCCCAATAGGCTCAAATGTGTCCCCAATTATGGATTGCTACTTCCCAATAACTTTAAGGAGCTTCACACTATAGTTAGTTTTTGGGCTTTCTGATTGAGTCACAAGAAGTGCACTTTCTTTTCAGTGTTATCCAGGTGATAATGCAAAGAAGGAGGGGCATGCAGTTAACTAGGAATTTAGAGAGTCAGAGGGAGAGTTTCACCATCAGTGCCTTTCTTCAGAATCCCAAATCCCAGTCATAGAGCATCATTTCATTTTTCCTACTTTACATACAAATATCAGTAAGCCTATTTGCCTTCTCTGTCCCCAGCTTACAAGTTTTAGGAATCTCAGGTCAACTGGAGGCTATTTCTTGAGTGAACCTTCAAATTTCATGCTAGGGACCAGCTCTGGTCCTGTTGACACAGCTAAGTACACTAAACAACAAAATTGAAATGTGCTATAGACTCTATGGAACCAGGGAGCTTGGATCTTTGCCAAGGCCTCTTGGTGTATTTCTGAAGGAGATTGGAGCCCCAACCTAAGTTTTATAGGAGGATAGAATCTAAAGAAGATAAAAGAACTAAAGTCAAAACAGCCTGGAAATGAGAATGAGAGATTTACCAGCAGGCACTGTCTGTAGGAGCCTTGATCTCATTGCATTAAGCTTCTTTTCCCTGTAGACAATCTTTCCATGACCATTTATTGAGGGTCAATGCTTGTCTTCAGGAGTTTAACAGAGTCTCTGCTCCAATGTATATTTTCTGTCTCAGTCTCTGACTGTCTCTGTCTCTGTCTGTTTCTGTGTGTCTCTCTCTCTGTGTCTCTTTCTGTGTGTGTGTGTGTCTCTCTCTCTGTCTCTGTCTCTCTCTGTCTCTCTGTCTCTCTGTCTCTGTCTCTCTGTCTCTGTCTCTCTGTCTCTGTCTCTCTCTCTCTCTCTCTCTCTCTCTCTCTCCCTCTCTTTCTGTGTGTGTGTCTGTGTGTATTTGTGTGTGTGTGTGTGTGTCTGTGTGTACTAGTCAGTTGTGAGGTTGTCAGCTTTCCAACTCTACCTCAATTCCAATGACTACTAAAAAGTAAAGTTTCTTTTGTTTTACATATGTGACTAACATATCTGTTTCTTTTTTCTTTTTAAGCTAAAATTGCCATGGAATTCCACCAACAAAGAGGGCTTAAGAATTTGAAAACACCATTTTTCAGATATAGTTTAATAGCATATTAATATCATATGTATAAGCCGCTTAACCTCTTTCTGGCTTACTTTCTCATAAAATTAGAATTATAAATTCTTACTCTTAGATTGAAGAAAAATGGGAATGGCAGTGCCCCACTTCTTTCTTTTTCACTCACCGTAACACCCAGTATGCATGAATGTGAGCTCTCATAGTTACTCATAAACATCTCTGCTATGCATGGGGCTAAGGCTGAGGTTATAACCTCTCCAAACATCAGGTAAAGCCAGGGCTCATTGTGCTCCCAGTGATGCCACATGGAATGCAGCTGCTTTGCTTATCTCTGGGAGTGAGCATCCATCACAGAGTTCCATTCACTGAGACAGAGCTTCAGACAGGTATCTTGTGACTTACGTAAAGAAGTGGCTCATTCACTAAGAATGTATTAACTGTTCTCTCTGTGGTCAGAACTAGGAACATGCAGTTCATTGAAGCTACAATCTTTGTTTAAGTAGAACATGAGAGAGAGAGTGTGAGAGAGACAGAGAGAGAGACAGAGACAGAGACAGACAGAGAGAGAGACACAGAGAGACACAGAGAGAGAGAGAGACAGACAGAGAGACAGAGACAGAGACAGAGAGAGGTATTAATTACTCTCACAAGCAAAAATACATTGATAACACTAAAGAATGCTACCAAGAAGTAGATCTTGACACTGCCGTGCCATGCAGAGTGTTGACAGAATCAAGAAGGATAGGAGGAGCTTGTCTTAGGATGTGAGTGTAACTAGGAAGATAAAGGATACAAGAATCAACTGGGGAAGGGAGGAAACAACAGAGTATCATTTACAGAACAAAAGGGAGGAGCATCGTGGTAAGCTCTGATGAGGCTGTGGCATGAACCTGACATAGCAGGGGCAGAAGAAGCAGTGATCAAAGTAGGACTTGCCCGTCCTTGTGAAGTTAGGCTTTTTTTTTTTTTTTTTAGTTGCAGTATAACACTGAGAAATGATGGCATCACCTGAAGAATAAGCTGGACTCATAGAAATTGGCCTCCGCCCACACTTTCTTGAGAACATCCTATACCCACAAGATCTATGTCACCGTGAATTACTGCTTTTCCTTTGTGTCAACCAAACTAGGTTACCCATGAATTTTCTGTGCCCTTGTCCCAATTTCCTGAATCACAGAAGAGCACAAAAAAAAAAAAGTGCCCCTCCCCATCCCAACCACAACTCCGTCTGTGTACCAGCACAGCCTGTCTGAGCGAGCTGAAAAAATAATGGCTATTGTTTAACTTTACCAAGGCTAATCTATCACACCTCACCCAGAGAACCCCTGATCTACTCTCCGAGCAGTCTCTGTCCTGAGGTAAAACCATAACAAGCAAATAAATTAGAAGGGAACTGTGTGGAAATCCTCTTTGTCACTACTGAAGCATGTTCATTTATTTAGCAAAATGTCCATAATTTTTAAATTGCTTGATTCAACCACTGGCTATTTGGTATCTTCAAGGGGGGGTCCATCGGGAAGAATATTTCCCCATTACCTGCAAAAAAGAAACCAAGGCAGGCTTTTGATCACAGGAATTAATTACATGCACAGAATTTCATTGCTGGGAGCAGCAAGCAGCTGGTTCCTGCAGGGCCCAGGCTGAACCCTCTTGCCAACTCCCCTTCCATGCTTGATCCTCCCTGCACACCTACACCCTTTCTTTCTTTCATTATGCTCCACAGGTTCTAGTCAATAGGGGGAAATTGTAATTAAAACATTTACAAAGCTTTCCTTATGACCGCCCTTAAGGCTGTGAACCTTCACAATTCAATCTGTTTTTTTCCAAATAAGGCACAAAGGCAAAGTTTCCAGGAATTTCTTCCTCCGGGACTCAGGCCTCCTAGAATGATATTAATACATTTAAAAAAAAAAACAAAACCACTTCACAATGAAGTATAAGCTCTGGGACAAAAGAGGAGAGCACGTTTGCTCTTCCAGGGAGGGGAGACTATTGTAATGATGACTACTTATTCTCAGGACTCCACAGCTTCCCTGGTTGTCAGTGGGATCTGTTGACAAAGGTTTAGCTATTCTATTGTCCTTATTTTCATTATTAACACCTCTGCTGCCAAGAGAAGGGTCTTGTTTTCCTCTTAGATGTAATTAGAGTAATGAAAGGGTTTATAATATTTATATATTTTAGTTCTAGGGCTCTATTCACTTTTATTTTCATGAAGGACAAAATTTAGAATGCAAAACAGAAACCTCGGGTCTCTAGGTTTTGTGAAGTCTTACGGAGAAAATTGGTTTCACCATAATAGCAATTGGTAGGAGTAATTCCTAGATGAACAACCTGAAATTATTCCCTTAAAGGCAATGCATTATATAGAATTTTGAGAAAAGTGGGGAAGATGAGGTGCCAATTTTGGTGCACTCTATTAGAGTTGATCTTTATATTTTGTGATACAGTTGGAAGGCAAGCCATTGGTGTATTCCTCTGTGGACATGCATTTGCATATGGTGTGTCTTTGTTGAATTGATTTTGGTTTGGATGACAAATTGAATCCCCAGCTTCCAAACACTGAGTTCTTTTGTTCAGAATTTACAAGCCAGGGTGCCCAAATACAGCTCTTCTTCAAAGGTAAAGGGGTTAAGCAAACAGTTGCTAGACAATTATCCTCCTTTTTATACTAACAAAACCACCTTCTAGCAGCTCAGAACACATAGCAAATCGTGTTTAAAAGGTATTATGCCCCATCATCACAGGAATTTCCGTGGCAATGAAGTGATGCGTCACATACAAACAAGGCTGTACCATTTTTTTTTCAGTAGGCTAAGAAAAGAAACAAAATACCCAGGACACGACTCTGTTTTAGGACTTGGCAACCAATGAATGTTACTTAAGATAGAGGACTCCTCAAATCTTATCAAGAAAGAAACAAATAGAATTATTTGATCTTTTGGATTAGTAGGATTTGTTGTTGTTTTGTGTATTGAAATGAAAATACTGGCCCAGAAAAAAAAATGTTATGAAAATATTTTTCAATTAAATTCAATCTTTAGAATGAATAGAAAGATATAGTTAAATAGATTTGTCTTGCCCTGTATTCATAATTTTTGGTTTTTTGTGAGTTTATATAGTCATGCATACCTATGGGCTAAAGAGGTGTAAGTCATTCACAATGATTTTGATCATTCTTATAAAGCCAACAAAAATGAGGAAGAATTCATAATGAATTCTAAGGCATCTTGCTTATAATATGTCTTAAGATGTTTAATCAATTTTTCATTGTCATAGGCACTTGTGCTGGACTGAATGAGAATGGCCTCCATAGGCTCATATGTTTCAATGCTTATTCACTAAGAAGTAGAATCCTTTGAAAGGATTAGAAGTATTAGATATGGCTCCCATAGACTCAGTTACTTGAACTCTTGGCCCATAGAAAATGGCATGATTAGCAGGTGGGGGAAGTATGTCAGTGTTGGGGAGGGAATTGAGGCCTTCTATGCTCAAGCTATGCCCAGTGTGACACACAGTCTCCTTCTGCTCCCTGCAGATCTGGAAGTAGAACTCTCAGCTTCTTCTCTAGCACCATGTCTACCTGCATGCTGTCATGTTTCTTACCATGATGATATTGGGTTAAACCTCTGAAACTGCTAAGCCAGCTCCAATCAAATGTTTTCCTTTATATGAATTTCCATGGTTATGTTGTCTCTTCACAGCAATGAAATCTGAACTTAGACAGAAGGTGTAGCCTTGTTAGAAGAAGCGTGTAACTGGGTGTGAACTTGGAAGTGTCAAGTCCACTGTGCCAGACTAATCTCTCTTCCTACCTGTTGCCTGTGGATCAGAATGTAGAACCCTGAGTCACAGCACTGTGTCTGCTTCTGCGCTGCTATTCTCCCACCATGATAATAATGGACTGAGCCTCTGAAACTGTGAGCAGGCCCCCAATGAAATTCATTCTTTTATAAAAGTTGCCTTGACCATGGTATCTCTTCACAGCAAAGGACAAGTGATTATTATCTGGAAGAGAATTGTATGGTTGAACATGGGACTAGTGGCTGCCATGAACAGAGCCCAGGGCTTCCTCTCATCAATTTTTGCCAAATACTACAGTGTTAACAGTAAGTGAAGGTAAAATCTTCATGAAAAAAATCAGGCAAAAGGGGGTAAAAGTTTCTTTTCCGTGTCTTTCGGTTCTCTTTGTCTTAGGTGCTTTACTACTTTACTACAACATCCTGACCAAGACATGAAGAGAATGTTCATTTGGGGCTCACAGTTTCAGAGTTAAAGTCCATGACCATCATGGTAGGGGGCATGGCAGCAGGCAGCCAGGTAGGCATGGTACTAGGGTAGTAGCTGAGAGCTTGTATCTGATCCCCAGCTAGGAGGGCTATAGAGAATGGCCTGAGCTTTTGAAAGCCTGCCTCCAGTGATAACCTCTCCTCTAATAAAACCTTACATTCTAATGCTTCCCAAATAGTTCCACCAACTGGAGACTAAGTATTCAAACATGTGAGCCTATGTGGCTGTTTTCTTTCAAACCACAAGTTGCAGACAAAAAAATGTTGCAGAATTCAGAGAGTTGCAGCAAACTTCAGAATGTTGGCATGCTTCTCACCCTCTCCTCTCAGAAGTCTGGCAGAAAGTTTGAGAAGTGAAGTATGGATGCTGAGGAAGAGAATGTCTCTAGCTGGTTATTCCCTGAAGTTATTTTCTGGTTTGCATTTATTTTCCTAAATCTCTCATACCAGGGAATCAGCTGTTTTTTCCACCTTCTATCATTTCTTCTACAACAAAAACAAAAACAAAAAACAAAAAGCAAAAGAACAAAAACAAAAAAGAAACCACTTTCTACCTTAATTACTGGAAAATTCCTCATGATATTTAGAAAGGCATAATTCCCCTTTATTTCATTTTTACTTGTCATATAGTTATTGTAAATATTTGTGGGTTATAG
Source organism: Tokudaia tokunoshimensis (assembly GCA_036184795.1). Classification (NCBI taxonomy): domain Eukaryota; kingdom Metazoa; phylum Chordata; class Mammalia; order Rodentia; family Muridae; genus Tokudaia; species Tokudaia tokunoshimensis. Next base: position 105,196,901 of record BTHU01000012.1, read on the forward strand.
AACATAGAATACATGTGCAAAAGGTATGGTAATTGTTCCTGGGTAATTAACATTTTTTAGGTTGTCAATGTTTGCATTCATTTCCCATTTGAGATATAGATTGTAGGGCTAGAGAGATGTTTCAACCATTAAAGGCTAGGCTCATAACAAAAAAAGTAAGAGTTTTATAATATATTGTAAATTATAGATACCCTATTAAACTTATAGACGAAACTGATGTATCCTTCTTGAGTTCTTATTCTTCTCAATAAAAGAATTTAGAAGTAGGCTTCAAAAGAACTTTGAGGAGAACTAGAGTTTAAGAAAAAAATATAACAAGGCAGGCAATCTATAAATACTGGCACCTTCTAGCACATTAGAAATGAAGAATAGCCTATAATGTTTGCATGAAGATAGATAAGCAGTCACATGACAAAATACCACTGCTGAAGGGGTGTGTGTGTGTGTGTGTGTGTGTGTGTGTGTGTGTGTGTGTGGTGAGCAGCAAGAACAGAGATAGGTAGATAACAGGGGTGTACAAACAGCCAATCTATTTAAAATGACAAACTTCAGGCTCAGTGACAGAACCTATCTCTAAAAATAAGGTAATTAGGCAGATAGTTGAAATCAACCTCAGGCCTTCCTGTGTAAACACACATGTACATACACAAATATGTAACACACACACAAAGCTGAAAGCAAGTAGATAGATAGATAGATACATACATACATACATACATACATAAACAGACAGATACTGAGATCGAGATAGAGATCAAGATAGAGATAGAGAGATATATACTTTCTCCACTACATAGATTCATCCACTGTTCCTTTCTCAATTACAAAATGGATCATGTTACAAAAAGTTAGAAATCTGTCATATAATTTGAACATAAGATACTTTAAGAAATCAATATTTTGCATTTGCTGCAGAGTTCAAATTTTCAAATACATGTTTATATGCATGCTTATGTATGTAGAGAAAACCCAGAATACCCTATTGTCTTCTTACTTACATAGTATGATGATTTCTGCATCGGTATCATGCCTTTCCTTTCTTCTGCCATTTTTTTTTCTGGCGTCTGAGTTCCAGATAAAGCACATATTCTACAGAGATGGACTATTTGATTTATACCCTAGAAGATAGGTAAAACTCTGCCAGGTCAAGAAATGTGTCTGTGTTAGCACCAATTCTGTAGGGGCATGAAAAATACAATGGAGATTCAAGGCTGCTAGAATTTAAGGGGAATGGGTAAGACACGGAAGATTAAGTGAGTCCAGCTAGAAATAGTGTCTTTTTGTTTTGTTTTGTGTTTTCTTTTTTTATTTTTGTGACAGGTTTCTCTGTGGAACCCTTGGCTGTCCTTGAATCTGCTCTGTAAAACAGGCTGCCCTTGAACTCAGAGATCCTTCTGCCTCTGCCATCCAAGTACTGCAATTAAAGGCATACAACACCATGCCTGGCATAAGCATATTGTCTTAATTAGTGTTTCTATTGCTGTTATAAAACACTGTGACCTAAGACAACTTGGGGAGGAAAAGGCTTATTTCAACATTACAAGTCTCCTCTCACCCTCTGTCACTGAGGACTGTCAGGTCAGGAACTTGAGATAGGAACTAGAGGAGATTCTATAGAAAAATGATACTGGCTTACCCCTGGTTTGCTCAGTCGATTGCTTATACACCCCAGGACCATACCTCCCCAGGGGTGGAACTACCTACAAAGGTCTGAGACTGCCCATGTGAATCATCTGGTAAACAAATACCTTAGAATCTTGCCTACAGATATTCTAATGGAGGCTTTTTTTTTCCAGTTCAAGTTCCCCTTCTTAATTAACTTTAGCTTGTATCAAGTTGTTGGAAAACGAAGCAGCACAGATAGGATATGTGCAGCCTAGGCCAGAGAAGTTTCCTAAGCAGCAAGAGATATCATGAATAAATGTGTGGTGAGTTACTTTGTTAGGGGTACTGTAAGACTTTCTAGCAACCCTTCAGTAAACCCACAGCCTCATGTTTGTTCTCCCATTTTTATGCCCAGACACCTCAACTTACTGTGAATTCATCACGGATAAAGCTAGAATTAACCATGTATTTAAAAAAAAAATGTGTCTTATAGGTGAAAATTCCATGACCAAAGTGTTTCAGAGTTAGTTCAAGGTCCGTAAGGAAGAATCCATGGCCT